>CM041634.1:30841995-30894356 GCA_023333625.1 Bothriochloa decipiens
TCACCCCTCTTTTTCGTCAGATCAGTCTTGTTGAGTACTTTTGTACTTAGGGTTTGTTGAACCCTTGTTGCAGGTGAGCCTCATGGGCAGGAATGCTTTGCATCCTGCTGCATGACCATCGTCGAGTAAAGTGATGATGAATAGGATATCTCGCTCTTGGGCAGAGCATATAATCAAGGTTGATGTAATAAGTTATATTGTATTCCACTGCTACTGTGGTTTATAATAATTCAACTTATGGTTGATAAATGGTTTATAAACTTATGTTATTGTAATCCTTCCGCTATTTTACTCTGATGTATATTATTTGTATAAAACTGTTGTAATACTGCAATATCTCTTTGTAATGATTGATCCTGCTCGGACAATCATGGATGATTCAGGATTTACCCGACAGACCTTTTAAGTTTTATGGAACACATTCATGATTATTTGGAGTCTGTTTAGACAATAATCATGCGTGTGGGCCATAGGATTTAGGAGCTTCTGCCACAAGAAGGCCCTGATAAAGATGGATAACCCTGTGCAATGCTAGACTAGTAGTCGCCAACGTAGACGTGGTGTCTAGGTTGGAGTCTATCTGTGTTTGCCTCGTTCCCCATGGTTGAGGTGGTAGGCGGCAGGGAGTGACCTTGTGATGTGAACTAGGGCTCCCGATCTTCCGAAAGGTTCTGATAACTCTCGATTTGGTGGAATCACGACACAATTTGATCCGGCTTCCGAACAACTCGGCTCTGAACCCCGCAATCGCAGCACCACGTCTCCTCTGGTTATCGACCGTCGAAGCACAGTTGACCTCACCAAGAAGGCTGAGTCCTTTGCCTGCTAATCGAAGAACACAAGCAAGAACACAAAAGAATGCAACCAATTGCAGATGAATGATTAATCTCATGAGTTGGGGTCTCACAAACCGACGGCGCGGCGAAACTGTTGTGAACAGAATAATCTAAGCAAAACCCCAAAACCTAACGAGAGAGGCAACAACTGGTTATAGAGGTCTAAGGGTCATCGCCACCCCTGGACGTGCCCCCTAATGGGCTCAGCAACGATACACGGCCCAACGGACCAAAAACGGTGATGCAGCACCGGAATAGATTCTGGATGCTAACTTGTTTCGATGTTTCCCAATGACTCTGAAGGAATTTTGACTCAAACCAATTCCATTGGCTTCCTTATGAAATTATCTTTCCATCCATAGGTGGATCATCAAAAACGGAGTTCGGATGCTTCCTGGGCGTCCACTTTACTCCACACTAGTCTTGGACTCCGAAACAGGCTCGAAGTCGACTTGGTTTGGGCCTCCACCTTGACTTGGGCGCCCTTGCTGGTCCTCCATGCCTCCAAGCCATCCCTTATGCATCCCTTGATCCTCTCCATGATTCCTAATTACAATATAATCATTAGGTAGCAATCTATTCTCAAAATCATAAAAAGACTTCCTTAAGAACGAGCTCACCTGTAAATTTAATTGTCGTGCGCGAGCTCTTGTGATTGGACCTTGAATGTCCAACGGAGGATCATCTTGTGCATTCAATGGAGTGATGTCCTCATCATCCTCCCCATCTTGAATTGGAGTCGTCCTCGACTCAAGGTCATCTTCTTCTCCCAAATACGGCTTCAAATCTGAAATGTTAAAAGAAGGACTAACCCCGAACTCGGGTGGCAACTCAAGTTTGTACGCATTGTCATTTATTTTCTCAATAATTTTATAAGGACCAGCAGCTCTTGGCATTAATTTTGACTTATGCAGCTCTGGAAACCTATCTTTTCTCAAATGTAACCATACTAAATCACCTGGTTCAAGTTTAAGTTCTTTTCTACCTTCACTACCAGCAATTCTATACTTTTCATTCATCTTTTCAATATTTTCTTTAGTGGTTTCATGTAACTTATGAATAAATTCAGCACATGCACTAGCATCACTATGCGTTCTTTCATTGGTAGGTAAAGGCAAAAGATCAAGTGGAGCACGAGGGTTAAAACCATACACTACCTGAAAAGGATTTACCTTGGTGGTAGAATGTGTCGCCCGATTGTAAGTAAACTCCACATGAGGCAAACATTCTTCCCACATCTTTAAATTTTTCTTCAAAACAGCTCTCAGCATGGTGCCCAAAGTGTGGTTCACTACCTCGTTTGTCCATCTGTTTGTGGGTGACAAGTTGTTGAAAACAACAATTTTGTGCCCAACTTATTCCATAGAGTTCGCCAGAAGTGACTCAAAAATTTGGCGTCGTGATCTGAAACAATAGTAGACGGCATACCATGCAAATGAACAATATCTTGGAAAAAGAGGTCAGCAATATGAGTTGCATCATCACTTTTATGACATGGTATAAAATGTGCCATCTTAGAAAATCGATCCACAACCACAAAAATACTATCCCTTCCCCTCTTGGTCCTAGGCAATCCTAAAACAAAGTCCATCGAAATATCTGTCCAAGGAATAGAAGGAACAGGAAGAGGCATATACAACCCATGTGGATTCAAGCGAGACTTAGCTTTTTGACATGTGGTGCAGCGTGCCACGAACCGCTCAACATCTCTCTTCATCTGTGGCCAAAAGAAATGTGTGGCCAAAACAGCTACCATCTTTTTAGCACCAAAATGGCCCATCAAGCCTCCTCCATGCGCTTCCTGTAGCAAAAAAGACGAACAGAACCAACTGGAATGCATAGACGGTTAGCTCTAAACACAAATCCATCATTTATCACATACTTGTTCCACGTACGGCCCTCTTTACAATTCAGCAACACATCTTGAAAATCAGGATCAAGCGCATATTGTTCTTTTATTGTTTCAAGCCCAAAAATCTTACAATCAAGTTGGGACAACATAGTATATCGTCTAGACAAAGCATTAGCAATTATATTATCCTTTCCTTTCTTGTGTTTGATAACATAAGGAAAGGATTCAATAAATTCAACCCACTTAGCATGTCGACGATTCAGATTATTTTGGGAACGAAGATACTTAAGTGATTCATGATCTGAATGTATAACAAATTTCTTAGGCCACAAATAATGATGCCACGTCTCTAAAGAACGTACAAGAGCATACAATTCCTTATCATACATAGAGTAATTTAAAACAGGACCATGCAATTTTTTGCTAAAGTATGCCACAGGTTTACCATCTTGCATCAAAACACCTCCAATGCCAACTCCACTAGCATCACATTCTAACTCAAAAGTCTTACCAAAGTTTGGAAGTTGCAGCAATGGTGCATGTGTAAGCTTATCTTTTAACATCTCAAATGACTCCTCTTGTGCCTTACCCCATTGGAACACCACGCCCTTCTTTGTCAACTCATGTAATGGGGCAGCAAAGGTGCTGAAATCCTTGACAAAGCGGCGGTAGAAACCTGCAAGACCAAGAAAACTCCTCACCTGTGTGATGGATTGGGGTACTAGCCAGCTCCTAATGGCTTCAATTTTTGTCTCATCCACCTCAATTCCCTGTGGAGTAACAACATATCCAAGAAAAGAGACTCGATCCGTGCAAAAGATGCACTTCTCAAGGTTACCAAATAAGCGTGCATCGCGTAAAGCATTAAAAACAGCATGCAAGTGATCCATATGTTCATCCAAAGACTTGCAATAAATCAAGATATCATCAAAGTAAACTACCACAAATTGTCCAATAAAAGCCCTTAAAACTTCATTCATCAATCTCATAAAAGTACTAGGTGCATTAGTTAAACCAAAAGGCATTACTAACCACTCATATAATCTGAATTTAGTTTTGAAAGCTGTTTTTCATTCATCTCCAAGTTTCATTCTAATCTGGTGGTAACCACTACGCAAGTCAATTTTAGTAAAAATTACAAAGCCACATAACTCATCAAGCATGTCATCAAGCCTAGGAATAGGATGATGATATCAAATAGTAATATTATTAATGGTTCTACAATCAACACACATGCGCCAAGAACCATCTTTCTTAGGAACCAAAATCATAGGAACAGCACAAGGACTAAGGCTTTCTCGTACATACCCGCGGTCCAAAAGCTCTTGGACTTGTCGCTGAATCTTCTTAGTCTCTTCAGGATTGGTTCGATAAGCATCACGGTTTGGTAATGTCGCTCCTGGAATCAAATCAATTTGATGCTCTATTCCTCTCATAGGTGGCAGCCCCGGGGGTATCTCAGCTGGAAAAACGTCCTCATACTCCTACAAAAGGTTAGTGACAGCAGGAGGTCTCAAACTAACAACATCATCAAGAGAAAACAAAGCTCGTTTGCAAACCAAAGTATAGCAAATATCATCCTCAGAAATTTCAGCAAGGTCACATTTTCTTGCAAGCATAACACCACCCTTCAATTTAATTTCCTCGACCATAGAATTAGGTGTGAACTTATCCTTTTTAGGTGGGTAAACAGAATTTGCAACTTGCTGATTTTCAGATTTAACATCATGCAAACTAACAGCTCGTTCTTTATCAGTTGGTACAATTTCAGCTGGGGTCATTGGCACCAAAGTAATTTTCTTTCCTTTATGAACAAAAGTGTATGTATTACTTCTACCATGATGAACAGCATCATTATCAAATTCCCAAGGGCGACCCAATAAAAGTGTATGTATTACCTTGTCCCATTCGTCCCTTGTAATCCCCCACATCTAGGTTCAGCGTAGAGCTACAGGTCGGTATCGCTTGGCAGACTAGGCGTGCTCCGGTGCCCGGAGTAGATCAGCAGCGGCTAGACTATCTTACCTTAGAATCTTTGACCCTGTATAACAAGCATGTACGATGATCTGCTATCTTAACTTAGCTATCTAGGAATGCCTACTCTAGTTAGAGATATTCTTTATTCTTTCTTTTATCTTTATCCTTGAGTTTGGCTCGAGTGTGCATGTCAAGTTATCCTTCTATCTATCCTTTACCCCTGTTATGAACATTGGTTTATTATGCACTCATGTTATCTTGGCCATGTCCCCCTTATACACCATGCCTTCCTTTGGGAAAATATAAATAATGATACCATGAATACTTCCAAGTGAAATGCTACAACGGTATTTCCGTGCGCTTGCGGACTTGTTCTGTAAACGTTGCAGAATACCTACTGGTGTCTCTAGTGATATTGCCAAAGACTTTGCAATCCTAGTGATTATGCTAAGAAACACCAACAACAGGCGGTGACCGCACGCCCATGACGTCACGCGCAGGCTCGATCGTCGAGAACACGTCTCTCCGCCACTAGAAAGCTCTAGGAGTGTATGCTAGACAGGTATGATTACTATTCTCGACATATATTGTTAATTACATTCTGACTCTCATATACTATTATAGCAAATAATAACAAGTACCTCCATGCATTTTGTTTGTTTGCACTTCGTAAAAATTGATTGTACCACAAAGTTGGGTACTCATCATCATTGTTTATTTTCTTTGAACAACGTGTGCAGATACTATATGTTAGATGGTTAGAATGAAGGTGCAAGCCCTGCCGGACAGTCCCAAAAATTATGGCTTCGCAATCCAAGTGTGGATCATTTCCCATACTTTTTATGATAAGCACATGTAATTAATATCTTGTAATGTTCAAATTGTTGTACAAACAATACTCATATGTATGTATATTAATTAATCAATAGTAAACATGGCTATTGGTGTCTATTTATGGAGTTAATTTTAATCATTTATATTTCGGTGATAATTTCAAAATATGGCAGCAATTTTAAAAATTTATATTACAAATAAGATGATTTTAATTTTTTTAGATTAATTACGAACCGCTTTCCTAATAAAAGCGTCTCTGGAAAGCTTTCATTTGAGGCGGTTGTGCTAATGAAAGCATGTCTAAAAAGCCTTATCAGAGGCAGTTGCCCTAACGCAAGTGTCTCTCAACATGCTTACGAGGAGCCGTTCACCTAATAAAAAGCGTCTCTGAGATCCCTATCAGGGGTGGTTCCCGTAACGCAACCGCCACTGAAATGCAGGCATAACAGAGGCAGCTCTCTTAATTTAACCACCCCTAAATATCCTATTTACAGAGGCAGTTAGAAAACCGACTCAGGCAACTGTGATTTTTATAATCGCTTGCGTAGAGTCGGTTTGTTTATCCGCCCCTGAAAATGTGATTTAGCCGCCTCTATAGTAGGATTTTGTACTAGTGCAGGCTACATTTTATACATGTGCCCACATTATTAATTCGACATCTCTATGTTCATGACTTGTGAAACGTAGCCATGAACTAATACATGTGCTGATCTATTATTCATGTGTGTCCTCACACGAACTCGGACCAAGGATAACTTTAGAATAACCATTCAAGTAAATGAGTTTCACAAACAATTAACATAATTGTCAATCAATACAAGTTGTCTTTAATGGATATTCAAGAACACTTAATATAAATCATGGATACAAGCGAAACATCATCATCTCTATGATTACCTCTAGGGCATATCCCAACACAATGTTGAAAGGATCTAGGGAGAGGGATGGGGCAAGATGACTACTAAACCATTCGTTGCCTTCTGCCAACCAACCAGTGTTGGCGATCACTGTTTTGCACATCTAGAATCACCTATTATTATAAAAAAGGAGAAATAAGCAGAACTTTAGCACATATGCATATAATTTGACCTTGTTCCACTTGTTTTTGGAGAAAGTATGTTTTGCAGGCACAAACCTGGAAATAGGTGAAAATGCACAAAAACAAGCATGAGCATAGAGCTGAACATGTATTTTTAGAAAAATGCAAATAGGACAAATAGAGAAGCCCACCTTCATGAAACATCTAGACCAAGTCACCACCGCATGAGAGGTCTAGGCTCAACAGGGAACTAACAAGAGAAAGGCATCATGCTGAAGGTAATTTCATGTGTGTTTCCATGTTTACCTGCGTTGAATCATCCTACTTGGCTATAAAAGCAAGGGAGAGATCCTCTATTCAAAACACACACACTACAACATTTGGAGCCATTTCACCTCACACCCCTCACTTGTATTCTTTAGCTTAGTTTTAGTAGTTTGTGAGCAAGACAAAGTTATCAAGGAGAGCTTGTCTCCTTGGAAAAAGAAGAAGATCTTGGTACAAATACAATACGGTGTGCTTCCAAGTTCAAGATCTCGATCATTTTATATAGCGTGCATATGAACTAGAGTATAGTTTTACACATGTCATAATCATGATATATGAACTAGTATATATTTTAGATGATATGATCTTTACATGTTCATTGTTGTTCTTCATCATTCATATAACTTGTATAAATAGAGGAATAAAGAGGGATGAGGTGACGGTTCGTTGTACCTTCGATCTAGCCTCTCAATCTGTAGGGTTGGGGTCCTAGGTGGTTATGAGTAGTTTCTTTATACACAGGCTTGGTGCTCGGGTATATGGTAGCCTACAAGTATGATAGTGCCCCACAGTTGAGGGGTAGGTGATAGATGCTGACAACCCTATTTGTCCCTTACATTTCCCCACATTCAGGTATTGTGTAGGAGTTTGTAAAGTCTCTATCGGCTTGCAGACTAGTTGCG
The DNA here is from genome assembly GCA_023333625.1 of Bothriochloa decipiens. Lineage (NCBI taxonomy): Eukaryota > Viridiplantae > Streptophyta > Magnoliopsida > Poales > Poaceae > Bothriochloa > Bothriochloa decipiens. The sequence continues at coordinate 30,849,484 of CM041634.1, forward strand.
GGGATATCCCTTTCACCCTAGACCGAGTTCCAGTTCTAGACATATGACTTGTATGGTTATCATCTATTCTTTGCATAGCTATATCAGACCATGCCATCTCTACTTAGGAATATTCTTTTATTCTTTATTTCTCTTTCATGATTGGTGTACCTAAGTACCATTACCCAAGGGTTGTAATTCTCAACAAAGCACAATACAGTGTTGTGTTGAGGGGTTACACTTCTAAGTAATGATGGTATGGTAGGCTAATCTAACATTTCTAATTATTATTGCCCGGAATTGCAATACCTCTAGCGCCGAAAAGTTAGAGAGTTACTTTCCTGAGTAATGGTAGTTAGGTATGCCCATCAGGTGTTTTCTAATGTTTTCACTCTAAAATATTCTTCATCTACTCAAGATGCTAAGAAATGCTAAAAGGTAGTTTTGGCGCTCTTACCAGGGAATGGACCTAAAACCTCCATAATTGTGATTGTGCTAAGAAATGGCAACAAGCATTTTTGGCGCCGTTGCCGGAGAATGGACCTAAAATCTTCATATAATTGGTGATTGCACTAAGAAATGTAAATAATGAATTATTAGGAGGAGATGTTATTGGTGGGACTGTGGGAGTCCTGGGTCTCTAGGGGTGGAGGCACTGGATGTTTGACCATTTTGACAAGAGTATGAGAAGCAGGGGCCAGCCGAATCCAGCTATTTACGTGTGGCACATGTGGCACGGTGCCTACTTAGACAAACACACTGATGTCAATTGGCAGTTAGCAGGCACCACACACCAAGCAGGCACAGGATGGGCCATTAGTATGGCGCATGCCATTGCCAACATGCCAAATTGCCAATGGCATGCTGGTTAATTGCTATTGGATGCTTTGCACATGCTGATTTCTTGTATTTGTGGGTTTTGGTCATTTAAATCAAGAGCTTTTGGTGCAGCCTTTTACTTTCTTTTATTTTTATTCCATCAAATCAAAAAATATTACCCAAGCATTAGAATGTTGCAGCTTGCAACAAGCTCAGTATCAAAATGCAGTGAAGTGTCCAGCAGAGCATCCAGTCAGGCCTAAATACAAGGGGAGCATTAGTGTGTGAAGGGAAGCATGGGACCCCATTGTATACCTCGCAACAGGCTGCCTCCCTGGTCCCTAGTCCCTCTTGTGCCCCTCCTCCGCTGCCTTCTCCATTGTCGCCGACCTTGACCCTTCCCTCCTCATCTTCCTCACCCTCGCCACTAGCCACTGCCCGCCACGAGTGCTAGGACTCTCTAGAGATCTGGTGAACCCTAGTGCCCATGGTGGCCCATCTTCTTCCTCTTCTCGCCCTATCGACATCAATGCTGAGCTCTGGGCATGGCGCCCCAACCCCTCCTTAGCCCAGCCGCTGCTACCACTGCTAGGCTCATGAGAAACTACCTGACCTCCTTCCCCAACGTCTGGCATGCTTGCCTTCCACGGTCGGGCTGTTCTATAGATCGTTGAAGTTGGATTCTTCTTCTTCTTTGGTGAACTCCTCCTCGACAGAACCCTACCCATTGTTGTCGTCATATTCTTCTTTGATGCTCATAGATCCAAGAGGAGGAGGAGGATCGAGGAGGGACCAACCTACCTCTCCGATGGCGGCGTTGAAAGGTCCCTTGGTTGGTTTTGATAATTGAGTGACAACTTTAGGATGGACTAATATGTTTATGGTTGAGATACACAGGGATTAGTCCATAGGTAAATGTGTGTGAGCAACATATGCCATGATGGTGGAAATAGCTTGGAGATGTTGTGAGGCTCAACACATGTGATGATGAAGGAGTCATGTAACCCAGAAGGAGAAGATCAAGATAAGACTTGGCTCGATGGACCAGTTAGATGTGTGAAGGGCAGGTCAAGGCTTTGAAGCGAAGGCCATGCGATGGTGAAGCTTGAGCAAGACTTGGCGTCGATGGACCAACTCAATGGTGAAGAGCAAGTAAGGTCAAGATCAATGGACCAAGAAGGTTGCATGTTGAAGGAGCTCATTGCACATGAGACATGACATGGAGTCATGTGGACCAAGATGGTGAAGATCAAGATGAGGCTTGGCTTGAAGGATCGGTTGCAAGTGTGAAGGGCAAGTCGAGGCTTGCAAGTGAAGGACCATGTGATAGTGAAGCTTGGGCAAGACTTGGCGTCGATGGACCAATGCAATGGAGAAGAGCAAGTGAGGTCACGCAGAAGTGAAACATATCATTTGTTGATCATGTCGGTGCATGTGTTGCATTGGCACATTGAAGGTGACGGTGGAAATAGAGATGCACAGGGCATTTCATTTAACTGGTCATGAGGTGTGTAGAGAAGTTGATGACCAGATTTAGGATTGATAGGTCGTACTATCAAGAGGAGCAAACGTGTTTGCATATTGGTCATCTAGTGTCACTTGAGCGATCTAACATTGTGATGTTGCTAGGATCGAGTGGCGTTGTGAGATTAAGAGAAAATTATTTGAAAATGATTGTGAAAATGCTAACACACAAGCACATGGTGTTGTACACTTGGTGGTGTTAGCACATTTGAAAAGGTGATAGAGTTTGTAGGTCACTTTCAGGAAAATGAGATGGCTATTTTCTATTGCTCTGGATGCAAAATGTTGATGAAAACATGCTAACTCTTGGTTTCAAGTTGGTATACTTTTGTTGGGTAGCATGGTGGAGAATATAGCGTTGACGACGGCTTGAAAATGTGCATTTTGCAAGCATCAGATGCTGGAGGCGTTGGCAGTGGACGTTGGCGTCAGCGCCCAGAGAAGGCTGGTGTTGAGGCTGCTAGAGATTGCGTGCGTCGGATGCTGCGGTGTTCTAAGCAGTGGACGCATCCGATGGGCGTCTGTTGATGGTGGATATACTATGAAAATCCACACACAAGACACTGTTAACATGCCTCAGTTCCAAGGAAGAATAGCATAACATGAGCATACTTTATCAATAACTAGTTCCACTTGTACTCTTAGCTTATGATTTCAGGAAGCAACAAATTTCAGCTTTGTGGGTCCTAATGAGGGGGTCGACCGACCCCCATTTGAGCTCCCTCTGAGCTTAGCTTCAAGCATGATCCATGGCAAGCTCCCTGGAGTATAAATGAGCCCTTAGATCAGCTTGTGTTTGCATCCAAGGCTCAAGCTCATTGCACATGGATTCATGGGCCCACAAGGGAGCAAGCAACATGACAACCATTTAGCAACACACCGAACCACTTCACATGACAGGTGGGGCCACCTTCTAGAGCACCCAGCCGGGCCCACCATCCAGGGAGGGCGTCGGCCGACGCCCCTATGTGGGCCCCACTAGGTCGGTTGGCTCCACCGACCTCCAGCATACCGCCATGCAGCTCACTTGATCATCATCATCCATTTAAGGTGATATCTAGGCCGGTTCATCCAAGGGCAAGGAAGCAAGGAGCGCGCGGATCGCTGATGTGGCACCCCCTCTCCTTCCCCTATATAAGGAGGCTGCCACCACCCTTGGAGAGCATCACTACATTGCACAAGTCACACATTTCAAACTCCAAGCTAGAGTAGTAGTAGTTAATCTAGAGTGGGAGTTAGAGTCGAGTCGAGCGAAGCTCGGGGTCTCCGGAGTCATCTTCTGGAGAGTCTGGTATAGCTCTTGTACCTTTTCTTTTTTGTAAGACTTTCCTTTTATTAATATATTATTCTTGCTTTACTTAGTATTTACTTAGTGCAAGTCTATAGTCTTTATAGTCTTGTTGTGTGCTTGTCTTAGTAGTATAGTTGCCTTAGCTGGATTGGTTTCCTATAACCAACCTCCTTGTGCGTATCATTGTCCTATCTTGCATCAGGGCTCTAACTATCTGATTGTTAGTTAGAGTTGTAGGAGTAAGTGTGAGCGTGGTGCTCAGACTTAGTCTTACCTTTTATTGCCGCTGGTCCGCACAGACAGTTCATGAGCACACTCCCGAGAGGTGACAGGTCTCGGGCAGCATTAGGGTTTTCTCACCACGTTCTGGCTAGTTCTTAAAACACAGGGCACCCATAAGAGTATAGCCGCTTTAGTAGGAGTTCTGTCTCTTGCTTTCTCGCCTATCGCCACCACGCAAGTAGTAAGGCACCAGTCTGGTTTGAGTCATCTATCTGTTAGGATTAGGTTCACAAAAGTAAAGTAAGATATATAGGATTCTATACTCACTCGTTGTCCTCCCACCTAGCTAGCTCTCTACCATTTATCCTTAGATTAGGATTGTTGTGATCATTTACCTATCCTTCCTGTTTATTTACTTACCCCACCCCGTTTTACACTAGTGATACTAGGTTGTAGTAGACACAAGGATCTCTTTCTCCTTTTATTAAATATTCCTAGCTACTGCTTTCCCCTGGGAAAATATAAATAACGATACCTTGGAATACTCCCGGGTGAAGTGCTACAGCGGTATATTTTGTGTGCTTGCGGAATTATCCAATAGACTTAGAATTATCCCACAAGGGTCTTTTGTGTCATCACCTATGTTTGGTGGTTGCATTAAGAAATCCCAACAATGTTGGACTCTACTCAGTGGCGCTTGCATTTTCTAGCTGAGCGACAAAGGTCGTGGGCTGCGTCTGACGGTGAGCGTTAGAAGCCAGGCTTAGCGTCCGACGTTGTTTGTTCTAAGCGTGTTTGAGTTAGCCGTTGGTGGCAACATTCGAGTTTAAATGGCTAGGAAACATGGCGATATCTTGAGCGTTGGACACTGCTGTGGTGCGTTCGATGGTGGGCGACGGACACTAGTCTGAGCGTCCGACGGTCCTATTTTGTGCTGCTTCGAGATGGGCAATGACTCTATTTGGCATTGGGGCTGTAAATAGAGGCCTTGGCCAGCCTTAGGCAGGTGTTGAGCACACTCCAGCCTTGGTGGCTTGTGTTGTGGTGCTTAGGAGCCCTCTAACTCACATATGCTTGATAGAGTTCATTCGATAGTGTGAGAGAGCAAATCTAGTGTGATTGCATTGAGAGATCGCATCGTGTGGCACCAGGTGTTCGTGTTGTAAGCTCATGGGCTTGTTACTCTTGGAGGTTGCCACATCATAGATGGTTTGGTGGCAGGAGACTTCATGAGGCATGCAACAGGGACTGTGCGGTGCTCCGAGGGTCGATTTGTGAGAGGTTTTATACTCACCTTGCGTGGATCGCAAAGAGTAGCTCTGTTGGATTGCTCTTGCGGGAGCTTGCCTTGAGGGGTAATTGGCTTACGGGTCAAACTGAAGAACCACTTGTGTGTGGGTTCACTTGCGATGCCTTTACGAAGGCGTGCCATGAGGGGCATTGGCGTGGAGCGCCAAATGACTTGCGAGTCACACCGGAGGAACCACAAGGGTGTTGGTCGACACAACAAGACGTAGCTCGGTGGCAACCAAGTGAACCTAGTGAAAAATCATCGTGTCATCTTGTGTCCACTCTTCGCAGTGGTTTGCAATTTTCTTCCAAGCTTGTATTTACATTTTGTCATATATATAGCTTGTGTAGTAGTTATGAATCAGGTATAGAACCCATGGGGGGCTTGGTTACAATTCTGAATATGCTATTATATGTTTGCGCTAGTTTTTGTTGTTTTTGATGTGGAAACAGTCTTTCTCTACCCTTGGGCAATGAGTTTCCGCCGTTCACCGTCATCAGTTCACCAACTTCTTTGACCTTCCAACACTGGGCAGGCGTCAGCCCCCATACATAGTGTTATGACTTTACGCACTTTGATAATTCAAAATCGGGCAAAGGTTTTTTACCAAGAAACCTATATTCAAAATCATTCCATTTGGGATTCTTTGCTTTCTTAAAGCGTCGAGCTTCTAAATTCTTATAACGCCCTTCCTCGTCTCTCGGTGCCTAGGTATCCACCACAAGCCTATTCAAAATTGTAACCCTCCCAGGGCATATAAGCTACTAAAATGTTTTTCCTAAAGCAAGTTCCCCGCCAACTGTAGCTGCTCCCTCTGCTAAAATTTGCCGTCTAAGTATAGAACAGTTACAAATAAAGAGCTCTTGTGATTAGATAGCTTGTGTAGCTCTCTATTTGCCTTCTTGCTTGTGTATCTAGAAGTATATCCCTTGCATTGCTTAGTTTGTGTAGCTAAGTAATTTGAGCTCTTGGGTTCGGCTTGTGTAGCCATGTCCTTGATCATCTAGTGAGCTTAGGTTGGCTTTGTACTTTTGCTCATTAGAATTGTGTAGGTGCTCCCTTGTTTGCTAAAGTACTAATTGCTTAGGTTTGTATGACCTTGCAAGGTAGAATTGATTAGGAGAACACTAGCTAGATTGGTACCTTGATTTTTTGTTTAGGTTTTTTTACAAAGTGCATCTAGAGTCATAGTTATAGTGGTGAAGTCTCGGCTAGAACGTTTAGGGCACGTTTGTGGGGGTGGCCCGTGGGCCAAATTGCGCCCGCGGGGTGCAACTCATCGTGTTTGCGCACCTAGCCCAGCTGCGAGCCCGGCTCGGCGGATGCAAAACCGATGCCTAAGCCTGGCCCTGGAGAAACACCGCTGGGCTTCATTTCTCCCAATCTCGGCTGCGTGCAGCTCCTTACGGCTCTCCTCACGCAGTTCGAGTCACCTTCCACTCCCGTTCTTGCAGCCACCGGTGCCTCACCCTTGCCATCACGTGCGCGGTCTCGCTCGGCTGGCGGAGCTCGCCTGCGGCCGTCTGGGAGGCCCCTCCCCAGCTGCGCACATGGCCACCAAGGGAGGAGCGTGACCATCCAGGAGGGTGCGGCCCGCCGGCCGCTGGGGAGGAGCGCGACCGTCCGGCAGTGCGCAGGGCCGGGTAGTGCGCGGCCACCTGGCGTGTGGCCGCCGGGGCACACCACCGTAGAGCGCGCGGGCACCGGGAGCGCGTGCTGGTTGTCGGGAAGATGACGGGTGTGAACCAAGGCAGGCATGACTCCGGTGGCGATGGTGTTGGCGCATGCAGCGGCGGAGGTGGTGTGCACCCGGCCATGGCCAAGGCCACGGCGCTGGCCCGCGAGGCGCTCGCCAGCTCACCGCCCTCTTCCTGCCCCATCTTCTTCCTGGGCGCCGCGCGGCTGTGCGCCGCCACCACCCTGGCCAGACCTCGCGGTGGATAGGGCGTGCCCCTCCCTCGACGACGGCGAGGTGCGCGCGCTGCTGGCGCTAGGGGCCGCGCTGGACCCGACGGGCCGCCTGCTCCTGTCGTGGGCGCTCGGCCGCGACCCCTGCGCGCCCGGCGGTGGCGGGTTCAAGGGCATCGCGTGCGACACCCGCGGCGCCGTCGCCAACGTCTCGCTGTAGGGGAAGGGGCTCGCCGGCGGGCTCCCGCCCACGCGGGCAATGGAAGGGCGCAACTGCTTGGCGCGCGTGGCCGCCGTGGCGCTTCTCCGCAGGGCGCGCGGGGCACCGGTAGCACTCAGCTGCCTAGCGCGCGTGGACGCCAGGGCGCGCCGCCGCCGGGCGCCCGGGGCACCAGGAGGGCGTAGCCGTCTGGCGCGAGTGGCCGCTGGGACGCGCCGCCGCCGAGCGCGCGCCCATGGAGAGCGTCCATGGACCTGCATCGCCTTCAGAGTAGCCCCTAGCAGCAGCAGTAGCCATGGACCTTTGACGACACGCTGTGCTGGTGCACGCCCCTCCACCGCTGCTCCCCAACTGCTCAATGAAATTCTACTGAGGGCTTCTCTGGCGGTAAGCTTACACATTGCTGTGCAAGGTCACCACACTTCTTCGTTACAAGCACCACAAACATGATCTCGTCTCAGCTCAGCTTCCTAGGAACGTGCACGCAAACACACCGAGTTGCACCATCTGGACCAGTCTCTCGGCGACCATGCCCAAACCAGCCGGCCAGGCCCGCCAGGTACAAGTGCACAAACGCACCCTTCGTCTAATTCCGTATTTGTGTTGGTTAGCCGGTGCGATAATTTTTAGAAAGGTAATTTTTATAAAGGACTATTTACCCCCTCTAGTCTGCCATCTCGACTTTAGAACCGTCACCGCCACTGCTGGAGGAGAGGGAGGCAGGGAGCAGCCGAGTCATTGAGGAGGGCGTGTTGGCGTGGGGGTGTCACATGTTCATGATGTCTCGCGACTCGTAGCGAAATGACTTTTTCGTACATACAAGTCATTACAATGTTGTTGGGTCTTAAATGTTACTTTTTTCTGAAAAATATTTTCTACTTATCTTGTCGTAGTCTGATTTTCCTTCTAAATGGTTCATAAAAGTATATTTATCTCTACCAAATTGAAAAAGAAAATCTATAACATTTTCAAAACATTGTTATCAATGTATAAATGTGCTTTACAAATTTATCATAATAGAAAACATAATATGCAACGAATACAAATAATAGCATTAATGCATTCAACATTAGGCTTCCTTTGAGAGCTCGGGCAGCTCAGCCGGAGTTCAAGATGTGATTTTTGTCTGAACCTGTTGGTGGCTAGTGGCAAAGGTGAAGACTAATAGGGTAGTTTGGTCATTCAACCTTGCCTTGGAAATCAAAAGACAAAAAAAGGAAAAATGTTAAATGGAGAAAAGGTGGAGAAAACACCTGATTTCAACAAATTCGCAGCTAGAATGTCAATGCCTGGCAGTTCTAGTTCCTGTTCCAGTGCCTTTGCCTCGCCATCGCCGTTGTCTGTTGCAGTCTGAGAGCATTCTTGTGGCGGTGAGAGCTAACTAGTAGTGATACGTGCCAGCGTTAGGTGTCGATGGTTGGTTTGGTAGATGCTTGCTAATCGAGTGGCGTGCCAGTGCCTCGCAGGATGCACGGGAGCGACCGTCTTCCCCTGGGCAGTGACCACCGCGGCACGGTCGCACAGGTGGCGTACGCGGACAGTGCCTACCGCCCGGTTGGTGAGGTCGGCGCTTCAGACTTGGTATATCCGAACTCCGAAGCCCGGTCACGAAGGGACGCGCCGTCCCGGTCCTTTCTCTCAGTGCACCACAAGTACTAGTATTTTTCTTGTTGACTAAATGTGCACCACAAGTTTTCTCTCAGCTGCTCCTTTCATTTGTTTTCCTTGAAATGACATCTCCATAATATGCAGGACACAGTGGCATTTTGTGGATATTGCTGGGTTCATTTCTTGGTGCTTTTGCAGTTGTTCTTGTCATTGCTTTTCTGGCATGGAAGAAAAGAATTCTCAGCCGGAGAAAAGGGTCCACCTCCTTCATAGGTCAGTTTCATATTAGAGATTTCAATATCTGGAAATTCTTCTTGTGATATATCTTTAATGGACTACAGATATATATGGAGATGGACTCTCCGTCAGAATTGCACAGTCTAGTTTGAGTTTCAAATATGAAGAGTTAAGAAAAGCAACAAATTATTTTGATCCATCAAACAAACTTGGTCAAGGAAGTTATGGAGCTGTATACAAGGTATATAAAGGTTTACCTTATTCTGAAATGTTATTTTGAATTTCCTGCAATTGGTTAAATATGAAACTGAAACTTTCAGATACTGATCCCAATATTCCTGCTCTGTAGGCTGTTCTTCCGGATGGAAAGGAAGTAGCTGTCAAGAAATTATTCCTAAACACAAGGCAGTGGGCCGATCAGTTTTTCAATGAAATTGACCTAATAAGTCAAGTTCGTCATAAGAATCTAGTTATGTTGCTTGGCTGCAGCATGAATGGTCCTGAGAGTTTGCTTGTTTATGAATACTACTTCAACAAGAGCCTTGATCTCTTCTTGTTTGGTAAGCCCATGATGTGATGTTGCATTGCTGTCTGCCACTAATGTTGTTTCATTTTATTTACTTTTTGGTAATATTCTTTGAAGAGTGTCAAATTAGGATTGAGAATGCATTAGCTTAGAATTATTAAATCAGTATGATGTTATTCGTGGGTCAATTTATTTTCGTATCTTGATGGGTTATTCTAAAAGGGGGAATCAAGGGTAATCTTGCCATTCTTTCTGTCAATGTAAGAGTAGGCTTCACTCATAATTGGCTCTGCCTTGCCAATCTTTTTTTGTTTGTGTATGTGCCAAAGTAAAAAAAAAGCGATAAAAGCTACGGAAGCTATTATTCTCCATGTTTTAATGTTAAAAAGTAACAGAATTCATGTTTGAAGAAACTACTTTAAAAAACTGTCCTACTTCTTGATAGTAAAACATAATTCATCTGATCCTTTCAAGTTCTTCCTAAAACTTGCTCTCTCTCTCTCTCTCTCTCTCTCTCTCTCTCTCTCTCCCTCCCTCCCTCCCTCCCTCCCTCTCCCTCTCTCTCTCACACACTCTCTCTCTCTCTCTCTGCCATTTCTTTTACAGAAAATTAGAATGGGTGTTTCAAAATTGCAATAACCAGTTGTCTTGTAATATTCTTTCAGACACAAGTCGCATAAGAAATTTAACCTGGGATCTCAGGATCGGTATCATTCAAGGCATTGCCGAGGGACTCTCTTATCTCCACGAGGAGTCAGAAATACGGATTATTCACAGAGATATCAAAGCTAGTAATATTCTATTGGATGATAAATTGAAACCTAAAATAACTGATTTTGGCCTTGCGAGAGCTTTTGGAGAAGACGTTACTCATCTTACCACTGGTGTTGCTGGAACATTGTAAGATCCTTTATCATATTCACAAAAGTATTTACAGGGTTATTAATTCTGCTGTCATGTCAAATGGTAATGATGCAATTTGAGTTTCTAAACTAAACTCACAAAATAAGTGCCTTGCAGAGGCTACATGGCTCCTGAATACATAGTGCATGGGCATTTGACAGAGAAAGCTGATGTCTTCAGTTATGGGGTTCTTGTTCTCGAGATTGTAACAGGGGAAAGATGTAGCAACTCAAATGGTTCACACGGAGGACAGGTTTTGTTAACAAAGGTACTACTATGATGTCACTGACCTCACTATTGAATTTTCTTGCTTTCTGTTATGATAGTTCTGGAATCATAATTCATATCCGGGGTCTGCATGTTCCCAAGAACGTGCTGGTACTCAATCTAATTGTCCATTTAGATTTACAGAAGAGGTCGAAATTCTTTCAAATTCTAATTATGAGAAGAACGGGGGGCTAATAACGATCTGGGCAGGAAAGTTATAGCTTTCAAAATCTATTATTGTTCATTAAAACTGAGATTGTAGAGCAGGTACTAGTATGCTATTCAAGTATTTCAGTAGAAAATTGAGAAGACTTTGCTGAAATAGCACTTTGGCCTATTTGTTATGTTTAAAACATTTGAGAGTCTGTATATTAGGAATCATTTCAGAAATAGAAGTTCTAAACATTAATTTCCAGATTTAGGTGCACTTCACTCACAGCATGCAAATTTGCATCTTTGTTGAAGGAAAGAGAAGTACTAGTGTAGTCAACCTTAGAAACAAATCACTCTTCAAGGCAAAGTGACCAACTAAAGCAAATTAGTGAGGAATGGCGCTCTCTTTCTCCGACTTCCCTCCCGACGTCTCGCCTCTCCTCAACCCCATGCCGGAGATCACTCTGAGCCCGGCGGCCACCATGCCCTGTTCTCCCCCCAGGGCGTCGGTCTCTGCCCCCTCCTCCTCCTCCTCTCTGAAACCTACCTCCCCCCGCACGTACGGTCGCTCCAAGCAGGAACGCTGGGGCGACTCCAGCCCGCCATCTTCGGACGACGACGGGTTGCCTCATTCCAATCTGGACGTCCTCCTATCGAACACGAGTCGGGCTTACCCAGGCGACGGTGCTGCGGAGGGCGCCTCTGCGTCAAGTGCCGCGGCGAGCTCTGCAGCGGGCGCCTCGGCGGCGGATGCCATGGAGGGCTCTGCAGCGGGCGCCTCGGCAGCAGGTGCTACGGCGTGCTCGGTTGCGGGCGTTCCAGCTGCGAATGCCGCGGCGGGCTCGGATGCGGGGGCCCCGGCTGCGAGTGCCATGGTGGGCTCGGATGCGGGCGCCCTGGCTGCGAGTGCCGCAGTGGGCCGGCCACCTCCTGGACGGACTGCTGCATCACGTACTATTGGTGGTGCATCGCTTCGTCCTGCTACTGGGCACACGCGCTTCGTCAAGCAGTGCAGGGCATCTCATCCTGACTCCGAAGGGTGGCAAAGGTTCGGCTCTGGCCGGCAGTTTCTGGATCACTGGCGCTCTCATCCCCGCCGCCGGATCCCTGCTGATCTTGTTGGCAAGTGCTTCAATTGTTTCTCCGCTACACACACTCCTGCGTGGTGCCGCGAGCAGGTGAGGTGCTTCTGTTGCCGCTCCCTGGGGCACCGGTCCTACATGTGTCTCAGGATGGTGCGAGGCGGTTGTGCATCTCAGCCTGAGCGCAAGTCCTGAGAGGCCTCACCCTGGATTCGTCATCAGTAGCGCCTCACCCTGGAGGAGGTGTTGATGGCAGGACTGGTTGGCAGCGTCAACGCCGGCGTCCGCGTTACCGTCGGCGTGAGGACACTGGGCACTCTGGCTCATCTCCAGCAGCTGCCCCCGCGCCGGATGCTGTGCCCGCTCTGATTGGGTGGCTCGTGCGGTGGAAGACCTTACGCGGGCAGTGGTCGTGACAGTCATCAGTTCTACCCCGCTCGCGCTGGCATATCCCATTGACGTTCAAGTTTCAGTCGTGATCCTTCCTGACGCCCCTCCTTCCAGTGGTGACAGCGGTGGAGTGGACGGTGGGGAGGATGGCTCTTCACGGCAGCAACGGCGTTCTTCTGCTCCTTCGCCGCCGCCCTGTGCTCCTGGTTCGGCGGGTGGCAAGGACACAGGCTATGATGGCTTGAGGTGCACGCCTACCCAGGAAAGTGGGGGCCCGTCGACATCGAATGCTTCACTTAAGGCGCCTGTTGTTTCACCCGTTGAGGACGTGCGGGAGCCCCTAGGCAGCTCTCATCAATGCGACGCGTCCCTGGCCATCAGAAACGAGGAGGTGGAGGTGGAGGTGGTTGGCAGTTTGGAGAACCACCGAAGCCCTTCAGCTTTCAATGGAGCTGAGCAGGACAGGCAGGCCCCTTCGGTATCCTCCCCCATGCTCGCTTCCTTTGTGGTTGAGGTCGTAAGCGAATTGGTTCCTAATGGGCTTGAAGATTTGGGCCTAGGTGTGGCCTTGGATTTACAGGGCGTGTTGGGCTGTGATGGGGCAACGGAATGCCCGGCCTCACCACGCTCACTCGTGTTTTCCCATGGAAGAAGCGACGGTCTTACCGGCCTCCCCAGGAACCCTTGCTCCACAGCATGTACCGGAACCAAAACCCAAATCCAAGGCTCCGACTAAGCAGCTCCAAGTATATTCCAGGCGCCGTTTCCGTTCACGATAGCACCAACACGCTGGAAGGCTTGTTCCCATGATGGCCGGGGATGTGGTAGCGTCAGCAACAGCTCCATCCTCGGTCTCCTTCCCAAGTGCGCCAATGGCTACTGTCCCACGAGGGGATGGCCTGCTCCTCTCAGAAGCTCATCCGCCAGTGTCTCCGGCTCCCACTGGCTATGCTCTGGTGGACAATGAACAGCAATCCGCGGTGCCGGGCATTGTAGTACCTTTGGTGAATCCGCCCCCCACGGGGAGTTCTTTGCCTTCGGAGGCCCAAGCTACTTTTTTCAATAGCCTTGCTCGGTGGACGGATGCCCTGCTTCCGATGCCGATCATCAACAAGCGAAGATACAAGTCTGGGGTTACACCGCGTCGCAGTCGTCGGCTTGCCGGGGCTGATGTGGAATTCCCTCTGAATGACATGAGTAGAAGAACGAAGAATAAGGCAATGCGATCTCTGGATATCATCGGCGACAATGAAGGTATTGACCAACAGGCTTTAGATGATTATGCAAAATTATTTGGACATCCCTTGTCTGATGCACAACTCCAGGCGCTAGCTGCCTTGTTCAATTGGTCCTTGCCTGATGGCCTTGGCCAAGGGGAGGATACTAAAATGTCGGGTTAGCAGTCTCTTGCTTGGGTGGTCGTCCTTGAACCTGTGTTTATGGATCCTGAAAAAATTTTGATTTGGAATGTTAGGGGATTAAATTCTATCTCCAGGCAAGACTCCATACGTTCTTTTGTGGATTCTTCTCAGTCGGATATTGTTTGTATTCAAGAAACCAAAATCTCAGATTAGTCATGCAGAATTATATTCTCTGCTTTAGGCTCAGATTTCTCAGATTTCACTTTTGCCCCCTCTATTGGTGCTAGTGGAGGAATCTTGATCGCCTAGAGATGGCATATCGGAGTTTCTATAGCTCGGCGGGTTGATAACTGTAGTGTAACAGTTCAGTTCTCCCCAGACAGTGGCCAGTCGTGGTGGTTGACTTGTGTTTATGGGCCTCAAGGCAATGATGACAAAATTCAGTTTCTACAGGAGTTACGAGATATCCGTGCAGCTTGTCCGGGACCATGGATGGTGGCTGGGGATTTTAATCTAATCTACAGGGATGAAGACAAAAATAATGCCAATTATAATAGGGCAATGATGGGTCGTTTCAGGAGGTTTATCGATGACTTGGCTCTTAAAGAGATACCTCTACATGGTCGAAAATACACATGGTCTAATCAGCAAGACTCTCCTACCTTGGTGAGATTGGATAGAGTGCTATGCTCAGTTGACTGGGAGGAGAAATTTTCAAATTGTTTACTCCAGAGTATGGCTTCAGATGATTCTGATCATTGCCCTCTCCTACTTGGCCTCAAAGATAGTAAACCTGGAAGACCCCGATTCCACTTTGAGTCCTTCTGGACTAAACTTGATGGCTTTCAGGAAGTTGTCTCCTCAGCATGGACTTCAATTCCTGCTGGGCCATGTCCTTTCTTAACTCTAAACAGGAAGTTCAGAGCTGTTACTAAGGGGCTGCAGAGTTGGAGTGACAAGGCGGTGGGTCAAGTTAATTTTCAGCTTGCCCTGGCAAGAGAAATCTTGCATCAGTTTGAGATTGCTCAAGACAACCGCCAGCTTTCCCCTGGAGAACTATGGCTTAAGAACAATCTGAAGAAGCACAGCTTGGCCCTTGCTTCCCTCAAGCGAACAATGGCTCGCTTGCGCTCAAGGATCAGCTGGCTCAAAGATGGCGATGCTAATACAAGGCTCTTCCATCTACATGCCAGACACTGAAAACGGAAGAATTTTATTGGGAGGCTCATTGCAGGAGACCGAATTTGCACCAGCCATGAGGACAAAGCCACGATTATTGATGATTTTTAGGAAGATCTGTTGGGAACCTGTACAGTTAGGGAGCACACTATTAACTTGTTGATTTGGGTATTGATACACATGATATGTTAGATCTTGAACTCCCCTTTACTGAAGATGAGGTGTGGAAGACGATCCAGCGACTATCTTCAGATAAGGCTCCCGGACCGGATGGTTTCATGGGCCATTTTTACAAGTCTTGCTGGCCTATTATAAAAGATGACATTATGGTGGCGGTTTCAGCGGTCTAGAGTAGGAAGATGGTGAATTTTGGCACTCTCAACTCAGCATATATCACCCTTCTCCCAAAAAAAGGAGGGTGTGGAACAACCTAAGGATTTTAGGCCTATAAGTTTGGTCCACAGTTTTGCCAAACTAATCACAAAGCTGCTTGCAAATCGTCTTGCCCCTAAGCTGTAACAAATTGTCTCGCCTAACCAAAGCGCCTTCATCAAAGGGCGTTTTATACAGGATAACTTCATGTTAGTACAGCAGACAGCGAGGTACCTTCATCAGCAGAAACAGCCCCGAATTCTACTCAAGTTGGATATCTCGAAGGCATTTGATTCCGTGTCTTGGCCCTTTTTACTTGAGATCTTGCAGCAGCTTGGTTTTGGACAGATTTGGCAGGATATAATCAGCAGACTGCTCTCCTCTTCATCAACTCAAATCTTGTTAAATGGGGTCCCTGGTAATCATATTTCTCATCGACGTGGGCTGCGACAAGGTGACCCCCTCTCCCCGATGTTATTTATCTTGGTTATGGATGTTTTGGGGCACATGATTTCGAAGGCTGAAAATGAAGGACTATTGCTGCCACTGTCTAGGCGCAATTTACAGCATAGAATATCCATTTATGCGGATGATGTGGTTATATTCCTTCGTCCAGAGGCTGATGACATTGATGTAACTTTGGGTATCCTCAATTTGTTTGGTGAAGCATTTGGGCTCAAGACAAACTTACAGAAAAGCAATGTGCTGCCCATTAGATGTGGTGACACAGAGCTAGCAGCAGTGCAAAACTTGCTGCCCTATCCACTTGCAGACTTCCCATGCAAATATTTGGGATTGTCTTTATCTCTAAAGAAGCTCACCAAGGAACAAGTTCAGCCTATTATTGACCGCATTGCAAATCAGCTCCCAGGCTGGAAAGCAGATTTGATGACAAGGCCGGAAGAATGGTTCAAGTTCAGTATGTGCTCACTGGTATGCTCATTTATCTAGTCATGGCATTTGATTTACCACCTTGGGCTATCAAAGCAGTGGATAAAATTCGATGTGGGTTTCTCTGGAGAGGCCGCAAAGATGCGAAAGGAGGGCACTGTCTTGTTGCTTGGGTTAAGGTTTGTCTTCCGAAAGAACTAGGGGGTTTTGGGATTTCAGACCTCAAATCCCTTACCTAGGCACTACATATGAGATGGGTATGGTTATAAAAAACAGAGCCACACCATCCTTGGGCTAATCTTCCAATTCAGGTGCCTGAACAGATTAAAGCCTTCTTTGCAGTGGCTATTTATTCTGAGGTTGGGGATGGAACAAAAACCCTTTTCTGGATAGATCGATGGCTCCATGGTCAATGTATTGCAGATCTTGCGCCACATCTTTTTGGCCATTCCTAAAAGGAGGTTGAAACGGCGAACTGTCCAAGATGCCCTCACTAACCAGACTTAGATTTCTGACATCAAAGGTGTTAGGACTGTTGGGGTGATGGTTGACTATCTCCAATTGTGCGATGTCCTAGCCGACTTCATTTTGCAGCCAGATGTTGAGGATAGACATATTTGGCGGTTTTCTTCAGATGGTCAGTATTCGGCAAAGACTGCATACAAGGGTTTTTTTGTGGGGTCTATATCTTTTGAGCCATGTGAAAGAATTTGGAAGACTTGGGCACCGCCCAAATGCCGCTTCTTTGTTTGATTGGTCGCTCCCAACCGATGTTGGACAGCGGATTGCTTTGCACGTCGTGGGCTCCCTTATCCCGAGCGTTGCCCGTTGTGTGATCAAGCTGCAGAAACTATTGATCATCTCGTAGTCCTTTGTGTCTTTGCAAGAGAGTTTTGGTTTCATCTTTTTTCTCAAATTGGACTCCAAGCCTACTCCCCACATCCCACAGATATATCCTTCCATAATTGGTGGGAAAGAGTAAGCAATGCTGCTAGTGAGATACTAAGGAAAGGAATTGACTCTCTCATAATCTTGGGAGTTTGGACCTTATGGACACACCAGAACAAATGTGTTTTGATGGTGCGGCTCCAAGTGTTGCAGCTGCACTTGCTGTAGCTGATGATGAAAGAAGGTCATGGTCTTTGGCGGGGGCTCGAGGTCTTTCCCTCTTGGCTGCCTTCGCTTTCGGTGGCTAGCGCCCTGTGTGTTTTTTGGTCGGGTTTAGTTTTCTCTGTCATAGGCGCTTTGTATTTAGCAGCAGCAGTGTAGTGTGTGTATGTGGGGTTAGAGTTGTGTGTGTGTGGTTTTTTGGGTGTTTTGTATGGGTTCTTGTCCCACTTTTATCTTCTCAATATAATGATGCGCATCTCTCCTGCGTTTTTGAGAAAAAAAAACTAAAACAAATTAGCAAACCATTTACTTGACCATTCCAAGTTCCAGCCATAATCTAACACGTCTAGTATGAATAATTTCTTTAAATTCAAGGTATGGAAACACTATAAGGATAACAAAGTGGAGATGATTGTTGATCGAAGCATCTATGAAGACTCTATCAGGGACGAGGTCATGCATATACTGCAGATTGGACTGCTATGTACACAAGCAAATCCTGATGACAGGCCTACAATGGGGAAGGTGGTGGAGTTGCTGAGAAACCACAGGTATTCTTTGGAGATTGTCTTGAGTGACCCTCCATCTCTGAATGTTGATGCTCTTGAGGACATCAAAGAAGGAGAGCATTCACGATTGCTGTCCTCAAATTCTGCTCCATCGCTGTCAGGCTCGTCCCGATCTTACTTAAGTGGGAGATAATCTTGGTGGTTTTTTCCTAGTTCTCAAGGGAAATATATTTAAGAGTTTGTACAGTTATGTGTGATGTAAATTGATCGTGATAGCAGATGGATCTTTTGAGAGGAATCCAGCAGACTATATATAATTCATAAAGTGTGTTATACTGGGGGGCACCACCACAATTGTACATAAGTATTATGTCCCACCATAATTATACATAAAATAAATACAAGAGATTTCATGTGACTTTTGCGATAGAAATTTGTATGATACTCTTAATGAATGAAGCTCATAGCCCGTTGATGAATTATGCATAGCTAACCGTTTTTATTTATTGTGTAATCAGTGGTACTTTTGTCTTGCAACAAATGATATAGGTGTCTGAGTTCAGCACATAAATCCTGGTTTGACTTTTTGACTGAAATTATGGATTTTCTGTAAGAAACATTTAAAATGGTACCTACAAAATCATGTCTGCTGACATGTAGGCCATTCTTGCAAATCTATTTAGTGTTTTCTAAATTATATATTTGTAACTTTCTTTTCTCAGATTGTACTTTTTCACGAGATTCACACTAGATAGATTGGACAGAAATATATTGATAACAGTTTTGCTACATCATAGCTAGGTTAAAAACTTCACTCCTATGCCCGAATTTTCTGAGCATATTACAATAACAACAACAACGTAGTCTTTTGTCGTAAGAAAATTGGGATACGCTAGAGATGAAACCCATAAGAGACAAATCACAGAGCAATACATAAAAGTCATAAAAGTCATGGTTCAGGCACATTGATGGCTAGTCTTCAAACACTCCTATCCATGGCTAAGTCCTTGGAGATATTCCACTCCGTAAGGTCTCTCTTAAACGACTCGTCCTAAGTTAGTTTAAGTCGACCCCTATCGCACTTTATATTGTCCACCCGCTTTAGAACCTCACTACGCAGTGGCGCCTCAGGAGGCCTTCGTTGAACATGTTCAAACCATCTCAACCGATGTTGATCAATTTCTCCTCAATTGGTGCTACCCCAACCCTATCCTGAATAACGTCGTTCCGGACTCTATCCCTCCTAGTGTGCCCAAACCCAATGCAACATACGCATCTCCGCTACACTTAGTTGCTGGACATGTCGCCATTTTTAGGCCAACATTCCACACCGTACGATATCGCCGGGCGAATCGCAATCCTATAGAACTTACCTTTTAGCTTCTGAGGTACCCTTTTGTCATAGAGAATACCAGAATCTTGAAGCCATTTCAACCAACCAGATGAAATAGTTGATAAGGAAAAATTTAGACGGGTATGGATTTTCACTCGAGTACGGAGTAGGACCCCCAACTTTGGTGATTTTTCATTACAACCCTAAATGATGTAGGTAAATGACCCCCTATTGATATTTGCCCCACCCCTACCCCACACACACTAAATCTAAATCTTGGTTGTTAGATGTAGATGTATTTCCCTTTTCCCTCTAGTTGAGGACTTCAATGCATATACTACGTACATAGATGTATATTGCCCCTTTGGGCCTAGCAATATTGGCCGGTTGGCCACTTATTCTAACAACGATTTCGTCACTAGTGATTGATAATCATTTAGGTGGTAATGTGTCAAGGGAGTCGAACCCTAGGATAGCTGGCCCTTGGCTACGGAGTTTGTAGTCGTGGTCCGTCTTCTCCAGCGAGGTTTGCCCCTCCGCCGTAGCAGGGCCATCCCGGGAAAATTGGAGGCCTTGTACGATACTAAAAAATGAGGCCTATTAGTCTAGCACAAAAAGACTAAATATACGATATGATAAAGCATGTAGTACATTGTAATAAGATATATATCAAGATTCAAGAATGGTACCTATATTGCATAATCTTTACTTGAATAACATCATTCTTTTAGTATTCTTTGAAATGAAGTCTTCAATGATGTGCTCATAGTCAATCTTCTCTAACATTTTGCCTTTAAGTGCTATTATAGCC
This sequence comes from Bothriochloa decipiens, assembly GCA_023333625.1. Taxonomy (NCBI): domain Eukaryota; kingdom Viridiplantae; phylum Streptophyta; class Magnoliopsida; order Poales; family Poaceae; genus Bothriochloa; species Bothriochloa decipiens. The sequence goes on from CM041634.1 coordinate 30,869,470, forward strand.
AAATCATTAAGTCTTTCTTGTGTCATTATGGAACGCAAATAAGTCTTCAATAGCTTCAACTTAGAAAAGCTTCGCTCTGCTGATGCAACGGTCACAGGAATAGTCAATAGAACTCTATATGTAATAGTTGCATTAGGAAAACAACCATGCTCCTTTAAAAACCGCAAAATTTCAACCGCCCCCATTCTTTCTTTTGGAATGAAGTCTTGTAGAACGTCAACTCCATATATAGTTCTTTAGCATCAATATCAGATTTTCCATCCTTTTTAAGGACAGCCTCAAGATTATCACAAGAAGACTTCAAGCTTTGGTTATCTAATGATTGCAATGTTTCTGAAGTAAATAACAAACCAAAATTTTTTTTGTAATCTTTGTACTGCTCAAATCTTGTTGTAAGAGAGGCAATAGCTTGATCAATAAGAGTGTTAAAATACTCTACTCTAAATAACTCCTCTGGAGACATTGTGGCAATATTTGTGTCTTCTAGATTTTCATCGTGATGCCTCTTTCTTGTAATTTTTTTTAGAGAATGTAGTACCAATATCCATCTCAAGTGCAATTTCTTTGGCCGACTCCAAAGCTTCTAAGAAACCAATTTCCCTATAGCCCTCGAAGAAAGAAATAAGCCCTTGCACTTTCTTGATAGCAACATCAATAAGCAAGAAAGAAACGCTGCCGGCGCCGGCGGCGGGTACGATGTCAGGTGATGGCGGCGACAGGAGAGGAGAGGTACGTGAGACCTAAGGTTTGCGATTTGATTCAATTGGGTTGGGAATTGGGATCGGCAATTGCCAACTGAACAGCGGCCGGCCAACAAGACATTGTTTATTGGGCTATTGCTGTGCACGTCGCTTTGCTAATGGGTCAAAGGCCAAAGCTACTGTTGTACGTTCTTATCTACTTATTAGGTTCCCCTCAAAAAAAATCTACTTATATATACTCTATATTTGGAGGCCCTGAAAATTGGAGGCCCTATACGGTCGCTCACGTTGCACATGCACAGGGACGGCCCTGGCCGTCTAGCTCGTTGGTTGAGAGAAAGAGGGAGATTAGACGATAATAATCTTGCTTGCCGATTGCAATGTTCAGTTACAGAATATAAGGCCAAGGGCCTCAACCAATCACTCCTAAACTTAAGGAATAGAAATAGAAAACTAATCTCTCTTTCCTAGCTTAGCCACTCACGGTGGCCTCCTCCTCCTGTGCGTCCTCGCGCGTGTCTGTTGCGTGTGCAGCGCGCTCTATGGCGCGGCACACGTCACGGGCCGTCGACACGCCTGGTGTACGTGCACCCCCACATGACATAATGGTACTCTTCATTCTCGTATTTGTTGTTATCATCTGAACATATCACCATAGGTGTCTTCAAAATAGTTACCGAGTCGCCAAGGAAACCCTGGTGGGGGGGCGTACCCAGTGCCGTAGGCTCCCGCACTGCGGGGTCTAGGAAAGGGAAAATAGCCAGCAGTCATCCCTGCATAAATGTGCAGAGGCTGGGGCTTGAACCCTGGTAAGGTACCCAAATCAGATAAAGCTAACTGTGATGTTGATTTTTGTGGTTGCTGACACTTCCAAATGACTTGAGCTCGGAGAGTAAGAAAAATAAACATTTTCATTCAAGTGAAGCAATATTTTTCTGCTGAATGCAGAGCCATGATTGGGTTATTCTTTCCATGTAAATTATATAAGGGCATCTCACTCTTTTGTATTCAGCATAAAACTGAACGCCACACCACATATAACTTGGACAATAGAAAGGTTTACTAGTTTGAGTCCATATGGAAATCGAAGTTGGTTATGGATTTTATCAGAGTAACCCAATCATAATAGACCAGCAAAATAACTGTCCTGCTTTCAAGTCAGCAAAATAACAGGTCTACAACTTGGCAGGCTAACTCTTGTGTTTATTGTGAAGAGTTGAACTAACAAATAGCTTGAAACTTGATTTGTTCAGAGAGACAAGTATGATGTGCACGCTATGTCAAGTGGTAAGATATCAGCATCACTGGAAATTCAATGAAAACGTCTTCATCATGCTACTACTTTCCAAATTTGATGTCTGGAAAACTGTACTGGTCAAAATGGATAAATAATTCCACACATAGTTAATTGATGTTCAAAGTGTCCATTTTGACCGAGTGGAATGCCAATATAAATAAGGTGAGATGTCATTCTCAAATTGGCTGACAGACTCATTCAAGGCTAATAGGGGTAGGGTTTTGTTGGTCAATTCAAGCTGATTGTTATTCTAGATAGTTGTTTGCAAGATTGAAAACACTACCAGGGTTCTTGTGGATTCATGTAGTGTGGCAAAGTCAAACGCATACAGATATTTCTCACAATCTCTCTCTAAGGAAGGGAGAGAATGTAATGCTAATCACAAAGGTTTGCAGAAAGTCAGAAACTCACTGGAGGGCAGGCAGCCGAAGGTATCTTTGTTGTTCTCCTCTCTTAGCTCTTCTACCCTCAACTTTCAGCAAAGAGTGTCAATAGCTCGTGCTTTGTTTCCTTGCAGGCTTGTTTTCATCTACAAGCTCTTAAAAATTTAATCTCTTGTATGCATCACAGATACTAAAGATTTGTACAGTGAACACTGGTGCTTGCTGAAGCAGACTTATTATTATTATCTTAGTATTTTCCAGCCTTTTCTTGCTTTTGTTCTTCTTGTTTTAGAATCTTGCCATGAAATTCTAACAAGAACAAGAAATAGAGTGATTCAGTGTGTCCGAAATGAGATGTTACTATTCATTTCTACTGGCTCCTGTCATAACTGCCTGTTTCTCCTCCTGGATAACAACAACTACCCTGGCTGACCCTCGGGCAACGGTGGTTCGTGAGTTCTGCAATAAAACCAAAGCTGACGGTCCTGGGGCTGTTTGGGCCGACAACTTTGTGGTCTCCTTTGACAACCTGAACTCCGATCTCGAGCAAAAGGGATGGGGGGTAACTTCCGTTGGGCAAGATCCTATTACCTTCTATGCGCTCGTGCAATGTCTGGAAGATCTTAGCAAGGTTGACTGCACGCTGTGTTACTCAGAAATAAGGTCTCTTCTCCCGAAATGCTATCCTAAAATTGGAGGCCGGATATATCTTGATGGCTGCTTCATGAGGTATGCAAATTACTCTTTCTTCGATGAGGTCATGGACTCGTGGGATACAAGTGTGTGCTCCTCCAGTAACCGCAGCTCAGACCAGCAGCGATTTGGTTCAGCTGTGAATGCGGTGTTGAGTAATGTGACTTCCTTGGCTGTCAAGAGCAACAAAGGGTTTGCTGTTACTTCAGCTTTCAGATCAACAAAATTTGCAGCTTATGCACTTGCTCAGTGCTGGGAGAACCTGAACACTTCGAGATGTGCAGCCTGTCTCAGTGCAGCTGCAGCATCGGTGGCTAAATGTGCACCGGCAGAGGAAGGCCGTGCACTCTTTGCTGGCTGCTTCATCAGATATTCGACAGCACCTTTCTGGAACTCAGAGGATTCTGCATCAAGCTTCAGCTCAAAGGAACGGGTTGTTCTTTGGACAGTCCTGAGTTCCTCGGTTGGTCTCATTCTTGTACTTGTCGTTTTGGTACTGGCATGGAAGAAGAAGAAGAAAGCTTGCAAGGCAGGAGAAGGATCATTGAGGGGTTAGTATTGTAGCTTGTTCTAAACTTCCTTTACTTGTTATCGAATCTGCTTTTTTATTGGCTCCAACTGCTTCAAAAACTTGAGCAACTGCAGGCTTGTATGGATCTGAACTTCCTGCAACAATTTCTCAATCAAGTCTGAATTACAGTTATAAGGATTTGAAGAAAGCGACATGTTCGTTCAGTGTAGAGAACAAGATAGGCCAAGGCAGCAATGGTACTGTGTACAAGGTATATATATACGTGGATGGATTGCATTTTAATCGTACCTTTTTTTTGGGGGGGTGCAAGGATGCTGTGTCCTGCAAGACTGCAAAAGGGCCTGTCACTCAAGAGGTTGTAATTATTTCACATACAGGCTGTTCTTCCTGGTGGGAATGAAGTGGCTGCAAAGAGATTGTTCCTGGACACGAAACAGTGCATCGATCAGTTCTTCAATGAAGTTGATGTGATAAGCCAACTGCGTCACAAAAATTTGGTGAAATTGCTTGGATGCAGTGTCGATGGCCCGGAAAGCTTCTTGATATATGAATATCACTTCAACAGGAGCTTAGATCTGTCCATATTCGGTAAGTCATCTCATTTCCAGTTGAATTAGAAGGTAAGGGCAGCATATGTAAACATTATATTGTATGGAAAAACAGTTCCAGATCCAAATCAAAGTTTTTTTATTAAAAGATAACAAACCAGCATGTGAGTCAGCACAATCGTCTCATTTTTCGTTGATCCACAAGGTTGTATTGTTACAGACTCATAGTGGATTTACACAAGATTTTATGAAGATGAACGACCTTTTGCCACTTGCAATTGTACAGAGAATATCAGCACTGAACATAACTTTTGATTCCCTTTGGGAAGTTTAATATTACGACTTATTCTTTGGTGATTATTACATGCCACATAGTAACTCAAGTACCATTCTTTTCTATATGTGCAGCTGATGACAAGAACAGGCATCTGGATTGGCAGCAAAGGTTCGATATTATTTTTGGCATAGCAGAGGGCCTATGTTACCTCCATGAAGAGTCAGAAACTCGGATCATTCACCGGGACATAAAAGCCAGCAATGTCCTGTTAGATCAAAAGCTGAAGCCCAAAATAACTGACTTTGGGCTTGCTCGAGTCCTATGCGGTGACAGAACTCATCTTACGACAGGAGTTGCAGGGACAGTGTAAGTAGATTTCTTCTGTTTTGTTTTCAGTTATGCACGATCTTTCTGCGAGGCAATCGCAAAGATCTAACCAAGTGAAATGGCTCAATGTGCAGTGGTTATATGGCTCCTGAATACGTCGTACATGGACACCTCACCCAAAAGGCCGATGTGTACAGCTTCGGTGTGCTGGTTATCGAGATCGTCACCGGGAAGCGGTGTTGTGAATCGACGGGGTCTCACTCTGGCCACTCACTTTTAGCAGGGGTTTGAACCATCTCTGATTCTCTTAACGTTGAAGCATAGATTTGGATAATGGGATCTGTATTTGGCGAAAATTCTAGACTGTCGCCAGCAAAACAAAAGCTAAAGTAGTAACAGCCTTTCAAAAGAAGAAGAACAAAATAATATTTTTTTTTCTCAGACACGACTGCACGTGTCATTTTTCATTAAAAAGAAGGGGCCGAAAGCATGGAGATTACAACACGACACAACGGAACAAGACAAACAAGGCCACAGAGAAAGTGACTGGACAAACAAAGCGAGAAAAGAAGGAAGAAAAGAAACCCCACCACCACGCCCAACAACGCAACCTTGCGAGGCAAGGCGTAACATCTCAACTACACCCGATCAGGAGATGGAACAGCGATGAGGGGGAGTCGACGATGGAGCAGAAGCTCGCTCAACGCGGCATAACACAGCAGCATCCGGGACGGGGCGTGAAGAGTGGTGGAGCAGGAGCAGCGTCAGGGTTGCATCAACGAGCCTTCAGGAAGGATATGACGGCCACGACTGCCAACATCATTGAGAATCGCCCCAGGGAGGTTTCGCTCCCGAAGTTGTTGCGGCGGTTGCAGTCGATAAGCAGAAATCGACGATGCCTTCAGGAAGGTGATGACGCTGGTGCGCCACCATCGTCGGTCCCCGGCGAGAAGCCTGGGGATGGGTTTTCACCCATGCTGTCAGGACCGCTGCAGAAGGCGTGGGGGCCGGCCATCCACCGTGGCGGAGCCAAGTCACGGCTACCACGCCCCTTGGAGCGCGGCCCACCCGGTGGCGTCGTTGCTCCGGACGGACCACCGGCAAACGCCGCAGCCCACCACACCGCCGCAACCCACGACGCTCCGCCAAACCACCAAAACGTCGACCACCAGAGCCAATGCTGGCCGAAAAGGGGAATAGGAGGGTGAACTGCCAGAAGGCCTACCCTACGACCAACTCAACCGCGGCGGCGCGGTGTGGGAGGGGGAGGAGGGAGAGCAGAGAGGGAGGAGGAGTGCCGGGCCCGCAACCGCCGCACGTCTGAGGGGCGCGCCGGCGGGGGGCCACCGCCGGAGCGCCAGGGGCTCACCGCCCACCGCCAGAGCAGGGGGGAGCCTACCCGCCACCGGCCACCACACGCCGGCGAGGGCTGCCGCCGTCCCGGCCGAGGTAACCCGAACCTCGAGGCCGGGGGAAGGCGCGACCATTGGCCGCCCCGATGCGCCAGAGATGGAAGTGGAGGCTTTTCTGCCGCAACAACCCTGGTCGAGATGCACCTCGAGGCCCTGGGGTGCAGCGGAGTCGGGCAGCATCGGGGGATCACCGGCGCGATGGGGCCTAGAACTGCTGCCGGAACCCTAGCCGAGGTCTGCGACCTCAAGGCCAGGCACGACTGGCGTGCTGCAGATGTCGCACGTGGAGTAGACCTCGACGCTATGTCGCGGCTATCTTCCCTGTCGGCGTGGTCCAACGCTAGGAACCGCCCGCGGAGATGCACGATGTGTACGCCGGGCTGCGCCAGCGCCCAGGCCAGGCATGGCCACGCACGAGCAGGGAGCTGCCATCGCCCGGGGTGCGGGGGGAGCCAAGGGGGCCGGCCCGAAACCCTAGCTCGACCCCGCCGCCGCCGATTGGCCCCGGTGATCATGGGAGGGCGGATCCGGCGAAGGGAGCTAAGGGGCCGGCAAACCACAACCTTAGCTCGATCCCGCCGCCGCCAAGGTGCCCCAGCTCCCGAACCGGCTGTGGGGTGGGCAGATCCGGCCATGACAGGGTTGGATCCGGCCATGGCGGGGTCGTGACGGGCCCCCACCGTCGGCGGCCGCCGGCGCCGCAGAGAGAAAAACAAGGGGAGGAGGGGGAGGAGACAGGGGAGGACAACGCGAGGGGTGCGGTGGGCACCTTTTTGAGCACCCCCCTGCTGGTCGTCGCCGCCGGCGAGGAAGAGCGGCGGCGGCGGCCCTTCCATCAAGGTGGTGGCTTGGGGCGCGGGCTAGGGGCCCTCGGGTCGCGTCCCGGGGGAGACGACGCGAGGGAGCGGAGTTTTCGAATTCTTGAAAATAACACATCTTAGTATCTAATATTCTGAAATAAGTCTAGATTTTGGCCAGCATTAAGACAAATGCTAAAGTAGTAGCCTCTTTGCTTCAAAAAATATTAATAACACACCTATCTGACATTCTGAAATTGATGTGAATTTTTACCTCACCGAATAATACTGTTGTGGATGGTTGCAGGTTTGGCACAGTTACAAAACCAACACGATGGAGAAAGTCGTTGACCCGAGTCTCCAGCAGAAGGGTGGTCCGTTCGACTTGGACGAGATCATGCGCGTCGTGCAGATCGGGCTGCTGTGCACACAGGCAAACCCCGACGAGCGGCCGGCCATGTCGAGAGTGGTGGAGCTGCTGAGGGACCGGGACGGAGCGCGTGGCGACGCCGAGTTCGTCCTGGGCGACCCCCCGTTTTTCGAGGTCGAGATCGACGTCAGGGGAGGCGGCGACGGCGAAGCAAGCACGCTGCTGCCGTGAAACTCGATCGACCCTGATGAGGTATCCGGGTGGACGTATTCTGACTTCAGAGGTTCATCTGGTGTCTTGTTAAGGTGTTCTGAATCTGACATCGGACATTTTCCAATATGATATGATGCGATCACTTGGAATGTTGAATTAAAAGGTGCCCACTTTAAGGGCCGCTTTGAAACCAAGACTTGAAACCAGGAATGTTACTGTTCAAAAAAAACAGGAATTTACCTAAGTCAGTTCATTTTCATATGAAAAAATGGGGAATAAAAATCCCCCGCATTTTACAAAGAGACCATATGTTTAAAGTTATTCTTTTAATAAAGATTGAGACCCGATAGAGGGCTAGTTGGGATTCTCCTTGGATCATAAGGGAGAGGAGGATGGTTGGACTTTGACCCACGACAAGAGCTATGGCAAGATTTGGACCGGATTTCGCATAATGTGCGAAAAAAGAGTTAAAGGGGTGGTTGCTTATTATATTTTTGGGTTGTAGACTTTGATCATGGTTTTATGGTCATGAAATCTTGGTTAAAGATCAAGAAATACATGTTTTGGTTCAAACCTTAGGCGTATTTTGAAAAACTTTAAATTCATTTTTCATACACAAAACACTATGTATAGGCATGAAATGCAGCAACCATTAAATTAGATTCCTAAAACTTTTGGAAACTCACATTTTACACTAAATAAAGGTTGACAAATTTTAGAAAATAATAAAATTATTTATTTTATATTATGTTTTCTACGTCACATCCTAAAATGAAAATTTTAGGGTGTGACAGAATGTTAGCTCTTATTCTTCTACATGGTATCGATTGCTCGGGTTTCCTCCTAACCGCTTCCTGGCGCTCGCTGCGCGCCTGCACCCATCTCATCGCGCTTGTCGCGATCGCCGTGCTCACCGCACCGTGTGATTGCCGCGGTCTCCTCCCTCTTTTCCGCTGCTTCTTCTTCCTTCCGTGTTTGCTGCGATCCACTGCCATGGACGTCAACCCCCTTTTCCGATGCCGATGTCTCCGATGTCGGTTCCTCCTTCTCCTCCATTGACGGTGAATCCTACACTGCTGCCACTGTACCGCTCCCCACCAATGTGCTCCAGACAGTAAACACTAAATCCCATGTTCCCATCGAACTTGACATCGCTGGATCCATCCCCTTCATGATCACAAAGTAAGCATTGCTCCAAAGCTCTTTGAAGTTCGAAATAGACCTTCATGCATGCATTGTGTTGCAGCGAGGAAGTGGTGTCTGTACTTTGTAACTTTTGGGGTCCATTGATGATTACTAGAAGTTGTTCCTCAATCCTCATTGAGCCTTCAAACATTATTGTCATTTCTTTGTTATTTTTGAATTGCTTCCTATTGTAGTTAATTATTTCATGGTTAATTAATAGACAGCAATTAGCAATGTTATAAAGAGGGGAGACATGCTGCAAAGTCTGTGCAGTGAAAGCTTTCCTGGAATATTTCATTGTATACAATTGGTTCCTTAAAAAAAGAGGGATTTTAAATATTTCTTTTTACACTGTTGGGTTGGGAAACATGCTGCCCATCCATAGTCTATAGGCTATATGCTCTCTTTATCCGTCACCTACACTGAAGGACTGCATTATTTGGTCAATCTTGCGTTATAGTATGAGCTATTATTGTGTAAGTATCTATGAATAGTGTTTATTAACGATCAAGATCACTTGTCATTTTGTTAGGTATTTGCAGGATGCTTTCAAGATGCCCCTAGTGATACACAGCTAACTGATGATGGAAAGTTTTTGTATAAGAATACTTGATTGTTCGGGAATTTAAACACTTGATATTGTTCGGGAATTTTAAAGGCTTGCCCGTGACAATGCCAAAGACATTTAGCCTGTGGATTTGACATTGGAAGAACTTTCATTTTCACAGATTGTGATTATGTAGGAGGGTAAGATCACACTGTTATTAACTGTTCGATAATTATAAAGTATAAATGTTCGACTGGTCCTTTCTGTTGTTAGCAATTTAAATTCTCACTTTTATTCTAGGTAAATTAATAATCATTTATCCTTCTCTTCCAGGGCATTTTATGAAAATATGCTTAAAATTTCCAAACGTGTGCCATTTAACAATGTGAGAACTGTTCAATTAATAAGAACTTGATTGCCTATCTTAAGTGTCATTATTTTCTAATACTATATTACTCTTGGATGACAGGTTAAAGGGATACTTGGAATTAGGCTGGAGGATAACATTGGTAAGGTCATATTTCCTGCTGTGCAGGCTGCTCCATTATTTGTGAAAAACAAGGGTGAAAAACATAACATATAAATTACATTTATATCACAGAAAAGAATACACCAAAGTGTAATGCCTCCGGGTCCAAATAATTTATATACACTCTACACACACTGCATGGACCCTGTCTAGTAACTCGCATTTTCATTCTCGCATCTTGTAGAAGAATAAAATAATTCGGAGTTAGTACTCCCTATTTAGCCCGGTTTATCCGTATTTCTAACCAGCACACGTCACCCCAATTTCTATTAGCCGTTGGATTGCTCCAATCAAAAGGCTAGATGCTTCCCCTACTACTGTTCTAGCAGTCATTAGTACTCCTTATTTGGCCCGGTTTATTTCTAACCAGCACACGTCACCCCAATTTATGTTAGCCGTTGGATTGCTCCAATCAAAGACTAGATGCTTTCCAGCAGTCAATTTTTTTTACGCCATAAAATACTGAAATTTTCACAGCCACTCGCTCACTCCCGTCCTCCACCCCCACGAAAAAACGGCGCCCTCTTTCTCTCTCTCTCTCTTGGCCTTTCTCAGGCGGCGGCGGGCATGGCGATGGCGCTCCCCCGCGGGTGGCGCGCCGGCGGCTTCCTCCCCCTCCGTCTCCTTCCTTCCTCCCTCGCTCTAATCTATACCTCCTCTCTCTGTCTCTCTCCACGCGGCGGCACAGCCAGGCGGATAGGACGGCGGCGGCGCACCGGCCGGCCAGCGGCGTGGGACGGCGGCGGTGCATCGGCCGCCCAGCGGTGCGGGACGGCAGTGCGCGGGTGGTGGCTGCCCCCTGCCACGGTGGCGGATCGGCGTGGCCCGCGACTACGTCAAGAACCCCACGGCGGGCTCTGGATCGGCGGCAGCGGTCCCCGGCGTGCGCTGCGCAGCCGCAGCTGCTCCTGGTGGTTGTGGCCTCCGGTGGCTCCGATGCACCGCGCTAGCATGGGAACCCGGTGCGGGCAAACCCTAGCGGTGCAGCCACATGAGCAGGCGGCGCCGCCACCGCGACCACGACCATTGCGATTGGCAACTCCACCATCTGTGATGGAAAACGTGAAACAGCAGCCTTGAAGGTACACGCACATCTCAATCCAATCCTGATACGAAGACCCAACAACTAGGGCAAAGACAATTAGTTTGGTGCTACCTGCCATACTCTTCTTTAGTTATGTACTCACGTCTCTCCTTTTTCCTTTCAGATGCTACATTTTTTTCCCTACCACAGCAAGTGCCAGGATTGGATTAGTGGTTTGGTGGCATGAGGATAAATGTTGATATTCTCTCTCTTTTGTTTTCAGAAATATGCATCGAAGACCAATTTGCAGGCCTCACATCGAAGACCAAGTTGCAGGCCTACATACTGTTCGGGTATGTAGAATGTCAGTTCTGTGTTAGAAGGCTATGCTCCTCTATTTTATAAAAAAATTATGTCCTTTTTATCTTAGTTGCATTTGGTAACTCATTTATTTGATTCATGTACTAATGTAATGACATGATATATTTATAGTGTTTAAAAACATTAACCATGGACCACCCTAGCTATGAATCCTATCTACGCCACTAGCACCGCCATCGCAGCATCAGGGATGGTGCCCCCCACCCCCCCCCCCCCCCCCACCCCATGGGCGCAGCTACCCGGTCCTGGTCTTCCGTCTTTGATTTACAACAAATATATCTGCCAAAATATATGCTCTCTGCATATTGTGTGCCTTATGTGTTAAATGCAAGCTTATTTGTTATATTTTTGCAATTCCCTCATATCTCTGTACATCTTGGGCTCTGAGCCTATAAAACTGATCTGAAAATTATTGCTTGAAAATCTTATTCGGTCATTTTGGAATAGTAATGATTTATGATATAGCGATTAATGTGATATTGAACCAGGCAACGATTTATGATATATGTTATGTATGATGTCAATGTTATCTTTTTTTTGGAGCCAATTGGGTGTTATTTTGATCTATAGATTTGCTTTCAATATATCCTATAAACTGACACCAGGACAGTTTCAGCTTGTATTTTCATCCAGCAGTAACAAAAAACAAAACTTAACTAATATAATTTTGTTAGGTTTCTACATATACGAGGACAAGTACGGTCAGGTTTATGGGATGGGACGACACATGACTGTCTTTGTTGGTCACATCTTGTAGCCACTTTTGTCACAGTCTGCAAGAAACATAGGTGTTTGCACATCTAAAATGATTTTATGTTGTGAGTTCAGGCCTTAAACCATTGTGGGTTCATTTGTGTTTTCACATCTAAAATGATTTTATGTTTAGGGGAATCAAATTTGGGTGTTAGTTGCTGTAGGTTTGCCTGATTGCCTCTCACAGTCTCACTTTTTTTGGCTATACCATCTGCTCCATGCCAGCTTTCTTTACAAGAGGTCCCATTTAAAACCGTACTTGCTGATAAGGTTTCTGTTGTTTTTTATCCATGTTCTTAATTTAGGGTAATAAGACGTGATTTATTGTTCATTGTTGTGTCTGTTGCCTCGATTTTAGTCATCTAGATGCAATATCTAGGCAACGAGGCTGCATTTTAGTTCATCACTTACCACTCTACTGTCTCACTTCAGGTATACAACATGGCGCCACGTGACATGCAATATCTAGGCAACAAGGCCGGACCATTGGAACAATTCATCGGGAGTGGAAGCTTTATGGTAAAAAATGTTCTTTTATTTTTATCTGCCATGTTGCTCTCAATGCTATGTTCGGTTCAAAGCCATCCATCATCTGTGTAGACCATTGCTGAAAATATAGATGACTTCTCTTTGCTGTTTCTTTTGACTGTTTATTACAAAAAGAATGTCCATAATGTTTTCGGTATATTTGACGCTAGCAGATGGACGTAGACCATTAGCACTAAAATATTGATGAGTGCTCTTTACTCTTTCTTTTCATTTTATATACAAACAAATGCCAAGTTTGGGGGACACACTCCGTCTGTTCACAACAAAGATGAACATGGCTTTTTACATTGTGTGAGAGGGTTGCATTAGTTTCTGAATTTTTAATGCCTCCATATGATCGTTCTTAGTTCTATAATTCAGTATTGTGTTGCCTCTGTGCATTGATGGTTTCTTGTTGCCCGGACCTTCATAAACCATATGCTGCAAAAATAGTTCTGCAATCTTCTTTGAGCCAATAGGTGTGCAAGCATGTTCTTATTAGTCATTACACTACACAAAAGAATTCAAATTGAGCTTAATCAGCACCGACATAAATTGCCTCGAATGGAAAATGCTAAAAGGCATTACATTTTCTTTCCATTTCATTGTGCAGCCTACATAGCGTGTTTTCTGTACACGAGGCACCAAGGTAAAAGAAACTGAAGGGCATCAAGGTATAACGGCCTCTGCTTACCACATGTCAATAAGATCTCAAACATTTTACTGATCGCATTGGTGATTCTCAGAGTAAACTGCTCCTGCTGGAAGGAGCACTGCAGGTTCTCAATTTTTCCTTTTGCCCCCTTATGCAGTACCATGTGGAAAATGATGGAATGTCCATGATCATCTGTCTGCCTTATGCTGCTGCTTGTTTTACCCCAAGCGTAAGGTCTCCATATAGCTTTGTCATGTCTTCCCTCGTGGACAAAAACATCCTGTGTCTGTAACAATGTTCCATTATATTTTAATTATCCATACTGATACATTAGGTTGTGGAGGGCATTATACCGCTTTTGTGTGCCTATATATATATTTCCATACTGTTTTCGAATTTCTATTCATAAACTAAACATGTCTAAGAAGGGCGGCCCTGGTGCAAGCGGCAGGGTTCAAGCCTCAGCCTCTGCACATTTGTACAGGGATGGCTGCTGGCTATTTTTCCTTCGTCAGACCCCGCAGTGCGGGAGCCTACGACACTGGGTATGCCCTTTTAAACTAAACATGTCTACTGGAATATGCATAGCTCCATTACAACACGCCCCTTTCATTGTTAAATATAACAAACACGAGCGCAGAGACCTGTAGTTGTAACAATATGTTTGTCAACACATTAGCCTTGATCCAGGCGCGCAGGTGCGCGCCCTTCGCACTAGTTTTAGATGTCTATTTCCACCCTGAAGAGCCAAAAAGGATTCATCGGAGATTCAGGAATTTCTGCAACTCCTATCGTTGGACCAGAGCAGTGGAGTATATTCTGATTCCGATTCACACAGTCTTGCCCGGCCAAATCCCCTGTGGTCAACCTCTCTGCTACGCGGGAGCACGGAAGCAGCCCCTGGGCCTCACGGAGGGACTCCTTCCGGTCCCAGGACCCCCACATGGGCCCACTGCAGACGGCCTAGTAGTGGCTCTTAGCGCTCTTGGGCCCACTTGCCGCCTCGAGTCGCGATCGCGATGGCCCCCAGCCCACGTAATTAAGGGGTAACCTAGAGTCCTAGACTAAGTACACTGAGTGGGGGTGCGACAAAACAGCCGCTAGATAGGATTAGTATTATAGTATAGAGAGAGTTAGCTCAGAGGATCGAGAGTTCTAGAAGGTTGGTTAGCTCATGTGTACTAACTAATTAAAGGCAATTTGCTCAATGTGACAATATAGCAACCATTGGTATGAGTGCAGCTATTAGTGCCGTGCATACTTTACTCTTGCTTTGCGTGCATGTATATATAGATCGTTTTCCAGTCGTGTCAAACACGTAGATGTCCATCAAATTAGAAAATACTCTCTCCGTCTTAAAATGCAGTTCACTTTGATTTTTTTATGCATACACTTTGTTATGTATTTAGATATATTATTTATCTAAGTACATAGTAAAATACATGTACCAAAAAAGTCAAAGTAAACTATAATTTGGGACGGAGGGAGTAATGATTTAGGTGTATATCATAAGTGTGTGTGTGTGTATATATACATCAGGATTTTACAGTCTGTAAGTTACTCTGATCCAAAAAAAATGCAAGTTATTATATTCAGATTTTTGTAGTACCTTAAACATACCAACACTAGTACAGGACATCTTATTAATAGGCTGACAATGTAAGATCAACGTTGAATTATTCATCTCGCAAAAGCAAAATGCAGTAATATATTATATGCATTCTTTTCTATTGAAAACATTATGTTATCTAGAAATCAGTGGTATCTAGGACAAGATACGTCTTGCTAACTTCATATTTGTCATTAGTGTAAATTTGTAGAGAGTAATATATGTTGCTTACTGGAGTTTTGCGACAACCGATAACTGATCCAAGGCGTGGTTATTAACTATATTCATACTAAAATAAAAACAGAATTTATTCTGATTTTGTCTTGGGTTAAATTTCTCAGCCTTGAATCAAATTTTTATATAAAAAATCAGCATCTGAAATATCAAATTAGTTTCATTAAAACCACTATAAAATTGTTTTCACAGTCTTTTTCAATGAACTTTGTCAAGATTAAAGAAGTTTTCCTTAGAATGAAACTAAAATACCTTAAATTTGAAACAAAAAGAATGATAAAGCGTGGCACAATGTGCATGGCTACAAATCGACATGGTGGAGTATAGTGCAGAGCCATTTTGTGGAAAAAGGACGACGAGTACATTTTTGGGTATTAA
This sequence comes from Bothriochloa decipiens, assembly GCA_023333625.1. Taxonomy (NCBI): domain Eukaryota; kingdom Viridiplantae; phylum Streptophyta; class Magnoliopsida; order Poales; family Poaceae; genus Bothriochloa; species Bothriochloa decipiens. The sequence goes on from CM041634.1 coordinate 30,884,843, forward strand.
TGACCATGCATTCATAGAGTGCTTTAGCTAGTGACGATGAATGGTACGGTGGCAACAAGCTAGTGACTGACTAAGTGGATTTAACATCGACTTGTTGAGGTGTTCATTAAGTTAGGTTTTGCGTGAGCATGTTTTACATGGGTGGATGACGTGTATGTTGTTTGTGGATGGACAGTCGCTTGGTCTATGGATCCAAGTATGTAGTACGCACACACCTTAGCTTGGAAGCTGCTGCGACGAAAAGCAATAACCAATAGTTTTAATATTTTTTGCAACAATTAATCAGTCACATCGTTGGTTCATTAGACGCTAATGCGATGAGGTGATGGCAAGCAGTCCCTTTTCATGGTCTCGGGGAGCCAGTGACAAAAGCCACTCGGCCATGCAACGCGGCGCCCTGCATGCACCGGCCGCTGCATCGCTTGCCTCGGCCTCCGATCCACCACCTTCTTCTGTCCACGCGCTTAAAACCACCCGCGCGCGTATCTAAACCTCTCACCCCATTGGTCGTACGCAGGGTCACGGACCTGGAACTAGTAGCCACGCACTAGCTCCATTCTCTACAAATTACAATTACAATACCTGGCTCGTGGATCTCTTCCTGCACGGCCACCAGGCCAGGCAGACGTCACGGTCACTAGCTATAGCTATGGTGACCATGAGGAAGAAGCAGCAGCTGGCCGACGACGAAGAGAACTGCTACGGCGCCGGCGGCGTCGACGTCGACGCCGAGGGCAGGGCGACGGATCTGCGCCCTCTGGCGCTGTCGTCGCCGCACAAGCAGGCGTTCCACCTCGCCTGGCTCTCCCTCTTCGCCTGTTTCTTCGCGGCCTTCGCGGCGCCGCCCATCCTCCCGGCGCTGCGGCCCGCGCTCGTGCTCGCGCCATCCGACGCCGCCGCCGCCGCCGTGGGCTCCCTCGCCGCCACGCTGGTCGGCAGGCTCGCCATGGGCCCCGCCTGCGACCTCCTCGGCCCGCGCCGCGCGTCCGGGCTCGCCAGCCTCCTGGCCGCGCTCGCCGTCGCGGTCGCCGCGGTCACCGCGTCGTCGCCCGCGGGGTTCGTCGCGCTGCGCTTCGTGGCGGGCCTCTCCCTCGCCAACTTCGTCGCCAGCCAGCACTGGATGTCGGCCATCTTCGCGCCCTCCGCCGTCGGGCTCGCCAACGCCGTCGCGGCCGGTTGGGCCAACGTCGGCAGCGCCGCGGCGCAGCTCGTCATGCCGCTCGCCTACGAGCTCGTCCTCCGCCTCGGCGTGCCCATCACCGTCGCCTGGCGCGTCACCTACCTCCTACCCTGCGCGTTCCTCATCACCACGGGCCTGGCCGTCCTCGCCTTCCCCTACGACGATGACCTCCCGCGCGGCGCTGGCGTCGGTGTCGGAGCCAAGACCACCGGCAGGAACTTCTGGAAGGTGGTGCGCGGAGGGGTGGGCAACTACCGCGCGTGGGTGCTCGCGCTCACCTACGGATACTGCTACGGCGTCGAGCTCATCATGGAGAACGTGGCGGCCGACTTCTTCAGGAAGCGTTTCCACCTCCCCATGGAGGCTGCGGGCGCCGCCGCGGCGTGCTTCGGCGTGATGAACGCGGTGGCGAGGCCCGCGGGCGGGGTGGCGTCGGACGCGGTCGCCAGGCTGTTCGGGATGCGCGGGAGGCTGTGGCTGCTCTGGGCCGTGCAGACCGCCGGCGCGGCACTGTGCGTGCTGGTCGGCAGGATGGGCGCAGCGGAGGCGCCGTCGCTGGCGGCCACCATGGCCGTGATGGTGGCGTGCGCTGCGTTCGTGCAGGCCGCGTCGGGGCTCACCTTCGGCATCGTCCCCTTCGTCTCCAAGAGGTGAATCAAACAAACTTCTTCTTGCAACATCTATATACAATGCATGTTTCATACTTTCATCAATTCATCACCTAAAGATTCTTTAGTGTCTGATTATTTAGATATACGTAACTAGATCATGAATTATATTATATATATTCATTCACACATAGATTTACAAAAAAAAAAATAGTTACAACGTGAACGATAAGAGCCATGACGTTGAAGCCGCTGATGTATACCTCTCAATTGAAAGGTGGCCACACCAGCTAATTATACTACCCAACAAGGACGGCCACATCCTTGTGTTGTCTTGGATCATAATAATAGAATCTAGAGTAGAATCCTTAGGTATACTATAATTGATGTTGACGTATTTTCTTATATCTATGGAGGATAATAATCAGAGAGAGGTTTCGAATAATTAATAGTTGCAGCAGGCATATTATCTTTTCTTTTAGCCCCATTATCATTTCTCTGAATAGTGGCAGCAGACATATATTACATATATATATTGTGTAAAATGTGATGTCAGTACATATTTTCTGTGCGCTCTAAAGAAAAGGAAACACAGGAAAACTACGATAACACAATATACAGTGGAAAACAAACTTGTCGTTACAAATTACTCATTTATTCCATTAACTCTTGTATTTTTTTTTTTGAAGCTATATAAAGGCACGGCCTCATCAAGCAACTTATTCTTTAAAAACTATCTGATGAATTAACCTAAGAATAGCATTCATAGTTCTCCCTCAAAATAATGCCTCTGATCGCATTTGGTCAGAACTAAATTATTACCCTTCATAGCACGAGTTTTGTTAGAACAAAAAAAAAAGCAAAGGCTTACAGAAAATTAATACGTACTAATAATAATTATAATCAGAGAAAGTAGAGTGTACGTATAGTGAACTTAAAGGTGGCTGGTCAAAATCCATGGCCAAGCAGCCACGGGAAAACAACAGTCTGTTTCTTTTTTAATAAATGAAACTGATGTCAGGAAATTTCAATTGTTCACAGATCTGCACATTTTTGGTACCAGCTAGTTGAAATGTTTCTTACGCCTTGGGTTTGGTCCATTTTGGATGGGTGCGTGCAGGTCGCTGGGCGTGGTGTCCGGGATGACGGCGAGCGGCGGCGCGGTGGGCGCGATCGTGACGAACCGGCTCTTCTTCAGCGGGGCGCGGTACACCATCGAGGAGGCCATCTCCCTGACCGGCGCCGCCAGCCTCGTGTGCACGCTCCCGTTGGCCCTCGTCCACTTCCCGCGCCACGGCGGCATGCTCTGCGGCCCGACCCACGTCGGCGCCGGCGACGACCACGACGGGGAATATGACAACAGCAATATTGATAATGCTGGAGATTACATGCTCCTCAAATGAAATTGAGAAAGAAATGGAACGGGGAGCCGCATGTGAATTTTGACATAGTACATCCAATGGCCTGCCTTGTCGGTGGATTCAGTTAGCAATCGACAAGCCATGGTCTGAATCAGGATCAGGGGTGCGAACAGCAGCTCCCTCGATCGGTCAGCTGAACATAAATAGCTAGGTAGAGATGGATCGTAGGTTGTTTCGTTGTCGCTGCCGCATTGGCAAGTACGTGTCTTATGTTTGGTTTGGTTTGATCAGTGACAGATCATTTAAATTCTGGCCCCGAATCTGGTTTCATTTGTTTGATTCCTGGGAATGAAATGAGTTGACCCTTCGTCATCTCACAGCCCAAAAGAAGCACACGAGCGAGACAACCAGGGCAAAGGCCTATTTCGCCTTGTGCTGCAGGCTGGGGCTTGACTTATGCAATCGTTCGGCTCAGCCCAGGACCATTCCTCCAGTACCAAGCTAGCAGCTTTTGCTCCCTTGTTCAGCAATGCATTCGGTGCTTACTGCTAGTAAAAAAAAGAAAAAAAAAAAAAAAGAGAACCGCTCCGGTGCTCCTTTCCTAAAAACATTTGAGAATCTTAAAGCCAAAGCAGTTAATATGGGTAGGGGTAAATGCGGGAAAACTCCAGATTTTGCATGGCTGCATTCGCGTGGATGGTAACAAATCTCCTAATCACGTGGGATTGTATATGGCGTGGGTGGTTTTTTCCCCGATGTATGGCGTAGGTAGTTAGCGCAACAAATCTCTAGCATGTTTCAATCTTGAAAAGCGAACAAAAATAAATTTAAATGAAACAAAAGGAAGATCAATAGAGACATGTTTGGATTCAAGAAATATGTTTTTAAAATGAATCTAAAAACCGAATTTTTAAAAGAATATGCAACATATATACAATATAAAATACGATTCAAGAATATGCATTCATGTTATGTGAAATTTTGTTTTTTTTTGGCAGCCTCCAAAATTTATTAAAAAATGGCAAAAATATGAACCCAGGACATATATATGCTAGCACTTTTCTAACGAAACATTATACTCCGGCAATTAGTATATCGTACCAGCTTCTTATATATGTATCGTACTTACCATTGAATCATGTTTATATGAGTGCAATATATGACATTTAACAGAACACGTAGCATTGGATCCAGAGGAAAATAGGAAGAGGCTGATTTGCATGCATGCAGAACGGCCTGGATAAGAATGAAATTAATTGTCTATTGATAATACGAACCTGCCCCTAACCACATTAACTACTTTTGCTTTGAGATTCACAAAGTTTTTTAGTAAGGGAGTACCGGAGCAGAACTCAAAAAAAATCTGACGACTATTCAGCAATGCTGAAAACTGCACGCTCAAATTTATTACTATTACTATTGAAACACAGCGCGCATTTACCCACCGCAAGATAGGTAGGTGTCGCCGCATCTCACCCCAGTATTTACAAGATGCATATCAGGTAGTCACCCGGTTTGCTTAAGCTGGATTCTTCTTAATGCCTAGACTAGACTTCAAACTAGATTCCCTATACGAGTCTTGCATCACCTCAACAAGACCCGCGCAACGGTGAAGTTCAAAGACCGATTTAAAAGATTTGTCATGTACTGGATCTTTTGGTTTGATCCTCAGACTGCAAAATATTATCAATTTTGGTTGAGAGAACACATTTGTGGTAGCACTTTTGAATGTGCTAGTGCAAATCGTCTGCTGATTCGGGGTGAAGTTGTTAGATTGCAAGTCGATCCATGCACAAGGGTGAAGCACCAAGAATCAGCAGGAGAAACGGGGAATATCATTTTATTTGTAAGAGAAAAAGAACTAGAGCGCAACCTGGTTAGATAATCACTAGTTCACTAATGCTAATGCAGAGTCCTCTTCGTTCTATGGCATTTTTTGTTTGTCTTGAAAGTTTAAGCTAAATCACGAGAGAAAAAACATCGCAAGACGAAAAAAAAACAGTTACCAAATGACGTAAATCCATGGTACAGACAAAAAAAATTAAAGCCACTCAGGCCTGAAGCCACTACCTACAAACTGAAGGTGTCATTTCTCATTTTCTTATATCTTCTTTATTGCTTGACTGTTAAAAATGCGCTTTCGGCATGACCAAACGAAGTAAACCAACATTGGACTTCTTTCTTGTACCACAAAAAAGTATTTCTTTTAATGTTCTTGTCTTTTCTGCTAGATTGTTGGTTCTTTTGGAGTAGATTACAAAAAAAATAAAAATGACCTGCTTTAAATTTTGCCACATCTAGGATAACTCAAGTGAGATTTTTGGTGACACATCAGTTACCTTTCCCATATTTTCACCCAGGACGAGATTCAAATGGGCACAGTTTTGGCCTCGCTAAATCGCTGTACTTGCAATGTCAGTTGTAAATGTACCTAGGAAAGCTAAACGCCCTATAATTTGGGACAGATTATGGTATATGCACATACTTACTGAAACCAGCAGTATACTGAAATCTCAGATGATCAGTTGCTCCCAAGAATGCTGTGTGCATATAAAGATCTGCCGGTCATTTATTTTTCCCAGTCCCAGAAAGGTAGGTTCCTTGTATTTGTATCCTGCCATTCTGTAGTATGGAGTAGGTGTCACGTTTATCCATGGGGATGATGCACATGCACCAGAACCAACAAGGAGCAATGGCGAGTAATCGTTTCAGTAGTCAGAACACAAATACTACGATGACTGATGAATTACTGCTCTCTTGAATAGGCTATAGGCAATTGCTACCAGTACTACTAATGCAGCAGTGAACTAATCCTTTAATAACTCATGCAGTAACGCTTTTCTTTCCTCTTTTTTGCTGCGCTCCAAAATTATTAACTAATTACAAGGCAAGACAATTTGAAGAAGCAAAATAATTCTTCTTTCGCATAATATCATTTCGGTTTGCTTGTGCTTCGATCTGCTAAGGATTACACAGATTTTTAGGTAAAAAAAAGGATTTACACAAAATTACTAAAAATAAAATGAGAATAAGATCCAAACATCCCTTTGGTTAACCACTTAGAGTTCAATAACTGACTGTCTCCTCCACCAATTTTATTCGGATTGTGCCGGAGCCTAGACCAAATGCACATAAATCCAGGGCGAAGACGAAATACATTTTCTCCTTCTGAAATATACATAAGCCAAAAGATTTCTTAAGCTACATCGTGTGCTACCGGATTATCAAACTCCATGGCTAACAAATTTGTTACAGGAGGGGACACAAATTTCTTTCTTTTTTGGAAGAAAACGCAGGGAGAGGGCTGGAAAGGCAGGTAGCAGGGAAGGAAAGAAAGAGAGGAAGAAAAGGCAGTAAACGGACGGCGCTAAGTGGTGCCGGATTTTTGTCAGTCTCCTCCCCCCAAACTAGTCTCTTGTATCCAATACAACCTTTGCCTTCATTGCCGCAGTTCCGTTTCACATCCCCTCCTTCCTTTCCATTTCCACCGGCTCCCATGGCCTGAATTCGGAGCCCCTCGCCATTCGCCCCGCCCCTGAATCCGCCGCCTCATCGATCGCCCCGGTGCCGTCGGCAGAAGCGAGGCTCCGGTACTTTACCTGAAACCGTGTTTTTTTTTCCCAAGCCGCTGTTTCTTGCCGTTTTGACCGCCTTGTTCCCCCAATATTTGGGACGAACTTTCTTGGTGGTTCCGTTGAGGGGAAATGGTTGAATCTTTCTAGTCCGGATTCTTGGTCCGGGAATTCCGGTAGTTGGTACTTCTTGTGTTCTTGGAACGGCCTCGGGCTGAGGATTTTGGCTGCTTTGTTCCGATGCAGGTTCTTGGTTTGGTTTCTTGGCGGCCGAATCTAAGGGAATATGATGGACGATGGGGGAAGCCAAGGGATTAACAAGGTGCATTCCAGGGATTCGTCTTCCCAGCACCCTATAGTTACCTACAAGAGGCGCCGGCAGCAGAAGCCACAGACACAGCAGCAACTGCCACAGTCATCACCACCACAGCAGCAGCAACCGGAGCCACAGCCACAGCTGCAGCAACTGGAGCCACAGCCACAGGTGGAGCCGGAGCCAAATGCTGGAGATGTGCCGGCACAGCAGGTATAATCATTTTAACTTTACAAGGAAACTACAGAACCTTTGTGTTGAAATGGAAAGAGATTTCATCTCCAATCTGTCACAATTACTTGAAATTTGCAAATGCTACTGCTTGTAACCTATGCGCTCACCAGGTTTCCACAATCATCCTGTAAGTATCGAATAACATAGAAATTGTTGGTGTTTGAAAACGACTGATTCTGCACTGTGGTTTGCGTTAGAATGATGAGGATGTTCTTGGTGCATCATACAAGCAGTGCATCAGTAATATGCATTTTGCAAATACAGTAAGCATCATGAATTTGTTGGAGTTGCCTCCTGGAGTAAGGTTACCAAAATGATGAATTATTAGTGAGTAGATTAAGAGTTTGCTATCTAGATGCTTATATATTTTCTTTGTCAAATCATAAGTCGATACTTGGCATGTTATTCTACGGCTGGGTCCATTTTTTCCTGATTTGTATGTTCATGTTAATACTTGTTGCTCATGTTGGTATTCTGTAAAGTAGAATCACATTTGGTCCTACAGCAGGTGCCTATGAAATTGTCCAAACAGTGTGTGTGTTGGTAGGTGTTGTATAATCATTCTTTCTATTAACGCAATGATACACAGATCTCCTGCATACTCGAGAAACAAAATTACATTCGGCTCTGATTAGTTTATTATGAATCAAGCAACACTGAATGTAATGGTGGCCTGCCCTCTCCCTGTCTCAAACATAGAATGTTTCTGCTGATTTAATATACTTCTTTTTTTAAAAAAAAAAATCATCGCAGCTGGTTGATAAACTCTGTAGGTTTCACCTTCAGGATGTAAGTGTGGGTTCTTTGTTAGGACTAAATTATTTAAAAACTGAACTATTTTGGGTTAATTTGAATTATCTATTTAGTTTTCTTGTCATAGTTAGCTGTGTTGATACAAGGAACTTCTCATGATTCGTATTCGCAGATTAGTTATATCATATGTTTGCATTAATTTTGTCAACATCATGAGAGAAGGGAACTGTTCTGGGCTGAGGCAAAAGGATTCTGTCAATGTTCCATGTATTTTTTGATATTACAATGTCAAATGCAATTGAAGATAGAACATTCTGTTCTGCACAGCCAACATTTTTCTGACTAACACATAGCTGTTGCATACGAGGAAATTTGATACCAGTATATTTTTGCCATGTTGAAGCGAAAACCTTGAGTTGTACTTCAGCCTTCGGGCAAAAATAGAATACTATGTAGGCAATTTTCCTTTGCTTAACATTAACTGTTCTCTTGCAATTGTGAATTTCGCTTCATCACTTGTTAAGGCAATTATACCTCATACATTTTACTTTAGGCCATTCATTTGTTATGCCTTGACTGATCTGATGAACTTCAGATACATATGGCTAAATTACATCTTACCTCCTCCACACCATGATTTGAAACTTTATAATTTTGCAGAGTAAAGATACTTTTTGGAAAAGTAGGGATATGGGATGGAAGTATGGCATAATGATTGATGAAAATAGACAACACTGGAAGTGTATGTATTGTGGCCTAATTAGGTACGGTGGTGGTGTATCTAGACTCAAACGGCATCTAGCTGGTGATTTAGATGTCAAAATGTGCCCTAAAGTTCCAGCAGATGTTGTTGAGGAGATAAGGGAGCACTTGCGGAAGAAACGAGAGAGACGGAGGAAGCGAGCTGCACAAAATGGTGGTGACAATGTAAAGACTAAGAGCTCTTCTGGTGATGCTGATGTTGAGAAGGATCTTCTACCTTCTGATTCAGCGCTTCCCGATGGAACGGACACTAATGTTCTTGAAGAAGTCACTAACCAAACGAGTTCAGTTCATCACGATACTACTCCCAGGGTATATAAATGGACAATAAGCCTTTTCTTTTTTCTCTTTGATTTGTTTTGTACTCAGTGTAACATCTACTGATTCTTACTTGTTTTGGGGGATGGGGTGGAGTGGGGTATCACTTAAATTTAGTAACATATGCAACCATGTCAGCAGATGATTCCAATCTTTGGAAAGAAAAAATGGGCAAACTAGGGTGATCCTATGTGGCTAAACCATTCTGCATTGACCATTTGTGATAAGAATGGTGTCAATAAAATATAAAATTACTTCGTACCTGTGAGATTATAAATTTGTCTAAACTGTATCCATGAAGACTAGCACTGAAGGGAAAAATGACTTAGGATGATAAACTGGCCACTGTTAACCTTTTGCACACTCCTTGTACCTAAGTACTTAATATCAGCAACTGCTTAACTAATTCAGAT
>CM041634.1:30911508-30943519 GCA_023333625.1 Bothriochloa decipiens
ATGCTCTTAAAGTGCAATATGATGCATGCTTAACACCAGAGTGTTACACTCCACCTCCGGCTACGCTGTCTTTCTGGGCGGCGGGTGTCCTGGTCGTCCAAGCGCCAGCCGGTGGTCACCCGCTCCAGTGCCGAGGCGGAGTATCGCGTTGTCGCTAACGGCGTGGCTGAGGCCTCCTGGCTCAGGCAGCTCCTCGCCGAGCTCCACAGCCCTCTCCCGGAGCACGCTGGTCTACTGCGACAACGTCAGTACGGTGTACCTCTCCACCAACCCTGTTCAGCACCAGCGGACCAAGTATGTGGAGATCGATCTACACTTTGTCCGTGATCGAGTCGCCATCGACGATGTTCGGGTCCTCCACGTCCCGACCACCTCCCAGTTTGCCGACATCTTCACCAAGGGCCTCCCATCCTCGACCTTCACCGAGTTTCACTCCAGCCTCAACATCACCAGTGGCTAGTTGCGCTTGTGGGGGGCTCGTGTGTGTGCTTCTTTTCGTGTCCAGTCTGTAACTCCGCTGCGCCGGTAGTTCAAACTGCGGGGGGGTGTTGGAGTATGAGTGTATTAGGCCCATGAGGCTAGGCCCATGAGTCCCATGTATGACATGCTATATTGCTACCCTTCTAGGATTAGCCCAATAATCTAATCAGAAATTTTATCAGTCAAAACTTACAATATTTGACTTTTTTTTATTCGAATATGCCTATATTTTGAAATGAAGGGAGTATATCTTATATGAACCTCTATATTTAGCATATCCAACGCAACTAATAGACATAGGGGGAGGGATGTTCTACAATCCTGCTACCTGAATTATTATTTCCAGTGTTGTGGACGAAACATACATCATTAGAACTTAGCTATTTGTTTTAACTTTTAACATAAAACTTACCCCCGCCTTTTTTGTGTGTGGCGAAGATTGCAGCTGGAAGCAAGCAATGTGGTGCAGAAAGTAGTGGCCAGCCAGTTGAGCATTGTGATCAGCCTGAAGAGCAGTGGATGGGACAAGTGACTAGCAATAAGAACCAGACTTTGGACAAGAATACTGAGAATTCAAAAAATACCAAGGTACTTCACCTTCATAAACCTTAGATGAAAATGAAAGTTGGTTGGCCCCCGAGGAAGCTGTCTCTTTCTCCCCCCTGTTATTGAGTTATTAGATCTTTTCTTATTTTAATAAATAAAATATTTCAGTTTTAAATAAAAAATATACTATGCTTTGAGCTTTAAAATTGTTTGTAGATGTTGAAACCATGCCGGAAAAGTGAGTTTAACACAAGGAAACACATAATTATTGTTGATCAAAGTGCGAGGCATTGGAGGTGTAGATACTGTGGCATGGATCGGTATGGTAAAAAGTTTTGGCTCCATTATCATCTAGCTGGTGCAATTCGCCAGCCCAAGTGTCCAAATGTTCCTAGAGAAGTATTTGCGAAAGCAAGACGCCATGTTCTGACAAAGAGAAGGCTAAAAAGGAATAAAGCTGAGCAACAAATTCCTTCCAGTCCACATATTCTTGGCCAATCCGGTGAAGAACGGCAAAACAATGATCCATTATGTGGGAATCAGTCTCAACTGTCAATAAGTAATGAATCTAGGGAGGTACTGTTACTATTTGTACTCACTTTCCCTGTTTTTACTGATCCTGTGATGCCATATAATTGTTCATTATTCTGAGAATTGGAATAACAATCCACTATGTGCCATCCTTCATCTGTTCATTATAGAGGTGCAAGATCACCGGTCTTCTAAGCACTAGATCTATATCTTGTCCCTTTGCAACTTTCTTCCACAGTTGAAGTTGCACTAATCATGTAAACTAATCAGAATTAAAGTTTTTTTCCTGAATACCCAGAAGAACCAGGATGTTAAGTTTTATTTGCAAAGCTTCCCTGATTAACATGATGTGTATCGGCTCCTGCTAAACACTTCTGATGATCTGAAAACTGTCAGGCCCAGGATTAAGCTGGGATTTTGCTGATTGGAGCTGACGTGACTTATGGATGACTCTGCCATTGATTTTTTTTCTGCCCTTTGTCTGCTGTTCAGTGGAACATGCTGTTTTATCATACTATTTGGAAACAAACTAGTGGAACCCTATTTTTCCACTATGCCATTGAGCTATGTCAAAAACAAGTGGGGCCTGACCAGACGGTGTTTTTGGCAAAGTGGATCCCACTTATAGTATGGTGACAATCTCTATAGCTTTTATGCACAACATTTTGTGTCTCTTGTATGGTTGACTTCTAGTTGTTAATATAAAGCTGTATCAGACGAGAAATTGAGAACCAACAAGATAACTTAAAATTTTTCTTTGGGGCACTTGGACTTAAATTTTCCCCAAAGAAAAATCTTATTGGATATGAAATAATATTGACATTACACATTAGATGTTTTTTTATGGTGTACCTCCTTGTTTGGCTAGAGCCTTTTTGCTTGCTAGTGAGGAAATCCAGTTGTGGGGTTTGGCTGGGGCCAAAGGTATGTTTTTACCTTTTCGCGCAGTCATCACAGTAGTGTGTGTGCATGCTTTTTAAGATTGTGGTTGTATCCTTTTCTTTCCTTGGTGTAAAGGTGATTTGTAGTCGTTTTGGGTGTGTGTGTGGTGTTTTGTAAGGGTTCCCCCATTTTTCTTCTTAATACAATGTACACAGGTCTCCTGTGTGCTCGAGAAAAAGAATAAACATGTGACTTTTATAGTAATGATAATAACTAATTAAGTACAAATGGTCTTACAAGTTTCTTTTAACTAGGTTAACAAGACCATGATAACAAAGAATCTAATCTTTCTACGTGCAGATCATTGCTCAAGAAATTGCTATACAATAAGATTGTCCTGTAGCCAGGATAAATGACGCGATAGGAATTTCCTAGGCGCTCTTAACTTCATGAGATTCATGTTAACCAACACCAATCTCTTTAATCAATACTTGTTTGGAGGCACCTCATCAAATATGCATCGGTTTCTCTGAAACTAATGTGCCAGCATCCAGGAGTTATGAGCTCTATGAAGGCCATTTTGTCATGATGAACAATTACTCTAGCTGCTTTAAATCCTATTCAAAACCCTAAAGGTCCTCAGTCTAAACTGGCAACCAAAGAACAAGTGATCACAATCTGATTGAATCCTGAGGTTTTTCTTCTTTAGCAGCCATGTTGATTTTAGCCATTGTGTATTATCTAAAAGAAAGTCAGGTGCAGACCTTTCGCTGCATTCTGATTGAGAAGATAATTCCTAAAAGAATAATATCTCCATCCAGCTTTAAAAAAAAAATAGAACAGGAAACTGCTTGAGTGAAAGCATAGACTGTTACAGTTTGTTATGTCCAACTCAGTCTTTAATTGAATTCATTCTTTCACTGAAGGGTGTATTTGTTTACTATTCAGGCTACTGTTTATCCCTTAGTTTAAGTTCATATTTAAGAGCCATGTTCTCTGAATTTTTAGGTACACAATTACCCTGCAGTGCAAAGGGACAGTGCATGGGAACATTCTCTGATATATGAGAATGAAAACGGAAATTGGAAGTGCAAATGGTGCAGTATTGAAGGTGATCATGGTGTAACGAGACTGAAGTGGCATCTTGTTGGATGGCAGAACCACCCTCAGTGCCCAAATATTCCAATGGATGTTGCTGAAAAGATGAAGGATCAAATGATGTCAAAGGAAGTGCAGACAGCGAGATCAGGTTTATTTGATGGTAATGGCTATTGTGATGTGCTGTGCTCTTCTAAGAGTTCACAACTTGATCAGGACCATCTCACTGCAACAATACATGACAGATGTTCTTCCCAGGCTTTTGACCAAGCTAACAGTGAATTAAAAGGATGCAACATGTTATCCAGTACTACTCTTCTTTCACAAGAGAGTTCCAATCCTCAAGTGCGTCATGGGGATCCTCAGGTATGTCATGAGCAAGAGAGGAACGAGGTTACCACCTCTTCAGAACCTGGCTGTGAGAAAGGTCAGAGGATGCAGTGGCTGTCGCAAAATAAGGTGTAGCAACCATAGAGCTCTGGTACCATATTAATTTCAGAAGTGGAGATTATTCACTGCTGCACACTTTATTTAGTAGAATGTAGTACAAGATAGCTAACCCTAGATTATGTGGCCCTTATAAGTTATATAGTAGCTATGCCCACCTAACAGATGCAATATACATCTTTGGTTGTCTATTAGGAGTCTAGGGCCAGAACTCATGCAAACACTGTTTGTACATGTCATTTATAGCACCTTCTTGGCTGTATCAGCTATTCATACTACTATGCTAAAAAAAAGCTATTCATACTACTGGAACTCATCATTAGCTGTAGTTGGATCTCTAGGCTGTACAAGGGCTAAAACCATATATGACTCCTTAGGTGCACCATTAGTTAGAACTAGTAACATGGATACTAGCAGTAAGTCAACACTGTACTGACTAACTGGAACATTTTCTTACTGAAAGACTTGTCATCCATGTAGAAGAAACACTAATAACACTTTCTTCCCTTCCTTAGGTATATCACATGGAAATCAGCAATCCACGTGTTTTAACCATGAAGTAGTCTTTAGATCCCTTGGAAATATTACTATTATTAATGCCCTTTTATATAATATTTTCCTTTTTTTGGGTGGCTCATGTTAAGACTTAGTTGTTGTTGCTGTTTTACTACATTTCTGCTAGACTTTCATTGTTGTTGCTGTTTTACAACATTTCTGCTAGACTAGCGTGTTAAGTACTAAAAAGTGTTCATTGTGCAGCCAATAATGGAAGGACCTCATGGGAATGGATTATGTGGTGACACAAACAAGTTGGAGGAACAAAGAAGTGATTTTGGAATTAGTGACTGCTGGAGATATGTGTTGGATGGACTAATGCATTTGCCTGATGTACAAGAGGATGCTGGAATTGGGACATGCATCCGTGATGCTCTTCTCTATGGTTCTGCTGAATTTGGCACAGTAAGTGGGAAAAATCAGACATTCTTGCATTTTTTATATTATATTAGAATTTAGTAATCATAGAACAATGAGTTATCATACGCTACATACTCTTTGGATAAAACAGTAGGTCATCAACACTATTGAGTTGCATGCACCAACCAATTGAACCCAAAAGCTTAAGCTGATGGGAAGAAGTGGGCAATTCACTTATATTCCAACACTCCCCCTCACGGCGTGGCTCCGGCGAGAGATCTCAACGACGGACGAGCCTCAGACATGGAATAGGAGTGAGCAACAATTATTTAATTTTAATTGCACTAACTAGGATTCGAACTCGAGACTTCTGTTCTAATACCATATTGACTATTGAGTTGCATGCACCAACCAATTCAACCCAAAAGCTTAAACTGATGGGAAAAGGGTGGGCAATTCACTTATATTCCAACAAACACCTCTTCCTTTTGAGAATACTGTAGCTGTAATAATATATTTAAAGGATAAATCATCATGATATCATCTTCAGTAATGTTTTTCTTGACTTATATCAGGTAGCTGACAAAGTGGAAATGGATCATGATAAAACAGCGAATGCGAACACTGCTAAGTGCCAGAATATTCTTATGGACGTTTTAAGATCGGAGAACTTTGCTTTGTTGTGCAGTGTACTCTGCAGAACTGTACATCAAGATGGGGACAGAACTAGATATTTTGATTTTGGTGTGATTGATTCAAGGATGAAAAATGGAAATTATGGGCATGAACCTGAATTATTCGTGCATGATCTGAAACTGGTACCAACTTATGACTTTTGGGTTGATATTTCTTCTAGTTTTGTATGATGTGCTTTGAAATTTTAGACTCCTATTAAATTGCAAACATAGTGTTGTTGCCCACACGCGTCCAGTACCTAGATCTTACATTATATAGTAGTCTTCTTTGATATATCTATCTCTGTAGTTCAGGTACACAATCTCGGTTTCAAGGCCCTTAGTTGTAGTGTTGTTTGGTTGGCCATGTCATTTTTTTTCTTTTGAGTTTTGAGTGGTGTGTGTTGTGGTTGGGTGCATGGGAAGGAGAGAGGGGGGGGGGGTGTCTCCAAGCGTCTACATTATGTAGTTTATCTTAATGTCACACACATCTCTCTTGCATTGTTCGAGAAAAAGTTCAGATACACAATTTATTTTATTTTCTGCCTTTGTAAACATTGTGTTTCAGAACTGCTGTTTTTACCAATGCTGAGCAGACATTTTTTGGTGGGTATATATTTTATAAAGTTTTTCATAGTGGTTTGTTAATCGTCATTTTTATATTGTTGCAGTTATGGGAAGATCTTAAAGTGGCTGGTCAAGATATTATTCACCTAGCAAATAATCTATCAAGGCTCACAGAGGACTCCTACGGAAAGCTGGCAAGTGCTTGATACCTGAGTTTATTTGAATTCTCAATATGTCTCAAAATTTTCTGCTAAACTTTCGGATTGATCTTCGTTTTGTTGCTTTTTAGTTCTAATAAGAATGCCTTGAATATCAGATATATTTGCATTTAATTTGTTCAGTTGTGTAGTTGGTATATACATTGGCACTGAAATTTGGAATCTGGTATTACATTCTCTAGGTTGGAAGAGAGAGAGGATCAGATGATGGTGCACACAATGTGAGTGCTTCGGTGCCAGCGTTTTGCTTTATTGGCTCTGCTGTTTAAATTATGCATTTCCTCACCTTGTTCAATATCGTGCTACCTCTATTGCAGGGAGCTGTAGTGGCCAGGTCTGAACCCAAAAACCTAGATCAATCTAATGCATTGGTACCCTTAACGTCACAAGGCTTTAACCAATTGGATCAACCTGGGCCTTCTGATCTTTCTGATGTATATAAGGACAGTATCTGCAACCAATGTGGAAGAGAAGCAGGAGCCGGTAGCGTTCTCAAATGCTATAGGTGCATGCTACCTTACCACATTTCATGCATTGAGGCTACTGATTCATCCATTTCAACTGGAAGATGGTGTTGTAAAAACTGCAGTGCTGGCTCTAAGGAACCAGTTGAAGGAGACATGGTCTCAGCCCATTGCTATCCAAATTGCTTGCATGAAAATTGTGTTGTCTGCGATAGACTTGCAGCCTGCAGGTCTCCAAATTGTGACGATGCATCTGATGATAACTCAAGAGCAATGGTTATTTCCTGTGTGGACTCCTTCGCTGACCCAGAACTGCAAGAGATTGATACATGTTACTCATGCAAGATATGTGGAGATACTGAAGATGATGAGAAGAGGTTCTTGATATGCGGCCACATCCACTGCCTATACAAGTACTACCACATTCGATGCCTGAAGTCCAAGCAGATTTCTAACAATGTCCAGCGGGACCAATCATGCTGGTACTGCCCATCTTGCCTTTGCCGAGTTTGTCTGTCTGACAAAGATGATGATCTGACCATTCTGTGCGATGGCTGCGACGAGGCTTACCATCTCTACTGTCTAACACCTCGCCGCACTTCAATACCCAAGGGGAATTGGTATTGCTCATCGTGTAGCGTGCAGAGAGCAAAAGAGGGGATGCGACAGTATGAGAGGACGCTGAAGCTCCACCGGAAAGATGATGCAGGAATGCAAAGTTGGAATTATGATGGCGTAGACCTGCTACTATCTGCCGCGGAGCAGCTCAGAGAAGATGAGCAGCTGGTGACTCGTACAAATTAGCGTGGGACCTTTAATTGCAGCTAGAATGGTTCTTTCACTCTGTAACGGGGATTTTGCTTTCCGGAGACATAAGGATTTGAGTATCAGAAGAAGGCTCGGGCAAGGGCACTCAACAAATTTACTGCAGTCCTCTCACTGACTGATGAAAATACAAGATCTTCAAACAGCGTTCGCCTTTGAGCTGCGTGCTAGATGATAACAATGCTGTAGGAGATTTGTCTTATGTCTTTTTACTTTGTTGCACCTGCTCGAGGTGGTACTTAACTAAATACAGCTTACCGGTATCCGAACCGTAAGGGATGTTGTTAACTTCAAGGTGGTCACGTAGCTTGTATCTTGTATGCTTGCAGGTGCAATTTTGCGGGAAAATCTCCAATTTGAGAGCAAAAATGTCTTTCAAAATTGCCTCAGGTTTTGTTAAGGCTGTTATTATGCCTTTGTGGTCTGAATTATTGTTGACATAGGCACATAGCATCTGACACTACGTCGCAAGATGTTAAATTCCTTGAGAACTATTACGGCTATAACTGACTATTCTGATTGTACTTAAGCTGCTACTCTGGATTGCCTAGCGAAGCATCAACAACAAACATTATTCAAGGAACAAGGACATGCCTCCGTGGCTTGGTCACGTCGCGGCGCTGGGTTATTAGTCTACTGTTTCCTGCAAGGTTCTACATAGCTGGTTACAATCGTGTTCGGCAATTTTGAGCTGAGTTTGAGAGCTTTTGAACGATTAATCAACTAGACACCTTATTCTTTTAGCATGTGCCTGTTAAGGAGCTTTAGACTTCAACGCAGCACATGCTAGAACCAGGACGTTTTGTTGATAAGAAAAACTCCTCTCAAATCATGGATTTAGAGGTTTTTTTCATAGATTTCTAGAAACTGTAATATGGAGCTAATAGCCAAAAACTAGACATAACATTATGGGAAGTATTTTCATTTGAGAACTACAATTTAAATTATGAAAAGATCTAAGAAAATTGATCCTTTTTGGTTCAAAATAAGTATAATATTTGCATTTGATTGGCTATAATAATATATTATTATTGTACTTTGTCTAAGTTTATAACCAGTTGATGCATAAGGACCAAGAAAATTTATAATAGAAAAAAGACATGTCGTAATTGAGCTAACTAGGAGTTTTTTCTCTCTCTGATATACTATTGGAGATGTTGTGTATGGTCTCTTTGGTTAGCTTCTAATTTTTGTCTAGCTAAAATCATGATGGGCCAAAATTAAAGCTTGCTAAGGGCACTCACAGTGTGTAAGACTCTACCATAGAACTGAATATTTGGGTCTTTAAATGGCTTTTTCTTCTTCTTCCGTGATTCGGTATCAGAGCAACGAACTTTTAGGGCTGATCTAAGTTGGAACTGGGGTTGCCTAGCGATATCACTTAGCTCAATCTAAAGATATCTGAGCTTGTACCGCATGGTTGGAGGCAAGAAAAGAAGAAGCCCCAATGACCTAGCCACCGATCAGTATATTAGAAGGTTTTATAAGCAGCTCTTTCTTAGCTTATATGTAACATCCTAGATGTTAATACGTAATTAAAATATTAATAATATGCATTATCAAGCATAATTATTAAGCAATATGGCATAAATATATTCATGTTTTAATAATATCTTTTATGTGGTGCTTTGTTTTATACATAAAATGATGAGTTGATTGCTAATTAAAAACTACTTTCAAAACCCTATTTTACCCCTCTTTCTATATTTTAAAATCTATAAGAAATTTTGATATACTCTGAAAACATAGTTGGTAGATCTTGACAAGAGCTACAAAGTTGGTATTCAAAGTTTTTTAAATTTCCAAAAAGAAGTGAATTTAAAAATATAGTTTTTTCTGTATTTGTCCTTTTTGATTTTAAATCTATATTTTAAAATTTATGCATTAATTAGGAAAACTTTGTATATAAAAAATGTTTATTTTGAAAAGTTGAACATTCTATAGTTTTGAATATTTTCATGTTTTATTGAAAAATCAAAAGTAATTTCAAATATTTGTTTCTAGGGTTTTGCTTTCCTTTTGAATTTAAATTCATATTTCAAAATCTATGCCGAATTTGAAAATATTTATTAAATAAAAAGTGTAGCTCTTAAAAGGTTATGCAAACTTTATTTTTGGAGATTTTCAAGTTTCTATATATTTTTGGGAGTAATTTCCAAAGTTCAGTTAGTGGCAGTTCTATAGTTTCGTGGAACAGTACCCCGACCTCCCCTGCATCGCCAGGCAGCTCGCCAGCTCGACGCCGTCGGCCTTTTCCTCGCTTCCAGTTGTGTCCAAGGTCGCCAGCACCTAATTCAACGTGTCGTGGACACCCTTGCGTGTCACGTCGTCGTTTCCTTGCCTCGTCTATAAATATCGAGCTGTCGTGGCCATCGTTTTCTTCCTCCTTTTCCTCTGTTTGCCATCGCCGCCGCCGTTGAGTTCGCCCCGCTGGCGAAATTCGCCTCCACAGCACCATTGCTGCTTGTACCGTCTCGCTCGTAGCTTCTCCACGTTGTCGCGCACGTCTCGAGCCAGTTCGCAGCGCCCCTCTCAACTGGAATCGCCCTGCACCGGAGCCATGGCCGCACGCCGAGCTCCGACTGCCTCCCTCGTTCTCCCTGCTCCATGCCACCCCACTCCGAAATAGAGCCATAAACGGCTTCGCCTCTGTCGCCCTGCAGCTCTCCCACGCGCTCGCTAGGCCTAGCTGCCGCTGGAGAGCCCCGTCGTCATACTGCTCCGTCGTCGGGCCGCGGGCTCGCGTGGCCGTGCCGCCACGGGCCGTCTCGGGGCAAACCAAGACAACCCACGAGAGCGCAACCACCTCCTGGTGCTCCCTAGCCGCTCCACTACCACCATCGAGCACCCCATCGCCATACCTGCGTGCCACAACGAGTTTCTGTTATTGAAAATCGTGCGAAGGACCTCGTGCAAGAATTTAACAAAAGCGAAGGTCCTTTCTGCAAAGTCCATGACTTAGGTGAATAGTGCCCCGAGGGCCTGTCAGTAACAGTTTTTTTCAAACTTTAGAAATTCATATCTAGAGTTTGGTAGCTTCTTTTTTGTGAACTAAATTTTGTTGTGTTCCTTGTGATGTCTAGTTTTTATTAAAAATATTAAACATGTCATGTTTTTAGTAAAATAATTAGTTATATTTTATACCTTTATTTTATGCTAAAAAAGAAGAAAATTCATATCTCTATGTTGTGTAGCTCCGTTTCACTTGAAATTTTTATGACATGTTTCTGATGCCATGTGTGTGTTTTAATAAAAATATTATGGACATTGGATGCCATATGCGTTATCTTTTTTTATCTTGTTTGTTGCTAATTAAATAGTTTTTAATTATAATAAAAATATATAAATAGAAAGTGTGGTTCCTTTATCTTTGTATGATGCTGCTATGTCATGTTAACACCTAATATGGCCGTGTGATTTTAGAATATATAAAGTTTTATATTTATCTTGTGTAGTGCCTTTAAAATGGTTTATAATTAGCTAGTTAATTAATCTTGTTATGCTTTCACCAATGCATTATCGTGCATCATGTCATGAGTTCAGCATGCTAAAACATACATCTTTATTATGTGTAGTCGTTTCGAGAGAGTAGATTGGATCGTGGTACACGATCTTCGGAAGATGCCATCCATCATTGAAGTCAAAGTCATGGATCCATGATGTTGGTGTCGACCATCCCTGGTGTTGGTGTCAAGTCTGATATTTGGAAACTAACTTCTCTGCAACAAAGGCAAGCCCTGGATACATTTAACCCTTCCTTGATTTTATAGAAGTTTTATCGCTTCAGTTATGAAATATTGCATTAAGTACTAGGAGTCGAGTGATAACCCACCAATTGTATTACCTGTATTATTTTCATATTCCTTGTTACCTGTTTTTAGAAAATGCTTAGTTATGCTTAGCCCTGCTTAATTAGTAGGTTTTTAAAAAGGAAAAGAATAAAAAAGATGAGGTTGGCTTTTTCTTGATGGAATCATGATGATAGTTAATGAAATCGAGTCCGGACGGGTAACTTGCATTGGGAAAGGAGTCCCTCTGTAGTGTTTTCGTTTGTTGATGCCCTAGGTCCCGTCTGATGGTGATCTGCGTGTATGGAGACCTCGATAGCCACCCACACATGGTGTGGTATACTTGTGGGGCTGAGAGTCCCATCTATATTAGTATGCTTAGGAGTTTGAGTCTCTTGTATATCATGTGGTTGATATATGGCTGCGGTTGTTATCCCGGTATATCGTGTGATCTAGTATGCTTAGGAGTTAGAGTCTCCTGTATATCAGTGATCTAGGTCCCAGCTGGGTATAAAAATGGATTCGAATCGCCGTTGCTTCTCAGAGAAGAAGACTCGATCTTTGTTCATCATCGTAGTAACAACTTGAATAATGATTATGGAATAAGAATAAAGTTGGTTGGTAATCTTGAGTTAGAGCAAGATAATTTTATTTTCTGTTATAACTAATGATGAGTTAAAACTTGATCTATAAGAGCTTTTTCGTAAAAGTCTTTGATTCTTGCGAGCCTTACCTTGTCCTTCTGGCCTGCATTCCTGAGTTTCTCCCCTCTTTTTCATTGGGTCAGTCTTGTTGAGTACTTTTGTACTCAGGGTTTGTTGAACCCCTGTTGCAGGTGCTGACTGGTGTCGCAAATCAGTTCATGTCGGTGGGCTCGACATGACCTGGTTGACCTCTCCTGACTTAGGTGCTCTACCTAAATTGTCTTTTATAGTTATACTCTTCTTCCGCATTGAAGTTAAGTTGTAAAAGTTATTCATGTTTTGTAAATTTAATGTTATCATTCTTCCGCACTCTGATTTTATAACAAATGTTGTAATGTTGCAGCTACTCCTTTGTTGATCCTGGTATGAGTCAAATGTGGTTTAATCGGGGTCCTTCGAGGGCACACGACAAGGCTTTCTAAGTTATCTGGAACATATGCATGGCTGTCAGAGGTCTTCGGGACAATGATAGGTGCGTGTGGGCCATATAATTTAGAAGGTTCTGCCACAATATATAACTGCACCGTGACTCTTAAAGACCCAGCACGTCTTTCTTTCCTGGCAACAGAAGATGCACAATGTGGTTTCAGTAGCACTACCGAGTTCGCATCAGCGATTTTCTCACCAAACAAGTAACGGATTGAGCAACTAGCACGAAAGCCATTGCGCTAACGCGCATCCTCTTGCTTGGAATCAATGGGTTTTGTCAATGAATTAATCTAATCTACCGGCATCGGAGGGAGAAGCGGAGTCGGGAGCTGGAGGAAATAACACTTTTTGATGGAAGTCCAAGACAATTTATTAGCTTTTATTTATGATATTTTACTGATGTGACGGTATATTTATTAAAGAGAGAGGGAGAAAAAGCAAGACTCCAAGTCTTATTTAGGCTCTCAGTCCACAATATTCGAGGTAATAAATATGTTTAGCCTCTATGATAGAGTCTGCATTGTGATGCCCTAATATTAAAGAAAAAATGCACTTTACATGTCTCTAATTCGGCAATTCCGAGAGCTACACTGACCAGCTTGGAGAAATTCAGAATTTTATAGAGACGTTTTGTTGATAAGAAAAACTATTCTCAAAACAATGCCATAGGCCCTGATTGATAAAGCTCTAGATCTAAGATTTCCTATACCTGGTCATTTGTACTTTTGTATCTTTGGAAAATCTTAGATTTAGAGATGTAGCAATATTAAGTACTTACATTGGTATGACTCATTCATCTAGATTTTAGATGAAATAAAATTATGTAAAATTGTACTTTTGTATCTTCGGAACATCTTAGATTTAGAGATGTAGCAATATTAAGTACTTACATTGGTATGACTCATTCATCTAGATTTTAGATGAAATAAAATTATGTAAAATTGTACTTTTGTATCTTTGGAAAATCTTAGATTTAGAGATGTAGCAATATTAAGTACTTACATTGGTATGACTCATTCATCTAGATTTTAGATGAAATAAAATTATGTAAAATACTTTAATTTAGTCTATACTAATAAATCACAAATCTATCGTAGATCTCGGAGCTATAGCTGTATTTACAGGCTGATCTGAGCCGTTCGGAACCAACCCACGGTACGCGGCAAATTGTCGTGACTGTGTTTGCTGCGGCCTTGTCGGAACCTCACCGCTCACTCGCTCAGCGGCCGCCGCGGCGGTTTCTGCTGGCTCTCGGCCGCCGCGGTATCCGCTCCCTGTCATCCTCCTTCCTGATCGAAGCCTTCTTCTGCACCCGCTTTATCCCCGTCAGCCGGGCTCGCCGAATTCTCCAAACCCTAGCGCCAAAATCCCCATTCCGGCAGTCGCAATCGGGGCCGGATTCTCCCGGTTTCCGGCTGCCGCTGGCCGGTGTCGCGCCTGCGCACGATGCGGCGAGCGCGCTCATGAACTCGATGGACGAAATCAACCTGCTTCGGCAGGCGCAGCGGCAGCAGCATCAGCACCACCTCATGGTGCGCGGCATCGGCGAGGAGATCGACCTCGAGATCGGCCCCGGCGACGACCCCTCCTTCTCCGGGGCTTCCTTAGTGGCCACGCACGACGCCGTCGTCCACGCCGACGACCACAAGAGCATGCTCCTCCCGTGCTCGCAGACAGGCGCGGCGGACGGGCTTGCGCCGCAGCCGCAGCAGCAGCAGCGCCTGGTGCAGGGGGAGGAAAAGCAGGGCGGGGTGCTCAGGCAGCCGTCGGGGCACACCAAGAAGAAGAAGAAGGTGGTGAAGAAATGGCGGGAGGAGTGGGCGGACACCTACAAGTGGGCCTACGTCGCCGTGCACGACAGCACCACCAGGATCTTCTGCTCGGTGTGCAAGGAGTACGGCCGCAAGCACCGCCGGAATCCGTATGGCAACGAGGGGAGCAGGAATATGCAGATGAGCGCGCTCGAGGAGCACAACAATAGCTTGCTGCATAAGGAGGCGCTCCGGTTGCAGATGGCCTCCAAGGAGAAGTTGCAGCCTCCTGAGGTCGAGAGGCCGGTCTATGTCAAAGGTTGGTGTTGTCGGCTTGTTGACCCAGCTTCCACAGTTATACTCAAGTTTCACCTTGGAACAGATGTAAGGACTAGGCAATGTGTAATAAATTAGTTTCTAAAATAGTGTGTTATTTGGATATTCCAGGAAATATATTAACAGTCAGATTTAATTGTGTGTTGCTTCATTGTGTGAAGTAGATAACATGATTTTCAAGATATCACATGTTTTATTCCATTCTGTGGAAGTGTGTAGCATATTTATGTCCAATAACAAGGAAATCCTATAACTAAATGTCCAATTGAAGAGACAATGCTGATATGACCATATCTGTTACTTGATCCTGTGCTACTGGTACATAGCTGGCAAGAGCTTTATGTTCTACTAGAAAAATGAAATAGCATGAATCAGATATTCCAGTTTTCTTTTCTTCTTGGAGCCAAATTACCAGTTCACCTTGAAGTTATTGTTATTTATATATTCCAGTTTTATTTTCTTCTTGGAGCCGAATTACCACTTTGCCTTGAAGTTACTGTTATTTATAACTATATATGATGTGTGATGTTACCATTTGTGCTTTCACTTTCTTTATGCCCTCTATCCCAGTGTGCTCCATTTTCTATCAAACCAAAATGACTGTATGATATTATATCCCTTGCAACGATCCAACAACTCTTATGACATATGGCCTTGCTCATTTTTTTTATCTGCATTTTGGAATTGTCTATTCCAGCTTTGTCGAAAACAGCGGCATCAATACTTGAATGTTTCCTAAGGAGGGATCCCCATGAAGCTGAATATATACAGTCGATCCAGGAGGTGGTTCATTCCTTAGAACCTGTTTTGGTGAAGAATAACCAGTAATCTTCAAGTCTCCCTCTATCCCTTAGAAAAATAATATGCCTAAACCTTTTTGTAAGTTTCATTTGATAATGTTTCAGATATATTCAAATTTTGGAGCGTTTGTTGGAACCTGAGAGATGCTTTTTCTTCAGAGTGCCATGGATTGATGACAGAGGTGAAGCACATGTCAATAGAGGTTTCCGAGTGCAATTCAGTCAGGCGTTAGGTCCATGCAGGGGTGGTCTTCGGTTTCACCCATCCATGAGCTTAAGTGTGGCAAAGTTTCTGGCCTTTGAACATGTAATACTATACTTGTCTAAAATTCACTTTCATGCTGCAACACATACGCTATTTCTTTTTTCCTTTTTTACAAGAAAGACATTGCCTTTAGGTTGAAGTACCACTCTAGGTGAACTATGAAGTGCATTGTGATGCTAATAACTTGCAGCCTTTGCTTAGCCACATCTGATTTTGAAGCCATGTGTGTGATTTGCTTAATGGATGCATTTTTTATGTTTACGTTGCTTTATGGCAGAACTTTAACATGCTATCCCATCATTGTCTTTCTTCCATACAGACTTTGAAGAATGCTTTGTCACTATATAAACTTGGAGGTGCTGCTGGAGGAAGTGATTTTGATCCAAAGGGTAAAAGTGATAATGAGGTGTGTCTACCATATTTTGATTCCTCTGGACAATAATGTTTTTTGCTGTATGTAAATCTCAAAATCTTGCCCTGCTAGATAATGCGTTTTTGCCAAAGTTTCATGGATGAGCTGTATAGATATTTGGGCCCTGATCAGGTATTTCCCAGTTAAACATGATACTTTGGAGTTATTCATCTCTATATATCAGTTAAATGAATCAATGACTGTTCTTAGTCTCTATTAGTATTTCAGACTTCGATCTTTTGGTCCAGGATTTTCCCACTGAAGATATTGGTGTTGGTCCAAGGGAAATGGCTTACCTTTTTGGGCAGTATAGACGCCTTTCTGGTCATTTTCAGGTAGACTGGTGGTTCTGAAGTCCATCATATCCAGAATTTAGATTATGAGAAATCGTGGATACATCCTCAGTGTAGGGGGTGGGGGTTATGAGGTTATTTGTTTAGTTTCAGCTTGCACTTCATTATTCTTTGATCATCAGTTCTCTCTTGTCTGTAGATTTCAACTGTCGTGCTTATGCAGGGAAATTTTACAGGACCTAAAATTTTCTGGTCGGGGTCAAGTTTTCGAACAGAAGCTACTGGATACGGGCTGGTAAAGTGCTACCTTAAATATTCATTTGGCTGGTGTGTTTTGTAGTTGCCATAGTTGTTTCACAAGTAATATTTCTGTTGCATGTGTTGACCAGACCGTTGTCCATATTCAAAGTGAAACACCATATGAAACCATTCTGTCCATGCAGGTGTTTTTTGCGCGTCTTTTACTTGCTGAAATGAACAAAGAGCTTAAAGGATTAAGGTTTCTTACAAGATCCATTGAGTTTTTCTTCATTATAATTTAGCCTTTTGTTAATTTCATACTCCCTCCGTTCCAAATTGTAGTTCGTTTTGACTTTTTTGGTGCATGCATTTTGCTACGTACCTAGATAAATAATATGTCTAGATACATAACAAAATGCATACCCCAAAAAAGTCAAAGTGAACTACAATTTGGAACGGAGAGAGTACTATGCAATGTTTTCTGCAGATGTGTGATCAGTGGTTCTGGAAAGATAGCAATGCATGTTTTGGAAAAGCTTTTGCCTTGTGGAGCCATTCCTATTACTGTCTCAGGTATACAGACTCAAAGGTTTCTTTGGACTGATTACACATTACACAGGATATACATAGTTTGGAATAGCATCAATATTATTATTGGCATCAGATGTGCCTTGAATTAGGTGGACTTATCATGTCTACTCATATGTGTATGCCACTTTGCCTATCCTCGACATACAATTTCACATCATTAATATGTAGAAGTTAACCATGCTCGTATATGATTTCAAAATAGAAATACTTCTGATAAGTTTTTGTGCTTGCTAGCTTTCCTTGAATTGCACTATAAAGTGTTTTTTAAGCTTTGATTTTGTTCGTAGGAATATTTATTGGTTGCAAAATCGTTAGGAAGATTTTGAGCATACCTACTATAGAAAAATAGTCGTGTTAAGATAACTATAGCATTTGTAATGAAGGGCTGATTGTTATACTGTTCCAGATTCAAAGGGATATTTGTTAGATGAAGATGGGTTTGATTATATGAAATATTCACTTCTAAGGGATATTAAGGCTCAACAAAAGAGCCTCAAGTGGGTACATCCCTTTCCCTTATTGTTAGATTGTACATGTGGAGTTTTTTAGATATTTTTCTTCATTTATTCAAACAGGGAGTACTTGAAATCATATCCACATGCCAAGTATATTGATGATGCAAAACCCTGGAGCGAGCAGTGTGATGTTGCATTCCCTTGTGCATCACATAATGAGATTGACCAAGGGGAGGCCGTTGCAATCATCAACTCTAGTTGTCGTGTTATTGTCGAATGTATGGAGTTTTGAATTTTGTCATTTCAATTTTCATTTTGTTTTAAAATTTTCATTTATCATATGCTGATAAATATATGTTGTCAACTGCAGGTTCAAATATGCCGTGCACAGTTCAAGCGGTTGATATCCTAAGAAAGGCAAAAGTTATTGTTGCTCCAGCAAAGGCAACTGCTGCTGGTGGGGTAATGGCTGCTTTGACTGCTCTTACAAATCCATTCACATGTCCTGTGTGAGATGATAGTAGAACAATTTTGTAGCTTCTTTTAGTGTAAAAAATTTAATAGTGCCATTTTTCATGTCTATCATTGCTGCACTTTTCACTTGGTACGACTTTGATGACAAGTATTTGTAGGCTGAAATCATTATATATCTGCTATCTATTGCTTGAGACTGTTATTTGTTTTATCCGGTATCCCAATTTATGCTTGTCTCTTGAAATAACAGGTAGCACTTGGAGAGCTTGAATTGAATCCAGAGTTTAATTTGATGCAGTTGTCAGTGGAGGACTTCGAGAATAAAATTCAAGTAAACTCTGCTGCTCCTGACTACTGCCATTGGAATTTTTTCCCTTCTGCTTCCCAATTGTGATACCTTCTGTTCTCTCTTTTCTTCTGTTGGTTTAAGCAGGATGCAATAAAGCAAACATATGAAAGGTCGGTCAAAGCTGCTCAAGATTATGGGATCATGAAAGAGAGCCCCGAGTTTGTTTTCTTCTGCTTTGAAAAATCAGATGATGCTTTCACTTGGTTTCAGTCGAGAAGCTGATCCCCCTGTCTCTCCATGCAGGTCTTTGGTCCATGGTGCAAACATTTGTGCTTTCCTTAATATTGCACAAGCCATGGCTGACCAGGGATGTGTTTAGTTAGGCCTTTGATTTTGTCAAGAAGCTGCAACTGGAGCTTCCTTCAACTGCGAGGGAAAAAAAAAATCTTCTGATGACTAAAAGTGCTTTGATGCTTAAACCTTGAGTAGTGCTGCACAAATCATGAAGCGCTACAAAAGAGGGAGTAACTGGGATTCATTCACCCTTGTAATGTGTACAACTAAGGTACCAGAAAGAAAGCCAGTTTTGCAGTACAATTAAGAAGAGCTGAGGATGTAGATTACCGATGTATCATCCATTGTTATGAATGTAAATGTCAATGGAAAGTTGATAGAAGCAACTCATTTGCAAGCAAAGCCCAACGTCTATAACACCAAATTGATTTCATTAAATTTCATATAAAATATGTTCTGATAGTGTATTATTTGAACTTATAAATTTATATATTTTTCTAAACACTTGCTAAGTAGAGAAGGTTGGCATAGGATGAAAAAAAGTGACACAATTTAGAACCGAGGTAGTAGTATTCTTAGATCTGCCACTGACGATTTATGTATTATTACGTTATCATATCCATCAAATAGAACTTTGGGCTGTTTTGCTCCGCATGCTTCTCAGGAACCAGGGTCCGCAAAATTGAGAGATCTTTAATATTTTTAGAGATAGGAGTTTTGAATATCTTTCCCATGCTCCACAAGGCAAAACACACATGTAGTGGGCTCTATTGCTACACTTTCAACATATACCACATTTGGCTTCCTAAGGTAAAGCTGTGCCCGAAAAGGTACTTTGTTTGGCCTCGAGTTAAGCTGTTGACTTCCCTGATTGTTCGGCTAAATAATGCTCAAGCATATCCTCTTCATCGTCTGTACCAAATTAGGGCAACAAGTTTTGTAAGATAGGTTGCACTGGCAAAGTACATCTAATGTCACAACCAAAGAGTTTTCCAGAAGAAGTTTTACCTTCAAAATCATCATCAAATTCAATGTCTTCCTCCTCTTCTTCATCTTCATCAGCAACGGTGCTTGCTCCTTTCTGAAAAGATGGTTTCATGTAAAGTAAAACTTAAGACACATACGTAAATCCAACACACAAATGGATTCTTGTGAATAACTGAATGCGAGTGCATCCAATCAACCCTTAAGAGGAAAGGTATTATCTGGGATAACGAACCACTGCATGCCTTCCACTTTCAAAATACTGCCGTCCTGTGAGTTTCTTTTCCTTTGGGGCTGTAAGAGCTGAATCTGGCATAAGTCTGCATGCCCAGAAAATGCAAAAGATCTAAACACACATTTGGGTGCTTATATATGGAAATCAAACACCATTATATTGAAGATATCACAAGTAAACAAGAGATTCCATGTGATCACAGAGAAAAACATAATATGTAAACAAAATAGGAAGTTTACTTAGCACGCTGTAAGGCCAACTCAGCTTCAAATCGTTCTCTCCAAGCCAGAAAGCTCTCCACAGTAACAGCTTCACCATGTGGTATAATAACCTAGCATGCGGACCAAATACTTTTCATCAGTTATAATTATACTTGCTGAAAGGAAATAATCCATGTGAACATATGTAACTTTCAAATTTGATTGTGTAAGTGGCTCAGTAGGACCCAACCAATCAAGCACTAAATTCCAAAAATGCAGCATCCAGCAGGATTCTAGTCAAAACCACCAAAGGTGGTCTCAGATTGAGAAACCAACCATACCAGAACAAGCCTGGATTAATCTCACAAACCACAGCCAATTCAACGTCTCCACTTGCTAAAGCTGAACCCAGTTCCTACAGTTCATAGAAAAGAATATGCAGAACAGACAAGTGAATAGGTGTATACCTCCTCTTCTTCCGCTTCAGCTTCTTCAGGTTCCTCATCACCACCATTCTGACCATATTTCTCACTTAGCCACTCTTTGGCTGATGAAACAAGAGTGTAGACCATAGCCATGCCAAGATTCTCTGTTGCCTAAATGGAATATTCAACAGAATACAATGTGACATATCAGGTGACTGATATGTGACAATGTGAGGAATTCACAAGTCATGACCAATTAGAAACTTCTAACATGCTCTGGTCATATTGGAGCACAAGATCCAGCCAAATCTCAAAATGTATGTCACCGATAAGACTTGAATTAATTCACATAACCTTTCTACAGTTTCTCTGCTATATAAGAATATAAAATACTAACTGTCCATGCTTTTTTTTAGTTCAATACGAATTATTTTAGCTAAAAAAGAATTGTTTCCCACTTTCACTTTCGCAAATTTAACAGTTATAGCTATGTCAGATTGACGCCAAACGTGGGTATTTTGCATACCTCTTGCTCAAGCTTTTCCTTCAGGGATACAAGATCATTTGGTTTAATCCCTCGTACACTGCACGGATATGTTCCGATCCAATGCAAGAATTAGACAATCATCATTCAGCACACATCTTATGCCAAAATAACCATGAACCAAAACCAAGGCTAGGATTTAATGGCAGAACCTTTTGACATTCAGTAGCGGAGGTTCATCAGGGTACTTCTCAGTGTGTGCGAAAATCAGGGCCAGTTGAACTGCAAATTAAAGCCAGATAGCAATCCAGTACATGCATGATGTTCTAGAATGTTGAGAATTGATTGATAATTACTATCATATATGTGCATATCTACAAATTTAGTTTTACCTGGGACATAAGCTGACTCGTCAAAATCATCATCCTGCCAGTAGTTGTAAACAGGAAATCAGTGCTTGTTTGTGTTTTGTTTTTTTCTCTCGAGGAAATCAGTAGCATATTTGGAAAATAAACATCAAGAGAACCTAATTCAATTCTCTCCGAACCCCCTAAAGCTTAAATGCGCAGCTCTCAAACTTGCCACATTCGTCACTGGAACACATGAAGTTCTAACAAAGTGCAGCCATATCACAAACTCACATGCTGCACTCGGTTAGGAGTTACCTGAGGAGACAGTAGGATCTGGAAGCACCGGGCGGTGGTGGCGATCCCACTCTCACTTGGGTCGATCTCTGCATCAGCACCGACACACAACATAACAACGATCAAAATTGGACAACAAATTGGAATCCACAGCACGAGTCCCCAAAACAAAAACAAAAAAAAGCTTGGAGGAAGCAGCAAAACCCTTGATGTCGTCCATGAGGATGGCCTGCAGCGCCTCCACCTCCATCTCCTGCTCCTGCTCCTGCTCGTAGTCTTCCCGCGCCACCGCCCATCGCAACCATACACAAGCAAAGACGCGGTTAGCAGCCAGAGCAAAGCGGAGGAAGGAAGGGGCCTCAGGATTCGGTTCGTACCGGCCATGATCGCTGCTGGCTGTACTGTACTTCGGCTTCCTACGGGGAAGGTGAGACCTCTGCGGCGGCCGCGGTGGAAGATTGGAGAGAGGCGGGCGCACGGCGGCGGCTGCGTGCGTCGCCGGAGGAGGTGAGGTTGTGAGTCGGAAGAGGAAGGAACTAGGATGGCTAGCTCCACTGTGGATGGGCCCAGGCCCAGTTTAGCGTTTGGAAACGGACTCACAGGCCCAGCCCAGTGACAGATGCTTACCTAGCGTGTGCATCTCTTCCGACCACCAGATCGCTGCCACGCGCGACGCGACACGCCGCAATCGCGTAACTCCGACTCTCCTTGCCCGCCTAGAGCGAACAGCCGGCGCTGAGCTTCTTCTTCTTCTCAGGCAAAAGCCGCCGGCGCTGGGCTTCTTCTTCGGAAAAAGCGGCCGGCGCTGGGCCTTTTCCCCAGCAGAAAGCGACCGGCGGCGAGAATTGCGGCCGGCGGCGATCCCCGTCTACAGCAACAAAACGACCGGCGGTGAGCCTCTTCTCCGGGGAGTAAGATCTAATCATCCAAATCCCCGTTGCTATTCCTCTTTTCTTGTCTGCTGCTTTAGCAAAAGTAAAAGCAACACCAGGCAATCCTGCAGTTCGCCGTTCTTGCTTTATCTCGGTGGCCAGGGTGATCTGCAGTCCCTCTTTGTTTAACATCTCATCTTGCTTTTCTTTCTCTCTCTTGACTCATCCATACCGTCGAATCATGTCGGATTGTGGAAACGACACAGATGAATTGCTGAATTAGTGTTACATAAGTTATATGCTAAGCTCTCCCAAATTTATGTTTGTCGATCTTATTAAACTTATTGCTCCTTTGTTATTTTATGAATGGTTATTATTAGTATTGTCAAAATGTACTAGCTATATCCCGTGTCAGTTTTTTTATTAAAAAAAAGTAATAACCGCTTGTCCCATACTTAATGTATATCCGTATATCTGGGCAACATACAGAGGGGAGGGGGAAGATGGAGACAGAGGTGCTTGTAAGAGATATTTCGTTTCGTATATAAGCAATGGGGGCTGCCACTGTGAGAGAGAAGATCATTGGCCTCATGGCATGATGGGCTGGACACCAAAGGTCAATGCTGTCTGGGTGTAACGCCGGCCGCCGCAACGGGTCTTGGTGATTGGGACGGATCCTTGCACTAAAGAGCTGCCCAAGTACCATGTTGTCTGCTGAGCTCCACTGGCATGCCCCTCTTGCTTCTTGGCGATCCCAACGGCAGCATGTCCATACAACCCTATGCCCTCCAAGATTTCAACTTACCTGTTGTGTTAATCAGTTCAATTTCCCTACATTCTTGTGTTTTTCCAGTTTTTCAGTGTGCAGATATAATTGGTTCTGGTGATCCATGGCAGATGATATATTTTCTGGATACTTGCATCCACATCCATAGCTTAGAGATGATAGGGGTGTTTGCAAATTAGCTCTAGTGAATTGTTCTT
The DNA here is from genome assembly GCA_023333625.1 of Bothriochloa decipiens. NCBI lineage: Eukaryota > Viridiplantae > Streptophyta > Magnoliopsida > Poales > Poaceae > Bothriochloa > Bothriochloa decipiens. The sequence goes on from CM041634.1 coordinate 30,935,105, forward strand.
GCTACCCATAGTGGTAGTAGCAAGAGTGCCCCCCTAGTTGCCTCCATGATGTGAACTTAAAGTGGGAGAGCTATCAGAAGGATCATTTAAGTGATATGTTTAATGCTTTCTATGTATGTTAGTGGGGAAAAGGTATCACAAATTTCCTGAAAAAATAAGAGGTGTAGATTACAATTATGTGGAGACCTTGTATTTTAGAAATATGATGATGCTAAGCAGCTGACTATCCAAATTGGTTTCTGAACTTTATTGGGGTGAAGTTCTTTGATTTGGTAATCTGGTCTTTTCAAGTGTATAAATATCATTTTGAACTTCCCAAAAGCACACTTTTCAAAGATTAATGTTTATCACTTCATGTTTTAGATTTCCCCCCTCTTTTCTAGCTAATTGTAAAAATGTTTATATCACTGCTATTTCGAACTTTATCACAGTGATTAGTATAATCTCGAGAAGTCTAAGCGTGTGAAGCCATTTTGGTGTGGACAATTTGACGAATGTATAGAAAATGTCAAGGTTGGAGCTAGTGTTCAAAAGACAACATATACAATGAAGAGAAATATGCTCACAGAGAGAAGGCCATTCTTCATGCCCTTGAAATTGAGAAATCCCGGCAACCACTCAAAGGTAACAATCTCAAAGAGCACATTTTGTATTCCAGATTTAGCAGCCTGCTCATTTAGTTGAGTATGTAGCTTTGTGTTCTTCCTTTTAATCTTGTATTTCAATGTGTTTATATAAAAAATTTGACCTGTGGGGACTAAGACAGCCCCCGGGCATTGTGCGATAGAGAAGACTTCTCACGCAAGTCAAGAAAATCTCCCGAACCCCTGCCCCACCCATACGCAGAGGCACCGTAGCCCATGTGAGACGACCACGACCGGGGCCGGACCTTAGACCTGTGCTTTGGCTGTGGGACAGACGAGGGGATTTTTTTAACCATAGCCTGAAAATCCGCTCCCACGGGGAGTCGAACTCAGGACCTGTGGAGTGCCGCTTGAGTGACTTAGCCAGTTGGACTAAGCACCCTTTGGCCAATGTGTTTATATACAATGGGTGAATTATGTATTACCCTCTGAACTTCCATAGGAACCACCATAGACCTAATATTTAACTGTTCTTTTTTTGGTCAGGGCATTTGAGTACTTGTGGATCTTCTTTATCCATAAAGGATAATAAGGTCTCCAAACCCATTGGACAAGCTACTGAATGGAGTAACCAGGGCATATCTTATATCTGAGATTGTAGATCCAAGATGGAAATCATTGGCTTTGTTACCCCTATTGGTCCTTTATCTGAAGAAAGCCACGAGAGCAATGAGAATTTGTTGCCACTGGAGTGTGAAGGGACAATGGAATGCCACGCACGAGATAATGATGCTGTTGGGTTGGATGCAAGAGTGGAAAAAGTTGTCTGTGAACCCACCAACTTTCAGAATAATATACAAGTTTATGATGTCGAGTTGACTGTTCTAGGAAACTACACAGGTCGCGGCTTGCCCCTTGACTTCCTTGAGAGTAAAACGACTGGTGAACCCATTAAGGGCTACCCTGTTGATGTGGATGTTTTAGAGGATTGTTCTTCAGTGAGTATTCATGATCACCTCCCAGTGGTTAGGAGAATTGGGAAGAAGAGGCTGAGACGCGGAAATGATGGAAGATGGATGAAGAGAACCCCACTATGTTTTCCCGCCATGTCTACCGCTGTGCGTGCCATGTCCACTGTTGTGCAGACAAAAGAGGACTCAAACAAGGACCCGATACTTGAGGAATGCTCCCTGCTATTGACTCTAGCTGCGAAAGCCTCCCTGCTGCATACATGAAGAACCCTAGGAGCCCCAGTTGATTCCAGCAGCATGGGAGTATCATATGACAAATACTGACCATGCACTTCTTTGTACTTATGTTCTGCCTCCCTTCTGTGCTCCTGTGTGTTCGGTTTAGTTCAGTTGTGAGGAATATGGAAGATCGAATTATATTTTAATCTCAGCTGGGTTGCAGGATAACACGGCTGTTTCGATCTTTTCTGTTGAAAATTAGGGATGTACAGTGCTGTTGACTTTGTTGAGCTCCACATAACTTAGAGCTGATTTAAGAGATCACTCATATAATGAGTTATTTAGTTTGTTTTTGTACTCTGTATGTCTCCCCTGCAGCATTAGCTCCTCTGGGTTTTAATTGCTTAGAACAAACATTGGTCAAACCTTAAGAACTAGAACATAAATAACTACTATTACATTATTCAGCTATATCCCTGGTTTTGTATTCAAAACTACTAATAGCTCTTATATTTGAAGGATTTTAAAAATATATATATTTGTACTCTCTCTATTTTAAATTATGTCACTTTGACTTATCTTAACATAGAATTTGATATATATCTAGTTGTATATTATATAGCTAGATACATGACAAAAATCAACCGCCTTGTAATGTCAGGGGATTTTTGGAGACGAACATTTTATTTATGGTGGAAGCACATACGATTGATTGTCAAAATGCATTTATTGAGGCAGATGTTACTATGCATTTGTAAGGCATCCGCCGCCACTAACCCACGGCAGCCCACTATCATTTCAACTATATGTAATTTAGGACAAAGCCTAGCCACTCTCCTAGCCCCTCCCTTCTCCATCAATCTCGCAAGAGCAGCACCACTCTCCCTGTCTCTCTACCTCCCAAGTGTGTCACTCCTTCCTCTCCTCTCCCCTACAGTCGGCAAGTGGGGCTCAGCACCCCTTCCTCTCCCTCACCTCTCCCCCCACACATAGTAGGTAGGGCACGGTCAGGGCCGTCTCCGGTGAAATCCGAGGCCTTGTACGAAACTAAAAAATGAGGCCTATAGCCTAGTCAATTGCTTGCCATGTCAGATTATTAGATGACATTAGCCTGTGAATGCTTTGTAACAAACCTATCCAAAGATCCTTTCTGAGATTAGACTAATTCCTCTATTCTTTGTTTTTTCTTACACTTTTGTCAACCTGATTAAATTTTCTAGAACGATTTGCACAAGACATGTGTTCAAATTTCTTAGATGAAAAGACCAAAAGAAGAACAAATTTAGTTCACGGCTTTACGCTGTGATCGTGGATGAATTAAAAAAAAATCATTAATAACACCTTGAGGGCCTGAGCACCTTGCCAGGGACTGGGTCTAGGTGCCTCGCTTGCTGTTGCCGTCAGTCGTCACGCTCGCCGCTCAAATGCTCTCGTGGCTATGACTCCAACAGCCGACGCATATGGCCACCCAAATCCAAATTGCCTTGTACACAGTGTCTTTAGGTGGTGAAAATGTCCTCCAACAGAGGAGGTAAAGACACGAGCTATTTTGCCTCGGTGGTGTGTCAGAACCCAATTATGGGTCCGCTGCATCCTTGTGCGCAAGGCCCCACCACGAGCACCGGAGCCCGGTTCGTCCGGCGAGAGCAACGGTCAACGGGAATGGCGTTCGCCTCTTGCGCCCGCCTCCTCCCGTCCTCCCGCTCTCCGTTCACCCCCGCGAGGCCCCGCACCGGCGCGGCGCCGTCTTGTTCCTGGCTGCCGGACCGTCACCGGCGAGATCCGTCAGGAATCTTGCTCCTGGATGAGGAGCGCCCCCCTCCCATGGTGGCCTTCCTCCGCCGCCACTCCATGGCGAGCATGGGGCGCCGCCTGGCCGGCTGTCACCCGATGTGGGCGCGCGCCACCCAGCTCGGCGCGCCGCTGCCCGAGCCCACGGCCCGGCGAACTGAGGCGGCTTCCCCCTCAGTGGCACCTCCACTAACCGGCGGTGGTCGACGGCGCTCTCTGCCTCTCCGCGGCCTTCCCCCTCCCCACCGACGCCCCATGGAGCATGGTGACCTCCCCCACCCGGCGTCCTCCCCTACCACTGCGAGCATGGGGTGCCGCCCGGCCGGCCGCCTCGGGATCCGCGGTAGGAGTCATATCCACCGGCGACGGGCGCCTCTGCGACGCAGGGGAGACGGGGAAGCCATCTCCGAGTACGAGGACGAGGTGCTGGTGGTGTCCCAATCGGCTATGGTGGTTGGAGCTCACGAGGCGGCGCTCCTTCGTGGCGCTCCTCCGTGGTGGCCATGGGGCTGGAACCCTCCGACGGTGCCCCCTTCTCCCTCCACACCGGCGTCCCGCACCCTGTCTGTAGCCGCGGCGGGTTCCAGCCCCATGCCCCGGCCATGGCACACGGGGGCGGAGGCAGACGACGGCTTCCTCGAGCCTGCCATGGCACACGGCGTGGGGCTGGGCGGCGGCCTCCCCAAACCCGGCGGCGCGAGCTCCTCCACCTCCACCCTCTGCTCCTTGGTCCCGGTACTTTTTGGGTCTTGTTTTGCGCTAGCTGTTGGAGGAGGCAATGCTTTAGGTCTGTGATCTTTCAACTGTAGACGATCCAAACCACAAATGGGTGTCTCTATGCTGTTGGAGACAGCCTTAGGGCTATCCGGCGTCGGTGATAGGAGATGAACAGGTTTGCAATCTGTGTTACAATCATTGTTTATTGGAATACAGTGCTTCTATAACTGTTAACTGATAATGGGCCAAAGCCGCTGCTGTAGCTATATATATGTATATATATATATATATATATATGTTGTATGTACGTATAGATATTTGGAGGCCTATACAATTTGGAGGCCCTGTGCGGTCGCTCACCTCGCACATGCCCAGGGACGGCCCTGGCACGGTGGTCCCCTAGCGACGGTTGTGGCACCCTTGAGGAGGCTAGATCTGGCAGTGGCCACCTTGACAGGCTAGAGGCTAGCCAGCAACATTCGGTGCTAGGAGGTGGCGGCCGATGAGATTCGCACATGGCACGACCCCCTCCTTGGCGTGTCCAGATCTGTCAAGGGGGTTCCTTCTCCCATGATAGCCCTAATGAGAGAGGTGCTCGGCGGCGACGCATGTGGAGCCAACCAATCCTTCTCCAATGACGGTGGGTCCAGGTCCAACAGTGCCAGGTCTAGATCTGGTGCAGGGCCAGGAGCCTTGAGTTCGAAGCAGTAGCATGGACGCAACTGTAGCGTGCTCTATTGGGCTCAGCCGCAAGTTCGATTAGGCTCACTCGAGCTTTTTTTAAAAAAGGTTGGTGCCCACCTTCGTTAATAGGTTTGCAAAGTAATCGCCTATGCAGGTTTGCATTAACAGAGGCCCTTCGACTGAGGCGATTATAACCTCACCTCTGTTAATTGATTTCTTTTATAGTACTGGACACCACAGAGGCTACTAAGAAGACTAGCACTAGAGAGCTAATAAAATAAGCATCTAAAGCTACTTACTACTACGACTACAACTTCAACTAAGCTACTCTGGCCAACTAAACAAGCAACTACCACACACAAAGCAAGTAATCGAAAAGTAAGGAACAAGTGTGCAGAGAGTAAACCGACGAAGGCAATTGATTGTAGTTTGCCAGAATTCATGCACCTTCTAAAATGCCTAGCTCTGGGCCAAAATATTTTTAAAAAAAATAAATATTAAATAAGATTTTAGTATTTTTAATGCATATTTATTTTAGAATATATCGTAGTTTTTTTTATAATTCTTATAAAATCTAATGATCTTCCTAAACTATTACGAAAGTCCAATTTATCTCTCTTATGCCGCTCATGGTTAAGTGGCAATACATAGAATAGGCGACATAGCGCCACATGAGCCAAAACTAGTTTCAAAATCGCTCAGGGGTAAATCAGACAACATATGGTCTTAAGAGTTGGCGAAGTAAGTCCAATTTTATAACCAAAAGAGGTAAATTGTACTTGCATTAGTTGAAAGAAGGTTACATAAGGCGTGATTAGTTCTCTTGTCCACGAAGCCTCAATGGCATGACGGAGCCAGGCTCTAGCAAGCTAGACTCTTTGCATGCAAAAGTGATTTGTTTGGTTTGTAATTTTGTCCATCTTGTTAGAGCACGAGAAAATGATTGGTTGCTTGCTCCTTGCTCACATTGTGCACGTATCAAGAGATAGTCGAGCGAGTGACGTGCACCATGCGAGCCACACTTTCCAGAAATGAAGGGCGTGATTAGTATATGGGCTCTGCGCTGCCTTGCCCGTGCTACGCAGGTTCATTGTGCTTGGTATCCTGAACTAGACCTACGACATGTCCTAGCAGAGGCAAAATTCCTCTCACAACCAGGGACGAGGCTTTGTTTCGCCGAGCCTGGCTTGCACAATGCCTCTTACACTTCTAGAATTGGGCCTTCATGTTCAAGCAGGAATAGCACGTGGGTTACAGTTATCTTCGTCGCAATCATTGTCCCCTCCAATCTATTTGCCACTCGTCTCTCCCGGCGTCAGTGAGTGAAGCTCTTTCTCCTCTCCCCTTCGCCTCTCTCCCTTTGGTATGCTCTCTCCTCCATCTTGTGTAGGCTCTAGATGCTATGGATTCCCCTAGCTTTGTTGCGCCCTCTCTCTTTTCCACTCTTTTCCTATCCATCCGTGAAATATGTGCAGTTGAGATTAGTCAGTGAGTGATTTCTCTAATCCCCATCCGCATTTCTCGATTTGGTAGTCTCTTATGTGTGATTTTCCCTAAACCTCATCCCTAACTCTCGATTTGGTATCCACTAATGTGTTCCCTCTAATCCACATCCCTACCTCTCAATTTGATATGCCTTCCTATGATTTTTCCCCAATCCCCTTCCCTACCTCTCGATTTTGTATGCTCTAATGCATATATAGTAGATTAAATGTTCATGCCCATGTCCATGTGTAGTGACGATTTACCTAAAATCAAGGCAATGAATTGTTTAGTGATGTTTATGTTATTTTTGTCTTATGTTTTTGTATCTGTTGAGACAATGGGTAGCTGATATGATGATTCTTTGTTTTCTGAGGCCATGGGGTTGTGCAATGATGAACTTGTATTTTAGATTAAGACGATGAAATTGTACAATGATAATTAATTGTCTATTTTTTCAACGATTCTTTTGTTATTATGTATTAGCCCTGTGATGGCAATGTTCTTATATCCGAGCCATTCTCCTTTGCCTTTTTGTTTTCACATGCTATTTATTATGCATTTGTCCATTGACTATCAACTCGAGCACTATTTGCACTTGCAATTTTGAGCACAAATCCATTATCAGTGATGTCTATTTTAGAAAATTTGCTATTTTGTTTTGGTGCTAGTACATTGGCATGGCTATTTTTTTTTTGAGAAAATTCCCATGGCTAATGATGTATATATTCATTACATTCTCGGTAACCAGGCTGTGGGAGCCATTTTTGCACGAATCAGGTCAGACCAGCTAACATCCGGCGACCAAAACCGCCATGGACCACGCGTCCACGCCAGGTGATCTCAGCCAACTCATCACGACCGTAGACTTTCTCGGTCTTTTTTTAAAAGTACACAGATGTCCACACGCACATTCATCCCTATGAACACACGTACGTAAAACTTATCCCTATGAGCACATTCGAATAACCGAGCACCCGACAGATCTAGAAATTCTCGAAGTCACCGCTGGCGTCTCGTCATCGACGAGAACGTCGCTTACCACTTAATGCATAACGCCAAAAAATCTTTGGAAAAATCTCAGAAAAAGGTACGAGCACTAGGATTTAAATTCTGAATTTTTTAAGGAGGATTTAAACTCTGATGATCGATAACATTCCACTGGACCGTCCTATCATTGGTCTACAACATGTTGTCCGGAAATGGGCTTCGGGTCCTCTAGGAGCCCGGAAATGGGCTTCGGATCCTCTAGGAGCCCATTTGCTCCATCAACCGGCCCAACGCACACCCCTAACCCCCGCTCCCTTCTTCCTCCTTCCCCGGACTTTTGCCCCCTCCGCTCCTTCCACCTCTTCTCCCCACCTGCACACCGAGAGCCCCCGCCTCCACGAGGCCGCCGTCGCCGCCGCCCCCGCGCCGCCGCCCGGGCTCGCAGAGCCATCTCCTACAAGCCGTCCCTGGGTTTCTAAGGCCCTTCCTGATCTCTTGGACAAGAAAAGGAGGTTTCTTGACTTGATTAGTTGGGGGGAGGAGCGAGAAGGGAGGCGATGGTGGCGGCGAGATAGGGGTTGAGATGGGGAGCTGCGCGGGAGAGGAGGAGTGGCCCGGCGGCGTGACGGGGCCGGACGCCGAGGTCGGGGCGCTCGTCTGGGTGCGCCGCCGCAACGGATCCTGGTGGCCAGGCCGGATCCTCGGCATGGACGAGCTTCCCGAGAACACCGTCATCCCGCCGCGCTCCGCCGGCACGCCTATCAAGCTCCTCGGCCGCCCCGACGGCAGCATGTCCGTACAAACCCTCGCCCTACCAATAACTCAACTCCCCCCTGTTTCCCTCTGTAATCACTTTGTTATGCTCCTTGTTCGTGCGTTGATTCCGCTGGCTCCTGATGATCTGTTGCCGCTACTGTTTGTCCTTGGTCTAATGGTCATTGGATCACTCTCTCATGTTGTGTTCATCTCAAAGTCGG
>CM041634.1:31024037-31057514 GCA_023333625.1 Bothriochloa decipiens
GGGGGGCGTTACGACAGCAATGAAGACCGAGGGGCCCCGGAGCCACTGGGTCCCCGAGTCTTCAGCAGGACGATCCGCAACATCCAGCTGCCTGACAAGTTTCAACCCCCCACAAGCGTCGTCAAGTACAACGGTGAAACCAAACCCGAGCTTTGGCTAGCCAATTTTCGACTGGCTTGTCAGGCGGGCGGGGCACGTGACGATCGCGCGATCATACGTCACCTTCCCCTGTTCCGATCTGACACCGCGCGTAGGTGGCTCAAGGAGCTTCCCCCTGACCAGATTCACGACTGGGTCGACCTGGTCCGGATCTTCGAGGGGAACTTCAAGGTTACCTACGTGCGTCCTGGAAACTCCTGGGAACTGTGCAACTGCAAGCAGAAACCAGAGGAGTCTCTTCGTGACTTCGCTCGATGTTTCTCCAAGCTCCGAACCGAACTCCCCCATATCTCTGATCTCGACGTCATTCTAGCGTTTGTTGTGGGTACAACCTGCAAGGACCTAGTTCGTGAGTTGGGGCGTAACCGCCCCAACACTGTTGACGAGCTCATGGATGTGGTCGCCAACTACGCGGCTGGCGAGGAGGAGGTCGGAGCCTTCTTCGGCAACAAGAAGGACAAGGGAAAGGCACCGACAGCTGACGCCGGGGGCTCGAGCAAAGGTTCAAAGAAGAACAACAACAAGAAGAAGAAGAATCAGCAAGGCAAGCGTGAGGTTGCAGACGACGATCTCGTCGTAGTAGCCGAGCGCAAAAAACCTCAGGGTCCCCCAAGGGGCCATCTTCGACAAGATGCTCGAGGAGCCCTGCCCTTATCATAAGGAAGGGGTGAAACACAAGCTCAAGGACTGCCGCATGCTACAAAAGCACTTCGAGCAACTGGGCATCAAGAAGGGTGACGATAAGAAAGACCAGGGCGACAATGAGGGAGACAATGGGGAAGACAGAAAATTCCACGAAGTCTACGACTGCTACATGATCTACGGAGGCCACTCGACCCAGCTCACACCTCGACAGCGCAAGAGGGAGCGTCGAGAGGTCTTCTCCGTTCGAGTCGCGACACCCCACTACCTCGATTGGTCCGATGCGCCTATCACGTTCGACCGCGATGACCATCCGAATCGTGTCCCCAACCCAGGGGCCTATCCACTCGTCGTCGACCCGATCATCATCAACACTCGCCTCTCGAAGGTCCTCATGGACGGCGGCAGCAGCCTGAACATCATCTACCTCGAGACCCTTGACCTCCTGGGGGTCAAGAGGTGCCAACTTCAACTCAGCGCCGGGGGCTTCCATGGTGTCGTACCAGGGAAGAAGGCTCTTCCCGTCAGCCGCATCAACCTTCCCGTCTGCTTTGGCACCCCTGCCAACTTTAGGAAAGAGACCCTCACCTTCGAGGTGGTCGGGTTTCGCGGAACTTATCACGCCATCATCAACCGATCGAGCTACGAGCAATTCATGGCGATCCCGAACTACACCTACCTCAAGCTCAAGATGCCAGGGCCCAGAGGCGTCATCACCATCGGCTCCTCCTACGAGCACGCGTACGACTATGACGTCGAATGCGTCGAGTATTGAGAGGCCGTTGAGCAAAATGCGATCATAGCCTCGACCCTCGAGCGCCTCGCCGACGAGGTGCCCGACCCCAAGCGTCACGCCGGCAGCTTCGAGCCAGCGCAAGACACCAAGAAAGTCCCCCTCGACCCGAGCTGCTCCGACGAGAAGGTGCTGACGATCAGTGCCGACCTCGAGAGCAAATAGGAAGCAGTGCTCGTCAACTTTCTCCGCGCGAACACCGATATATTTGCGTGGAGTCCTTCGGATATGCCGAGCATATCGAGGGAAGTCGCCGAGCACGCCTTGGAAATCCGAACCGGGTACAGACCGGTGAAGCAACGCCTGCACCGCTTCGACGAGGAGAAGTGCAGGATCATCGGCGAGGAAGTACACCAGCTTTTGGCGGCTGGATTCATCAAGGAGGTTCATCACCCCGAATGGTTAGCTAATCCCGTGTTAGTTAAGAAAAAGAATGGAAAAATATGGATGTGTATTGATTATACTAGCTTAAACAAAGCATGTCCCAAAGTTCCATTTCCTTTACCACGCATTGATCAAATTGTTGACTCTACCGCGGGATGTGAAACCCTTTCATTCCTTGATGCTTATTCTGGCTACCACCAAATCAAGATGAAAGAGTCCGACCAGCTCGTGACTTCCTTCATCACACCTTTCGGCATGTATTGCTACGTCACCATGCCCTTCGGCCTTCGAAACGCCAGGGTGACGTATTAGCGATGCATGCTCCATGTCTTCGACGGACACATAGGCAACACAGTCGAGGCCTATGTCGATGACATCGTGGTCAAATCCAAAAAAGTCAACAACCTCATCCATGACCTCGAAATCGCATTCGGGTGCCTTCGAGCCAAGAATATCAAACTTAACCCCGAGAAATGTGTCTTTAGAGTGCCTCGGGGCATGCTCCTCGGATACATCATCTCCCAGCGCGGGATCGAGGCCAACCCCTAGAAGGTCGCAGCCATCACACGAATGGGGCCGATTCGAGATCTCAAGGGCGTACAGAGGGTCACGGGCTGCCTCGCAGCTCTCAGCCGTTTCATCTCACGTTTGGGGGAAAAGGCCTTGCCCCTGTATCGCCTCTTGAAAAAATCCGAATGCTTCGCATGGACCGCGGAGGCCGAGGAGGCCCTCGACAAGCTCAAGAGCATGCTGACCTCCGCCCCGATCCTTGTCTCTCCTCGACCGGCGACGTCGACTGAACCCCCCGAGCCTCTCCTCCTCTATGTTGCCGCGTCCACTCAGGTGGTCAACACGGCCATAGTGGTCGAGAGGCAAGAGGAAGGGCACGCCCTGCCCGCCTAGCGGCCGGTTTACTTCATCAGTGAAGTGCTTTCGGAAGCCAAGACCCGCTACCCATTGGTGTAAAAGCTGCTCTACGCCATCGTCCTTACGCGTCGCAAGCTCCAACATTACTTCCTCAGCCACCCGGTTACCGTGGTGTCTTCTTTCCCCTTGGGGGAAATCATCCAAAACCGGGAGGCTGCTGGAAGGATTGCTAAGTGGTCGGTCGAGCTCATGGGCGAGACCATCACCTACGCACCACGGAAGGCCATCAAATCTCAGGTGCTGGCGGATTTCATCGCTGAGTGAAACGACACCCAGTTGCCGCCAGTTCAAATCCAAACTGAGCTGTGGACAATGTGCTTCGACGGGTCGCTCATGAGGACAGGAGCAGGTGCAGGCTTGCTCTTCATCTCACCCCTCGGAGTTCACATGCGCTACGTCATTCGCATCCACTTTGCCGCTTCTAATAACGTTGCAGAGTATGAGGCTCTTGTTAACGAGTTGCGTATTGCCCTCGAACTCGGGGTCCAATGCCTTGACGTTCGAGGTGACTCGCAACTCATCGTTGACCAAGTGATGAAGGCCTCGTGCTGCCACGACGCCAAGCTGGAAGCCTACTGCAATGAAGTGCGCAAGCTGGAAGACAAGTTCCACGACCTTGAGCTCAATCATATTGCTCGACGCTACAATGAAGCTGCGGATGAGCTCGCAAAGATTGCATCAACTCGAGGTACTATCCCTCTGGATGTATTCTCGAGAGACCTCTTCGAGCCCTCCGTCGACTTGGGCTCAGGGGCTGGCACCACACCCTCTAAACTCGACCCCGTGGCCTCGACGAAGGTCCCCTCGACCGGGGCCGAAGTCATGGAGATCGAGGGGACACCTCCTCCATCGAGCCCACATTCGGATTGGCGAGTCCCTTTCCTCGACTGCCTCATTCAAGGGGAACTCCCAGAAGACTAGACCGAGGCTCGCCGGATCGCGCGACGGGCCAAGTCCTACGTCATCTACGGTGATGGCAAGGAACTCTACAGGTGAAGCCCATCAGGTATCCTTCAGTGCTGCATCACTATCAAAGAAGGCAGGAGGCTCCTCGAGGACAGCGCCAAGGACCCTCGTCGGCAACGCCTTCCGACAGGGTTTCTACTGGCCAACCGCTGTTTTCGACACCATCAACATTGTCCGCTCGTGCAAGGGGTGTCAATTCTATGCCAAGCGGACGCACCTCCCAGCTCACGCCCTACAGATGATCCCCATCACCTGGCCGTTCGCGGTCTGGGGCTCAATATCGTGGGGCCTCTCAAGAGGACAACCAAGGGGTATACGCACCTACTCGTTGTTGTCGACAAGTTTACCAAGTGGATCAAGGCCCGGCCTATCAGCAACATCCGCTCCGAGTGGGCGGTCGAGTTCTTCACTGACATCATCCATCACTTCGGGGTCCCGAACATCATCATCACTGACAATGGCACACAGTTCACTGGCAAGAAGTTCTTGGATTTCTGCGATCGCCATCACATCCGTGTAAATTGGTTCGCGGTTGCTCATCCTCGAACTAAAGGCCAGGTCGAGCGCTCCAATGGCATGATTTTGCAGGGCCTCAAGCCGAGAATCTTCAACCACCTTAACAAGCATGGAAAGAAATGGGCCGCAGAGCTGCCTTCGGTCCTGTGGAGCTTAAGGACAACACCTAGTCGAGTCACGGGGTTCACACCATTCTTCTTGGTCTATGGGTCCGAGGCTGTCCTCCTTATTGATCTCGAGTATGGTTCCCTCGACTAAAGGCCTACTTCGAGCAAACCAACGAAGAAGCCCTCGCGAACGCCATCGACCAGCTCGAGGAGGCTCGGGACATGACGCTGATTCACTCCGCGAGGTATCAGCAGAAACTTCGACGCTACCACGACAAGTACGTGCGCTCGAGGGACTTCCAAGTTGGAGACCTCGTCCTACGTTGACGACAGAGCAACAAGGGGCGTCACAAGCTGACTCCAGCATGGGAAGGCCCATACACCGTAGCTGAGGTGCTGAAGCCCAGAACGTACAAGCTAGCGAACAACAAGGGCAAAACCTTCACCAACACATGGAACATCGAATAGCTACGTCGTTTCTACCCCTAGGGCGTCGAAGCCCTCGTACATTCTCGCATGTCTCGTACATTTTCGCATGACAAATATAAGAGGTACTTTCAATTATAAGTTCAAACTCATTATTGTACATGCAAGAGGTAGCCTCGACCCTGTCTCGCCAGAGTCAAGCCTCCCTCGGAGGCTAACGGGGGGGAACCCCCTAAGTTCCTAAAAACTACGGATGATTTTTCAAAATTCGAGCATCTCCTTTTGCTTTGCAACTAAGTAGAAAACGCCTCGAACTCCCTAAGGGTCGAGGGCTATCGAGCCTGGGGCTCTCCTACACCTCAGGGCTATGGTACCCCCACTCGCTCCCCCTCCCTCGAGGGATACGAGCATGCGTCGAACACTTAGTCGAAAAGCAAAAGTAAGGTGATTGAAACTCGAGCGTCTCTTCTTTCCTACGCCTCGATACTCTTTGCGACTAAGTAGAAAATGCCTCAAATTCCCTAAGGGTCGAGGGCTATCGAGCTGGGAGCTCTCCTACGCCTCAGGGCTACGGTACCTCCACTCGCTCCCCCCTTGAGGGATACGAGCACGCGTCAAACATTTAGTCAAAAAAGCAAAATCTAGGCGAAGGAAAACAGAGAAGGCTCGAATTTAAAATATCCAAATGCATTACGATAGATGCATAGATGTTTTAAAGGCCCTCGAAGCTACACTGAATATAAGTTATAAAAATTAACTTATTTACATGGGCACCTTCGCCCAGTTTTGCCCTGCAGGCCCGCTCCGCCGTCTCCATCACCGCCCTTCTCGACGGTGTACCCTTCATCTTCGGGCGGGAGGACTTCATCCTCGAACAGCTTCGCCAGTGCTTTCCCCGGCCTTTCGGCATCCTGGATCAGCCCTCGGCATCGCTCCTCATTCTCGACATCGGTCTTCGAGATGTCAGGGACAAAGCCTTGGGCGACGAAGTCCATGTGGAAAACAAAGCCGGAGGAAACCACTACCAGCGCATGCTTCACGCTGGTGTGAAGCACCCCCGCACGTGATCCCAAAGGATGGCGTCGAGGTGGTAGAGCCGGTCGACGAGTGCGGCCCCCGAGATATCTTCTCTGGCCTCCTCGACGGGCTCAACCTCCCAGGAGGTGTAGAGCCTGTTAATGGCGACCCAAAACCTACCGAGAAGCGCCCCCTCCACCATGAGGCTCTCCTGCAGCGCCTTGGCAGTGGCCTGAGTGGAAAGCAGCTCGGTCTCAAGGCCTAAAAGACAAAACAAGAGTTAAACAAGTTATACAGAAAGAAAAAGGTCAAAGCCCACCAAGGAACTTACTGGCACAACGGGTCTTGAGGGCGCTGCGGTCCTCCAGCATGGCATCGCGCTCCTCTCGAACCTCGTCTCGCTCCCGCTGGGCCTCCTTGAAAGCCTAGATCACGTCCGTCTTCTCACACCGGAGGGTCTCGAGGGCGCCACCAGCCAAGATGATGGCTTGCTCCTTCTCTCGAAGGGTAGCCTTCATCGCCTCGAGCTTGGCCTCCAGGCTGTCGACTTGACACTTCTCCTCCTTGACCAAGGCGGAGAGGGTGTCACGCGCCATGGAGACTTGAGCCAGACTGGCCTCGAGCAAGCGGATACGCTCCACGGAGCCTCGAGCCTCCTTCGCGAGTAGCTTGACGTGCTCTTGGGCGCGAGTGCCCTCGCTTTTGGCCTTCTCCGCCTCACCCTTGGCCGCGTCGACCTCCTTGGCTCGCCGGAGCTCCTCCTTGACTTGGGCGGCTTCGCCCCGAGCTGCCTCGGTGTCCTCCTTCGCCCGTGCGGCCTCCTCCTTGGCCTGCTTCACCTCCTCCTCGACCTCGGCCACCTTGCTCTGCGCAGATTGGCCGACCTTGAGTTGGTGAAGCACTTCCTCCCGGCTGTTATGCATTTCATGGAGGAAGTACGACTTGGAGTGGGAGCACCTCCGCACGTCCTGGAAACAGGAAATTGAGGGTTAAGGCGATCCATATGGAGAAAGCCAAAAACCGTGTGTGATCTAAACAGGGACTTACCGCGAGACTCTGGTCGAGACCTCCAACGAGCTCGACGCCCAGCTTGAGGATGTGTTGCAGCCACGCCCAGGATTGCTCCACGTCCTCCCAGCGCTTGACCTCCGCCGGGTCATCCATCATGATCCCGGGAGCACCGGAGTCACCGAGCTCCCGGAGCATGACGCGCTCCTTGCCCCAATGTGGGAGGACCGTCTTGACCTTGGTTCACATCGAGGACTCGATCTTATCCGCCACATCGCGTGGGGCGCCATGGCGCTCCGCCAACTCAGCCGAGGTGGGGAACTCCGATGCGATGCTGGTATCTCCCAGCCCGGGGTCGGAGGTCGACCTCCTCAACGGGCCAGGAGCCCCCAACGCGATGACTACTCCAGCATGCGGGGGGATCCTCTCCTTCCTTTTGATGTCGAAAAGCAGAAGGACTCTTGGCCACCGTCTCCTCCGGCCGCTCCGCCTGCGGACCAGAAATCACTGGCTCTTCCATCGGCGCGGTCGACGGTTGCGGTGGCTGGCTCGACGCTGGCTCAGGTGCCTCCGGAGGTGGCGGAGGGGTCGAGGCCGTCGCTTCCCCCAACACCGCGTCTTGTGGCGCTAGCAGGTCCACCATCGACATGTCTCTCGGTGGGTTCGGTGCCGAGGTCTTCACCTTGAGCTGCGCCCCCGGCGGCCGCGAAACTGTCAACGTTTTCAACATCGCTTCTTGCTCCGTCAACAGCTCATCGAGGGTGATCATGGACACCCATTGTTTTGGGAGTCCCGAGGTCTCCTCCCCCTCCGATGGCTTGGACAGCTGCTGCGCCGACAGGTCCAGCAGCGTCGCGTCCCCCGACGGTGTCTGCTGCACCTGCTAATGCTGGGGCCGGCCCCCGGTCAGCTCCTCCTCTTCTTGCCGCTCCTATGACTTCTTCTCCTCCTGCTGCGCCCACGGCAGCTCCTCTTCCTGCAGGGCCTCCTGCTCCTGCTCCCGCAGAGCCTCTAGCTTGTGTAGCCCCGTCGGCCATGGCTTCCGCTCTCCCGTCGAGGGGGGAGGGGCGATGGCCTCCTCACCCTCAAAGTCGATGAGGGCTACCTCCGTTCTCGGCTCATGGCCCTCGGTAGCTCTCGCCTCAAGCATGGAAACGGAGACCTCGGGTTAGCCCAGGCCAGGAGCTCCCGATGCCATGGTTCCGCTTCCTGGCACCGGGCCGAGCTCGGGGACCACGGACGTCGACGTCAAGGGAGCACTCCTTCCCTCCTGCGTCTTCCTCGGCTCGGAGCCGCTGCCCGTCATGGTCCCCAAGTTGCTTGACCCTGCAGCAAGAGCAGAACCAGTCAGCCTACCACGATCCATAGACCCGAGGGCTAAGGACAGCCACTTTGCCTCCCACGGTGCCAAGGGCCTCGACGTCGCACCTGTGACCGAGGCCCTCATCTTCGTGGCCGTGTCCACCCTGAGCCGCTTAGCCGGTGCAAGGGTCGCCTCCTCGATACGGTGCTTTGGCCTGGACAGAAAGCAGGTTAGCAGAGAACTTAATGAACCGCAGAATGGGGAAGCAACGAGAAGAAATTTAAATCGATAACACTTACCCAAAGGGGATAGAGACCTTTCGGGTCCCCCTTGAGCCGCCAGCAGACCTCGAGGCCCCACCCAAAGCCGAGCTCTTCCCAGGGCTAGGGCTGCTAGGGGCTTCCGGTGGGGTCGCCATGCCTCCCTGCTCCAACGAGGTCTCCTGGGCACGACTCTGCTCCGCCCGCGCTGATGACCGAGACCGGGTCTCCCGGGTCGAAGTGGGCGGGGTCCCACCGCGAGTACGATGGAAGGAGGACGAACCCCCCGAGTCGAGGGGTCGTTCAACCTTTTCCCTCGCAGGCGCTCCAAGGCCGACGACGCCGGCTGAGGGGCACTCTGCTCCGGCGCATCCTCCTGCACCGGAAGACTATCAGTACGGGAGGGACTAGATAGAAGGAGCTCGAGACATCCCGCCACCCCTTCGACATCGACATCATCATCATCATCCTCGTCTCCTTCATCCTCTGAGGGAGACTCTTCCTCTGGGAGCCCATTGCGCCTCTGCTGTGCACGGCGCTTCTCGCGCTTTTCATGCTCTCGGAGCTTCTTGTCCTTTTTCTTCTTCTCCTCATCCTTGCGCCTCTTTTCCTGCTGGGCATCGAAACATCTTACCTGATGATCGGGAGCATCCTCCCTCAACAGGGGCCTCGATCTCCGGTAGTCAATCCCTCCTGCACGAAGGCACTCAGTCGCAAGGACAAGAGTAAGGAAAAAAGGGACGAAACGCAAACGCAAAAAGCATAGGTCCAGGCACTCACCAGGTTGAGGTACCCCTCCTCCGGCCGCATGGGGAGGCGGTTGATGTCCTCTACCCTGAACGAGCCTGCAACCATCCCCTTCACCCACGTGACGATCTCCACGGTGGATATCTCCTCGCTGGACATCCAGCACCTCTCAAGCACCTCGGGCGCCACCACGGGGAGCATCTCGTCCAACCGCAGCGGGCGCTCCATCAAGGGGAGCACCCGTCGATTGTGGAAGGCCGAGACCACCACACCCACCGTCAGGCCCGCCTCTCGAAGGGACCTCATCACGGCAGCGAGGGGTTGAAGTCAACATTGAAGATCCCCCGTCACACCGTGTGGCCAGTTGAATGGTCGCTCGGTGATGAGCCGCCCGGTGTACGGCGGGAGGTAGCCTCCGTCATTGTGGAGGTAGAACCATTGCTCGCCCTACCGGGCGTGGTTGGACATCAACCCGGTGGGGATGTACTCGCGTGGCACCTCTGACTTGCCTATCTTCAGCGCGAAGATGAGGCAGCCCGCTCTGACGATCCGCCTCATGCCTGGTCCCACCGGAGAGGCGAACCACTCCCCCTTGTAGAGATGGAGCCACAGCTCCCAATGTGGCGCCATCCCGAAGTAGCCCTCGTAGACGGCCGTGAAGATGGTGGCATTGGAGATGGCGTTGGGGGAGAAGTGTTGGAGCTCTAAGGCGTAGAAGTTCATCAGCCCCCACACAAACTCGCTCAGGGGCGATCCGAACCCATGACGGTGGTACTTAAGGAAGCTCACCACGTAGCCCTCCGGCGGGTTTGGCTCCAGGTGGCTCCTTGGCGGCGCAATCTACTCTGGCCGAGTCGTACGGTGATGGGGCAGAGAAGTCCTTCTCCCACTAGCTCGTTCAACCTCTGCCGCGTTATAGTCGATGGGCGCCAGGGTTCGGCAAGCTGGAGGATGGGGGCCATGGCAGCAGCGGCGGCACAGATCTGTTGTGGTAGAACCTCCTAAATCATATGGCTCACACGCATGATT
Source organism: Bothriochloa decipiens (assembly GCA_023333625.1). NCBI lineage: Eukaryota > Viridiplantae > Streptophyta > Magnoliopsida > Poales > Poaceae > Bothriochloa > Bothriochloa decipiens. The sequence goes on from CM041634.1 coordinate 31,034,322, forward strand.
ATTGTCTAAACAGACTCCAAATAACTATGACTGTGTTCCATACGACTTAAAAAGTCTGTCGGGTAAATCCCGAATCATCCATGATTCTCCGAGCAGGATCAATCGTTGTAGAGAGACATTGCAGTATTACAACAGTTTGATATAAATAATATACCATGGAGTAAAATAGCGGAATACTTACAATAACATAAGTTTACAAACCTTTGAGTTTCAAATATTTACAACAATAAGTTTAGATTGTACAAACCATAATAGTAGTGGAGTAGCAGTAGATTACAATACTAAACAAAAATCTCTACCCACGAGCTAAACATCTTTATTCGTCGTCGCTTTCCTCGACGACTGTCATGCAGCAGGATGCAAAACACTCCTGCCCATGAGGCTCACCTGCAACAAGGGTTCAACAAACCCTGAGTACAAAAGTACTCAACAAGACTGACCCGACGAAAGAGAGGGGTGGAGACTCAAGAAATGCAGGCTAGAGGGACAAGGTGAGGTCTGTAGGAGATAAGAAATTTTGCGGAAAGGCTTAACAGAAAGAAAAGTTTGCTTGGACTAGCTCCAATTATCAACCAACTTCATTATTGATCCTTAATCTTTGTTCAAGTTGTTACTACGATGATGAACACCGATCGAGTCTTCTTCTCCGAGAAGCAACGGCGATTCGAATCCATTTTCATACCCAGCTGGGACCTAGGTCACTGGAATACCGGAGACTTTAACTCCGATGCACCCCAGATGAACTGATATACCGGGATAACAACCGCAGCCATATATCACCACATGGCACACGTGAGCTCTGCGGCCCAGCGTACCGAGATACGTGGGAACTTAAACCCCACAGTAAAACACACTATGACACATATGGGATCTCTGGCCCCACATAGGTCACTCCATTATATACACGGCTCCAACCATCCGTATACCACTTCATGCATGTGGATTTCTAAATTCTCGATATCACCAGTTCACCAACTGACGGGACCTAGGGCATCAACAGACGGAAACACTACAGATGGACTCCATTCCCAGTGCAAGTTAGCCGTCCGGACTCGATTTATTACTATTATCAAGATTCCAACAAGAAAACAAATCTCATCTTTTTCATTCTTTTGTCTTTGAACAATTAATTAAATAAGCAAGGCTAAGCATTACTACTTATCTTCCCAAGCAGGTAACAAGGAATAAGGAAATAAGACAGGTAATGCAATTGGGTGGGTTTTCACTCAACTCCTATTACCTAATGCAACATATCATAGCTGAAGCGATAAAACTTTTATAAATAGAATAGGGTTTGAATGCATCCGGGGCTTGCCTTGATGTTCGGGGTAGACGGTCTCAAACTCTGGATCAACTCTCGATTCTTGAATCTGCTCTTCCTTCGGATCTGGGTGACAACGTTAACTCTCCGTTAACGGAAGCTATTCGATAATTAATATGCTTTAACATGATGGAATAGTAAACATGATGCTCGATGGATGCATGATTAGATTAAGGGATCGAGTATAACTTTTCTTCACGATAAAGTTGCAAGCTAACAAAACTTCGCTTATAAAACTCATTAGGGTTAACTACGCCATTTAAGACATTAATTAAACACATAAAATAACGTTAATTAAGCCCTAATGACATGATTAAGATAAACGCAAACCATTAATTGAAGTGCCAAAGGTCATTAAGGTTAATGACCAAAGGTCATCAATCAATCCCAAAGTCAAACAAATCCTATAATGATTAAACTTAACTAAAGGGGTTAATTAATTATTTAAAAGCATTAAATAAAGGCATAAAAATTAAAGTTATCAAATTAAGCTCAAATTTTTATTTTAGAAAGCTCTTAGCCTAATTAGATGGCAAAACAAATTTCAGAATTAAAAGCCAATTATTTTATTTATTAAAAATCATTGAAGTCCATTTTTCAATTAAAAGGGCTAATTTTAACATATGCAAAAAGTACTCAAATTTGGTATTTCATATTTTTTTCTAGGTAGATGACATCATAAAGAACACTCACAAAAATTTTTAGAATTTTTAGAGCTATATCTGAATTACTATGATTTTTCAAACAAAATAGCATTTAAATCATTTTCTGAAAATAGAAAAAGAAAATCGGCACAGTACTCCCGCGCTGACCGACGGTCCGCCGGCGGTTGACCGGCGATTACTCGCCGACAGCGAGGTCTCCGGCGACCGGACTTGGACCACTAGACACAGCTTGGCACGGGGAGTCGAACAAGGTAGCTAACGGCGCGGCGGAGCGGCGGCGGCACCCACACCGGCGGCCATGGCGGCGCGGCGGAGCTAAGGCGCGGCGGCGGAGCTCACCGGAGCAGTTTCCGGCGACACGAGCATACGGGCATACGCAGGGCACTCAGGCGAACGTATTTGGCAACTAAATGACACCGTCCCTTGGTCCCTAGCCAAAGCGGCAACGCGCGCGGCGGAGCGGCATGGCCGTGCCGGCGGCGAGCCACGGTGACCGGCGGCTACGACACGGCAAAGACAAAATTGATGGCACAGACAGATACGGGAGCTCACCACGGCGCTGGTGCGCACGTTAATGGAGGCTCGGAGCGCTGGAATCGAGCTGCGGTCGGCAGCGGTGATGGCGGCGGCGGCGCTCCGATGGCAAGGTCGGCGTCACCGGCGTTCCTGTGGAGCATCAAGCCGGCCAAGGTGCGCATAAGATGCAGGATAGCATGGAGAGCACGGTAGCGAGGTTAAAAGTAATATATTCACCCTATGCGGCGGTTGACGGCGAAAGAGCTCGCGGCGGCGCGGTGACCGGCCGCGAAGAAGATGACGGCGTGCGGGAAGCTCGGGCGAGGAGAGCAAGCACGAACTGGCTCAAAATGACCATGAGGATGTGGCGGAGCTATTGGCAAGAGCAATCAGACAGCGGTGAAGCGTCGGCGGCGAATTTGAGCGGCGGAGCGAGGTCATCGGCGGTGGCGGCACGAGGAAGAAGAAGGAAAAACGGCGGCGTCCGACCGGTATTTATAGGCAATCGGCGACGCAGGAATGGGCGACACGACGACGGCGAAGGTTCAAGCATCTGGAGCGAGCTGGCGACTGAGATATTCATGGCGGTGGACGGTGACGCGCGTTGAGAAGCCGACGATGACGGCCGACGATAGGTTTCGGTACTGTTCGCAGAAATTATAGAATTGCCATCCGTTTCAAAATACAAATTACTCCAAAATTTATATAAGAACTTGAAAATCTCCAAAAATATCATTTGCATAACTTTTCAAGAGCTACACTTTTCCTTTAACTAGCATCCTCAAATTCTGTCTAGATTTTGAAATTTGAATTCAAATTCAAAAAGGGGATAAAACCATAGAAACAAACATTTAAAATTACTTTTGATTTTTCAATAAAACTTGAAAATCTTCAAAACTATGAAATGTTTGTCTTTCCAAACCAAACCATTTTCATATAAAAAGTTTTCCAAAATTTTGCATAATTTTTGAATTATAGTTTTAAAATCAAAAGGGATCAAATGCTAGAAAACTGTATTGTCAAATTTATTTGAAATTTCTTTTGGAAACTTGAAAAACTTTATATACCAACTTTGTAGCTCTTGTCAAGATCTACAAACTGTCTTTTTAAAGTATCTTCAAATTCTTTATAGATTTTGAATTAGGGAAAAGGGGGTAAAACTAGGTTTTGAGATAAAGGGTTTTTGAAATAGAATTCAAACTCGATTTGGTTTCTAACTTAATTGGTTGGTTATTAGTGATCACAAACATCATCCAAGGATATTTTTAGGTCATTGACCCAATGACACCCTTGGTTGACCAAGTTGACTTTTGAAAAACCTTTTATAGCATTTCCAATTTGAATTTAAATTTGAATTGCCAGACTTGGAGGTAAGCTTTGGAATCCAAATTCAACTTCAAATGTGGAAATCATTTTTAGGGTTGGACCTAGACTTATACACTATGCTTGACACTAGTGTAACCACAGTTTACACCTCAAGTACATAGAGTATAAACTAAGCATTTGCGATGACAATCGAAAATAGGGTTTTATTATTTCATGTGACAAAACATTCCAGAAACACAATCAACCTATGAAATATAAATTTGTTTTAGTTGATGCACATTAAGGTTGACTTAAACATGAATGCTTTACAGTGCATATGATGACATGGCATGTTTTAGTTAATATAACACCAGAGGTGTTACAGTCTTTCCCCCTTAAAGAAATCTCGTCCCGAGATTTAAAGCCTTGAGTGAAGTAATGGAAAAGGAAATGTGTCAGGGAAACACACTTCAACTAAATTTATAAGGGAAAGGAATTGTACCACTCACATAGAGAAGTTACAACTCGTAGAAGGGATTATCACTTAGATAGAGGCATAAAATTTCAGGAAATTCTTCAACAGGTAATCCTTTGATTCCCAGGTAGCTTCTTCTTCTGAATGTTGGTCCCACTGTATCTTGTACCATTTGATTGTCCTACTTCGAGTAACACGGTCTTTCTGATCCAAACCTCGAATTGGATACTCGGAATAAGTCAAGTCAGGTTCAAGTTCAATACCTTCAACATCAATAACTTTATCTGGTACACGGAGACACTTCTTGAATTGGGACACATGGAACACATTGTGTACAGCCGACAATTGTTCAGGTAATTACAGATGGTATGCTGATTGTCCACATCTTTCTATAATTGGAAATGGTCCAATGTATCGAGGTGCTAGTTTACCCTTGACTCCAAATCGGGTAACTCCTTTCATGGGTGACACCTTTAGATACACATGATCTCCCTTATTGAACCACAAGGGTCGACGCCTGTGGTCCGCATAAATTTTCTGACGAGGTTGTGCCACCTTTATATTTTGTTGTATCTGCTTAACTTTTGCTTCAGTTTCTTTTACAAGATCAACTCCGAAGAATCTTCTTTCTCTAGGTTCAGACCAACTTAACGGAGTTCTACATCTGCGACCATATAATGCTTCAAATGGTACCATTTTTATACTTTCTTGATAACTATTGTTGTAAGAGAACTCTGCTAAAGGTAAACACTCATCCCATTTTTCTGGAAAATTAAGAACACATGCTCTCAACATATCTTCAAGTATTTGATTTACTCTTTCAGTCTGACCTCCTGTTTATGGATGGTAGGCTGTACTGTGCAAAAGGTCAGTACCTAAAGACTTGTGTAACTGCTTCCAAAACTGGGAGATAAACTACGTGCCTCTATCAGAAATAATGGTCTTTGGTACTCCATGAAGACTGATGATGCGCTCAAAATACAATCTGGCATATTACGAAGCTGAATTTTTACTTTGAACTGGAAGGAAATGTGCCGTTTTTGTGAGTCGATCCACTATAACCCAAATTGAATCAAAACCTCTTGTTGTCCTAGGTAGACCCACTATAAAATCCATACTGATATCTTCCTATTTCCAAGCTGGAATGGGTAATGGTTGAAGTTCTCCTACTGACTTCAAATGTACTGCTTTGACTTTCTGACAAGTATCACACTGAGCCACATACTTAGCAATTTCTATCTTCATCTTCGTCCACCAAAATTTCTGTTTCAAATCATGATACATCTTACTACTTCCTAGATGAATAGAAAACTTTAAAAGATGTGCTTCATCCAGAATCTTTTGTCTCAACTCAGAATCTTTTGGTATGACCAGACGATTCTTACACCATAAGACATCTGCTTCATCAATTGTGAAACAGGAAACCTTTTCTCTTCTAACTTTCTTTTTAATATGTTTAATGCCTTTATTACTTCTCTGTACAGCACTAATTTGATCTCTGAGGGTTGTCTCAATAACAATGTGAGACAAACTTCCTTGTTGCACCATCTCTATACCCAACTTTTCTATGTCATGACATATAGAGATATCCAAAGGCTTCACTGTTAAACAATGACAATGACTTTTTTGACTAAGTACATCAGCCACTATATTTGCTTTACCAGGATGGTAATAGATTTCCAAGTCATAATCATTGATTAACTCTAACCATCTTCTTTGTCTCATATTCAACTCATCTTGAGTGAATATGTATTTCAAACTCTTGTGATCACTGTAAATATTACATTATTACCCCACAAATAATGTCGCCATATTTTTAAGGCATGGACAACAGCTGCCAATTCCAAATCATGTGTTGGATAATGCTCCTCATGCTTCTTCAACTGTCGAGAAGCATAAGCAATAACTCTCCCCATAGTTTACACCTCAAGTACATAGAGTATAAACTAAGCATTTGCGATGACACTTGAAAATAGGGTTTTATTATTTCATGTGACAAAACATTCCAGAAACACAATCAACCTATGAAATATAAATTTGTTTTAGTTGATGCATATTAAAGTTGACTTAGACATGAATGCTTTGCAGTGCATACGATGACATGGCATGTTTTAGTTAATATAATACCAGAGGTGTTACATCTGTTCGGTGGACGTGGCGGCGGTGGCAACAACGCGAATCTCCTCGGCGGACGGGCGACCGGGAAGGTTCCCAATCGTGACTTCTTGCTCTAAGTTCCTACCCTCACGCGCAGGAAAGTAGAAACTCGGGAGCACTAGCGGTGGTGAAGGCAGGATGGCAGAGGTAGGGGCGAACAATGCCTGTCCCCCTGGTTTTATACCCAGGAGGAGCAACGGGCGGAATCCAGCGACAGAAAAAGGTAACTCCCCGCAATTAAAGCGTTTACCTAACCGTTCCCCCTCGATTCTCGGCCGGATGCATGCGTCACACCTCAGGCAATTAGCTATTGCCCGGGCTCGCCATGATCTCCACCACTGCACCGCATAAGCCTCCTCCTCAAAAGACACGTCCAACGGTAAGAAAAATAAACATTATTTACCGACGGATTCTTCCAGGAGAAGGTAAATGGGCTCCGGCCCCACAACAAGTCTCGAGGGAGCGAAGGCTGGCCCTCGACTAGGGTTCGACAGCCGCCCTCGAGCACCTGAGTCAGGGGTGACCAAGGGGGAGCCAACACGAGGCCCCACTCGAGAACGAACTCTCGAGACCCCTTTGGACATATCCAAGGCAAAATGTTACAGACTTTTATGGAATCCCCCCGAAGGGAGGCATCGAGCCGCCGAGACCTATCAAATGGAATCGGTATCCATAGGAACATGCGTTTTGCTTTAATGAGACCGCCTCTAGGCCACCAGCCGACCTCTATCGAACGAGGAACGGGATCTCACTTGGATTTTCCCGTTACCAGCTCACTGAGAACTTCGAGGCTCGCCCTATCGAGGGTAGTCCGACGCTTCTCGCCTCACGTTCGATCGAAAGGACTCATGAGATGAACACCGAGGCCGGCAACGCCCCAGCCGCACGAGGCTCAGGGGCTCAACCTTGCCTGGCACCCCTCGATGAAAGAGGGTCGAAAATCCCCCAGGGGCTCGACGTTCCGACATACCACTCGGTAAAACGCTACGACTCCAGTTCAGGTCCGTACCCGACTGGACGAGCATCCCTCGACCAAAGACAAATAAAGCCCTCGAAGGAGTCTTCTGACTCCTCCGAGGCCTGGGGGGCTACCCCCGCGGGGGACGCTCGCCCGCCCCCTGCAGAAAAATCCGAGTCACACCTCGCTCCTGACTCCTGACCCCCTGCCCGAGTGCCACCACTCGCTCAGGGGCTCGGGGGCTACTGTCGGGTACCTAGGAAAGGGGTACCCCAAACCCTCGATTAACCAGACTAATCCCCGAAATCAGCAAACGCAAACCCTCCATCGACATCCTTCACTATCGCTCGAAAGCCCACAGGCTAAGGCATACTGGGCCAGCCCATGAACGGGTGTCGACAGCCCAAAGCCACAGCCTACTCGACGGGCTACCACACGGACCGAGACTGTACGCTCGAGGGTACGATTCGGGTGACCCCTCGAGGACGGAACTTCGCCCAAGCGAATGGGCCAGCCTCGAAGACGGAACTTTGCCCAGCGAATGAGCTAACCCTCGAGGACGGAACTTCTCCTGAGCGAACGAGCCCGCCCTCAAGGACGGAACTTCACCCGTGTGAATAGGCAGCCCTTGAGCATAGTATACCCCTCGGCTACCTACTCTCCATATGGATCTAGGCGCATTTAATGCATTTTACCTGCTCCCGCCTAACCGTATGGTCACAGTTACAGTAACAGTTGCGAGTATGGCAGTCGAATCCTGCTTTTACCGCCCATACCCCAGAATCCCGCTGATCGTACCTCACTGTTACGCCATACCGAGCAATGTGCCCCGTCCAGCACCCCCTCGAGACGCGTAAGTCAGCACATTCCCCGTATTTCCCGGGATTCGGCCTTATCCGATGGGCCTCGACCCCCTCGACTTGACCCCCTCTACTAGACCTGAGGCCTCGACCGTCGCCCCTCGGCCTCGTCACGCTGACCATCGAGCGGGACTTCAACAACTTCCAACGCGACGGCTGCAGGACCTCCCATGCCGACGTACACCTCTACAGCGGCACCAATATGATCGGCATCAATGTCATACATCACCAACCACGTGAGCCCTAAAAACATGTACTCATGTGCCCCTTCTTCGCCTATAAAAGGAGGCGCCAGGACTTTAGCTAAAGAGAGAGATCCAGAGCATCATACGCTAAGGCTTTAGATCAAAGAACAACACCGTGAGACAGTATGAAGTAGAGTGCTAAGCACCCGAAACGCTCGAGCTCAAGCTCACACTTCTCACACCCGCTTGTATTCACCCCTGTACTAGCACTTCGGTGCAAGATAAAACGAACTATCTCCCCCCCACCCCCTGCTAGATGTAGGCCTTCTTTGCCCAAACCAGGATAAATCGCCGTTTTCTTCTTGCATCACCCACCGAATTAAGAAAGCACGTAATTACGAATTTACTCGTTGGTGTTTACCCCTGGGGTCGAAACACCGACATGAAGTAACCTCGACAGGAGGTAAGCATATACATTTAGTTTCGTTCTGTAAACATCATAGTTCCATGTAACTGTTACAATTCAAAATCAGCATAATGATTCATGCCCAAATGATGGGCATGGTAGTAGCTCACTGCTGTAGAGTATTACTACATCATGTGGAAAAACACTCGGGAGAAATGTCAGGAGCCGCAAACGAGGCTATTGGGATCCAAAATTTCCGCTGAAATATGTAACAGCTGATATTGATGACAATGCAGTTTAGAAATTAGAAGGCCCTGCAGAAAATGGTATATTGTCTGCGCGCAGCGTTATCAACAAAACAGAAGCAGATAAGAAAGACAAGCGTAAGGAAACAGGCAAAATGAGAAAAAGGGAAGGATGAGATGGAAGGCGTGTCAAAGAAGACGTTTTCGAAGTATCACATGAAACTGCATCTGTCAAATAGTTGTAAAAAACAAGGTGCTGTATCCTGACTGGCATACAGTTAAATTTTGCTGGAGAAAAGATGGAAAGGTACTTTGTTGTTGTTTTTTTTAAGACATCACCGGAGGGGTGAGAGCTCCACCTGAATAATTTTTTATTGATTCCGGCGAACCGGTGTATGGAGGGTCCACGACCCTAAAGTCTTACAAAAATTACAGAATAAAGGAAGGGGGAGAGAGGGATTACAACACCACCATCCACAACACTCAAATAGAGGAAGGGATTCACAACACTCAAAAGAGGAAGGGGGTGAGATTACAACACCACCAAAACAACACTTAAACAAACTCAAGGATAAACCTACACCCAAGCCGAAGGATGCCAGTCGAACGTTGATTTGCACCTCCACCGAACAAACGTACTCGCCGTTTTCACCATGGCCATTGTGCCCTCCACCGCTCCTCGTAGCTACGCCAATCCACTACCGCCCTCCATCTGAGGACCACTCTATGCAGCAGGATGGGGACTAAGAGTGGCGACGAACACGCAAGCCTCATATCATCGAACACGACGACCTCCCTTGAAAAGATGGTGACATCCTCAACAACATCCGGGCCCATGTACCACCATCCAACGCCGTCCAAGGGGAGGAACCCTTGGAGGGGAATGGTGGTAGCAGTGAAAACACCACCCGGCATAAGATTTTCTGGCACCATCAAGGAGAGCGCCGATGGAGCAGTGGCGCCGAAGAAGGACACTCACCGAAGCATCGACAACAACCAACAACCAGGGCTAGTCTCACCCAAGAGGGGAGCAAGGGGTGAGGAGCAAGGTGACACACAAGGATACAGACATGCCGGGCATGGACGAGAGCAGGCGTGCTCGAATTGATGCCTCCAAGATGGGGAGTGACGTCCACGGGCGTCACCATCGACGAGCCGAGTTGCGCCCCTCCATGGTGGTGCCCTCAAGAGGGACACGACGTTGTCGACGCCGCCACCACCGGCTCCAGATAACCAGAGCTAGGTTTTAACCCGAAGGGAGCGACAAGCTGCAGTTGGGTAAGGCTACATCGACGCCTACAAGAAGGTAAATGGCACCAGATGGCATCATCATCGACTCGCCTAAACTCCTCAACCCTTGGTCTGCAGCTCATGAACTCAGAGCCAAGCGACGCATGGCAACGGCAGTAGCTGCGAGTTGCAGCACGGGAATGCAGTGACCTTGTCGTCGAGGAGCGAGAAGCGGACCTGGGACGCAGCGACGAGGCGTTGCTCCACCGCACCTCGCCGCTGGAGAGCTGCCACCTCCCGGAAGACAGCGCTCGAGGCGGGGTCGCCGGCGCGACAGCGGCGCCACACGGGTGGTCACCACGCCCGGCCGCCTGCCGACCCACGCACCAGTGGTGCCCAGCTCGACGTATGGCACGGGCGGCGCGTGGACCCCGTTCACCGGCCCGCTGACGCTGCGCCCCCATCCGCGCGGGGCCCGGCCAACGGGAGAAGGCCAAAGCAGCCCCGACGTGACGCTAGCTTGCCTGCCGGCGTCAGCCTTCGAGCGGCGGGATCCAGCCCTGGGATCGCCGGATTCGCCACCAGGTGGTGTGGATCCGAGCCACCATCGGCCATCTCTTCCCGCCGCCGGTCACTCATGGAGGATGGCCTCCAGGGCACCCGCCGGCCAACACCCGCGCGCCGCCCGTCCTGGCGGTGACGGTTCCGGGCTGAAGAACGCCGGATCCGACTCTGGGGAGCACGGATCGGGAGCTCCAACGCGGGATTGCCGGCCACCTGACACTGGTAGAAGATGAAGCTACAGTAACAATGTTGTTTAATGAACCATATAAATTTCATGGCAAGATGAGCTCGAGATTGCTTTGCTTGTACCTTTTTGTTTAAGTGATTGCGCAATCATGATTGAAAATATCCTTGCTGACCTTTTTCTATAGCTTCTGCTGCTTGAATTAGTATTGTCAAATTAAGGAGAACAAATTCAAGATGGTGCTGTCTGCTGTCCGTTGCAGCTGAACTGACTATTCAGAATCTGGAGGTCCAACGAAAATCAAACGCGTGATGATAGCTCAGTTAGGTGCAGCTCATGTCCAACACAAGTGCTGTGCTGGGATTCCCAGAAGCATCTGTTACTCCATTCGTGCTGACTTGTTCCTCATTTTTTTTATCATTTCGACCAAGCCTACACGGTTACACTGTCATCTCTCAGGATCAAAGTAATAACTTCAGTGAGACATGCATCTTTGCTAGTCAATACAAATATATTGCATTTCTCTAGTTGCAAGTAATTAACCTCTATGATTATTTTTACGGTAATGTATTTATGTATTTATGGCACACGACAAAAATACGCTTTAATTGATGGTTTTACACTGTACATGTCGTGGTTCATTTAATACGGGCATACATCAATATACCTTTTTTTACAGCAATCGATCTGTTTTCGAAGAAAAAGGATTTATGGAACCGTAGAATTGACTTCTAAGATATTCGTTCACACAAGGATGAGGATGAACAGCTAAGTTTCCTGACCGCGGTCGAAGCGAATTGTGATATCTCGAGAAAAGGATGCACTCCTATGTAAGTTTGACCAAGGAAAAGTATTATTAAAATTTATGACTCTGAGTAGATGTATTATAAAATTACATTGTACAATTAATCTAACAAAATATTTATCTTTTTATTACTATCATAAATGTTAGCATATTTATATCTTTATAGATTTGCTTAAAATTAAAATTATTTGATGACTTCTTAAAATTGAGAATTATACCCTTTTAAAACAAGGGTACTCCCATATATATCTACATATGTTTTAGGGCATGTTTGAATCTTCGGAATTAAGTTCATGGTAGTTTAGGCACATATTTGAACTAGGCCATATATATATATGTGTGTGTGTTTGGAATGGGCTATAATGGTAATCTATATAATCCATTTCATATCTCGCACTCTGTGAATTGGAGATATACTTATCTGTGAACTTTGAAAAATTTAAGAATCTTAAATTTCAAACTAAATAGTCTAATTTATTAAGAAAATTCCTCCAACATGAAGGGGTTCAAACAAATCCTTGGAGAAAATACATTTATATTATGCATCAACGGTGAGCCATATGGGTTGGAGTACCACGCACGTCACTGCACTACAGGCAAAGCCGCCTCGGCGACCGAATGCTTGTTGCTCGAGTCTTGTTGTGCCCTCTCACGCCACGCGTGCTGCAGCTGCTCGCGAGTGAGCTATATAACGCGCGCCTTGCCATTCCTTTAGCCAACACGAAAGCCAATTCTCAGAAGCTACGGCAAATTACAGTCACAGACGAAACCACGACCGGATAAGTTTCTCGGCCGACGACAGCAGATAGCCAGGCGCGCGGCGACGACGACGTCGACCATGTCGGTGGGCAGCAAGTCACTGCCGGCACGGCGCGGCACCGAGGGACATGAGAACGGCGCCGGCGCCGCCGTGGCGAGGGAGGAGGACGGCGACTTAACCAGGGGCGGTAGCAGCAGGAGCAGGAAGCAGAGGACGGCGCGGTACGACCGCTGCTTCTCGGGGCTGGAGCTCAGCGTCGGGCCAGGCCCGTTGAAGGACGTGGACGCTGGGAGGCTCAAGGCCCAGATCAAGAAGTGGGCGAAGGCCGTCGTGGCCTTTGCGCGCCAGATCAGCTTCGGCTCGCCGAGGTCCGCGCCCACGCCCCGCGGCGACGACGACACGCCGCGATCGGCCCCGTTGCGGGCGTCCAGGTCCTCCAGCCGCCTCGGTGCCCGTGGCGGCGAAGAAGGAGCCTCAGACGTGAGTGCTTGATGTACAAGAATTTCTTGGCCTGCGATCTGTACATACAGGACTACAAGTATGAATTTACAGCAATAGAATCTGATTTATTCGTTCTTTATTTTCTACTTTTTCCTTTTATTCTCACAAACAAAAATGATTTGTTTCCCTAGATGCATGCACGCTAGCATGAGGCCGGATATGATTTATTCTTTCTTTTCCCTCTTTTTTCGAAAACAAAAAAAAATGTTCACTCTTTTCCTAGATGAAGGCTTTAAACTCAAGGCTACCTCACTGTACAACAAGAGTTTGATCTACCTTTTTTTTCTTGTTTCTTTATGTCGTTGATTGATATAATAATGTCAAATTATCGGTTGTACTATTCCTCCATTTGTGGCTTCTGTGTATATATAAAAAATGAACACTGAATAGTATTCTTTCTACTCTATCCGTTTCAAATTGTAGTTCACTTTGATTTTTTTAGTGTATGCATTTTGCTATGTATCTAGATATGTTATTTATCTAGGTACATAGTAAAATGCATATATCAAAAAATAAAAATGAACTATAATTTATAATAGAGAGAGTATTTTTTGGTCTGTACCTAAGAGACCAGTCCTCATACGCAATACAATAATAGCTGTTATATCATGTAATAAACTCGGACTTGGAAGAGGTAACTATTTTTCTATTATATCGATCCCAAGTTGATTGCTATATATTGTATATAATATACACTAGCAAAAATGTCCGTGTGTAACATCCTAGATTTTTTCGAGTTATAAAAAAATAGTCAAAATGATTTTTTTTGGTGAACAAATAATTAGACAAAATAAATGTTTTTATAAAAATAAAGTTGTATCATGGTAGAAACATGCTTGAGCATTCATGCTGCTGCATATTTTTCTTGTGTGGTGTTTGAAATTAAATTTGATTTCAAAATCCATTTGAATTTGCATTGAAAAGGGGTTCAAACAAAAGAGAAATCAATTCTTTTCCCTCCTCCCCTCTTTCCTGGTTTTCGGCCCGATGGCCTGCTCCACTCCTCCGCTTGGCCGGCCCAGCCACGCGTGCCCGCCCTCTCTTCTTGGGCCACCAGGCCGATGGCCCAGCAAGGCGCCGCACCGCGCGCCCGCGCATCGCCGTCTCGCTCTGTCGCTGACACAAGGGGCCCGCGTCGCCTTCGTCCTCCCCAACCCAGAGCCGGACGCGGACGCAGAGTCCGACCCGCGCCACCCCGCGCCGCCGCTCGGTCGCTCGCCCCCGCGCCTTCGGGCTATTTAATGATTTAATCCGCGTCGCAATCTCCACCCGAACCCTAGCCAGCGCCGCCATCGCCTCGTTGACTTGAGCCGCAGTGACGCCGAAACCCTAGCCGCCATTGACGGGTTCCGCCGAAGCAAGCAATTCGCCGCAACCGACGGGTCATCTTCGTCATTGACTAGCTGGCAAGCCTCGCCTCGACCTCCTGAGCACCTTGGTGCTGTTCTTCCGGTTCAATTTGATCTAACCCGAGCCACCCCGTTTGCAGGGCGCCACCATCCGCCACGCCGAGCCTCTCGCCGACTTCGTCGCCTCTCGGTCTCCATCTTCCTGCTACGTGAACGTGGCGTGAGCTCCGCTTTCAAATGGTACCTGCTGCGTTCATTTTCGTGGTCGGAATCGTGGTCTTCATGAACGCTGGCGAGCTCTGCTCAACGGAACCATGGCCGCCGCCATGGTCGGGTTCTTCTCCGGCCAGGCGTCGTCACCTGCCTGTCTGTTTTAAATCTGGGCCGTTCATCTTAAAATGGACAGCCACAAACAGCCGATACCCCTTCGACTGGAAGTTTTTCCCAAAACCCCCTGGCCTTTGACCTATTTCATTAAGAGCCCTTGGCGCTTTCATCAAGATACGTCTTCCCCACTGGGAAGCGTATTTTCTGTTTAACAGATCCATAATACACTTTGCCCACTGAAAAGCGTATTTTCCTTTTAATAGGTTCCAGAATTCATTTCCTTCACTAGAAAACGCAGTTTCTTCTTACAATTTCAAAATATGTTTTCCTCTATTTACAGTTTTGCCATTATTTTCAAAAGCTTATAACTTTCACGTTTTAACGCCGATTTGGTCCGTTCAAATTCCGTTAGATTCACAATTTCGTAATCTACGCAGTGGTGCTACTTTTGAAGTATTTTAGAAACTTTATATTTTTAGTTCATATTTAAAGTATTTATTTATCTACAGAAAATCTTTGAAAATTCAAACTTCGCCGTTATAACTCCGTTTTCAGTGAACTTGGCGTCTGTGTGATCGTAGCAGCGTGTAGAATAGTTTTATAAACTTTTGTTCTGTTTTGATGAGACTGGTGTACTATTCCTCTAATAACTCTTTGTTTGCTTCGTGTATGTATGCTCGATTGGATTATTTGGTGCTGCTTGTTAATGTCGAGTTCAGACGGTGAGGGTTTTGTTTAGCAAGGCTACTTTGAGGATCAGCAGGACCAGAAAGACTTTGTGAATCAAGGCAAGTATAGCATGGATCTTTCTTGTTACCTATACACTCTAAATAAATACTATATTTGCATGTGTCCACTTGATGACCCTAGAGATTATAACTAGATGTTGTTATCTTGATTCCTTGACACCTTTGGGTTGCATTGGGAGCTATGATGCTAGTTCTTAATGAATATCATTATCTTATGGCTTGATAAGTAATTGCGTCATGAACAATAATAATGATTTTTAACAACCTGAGGGCTAATCTATAACAGAACCTGCGGGATTTACAGTACAGCTGTGAGGGCTATATGGCTCTGGCTTTAGCTCAGTATGAGGACCTTTTTTAGCTTGCTAGCGGTTTCCTTTTTGGCGCAAGAGGGGTGTGTTTCGGATTGGGTGTAGTTGGACCCCGTCTGCATGTGTATAGGCTGCGGTTGTGTGCCATCAGAAGGAGGGATACTACATTCGTAGGGCACAGAAACCTCAGCGGCCCTAACATGTTAGACGAACCTTTGAAAGGCTTCATAGTGAACCCTGCCGGTTTTCCTTTGTAGTGGGCTAAGAGGTTGGCCGCCTCGGGCGAAAGGGTAAATCATGACTCACAGTGAAAATATACACCTCTGCGCAGAGTTTAATGAACTGGTATACTAGCCTTGCTCAAGGACACGAGCGGCCTTAGAATCATTACACTAATGATGATCTCTCTTGTCATGCTAAAATGTTCATTCTTATACTATTGTGTTTATTATTCATTTATGTGACAATGATCATGATGGTTTTGGGAAACACTGTTACCTTGATGTTATGTCTTAATATGATTAACTTAAAAAAAGCTAAATGCAGTCAAACCGTGTCAGCTTATTTGAGCCTCATTAACCCATGTTATGCTGTTGAGTACGGTTGTGTACTTACGCTTGCTTTATTTTCAATTTTAGAAAATTCTGGATAGGTAACAGATGAAGGTTGGAATGAGAGCTATCGTGATGAGTACTAAGCTTGGTGTTCACCAGTTGACGTGTCTCTGTGGGAAGCTTCCGCAATAAAGATATATTAGTTATTTATTTGTTTATGTGCAAAACTCTGCAATAAATATTGGTTCGCTATTTAATAAACAGGGTGATGGTATTCTCTGTAATTTGTCTTCTTATATGTGCGACTATTCCTGGGACGCATATAAGACTATTTATACATTTTATTTTTATCCTTAAAAATAGAGTGTGACACCGTACGAAAGCAACGGGAGAAAAAAATAATTTTTTAAGTCCATTATTATTATAAGTATAATCCACTCTAGTTAAAATTCGTTCATATTTATGTTTTCGTTTTTACAAAACTCACCTAGCACGTGAAAAGCTTAGACCTAGCACGTGAAAAGCTTAGCATCACCAGTCTTGATCACATCATCGCTCTCTTATGGTCCTCTCTGAATTCTTTAGTCCGTCCTAAACAAAGCTTATTCAGCCATGATTTACAAAAGGAGGTTGAAATTTTACCGTTTTAGTATTAGAGAGAAGAGAAATAGAGATAAACAGTACAATAATTAAATAATAAAATACAGAAATTTAAGTTACTGAAATGTACTGATAATATTTCAGCGATCTTTGTGCATGGCCACTTAGGCCTAGAGGATCGGGAAAAAAACTCGGCCTAGATGAGCCAAACCTAGGTTTGGGCTCACATTTTTTTTATTTGGGCAACTTGACACCGCATGCCCAGCTATGTGGGAGCATCCTAGGCCGGCAAGGCCACAACCTAGGCAGAGGCGGGAAAATAGCCTTTAGGCTCTTCTCTCCGCTAGTCCAATAGAAGCTGCGAGCAATCCTTGCTGGAAAATGCGATCCAACGGCTTCGCTAGCTTTTTGGCTGAACAAAACTGAGTTACAAACCCTAGGCCATTTAGCTCTTCCCTCCGACGCATTTCTCGCGTACAGCAGCAGCAGCCGCCGGCGGATAGAATGACGACGGCACGAGCGCGGATGGAAAGAGATGGTGGTGCCACTGCGGCACCCCTCGCTGGTGCACGCGCGCAGCCGAAGCTGCACGCGGCACCGTCGAGCAGCACCGCCGCGGCATAGGGGATTTTTTTTCTTCACGGGAGAAACTGGAAGTGACAAGATCTACGGACCAGAGATATTTTATTTCAACGCAGGGCCTAGGTTTTGATAGCTTCGAAGCTGATTTTTACCCTATTGCGGCTTCTGGAGGTCTACGCGAGCTGATTTTTAATTTATTTGATTTTTAAGGAAGTTGTTTTTTTATATAGAGCAAGATTTTGTTCTCTTTTTTGGTATATATACATATGGAGGATTTTTCAGAAAGTTGATCTTGTTCTCTTTTAGTACGGATGGAGATTTCGTTCTGAGTCCGATATAGAGCCTTAGTTATTTTTTACTTGAGATTTTGGCCGGCTGCCCTAGAGTCTGATCTTTTCTTTTTGTTTTTAACGGAGTCAGGATTTTACTGGAGATTTTGGCCGGCTGCCCTAGAGTACGATCTTTTATTTTTTTTTTAACGGAGTCAGGATTTACTATGTTTTGATCCTCTCTTGATCCGTCCGCTTTTTCAAATTATAATTGGATTTGGTTTGGTGGGGGAGTCCCACACGGAAGCACGCAAGATTGGTCGATTAAGTTCAGAGGGAAGCGGAAGAAAACAAAGACAAACTGAAATTTTGCCAATTAAGTACAGGGGGTATAGATAAATATATAATGTTGGTGTATCCTGACTTAATGGAACTATTTGCAGAATACAACAACACTAATGCCTTCATTCCGAACTATATGGTATTTGACTTTTCTAGATTCATAGATTTTGATGTACACTTAGATAAAGCCTATGTTTAAATACATAGCAACCTATATAGAAAAAATCAAAATGTCTTATAATTTGAAATAAAGGAGTAGCTAACAAGATGGTCAAAGGATACTATAATACATATATTGTTTCTACATATAGTATTTTTTTTTCATATTCACTAGCCTTCCTCACTATCGCCATTGTGAAAGACCAGTGGAAATCGACATCTTTAATTTGATCATGATTAGGCGTAGGATAGCCACCGGATTAATCTGATGGCTGAGACATAGTTAACATCAGACTATACGTTAGGGGATTTAAATCATAGATCAAATCTAAGTTGTACCATCTTATGAAGATTAGTCAGGTGGCACTGGTCCGGTTGGTGCAGAGAGCCCAATGCCTATACAAGTAGCCCACCAGTAGTTTTTCCAACAACTAGTTTTGTGTGTAGCATCCAAGTTATGGGTGTAACTTGTAATGTTAGTTAGCGCGTGAATCACTTACGTTGAGACTCGCCACAATGGGGATTAAATTGCTAGTATAAGCGATCAAACCTCAAGAGAAAAAGTGCTTTGTTCATCTATCTTTGTCTGGATTGGTATAAGCTCAACACTTGTAGTACATTCATTCCTTGCCTGTTGTGCTTGCTTCTTGTGTAGCATTCTAGTTGTAGCCCTCTGGTTAGCGTTGGCTTTAGTAGTAGAGTACCTTAGCATTGCTCTCTTGTTTAGCTAGCTAGTGTAGCCTTGTTAGTTTGCAGTTCTTGTGTGGTGTGGTGCTCTAGTGTAGAACTTAATAGCCATTAAAATTGTGTAGGGACTTGCTTGAGTGAAACTAGAGCTAGTGTAGGTATTTGTTGTTAGGACCTGTTATTTATTGGCAATCTTGCTCTAGATCTAGTGTTTGTACACTCATTAGAGATTTTGTATGCACTATTTATCCCTCTCTAGCCATCTATGTCCTTTTAGCCTCGTACTAGTCCGCACCCACCCGAACTCACCTTGCATTGATGCAGCTCGTCACCGTTCGCCGGTCGCATGAGCAAAAGGAGGATATACCCCTTCTCTTTATTTTTAAGGGATGGGTTTGTCCTCGAATATCCTCTATTTGAAGTAATATACTCTAAATCTTTCACAATCTCTACTATTCCTAGACCAAATATAAAAAATAAGATCACCCTATCCCATCACCTCTCATCATCATTTGAACCAAACACATAATGAGTCATTGGACCTTGGGTACTCGTTTACGAACACTTGACCTCGTGTATAATAAGTATACATAGAAAAAAGAGAGAGAAAGCAGACCTACAATTATAAACATAGATTACATTTAAAATTCTTAATTAAGGTGTCCATATGTATACTCCG
Organism: Bothriochloa decipiens; assembly: GCA_023333625.1. Lineage (NCBI taxonomy): Eukaryota > Viridiplantae > Streptophyta > Magnoliopsida > Poales > Poaceae > Bothriochloa > Bothriochloa decipiens. The sequence goes on from CM041634.1 coordinate 31,054,067, forward strand.
ATTTGAAATTTTAAATATTTGTGGCTTTTTCAATGGCTTTCCTAAAGAGGTATACTATATAGGTCTTGCTTTTCAACTTTTCGGTTCTGCTCGTCCTCGTCCACACCACGACCAACATAGCCATAGTGCTCCCTTAGCTTAAGCAGCCCTTTCGCGGCTTTCAACACCTCCTCCCTAGAGATCTTAGTCTCAGCACACTCACCGCCATCATCGGCTAGCTTGTCCTCTGCGATCGCTGTCGTTTTGGACTTGTTATTTTACTAACAATCTTGCTCTAGATAGAGATTTTTTATAGACTATTCATATCTCTCTAGCCATCTAGGTCCTTTTAGTCCTGTAGTCTGCACCCACCTGCGCTCGCCTTGCGTTGATGTAGCTCGTTGCAGTTCACTGCCTTGGTCCTGTGCAACCGCAATTGCTTGCCCGATTGCATGAGCAAGAGGAGGACATACCCCTTCTCCTTATTTTTAAAGCAACGGGCTCATCCTCGAACATCCTCAAGTAATATATGTACTTTAGATCTTTCCCAAAGGTAATGGACCTAGTCTCTATTATCCCTAAACCAAATATAAAAGAAAAAAATAAGATCGCCCTATCCCATCATCCCTCATCATCGTTTGAACCAAACACACAAGTCATTAGACGTTGGGTACTAGTATACGAACACTTGACCTCTTGTATAATTGACCTCTTGTATAATAATTGCAAAAAAGGAAATAAAAAAAGCAGACCCTACGATTATAAACAACGATTATTACATATTAAAATTCCTAAATGCTACTTTCCGCCCGCGCAGGCGTTCGCGCTCGAGAATGCACAGCCGTCGCTGCCGCCCGATCTCACGTGCGGTTAGGATTAGTCGTACTGCTGCGTACGTGGGTCACTGGAACATCAGGTTAGCACCCACCCACTCACATGCGTTCGGCCATTCACCATCTTCCCTTTCCAATCTTCTCGATTTCTTCAGATCTGGGTGGCCGCCGGCGACGAGCGTTCAGGGGTCCGCCATCGCCAAGGATCCAGAACCCTCGACCAGCGGACAACGCCGACGCCGAGCCGCTCGCCTACGCCCGGCTGGCCCCGGCGTCGAGCACCCTTCTCCGACGCTGTGTTCCACGTCGTCCCCACCGTGCCTACCTCGACCCCGGTGTTGTGCTTCGACTCCGCCCTCAGCAGACCGCAACCTCGTCATGTCCACGCCGGAGCGCGACCTGGACCAGCGACCGCGTTCCCCTTCCTCACTGGACAGCAGCACCTCACCGGAGCTCCTCCACTACCGGTGAGCCCCCAATGTAATGATTCTCACTTTTTCTTCTATAATAATCCCCCGTTCTAATACTAGTGAATCTCACATTAGTATGGCTCCAATTGCTTGTGAATCCTGTAGCAGCTGGGTTTTAAATCATGGTCAATCTCGCAGCAGACGATGAACTGGCACTAACGAAGGTAGCTGCCATTGGCATACTGGTGTAATTTCCCAGCTTCAGTTACGGATGCCCGCCCCCTGTAGAAGTGGTCACCCTTGTTCTCTCATGTCTTTTTTTTTTGTTTTGCTTCAATATCGGTTCCAAAATCCTACACCATACTTGAACATTGATTCTCATGTCTAGCTTCTCAATTCCTAGATTATCCATCTACTTTTTCTCATAAAGTGTACTAAATTTGTGAGCAGTATTGAAATTCCAGTCATGCATTATATATGATACTACCATCGTTTAACAATGCAAGTACATTGTGCAGAATAGATGAGGATATTTTCTATTGCCACATTTTCTAATCTAATTTCATAACACCTTTAATAAGTGACTCCTTTTTTCTGCATCCTTGTAAATTAATTAATTTCTCAATATTAAACAATTAGCATTTTTGTTTTCTGATTTTAGGATTTTTATTTACTGATTTTAGCATTTTTGTTCCAATGATGATGTGCCAATCCATGCTTTACCTATTCCAGCCTGCACGCTCTCATTTATCTCCTCCCTTTTCTCTCCCTTGCTACATGCTCACTAGACACCCCCTCTCCCTCTCCAACACTGTAGTGGTGGATGCTGAGCATGGGAGCATCCTGCGTGTCTTTGGCTGCCCCATCGGGTGGTGCTTCCCTCTTCTACAAGGCGGGACAATGGAACAGTGCCCTCCATTCATGTTGTCCCTTCCTAGGCGAACCCAATTAGTCACCTCGTGCTCCACCTCTCCATTGACGCACTATTGTTCTAGGTGGGCACACAATTTGAGGGCAAGCTACTCTCTTGCACTCCGCAATAGTAGATTTGTGTGACATCATTTTGCGCTCTCAGGCTGGCACAGGACCCCGGATCTGGCTGGCCCGGTGGTCCTCACTGTGTCACCATCCCGGATCCTCCTTCGAGCAGAGTCACATAGGCACATAGCCACATGCATACATGATCCGTTGATCCATCTCGCCTATATTATTTTTATATATATTAGAAGCACTACTTTGTACTATATCAAAAGGGTAGCTGCATATGACATGCATGAGAGGCTGGTCATATAGCTAGCAAGATAAAGATAAATAACAAACTGCTTCTTGTTGAAATGGTTGCTGCAATTTTTTTGTTTAAAAAAATTGAGATAAAGATCAGATGTGCTCACTGTTGGATTGTCTTTTAGGTTTAATTTTCATAAGTATGACCACAGTCGGTTCTCTAAAAATGGTTCTCATCCTATGTATTGTATATATTTAGACTTTATGTGTTCGTTACCATAAGATACCCGCAATGCACATCATAAATGCTTTTCGTTTTATACATAAATGCCTTTTGTATCCTACAAAATTGCTAGATCTTATTCCCGCGTACCTGGGCTAGGTTTAGCTTCTCCCTCCATCTTGTTTTATTGCTGGGGTGTGTCAGCCACTTGTATGTCATTAGCTTTCATATATTGGCAATATCTTTCTCCTTGTATTTGCATATTATAAGACCATCCCAGTGCCGAGCAATGTCCACAACCTCGTAGTTCCCATGGCCTCAAGCATTGGGAACATTACCTGTGTTGTTTTTGTTCACATCTCATTATTAATGCGCCTAGAAAACACAAAAAATCTAAATATTCTGAATTTTAGGAAAACATTCATATGTGAACACACCATCTGACGGTGGTCGAGGTTGTTTTCAGTATGCAAGAATACTCGAGACACCCCTAATGATTGCGATTAGGGGTGTTCATGGGTGCCTTTAGATGGAGCTTCCTTCTATGTTGTCTGTTGCTGAAGAGACCCAATGATCAACAAATCTAATGGCGATCATGTGGGCCAGTGCATAGCGAGGTGCTTTCACATCATTCCTTGAGCTTTCTTCATCACACCAGTGCAATGCCTTATCCTCACAACTATCGTCGGCCCACATATTTCATTTAGAGCCAATGTTTGCTAAGTCAGCAGACGATTTTTTCATTTTGGTTTAGCATTTTTATGCTCTGGCTTTAGCAT
>CM041634.1:31057914-31068676 GCA_023333625.1 Bothriochloa decipiens
AGGCATTGCACTGGTGTGATGAAGAAAGCTCGAGGAATGATGGGAAAGCACCTCGCAATGCACTGGCCATGCACCGGGCTAAATGAAGTCAAATCCTTCTCTTTTGATCAGTTTATGGGCTCTGTATTGTTTATGTTTAATGGCTTTGAATAAATGGGCTTATTGATTTTAATCAAACAAAATGTACACATTATAGTATGCTCTGTTCAATGTCTATTATAAATTAGTTAAAACTACGTTCTTATTGATTCTACAATTTATGAACCATATGCACAAACTGTATTTTTTGGTACTACTTTTAAGAAAGCAATCGAATTTGATACAACTATTTATCTAGGAGATTTCAGTGTTAAGAAAAGCATCTAGAATGATGATGACTATTACATCATTAGATTTCCATAATCTCTGAGCAAAAATTAGTTTCAGGCTAGTTTGCACTTTCTAATGGAGTCAATTTTGTATTTTATTTATTTTCAAACGATAATGGTATTTTGTTTTTGACTTGCAGGACTTAGAAGTGAACTATTTTCATGTATTTTTTATGGAGTCAATTTTGTGTTCATTGCTGCACCTCTCTTTCGGCACCGTCAAGATGACATATATGGTAGAAGTATACATGTGAAGCTTCTGTCTTTCAATTGATTTTAACAATTCACTTTGACTACACTTATAATATAACCAAAGCCATATCTTATTGATTGAGATAAGATTTCCATTTTATTTCAGGAACTTTTCAAGCACATGATTTGGTTGCTGTGATCTGTGTTGTGCCCCCTATTGCAGAGCTAGCTAAGCTAACTACGCTGCTGCCCAACTAGCCTCAATGCCCACCAGCCTAGCCTCAATGCCCACCGGCCTAATTTAGTAATCCGAGCTCAGTTGTTTTATCTTGCTTGCTTGTTGTGTTGCTTGAGACTGCAAGACGTCTCTGCTCATATCCCCTGTTGTTTCTATTCACCTTTTTCTTTTTCTAATTCTCTCTCATGTATCAATGTAATTTGGCAATGGCAGCATAAATAAGTAGTGGTCTTTTTCACATTAATCTTTGTTCCTACAGGCTGGTCAACGACAAGGCACCAGCAAATCCATTTCAAATGCCCAGCTGAGATGAAGATGTGAAGAATCTAATATTCTTTTGTGACTCTTTGGATGTATTGAAATACGCAAGAGAAGATTTGAAGGGAAGATTAGAAAATGCATTAATCAGACTTCAAATGCCTGTTAATGTTGATACTTTTGTCCTCAATACTTGGCTGAATTTTGGATGTTGCAATTTTCTTCATAATCTTGGGTTTTGTGATTTTCTGGATGATGTATGAGATTTTTTAATCCAAACGGGTAGAGATTACCGATTATTATGTGAAAGTTACAAAATGTCTACGCTTCCTGCCTTTTCTGACCGTCGGCAAGCGTGCGGAGGCCTCCCGTACCTGCGTCTTTCCTTTTTTTGGCAAGCAGGTTGGTTGGTTTTCCTAAAAGAGAGTGTGCAGTCCGACGGTGTATTTCCTGCATGTGCAGGCGTTAGTGCGGTCCATTGAAATTTTAAATACTCGTGGCCTTTTCGATGGCTTTCCTACAGAGGTGTTTTTCAACTTTCCGGTTGAGCAGGTCCTCGTCCACCACCGCGACGACCATAGATCTCCCTTAGCATAAGCAGCCCTTTCGCGGCATTTAACACGTCCTCCCTAGAGATCTTAGTCTCAGCACAATCACCGCCATCATCGGCTAGCTTAGCACACGTACCGCCTTCATCTGCTAGTAGCTTATCCTCTGCGGTCGTTGTCATCTTGGACTCCGTGTGTCCCATCTCCTGGACCGGCGGCGTTTCTTCGTCGGGTTCGTCGGCGGCGGCTTGTTCCGGCTGGTAGTGCAGCAGGATCAGGCCCAAGGAGCCATCAGGGTGACCACTCTCCAACGTGACGGGGACGATGACCTTGACCTCCTTTCCTCCCTTTTGGCGCAGCTGCTGCTGTTTCCGATTGTGCAGTTTCCGAGACCGGAACCACCATAGCTCGACGATCGTGCCCACGCCCAGACCGTTGCCCGCAACATACTTCTTCCATCCGGTGATGAAGCGGTAGCCGGCGTTTGAGTCGAGGTACTTGCAGATGAGGTCGTACCGCCGGCCGGCGAGGTCGAACGCGGTGACGAGCAGCCCGCCGGTCTTGTCGGTCTTGTCCTCCACGAACCGCATCTCCGTATTGGTGATCACGGAGGTAAGCTGCGCCGGCGCCTCGCGCTTGCACGAGAAGAGCAGGCGCGCCTGCTCACGGTCCAAGTCGCTCTTCACCAGAGGCTTTCCGATCATGAACGACGGATCCGTCGCGCCGAGTTCCTCGAGGCGCTCGTGCACCTCGCCGGTGATGCCGGGCAACTGAGCAAACGGGACTGGATGAAGTGGCTGCTCCCGCCACGACGACGTGCCGGCGTCATTCTTCTTCTTGGCTGCTGCCGCGGCGGCCCTTGCGTGTCTCCGGCCGCCGCCGTCCTCCATGGGCGTCGAAATTGATTTGTTATAAAGGAATATTACCACCACGCCCTTCTGACTTGAGTTTATAGTCTTGTAACTGAGTTTTGGATCCACATTAGAGTTTGTACAGGTTACGGAGCGACAAAGGATGTCCTGTCTGAGTACGCCATGAACGAATCTGTGTGCCGTCATGGGCCAACTTTTCTCCATGTCCGCTGGAGCGGAGGCCCAGGCCCAGCTAGAGCGGCAAACCGTGCAACCCTAATCAACTGGCGGCCCCCACGGTGGCGGAGACCTCGGAGCACCAGCAAAAGCAAGGCAACCACCCACCTCCGGACCCGGGTGGCGTGGCGGTCGTGGTCGTGGCGCTGCTGGCCTGGCCTGGACGGCTGGACCGGGCTGGCAGGCAAAGGTAGGTTCAGACGCGACGGAGGCGTGCCCCACTCGACAACCCATCAGCCAGGCCTTCCTTTCCTTCCTCTTTCTCCCTGCGCCGTCCCGTGCCCTCTCCGCTAGTTCTCGTCTCCCCGGTCGTCGCCTCCCCTCCCCCAGAGAGCAGGAGCCGCCTCGCCCCTCCGGGCCGTCCCCGCCGCCCATCCCGTCCGTCGCCATGAATCCCGAGTAGTAAGTTCCCCTTCTCTCCTCTCCCTCTCCAATCGTGCTGCCGTTCCCGATTCTGTCGGTGGCGGGCTCGTCGAATCTAGAGCGTGATCGGGGAACCCGCCGATCTCTCCGCCGGCGGCCCGGGCGGGTCGTTCGGTCGCCGATTCGGCCCCGATCGTGGAGTTTTAGAGGGTCTCCCTTGCTCCTTTTGCTTGGTAGTTGGCTTGCAGTCTTAGCTTTGTCGGTCCCCCATGGCAGAAATAGCAGATTGTTGGATGCGCCGTCCCCGGTAGCCTAGGAACGACCTAGATTCGTGCATGTGCCGATGTGCTCTCTTTCGGTCGCGGCGTAGCCGGTTGGTCGGGGCGTTCGGAGCCACTACTATTTTGTTTTATTTACTCTTTGCTTTTGTCGTGGATGTGTTCACCAAGTTCGTTCGTTGCAAGGTGGTCTTCGCTTGTGGGCAGGGGCCGAGATGATGTCATCATGATGAGATGTAGATGCTTTGGGTTGTGATTTCTAACGACATGCTCTTGTTATTGTGCAGCGACTACCTCTTCAAGCTGCTCCTCATCGGGGACTCGGGTGTTGGCAAGTCTTGCCTGCTGCTGAGGTTTGCGGTGAGGATTCTTATCTTCCCTTTCACCACGTATGAGGAGACAGGGTCTGCTGTTTTAACTTGAATGCATTCTACATGACAACACTGGGAGGAAAATGTCTTGTCCGCATACCAGGAAGTGTCTTTTGTTTAGTTTTGATTTGATGGTGCGTGTCATATCAGGGTAGATGAAATGCTGTTCTCCAAGGCATGGATGGTCTCATGTCAAATGACTCTTGACATGATATAGGCATGGTTACCGTAACTTGTTGTGATCGGCCCCTTTGCATACATTTGGCAATGCGCTTCCTGGCTGAATAGTTTACTTACATACAAAGGTTGCTTTGGTCCAGTATCAAATATTTACTTGTCTAGTGTAGCTTTCTGGTCAGCTTTGGAAATAACAATAGTCAAGTTTCAAAGTCTTATCTCAATTACATTATTTTGTCGAATCGAACTTTGAAGTAGAAAATTACAAAGCATGTGCAATCCAGCAGGTGCTAATAGATTTTTGCTTGAGTTGCCATCTTACATACTCTCAAATCTCAATTATGTCCCATCATGAAATGTAACCATAAGAGGCATTCTGATACAGTACCGCCATTTATGGAATAGTATTTAAAAACAGCTGTATTCCTGATTTTCTGTTGGGCATCATCCCTCCTAATAAGGTGCTTGTTATGCTCATCCGTTTTACTTTCTTATCATTTACTTGCAGGATGATTCATATCTGGAGAGCTATATCAGTACCATTGGAGTTGATTTTGTAAGTTGGTTTCTCGATGAGATAAAACAAAGCTAATTCCCTCTGTAGTGTGCCATTGCTTGCATGCCTTGCTAGCTATTACTCATGTATGGCCTTTTTTTCCTCCCTGTCTGCTAGAAAATCCGCACCGTTGAGCAAGATGGGAAGACAATAAAGCTGCAGATTGTAAGTAATCAATTGTAGTTAAGGTTACATTTCATAACTTTAGAAGCTTTGACACTGATGTGTCTGCACATTCTTCTGATTTAGTGGGATACTGCTGGCCAAGAGCGCTTTAGGACCATCACAAGCAGCTACTACCGTGGAGCTCATGGCATTATTGTAAGCTTCTTTTCTTTTTTTCTTATCTGTTGTTTTCTCATCTTGTTTAATCTGGGTCTTATTTAAACTTGTTGTATTTCCATAGGTCGTGTATGATGTAACTGACCAGGAGAGCTTCAACAATGTCAAGCAGTGGCTGAATGAAATTGACAGGTATGCCAGTGAAAATGTGAACAAGCTTTTGGTGGGGAATAAGTGCGACCTGACTGAGAGCAGAGTAGTTTCTTATGAGGCTGGCAAGGTAATATTTCTCTTCATTAATCTCATTTACTGTACATGCTGCTTTCAACCTGGATGATAGTTATTTATTTTTGTGAACCTGGATGATAGTTAAATTGGCTGCATGTTGCTTGTCATCACAGGCCCTTGCTGATGAGATCGGAATACCATTCCTCGAGACTAGTGCCAAGGATGCAACAAATGTGGAGAAGGCATTCATGACCATGGCAGGAGAGATAAAGAACAGGTAACAGCATCCTTTGTGTGTCAACATATGGAGACCCTCTTTCATTGGGGTACTGAGTAGTAGAAACAAAGAACACTGTGGAACATAATATTGCATATGATTCAAAGTGATGAATAATAAGCCATGAATCTCATGATCACTATTGTTGCTATTGTTCTTCTGCATATGGGAGCAACTAATAGATCTTTGTTCTCCTTTTTGTTGAATAGGATGGCAAGTCAACCAGCTGCAAGTGGTGCTAGCAGGCCTGCAACTGTGCAAATGCGGGGTCAGCCTGTTTCTCAGCAAAGCAGCTGCTGCTCTTGATCATCTGTCTAGATCACAGTAGTGTGATTGTGCAGCAAGCAAAACTTAAATTGGTTGCTCTATCCCTGTACATTAAGCCTATCACTATCCAAAAAAACTTGTGTTATGTGTTGGATATTGGAAGTCTGTCGGACTGCTACACTTAAGCATATGATGTGGCCTGTTTTAACTGCCGGTTCTTATTCTGTGTTCATGCAATGTTGGATAAAATCGTTTTCCATTTTAGCAGTAATGAGCTAATGATGTGTGAAGTGCTGGAGTTAGGAGGATATTATTTTGATGTTGAGCAGTCGTTAATGTACCAGCCACTACCTATTTAACCCATCACATATTACCATTCCCCACCCCCAAAAAATATACTCCTTTTATTTTAAATTGTAAGCTGCTTTGATTTTTTTGGTACATGTATTTTATTATGTATCTAGATATATTATTATATTTATATAACATTTTATTATGTATCTAGATATATTATTATATTTATGTAACAAAAAAGTTAAAACGACTTATAATTTGAACAAAGGGGGTATCATTTTCTGAGATATTGGAAAACAAATTTGCTGCAAACGAATGTGGTGTTACAAGCGCCAACCACGCCGGTGAATGTTGTTGCCGATATATTAAACGACTTCACAAAAAATAAAAATATGCACATCCATAATAATACATCTATAGATATACTAGATTGTCACAGAATCACTGGCTTCGCACATGGTCTCCTGAGTGCTCCCCCATGCCAAAGTCTGGGTGATGTCTCAGAATCTGCACCGGTGATGTCTCGAAAATCTAAGCGATGTGACAAAAATCTGCACCGGTGATGTCTCAGAAATAGCACATTCAAGCATCTACACCGTAGAGACCAGCATCAACACTAGAGATGCCCGGTGACAACTCATGCTCAGAGCTGCAAGTAGTTGCACGAAGCCCTGCAATCGTTGCAATGACTGATTACATATACAGCATGCCTAAAACAACTAAAAGCTGCCAGCAAATACGAGGGAAATTTATACACAGCAACCTGCTACTTGCCTAAAACAACTAAAAATTACCCGCAAATATGAGGGAATTTTATAAGATGTATGCGAATAGGGCTGCTGCCATTTTTTCCTCCACTGTCAGATGAAGCCACAGCAACTGATGCCCCTTATTTCCGCCCATCATTGGATGTTCGACCCATATCTCATGGTGGGTAAGTTGTAATTGCCTAGTGCAGTTACAGATTACATAATGATATAATGATATACTGATATAAATATGCTAGGCAATAAGCTTTTAGATAACATGGTAACTAATGTACAAAAGAAAACCTAGCAAATGTATATGCCTGCCCACATTCTATCTCTGCAATGCAAAACTGCCACAACTTCAGGTGGGATTTTCTTGCCTCAACGGAAAGCTTAGTGCTTCATTGATCCTACTGAAAACGAGTCGAAGTGGGACACACGCGACTGCTGGTCCGCCAGTTTTTGCAACTACAGGATTCTGGTCTGCACAGTCTCTTCGGCTGCCGGCGAAGGATGATAGCCTCTTCATTTTCCTCGGTGAAGATGCTGGTTTCTTGGTATGGGGCCGCCAAGACTTGTCCAAATCATGTTCTGAGGCCTTTTTACGTCCACTGGATTTAGATTTAGATTTTGATCGTGGTGCATGTGAAGATCTTGCTTGTCGTGGTTCTGCAACTCTGCTCTTCAGTAAAGAGTCGAGACTGCCCATCACAGGGAGGTGCTCATCTCTACTTGTTGTGGGACGACTATCCTCCAAAACCTGCACAGTGACAGGGTACCCCACAATTGGTTGACCTGTCCATTTACTCATGAGGGAAACAAGGGGCACATGATGACCCTTGAAGCTTCTTTGCACAGTCAGCCCAACATCATAAAATCTATAATCTGCGCCTGCCCTCTTGGTTGAACTTGTTACAGGGCATTTTGGAGGTTTCAAATCAGGCCGCGGTCCAAGCGGTGGTAGTACTTGAAGTGGAACATAATTGGGGAACGATGTTGTGCCCTTCTCAGAGTTTGAATGGTTGCTTATAGTTTCAGAGGACTCGTCATGCTCAGGAGTCGCATGTTGTGTATTATCCTCAAGTTCAGCAGGCCTAGAGACCATACCTTCTGGTTTTATAATCTCTTCACACTGCAGCAGCGAATTTTTATCCCTCTTGTGGCTTTCTTTAGGTATCAAATTGACCGACATTATGCTTTTCTTCTTGGAATTTCTATTATGCCGAGTTGAAGGTGTGCCGCCTATGCCACAGCCAGTACTTTGATTACCCAGTTTTGAAATTTGACCCTTTATGGATGCACAAGATCCATAAGTATCCAAATGGCCTGGAAAAATGACCAGAAAGATTAGGAAAAATGATGAATTGTTCAGAGTGATAAAATCAGATCATAGAATCCCATCCATATGTAAAACTTGCATCAAAATATGATGACAAATGACTAGGGAACAGCAGTCCAAATGGATAACCAATCATATTTGTATCTAGAAAACTAAAAGAACTCTGCTGCACAAGAGAACAAGAAATTGCCAATAAGTGATTTGTCTAACACCACATGGTGTACTGACTTATCTAATTGGACACAGTTGAACACGTGACTTGAACCCTTAAGCAAACCTTACCTACTTTTATAACGTGACCTTACCTACTTTTATAACACGTTACATTCACAAATACTATTCCTGTACATTCATGCAACTGACCTATCTAATTGGAGACAGCATATAAGGTTTGCTTAAAATACAAATCATTTTTTCACCAAAAAAGACAAATATACTCCCTCCGTTTTTTTTTAAGTGTTGCAACTGGCTTTGGTACACTGACTAAGGTGGAAATTAACTGCGAATTAGGCCGGGTCATTTCTGTGGTCCATTCGATTAAGCCGCCTAGTTATCCCGACACAGTTGAACACGTGACTTGAATGCTTAAGCGAACCTTACCTACTTTTATAACACGTTACATCCACAAATACTATTCCTGTACATTCATGCAACTGACCTATGTAATTGGAGACAGCATATAAGGTTTGCTTAAAATACAAACCATTTTTCACCAAAAAAGACAAATATACTCCCTCCATTTTTTAAGTGTCGCAACTGGCTTTGGTACACTGACCAAGGTGGAAATTAACTGCGAATTAGGCCGGGTCATTTCTGTGGCCCATTCGATTAAGCCGCCTCATTATCCGTCCCTGCATGGCTGCATGCAAGCTATGCAGAATATTCGCAGCATCCTGGGCCCGGCACAAGTGCATGACTACATGCAGACTTTATGGCGCAGAACAAAGAAGGCAGCATTTAACGGATTGAAACGATTAGACACAAATACGACATCGCGGCACTTAAAAAAATGGAGGGAGTAGTGCAACAAAAAAGGAAAATGAAAATGGCACTGACTCTTACCTTCCTGCAGAACATCACCCTCCAAAGTAACGGTATCAAGAAATCCATCATAATCAGGGCAGTCATCATTGAGAAATCCAATTGTGCATGGGTCAGCATCCTTGAGAATAACAGCATTTACAGAACCTTTATGATTGATGTGTGATGTATCTAATAATGTCTCCAAACTTGAAGTGCCTGAGCTGTAGGAACAGTTATTTACATCAGTTGGAAAAATATTTTTTGCTCTACTTGATTCAAACAAATTGGGTATCTGGCCTCTTGGGTACTGACTAGAAGACTGGCCTGAAGGGTCCCAATGATAATAAGTTCCAGACACTTCTGAATCTTCACATAACATTGATAGAGGGCGATTCCTATCTTTATTACTCAAACTATCATAGGATTGCCCGATATTGGACCTTTTCTTTTTTATGGATGACTGAGAATGCTTGCCCTTTTTTATCCCATTGGCACTGGACAAATCATAGCCAAAGCTTGGTCCACTTTCAAGAAGAGGTACATATGGAACAATTCCTGCACCAGACTTCTGCTTGGGAACATTCTTTGTTCCAATCTCCCTAAGATCTCTCATACGCTGGAATCCTTGAACTGTATCATCCCCATGATCTTTATGGCCCTTACGCTTCTTCCTTTTTGACGATGCATACCTAGTGCTTGAAGAGGATAAATTTTGTGGCTGTTTATACAGTGTCAAGGCTTGAGATGACTCTTGAGCTGGATTTTCTTCTATATCGTACAGACTCCTTGCACCACGAGATTTTTTGCTGAGCCCATTTATATTTATAGACTTTGTAGAACATATATTATCATTGGAGGCATCCTCTTCAAGATTATCACAGTTATTTGGAAAACGGGACCTTTCGATTTCAAGGGCATGCATAATGGCATCCTCTCTGCGAACATATCTCCCTTCAGTATATGTCCTCTTTTGCTGGTGAGCTAGAGCCTTGGCTTGTTCTATACATTCATCATATTCTCCACACCGAAATGACTTCACACGTTTAGATTTCTCAAGATTATACCAGTCACTGTGGCAAAGTCCAAAACAGCAAGTAAGATAGACATTTTCAGACTTAGACTACAAGTCAATGCTTTAGTAAACTGATGATGTTCAGTGCATCAAACAGAACATTTCCAAAAATGCAATGGAAGAGTGATTAACTTATGCACTTGTTTGGGAAGTCAAAAGAAAATGTTGAAGCCTAAAACATGCGTACAACTTCACATGGTTAGCTCACCAGATGAACAGAAATTTCAAACCCAACTTCGTATATGGTAATATTTTCTTAGTATCAGCACAATTTTTAAACTACACAATGTCTTAGAGAGTATGTTCAGACCAAATATACACCAAGAAAATAGATCAATCACTGTGCACGCAATTTTAATCTGTCTTGTGTCTTAATTTTAAGGAATGCATGAATTGTTTTGGCCCCCAACCTATGCGTAGAAAGGTAAGCTTATCCTTATCATCTAACGGATACTTATGATACCTATAGCAGTCTCTAGGTTCAGGCAACAGGGGGTTGTTATCCTTATCATTTAGCGGATACTTACGATACCTATACCACTCTCTAGATTCAGGCAACAGGGGGTTGAGAGATATGTTCAGTTGATGCTGCCACCGTGGGAGCTAAGGGTGCTATTTCAATATGGATGCAAACATCCAGAAAAAATATATTTCAGCATTGCTTGAGGTAGCTATACACAGTACCCTCCCTTTCGAAGTTCCCATTGTACCTAAATCAAAAGGTTCACTAAAAAAATTGTTCCCTGCCCGACTTTGAGATGAACACAACATGAGAGAGTGATCCAATGACCATT
>CM041634.1:31103676-31116296 GCA_023333625.1 Bothriochloa decipiens
CAGTTCACCAAATTATAACGTTTACAAAACATTTGTTGCTATGGCATAGGCATGGTGATATATCTATAAAAACTTTGACAGCAAGAATGTGATCCGGTTCCTCCACTCCGACGATGCATCCACAGTAACTACGATAGCATGATTGTATTTCGCCAGAGCATGCATCTATCCACCCAAACAGAAAACCATTTCTACGGAATCTGACCCCACTAGGCAAGCATATGCTTTTGCGTCCACGAACAAAACAGTGGTCGGCACAAACATGACCGGAGCTGATTCTAGTGCTTGATATGAATCTGACCATTAGATATGCCACCACCAAGCAAAAACTCCCTGAGGCTGTGGACCACAGGATCATCCTTCAAGCAAATGATCTCAACAGTCTTAAGATGCTCGCATGTAAACGGTCTATTTCCAGGCCTTCTCATGAGTGCTCCAGGTACTTTAGCATGCTACAAACAGAGAAAAAAACATACAAGTTTTACCTGCATGGCACATACATAAAGTTTTCATACGAGGAGAATATACATGTGGAGAGAAGAATGTACCTGTTTCAGTTTGAGACTCAGAGTTAGATGCTCTAGATTAGGTGAGTTCTGAAGGAAGGCTATCAGTCCATAGAAACTTCCATCCAGGTACCAGTGGCCGAGACTCAGGAACTTCAGATTGTTGAATTTCGGTCACCATTGCAAATCCATTCCCATCATCAGCTGCGTGAGGTCAAAAAGGATCAGGACATGACACAGAATCTATGCCATACTCTAGAAAACTTTTCCTGGTCCAGCCAAACAAAAAAAAAAAAGAAGAAGAAAGAAATAGCAGGCAGCTAAAACTATTGATAAACTTTCCAGCAGAACTGTAGACTACAGTTTCAGAATAGTGGACGAGAGAAACCACAAATGCCATCCACAATCTATAACATACTATGCTTATTGCTTCAAAAGAGTCTAAAACACTATGCTTAGAACATGTCGCCCAGACTCTATAAATCACAACTGATACATCCACTCTATAATACTATGCAGATGTAATATAATCATTATAAAAAATCCACATAAAAATCAGATATGTAGACTGGTGAATAAACAACAGGACAGACCATGAGATTAATTAATTTGATGATTTGTAGTGATGTGATTGGGATACTTTCTAGTTGCAATGTAGAATGTTCCTTTACTTTTCACATCTATATGCAGTGACTGAGAGAAAAGTTCATTTGTAGAACAAAATACATTTTCATCCATTGCCTCCTGTGTTGTGTAAGTTTTTTTGAGTGCCAACCACCAAGGTAATGTTCGGTCAGTTGTCCAGTGAATTTATGAGTATGAAATAGATTGTGCTACGGTGCTACTTTAGACAATCAACCATCCTACACACATGACTTGTTATTAGAATAAACTATCATACAGTTAGATTTGTGCTTACAGAACAAAGACAAAAAATACTATTTGTAGGTTTCAGATATCAACTTATGAATACTTGCATGGATCCACCAATGTTAAACAAAGAAGCATACCTCTTCTTGTCCAAAACCAAAACAGAACTCCAATTTTGTGACACCAGAAAGGCCCAAGAGGAATTGACGGATATCATCAACCGGTAGACCATTGTACTTACGCAGATCAATGTAAGCTGTCTGTAGTGATTCCATGTTCTTCACTAAAGGTATTCTGGCATCATCTGTGTCGGGTAAATGATCAAAGAAGCCAAGATGAATGAGGTTTGGAAGAGAGAGAGATGGCTGAAGTGCTGGATCATAAAGCCTAGGCTGAAACCAACAATCCTTCCCAATGGACAAGTACTTGAGTGTCTGGGAGGCAAACTCAATATCTTTGATGGGGCAGTCCTGTAAGATGAGACGTCCCAGCGCCTTGCACCCATATTGGAGTTGCCTAAAGAAACCATCGGACAAAGCAACTGTGTGCAAAAGCAGGCTCGTCAGGTGTTGTGAAGTAAACACTGCATGATTGAGGTCCAATCTATCACCGTCGACGAAAATCTTGACAGACCGAGCTTCGCAGAGCAAAGCGTGGCGGATCCATAGGTCAGCTTCTGTGGAGTCAGCATAGAGCCTGTCAACGTCGACGCCGTCGATACAGTAGCAGAGGCGGAATTCGTCGAAGGGAACCGGGTTACGGAGCATGAGCAGACGGTTGACGAACTTCTTGAACTGCGACCTGCCGTGGTCGTCGAGTTCGCCGCCTTCGGTCTTGAACGCGTGCCACGAGGCGTTGATGCGGGGCGCGTTGCGCCAGAGGTTGCGCCACAGCCGCGACAACACGCACGTCTGCACGGCCTCGCGCGCGTCCAGGAAGGAGAGGATGCGGGGCAGTACGTCGTGGGGGAGGTCGTTGATCCCTCGTTCCGCCCGCGCCCGAGGAACGCGCGCTGGGGCCACGACCATCGCGCCGGACGCCTCTGCCAAGGGCTCCTCGGGGTCGCCGGGCATTTCGTCGAGCAGGTGGTGCTCGAGCAAGCTGCAGCAAGGCGAAAACGGAGGATTACGGTGAGCAAGCCATGAATGAATCCGTAGAGCGAAATGGAGATGGCGCTACCAATAGCAGCAGGTAATTGAGCGGAGATTTCTGGGAAAAATCGTAGCGATCGGTTTCGTTTTGTTTTCGTTTTCAAGTCAAGAAGAGAAGGCAAGAAACGAGAACGAACCGTGCGGCGTGCACTTCCGCCCACGAAGACGTCCCACCGCCCACCGGCTCGGTTTGCTTTGCTCGCCGGACCCCGAAAGGCTAGTGAGTTCCACTCGGTACAAATAGACCTCCGTCCACCTCCCAGTCTCCCACCAATGCCAATGCTTCTACCATGTTTTTTCCTCCACAGTTAGATCATGTTTGGCACGACTCAGCTTCTTAGTAAAATTGTTTTAGCTTCATGAGCAACCTTTAAAATAAAGCTGAGCCTTTTTTAAAAAATGATCTGGTAAAACAACATCACCAACAACTTCATGCATAAATAAAAAAAAAAGTAGAGAGCTAAGATAAACTATTTTTTTCATCTCCATTTCAATAGATTTCTTTATGAGAGCAGGGGAAGAAATAAAAGTTTGGCAAAAAAAAAAAGCTTACAACAGTTCATGAAGCTGTTGTAAGTCATGCTAAAACAAACCCTTATTTGAACAATGAAACATTTATCCGCATGGTGAGACCCTTTTCTATATAAACAATTTTGGAAATTAGTGAGCAAACTTTACTCCAGCCAGGCTTTGTCTCTACCTTTCGTTCCATGCATAGGCAAAATGTTTTTTTTATACATGAAACAACTATTCTTTAGGAAACAGGAGAAATCAAAACCGAGATCAACATGTACACATGATTTCAGTGAGAACTGAGAAGGGTCATAATCATAGATAGAGATTAGGATTTAACTGCTGCGACAACTTCACATTCTAATGATCTATACAAGTTTAATTACATATAAATGCCACTCTATGTTCACCGTGTCATCACAGGCTGATGACGCAGGGCAAACTTTGTAGTATGTAGTCTGTACACTATCACTGGTCCAGCACTCCAGCTTTCACTTGTGCCCTTGCAGTTGAAGGTGATGGAGCGTCGTCGTCATCCTCCACTGTGAACCACGGCATCTGGAGCGCGGCCGCCGCGGTGAGCCTGTCCCTGGGGTCGAACTCCAGCAGGCCGCGCAGGACGTCGAAGCCAGCCAGCGACAGGTGCTCCTCTGGCACGGCGTCCCGCAGCTGGCTCGGCGTCGAGGCCGACAGGCCTAGCGGCATCTGCGACACCTCATCGGGGACGCCGAGGAGGCGGGCGATCTCGGCCAAATGCTCGCACACGCTGGCCTCGACCTTGAAGATGGGCTGCCCGGAGACAAGCTCCGCCATGACGCACCCGAGTGACCACATGTCCACGGGCGTGCTGCAGCAGTCCATGTCTCCCATGAGCTGCTCTGGCGCCATGTACCCGAGCGTGCCTTCGACGGGCCTCGAGGTGTCCGGGGATGGCACGGTCGCCGACCTGGCGAGGCCGAGGTCCCAGATCTTCAGGACGACCCGGCCCCGGCCGTCCTCCTTGCCGACGAGGACATTGGCTGGCTTAAGGTCGCAGTGCAAGACGCCATGCCCGTGCATGATCTCCACGCCGCCCAGCAGCCGCCTCATGACGCGGCGCGCCTCGGCCTCCGTGAACGGCCGGCCGACGACACTGCGGCGCTCGCCCATGACGTGATGCAGGCTGCGCCCGCCGTACTCCACGACGAGGTAGAGCTTGTTCGTCTTCCCGCCGCGCACCACCTCTCGGAACTCCACGACGGCGGGGTTCCCCGCGCACGCCACGAGCAGAACAGCCTCGCGCAGTAGCGACTCTTCGCTGCCGCTGGCGCGCACGGACTTGATGGCGACCTTCTTGCCACTACGACGGTGGCGCCCTTTCCACACGTCGCCGAAGGCCCCCGCGCCGATCTTGTCCAATTTCTTGTACGAGTCGACTCTGCCTATCCGGATGTTGTCAAGCGCGTCCCTCGTCCCTGGTGTGACAGTCGACGATGCAGCAGCCGGCGACGACATTGTGGCGGCTGGCAGTGCTTCATCTCCACTGCTGCCACTTGAGGCCGATTGACAAACCGCCTCTCAAGCAGAGAGTGAAAATGTTGCTTGTGATTCAACCAGGAGGAAGTGAGAGGTACTTCTAGGACTAGAACTACTTGAATTTGGGGTTTCTGCTCACTGGCCAAACTTACCAAAATTGGGGAGTTTTCTTGATTTGGAAGGAGCTAGATAAGGGTTAGGCGATTTGAGACGAGGATCGAGCTCACCAACGCTTTCAATGGTGGTGGCGGTATAGATGACATCAGCGACGATAGCGATGACTGGCTTAATTGTCGGCGCCAAGTGGTGGTGGCACCGCCTACCATTCGAAGGCGACAAGGCGGTGGACGCAATTGAGGTGAAATACTAGTGGCATCGATGTCTATATGACAAGAAGTGATTTGTCATACCTCATTCCAAATTTTGAAATAGTGTGATTGTACTTATATCGGTATATATGGCGTCGGTGTGGTGGTGGCACCACCTACCATTCAAAGGCGAGATGGCGGTGGACGGAATTAGTGACAATGTTAAAGCGATATACTAGTGGCGTCAACATCTATATGACAAGAAATGATTTGTCATACCCCATTCTAAAATTTTGAAAGTGTGATTGTAATTATATCGGTATGACTTATACTGCGCCGGTGTGGAATCAGTGATGGTGCTAAGGTGATATACTAGTGACATAAATGTCTATATGACGAGAAGTGAATTGTCTTATCTCATTCTAATTTTTGAAACAGTGTGATTGTAATTATATCGGTATGATTTATGCTTGCCACTTCTCTCAAAAGAAAAAACTTTGTCTCACAAACATAGCATATGAATGTTCGTGAGACAATTTTTATATGAATTTTTATAAAACGAGTTTGAATTTTAAATTTTGTGACAATGCATATCTATAGATGTACCATTGGTGTGCACAATTTCAAATTTTTTGAAAGCTTCTATGTATGGCTTTGCACAGGGTTTTCATGATTGCACTCAAGATGTGGTTTGCACGGAATTGTGGCATCTACAAACAGTTCTTTATATATGTGACCTTGTGCGCATTTAGATCATATATTATTGCATTATACTTCAGAGACCAACATTTTGCATTCAGATCATGAGATCGCTGCGTCCCGCTACCGTGTGACATTGTCACCGATAGTAACATGAACGTTCAGTGTGGATTCGCACTGGGACATGTTTTTTTGCTTACTGTGTTCTACGAGCGATAACCTGAAACTAATCTAATATGAAATCATTTGGAGCACACAGTACGGAGATATGGACATCATGTAAACCTGTGCAAGGAGCATTATCTTGCTTCATAGAATATCAAATGGGTTCAGAATTTTAGTCGTATGAATGAACAACCCAAACTCCTGAGTCTAGCTCAATTCTCAGATGTAGCCTTTCTGGTTCTTAGTCTTAGAGGAACATATCATCTGATTGTACCAAAACACAAACACCACATAGTACACTATAATGCTCGGATGATTTGATGAAATATGTACATGGACAGTGCGAACAATGGCAGAACTGACTACTGCAAACATAAAGTCAATCTTATTCTACACTACCAGCAAGAACATCTTTAGGAATTACAAGATATGATTATCAATTGGAACGGGAATTTCGCTCCCCCCTAAACATAATGGAAATTCAGAAACAAATGGTGCATTTTATCGATAGATACAAAAACTCTTTTTTAATAGATTTACATATAAAGACAGGAAAATTTTAGTTCATGTGGTATAACTGGCAAAATTAGATGCTTCTATCTCAATCTACTTCCAATTTATCTTTGGCAGCTTCCCTGACATTCAACTGCATTTGAATTGCACAGATGATCAGATTCCGAATTAAGATGGAACAAAAAAAACACTCCATGAGGATTGTTGCAAGTACCTGAAGATTGTTAATCTCCTCGTCCGTGAGCGAACGTTCCATTGACCTATAGGCTATTCTATAGCAATGACTTGTCATGC
The DNA here is from genome assembly GCA_023333625.1 of Bothriochloa decipiens. Classification (NCBI taxonomy): domain Eukaryota; kingdom Viridiplantae; phylum Streptophyta; class Magnoliopsida; order Poales; family Poaceae; genus Bothriochloa; species Bothriochloa decipiens. The sequence goes on from CM041634.1 coordinate 31,110,211, forward strand.
CTTTCTTGTTGGTGAAATTATCAATAAGTTTTACCTGCAAACAAAAAAGTTAAATTCATAATTTAAGAGCTTTAAAATTCCATTATATGATCAAACTACAAATTGTAGATTGGATGCACAGATAACAGATTAGGTTCCTCATTAACCAAATGGATACTGGTGTTTGAAGGTAATGAGATCAAAACTCCTTATCATGCCTGATAAAGGGTTACCCCATATGCATGCATGTATGTGGGCACTGGAAGGAGCCGGCTAATCATTTAATCAAACTATAAATAACCCACGAAAAGATGAATCATTACCAACACGAGTACAGGACAATGGCAATAAGCTTGTCTATTTCAGTAGTTATACTTTCACATAATATACGGTGCGGAATGTTGGCCTACAAAAAGGCGACATGTCCAACAACTGAGTGTAGCGGAGATGCGTATGTTACGTTGGGTTTGTGGGCATGCTAGGAGGGATAGAGTCCGGAACGACGATATTCGGGATAGGGTTAGGGTAGCACCAATTGAGAGAAGTTGATTCAACATCGGTTGAGATGGTTTGGACATGTTCAACGAAGGCCTCCTGAGGCGCCGGTGCGTAATGAGGTTCTAAAGCGGGTTGACAATGTAAAGAGCGGCAGAGGTCGATCTAAACTGACTTGGGACGAGTCAGTTAAGAGAGACCTTAAGAGGTGGGGTATCTCCAAGGATTTAGCTATGGATAGAACGCTTGGAGACTACTGTGATACAAATCCTCCCCCCAATCCCCGCTCCCTCCTGCATACAAATCCTCCCCCCAATCCCCGCCCAGCCCCGCTCCAGATCCACCCCCCACCCACCCACCCACCGCCATCTTCAATGAACAACCCAACACCGCCGCACACGAGAGAGTGAGGGCAGGATCCGACCGATGGCGATGATCCAGCACCAGTCAGAATTGTTAAAATTTTAATACAATATATGTAGGAATTGATGTGTTAAAGTTTACATTAATATTGTTACTCTGTTGTGTACGATATTTTTTCAATGTCACGTGCATGTCCATTAGTATGAACTAAACAATTAAATGAAGTTAGTATTGTCAATCTTTGAGTGTTGCCAAAACCAAGTTTATCAGTTGTAATATTTTTAACTACCTCAGGGAACAAACGATTCCTAAACATTAACCAACAACAGTTGTTGCTAGCACTGAAAATTAATGTTAGGGATATTTCATTTAACTTGATAATTTAAGCTCTCAATCCTTAAATTTCAAAACATTATAACCCCCAAAAATTTTTGAGAAAAAAAGGAGTGAGTTTGGCAGTAAATATGATTGAGCAGATGTTGTAGCCTTCTCGAACATGGTAAATGGGTCACTACAAAGCTAACACAAACTGACCTATACCTAGCCAACTTGTAGTAGCAGTACCTGGGACGTGAACCGTTTATCAGTGGACCAGAAGAGTCGAATATCTGGAATGTCAAAAAGGACCATTGCAAGGCACTCCAAGCCCAATCCAAAGGCCCATGCCACATGGTCTCTCCTGCCATTTCTTTTCAAAATTTCCTGCTCAGTGACTCCACACCCCAAAACCTCCAACCAATCATCCTAAGAAGATGAGAAATTTATTCAGACTCATTCATGCCAATGTGACTTGTGCAACATATTTTACTTGGGCTTTTTATTATCAAAAATAGTTGAATACATCCAATATACCTGAAAATATATTTCGAGCTCAAAGGATGGGTTGGTAAATGGGAAGTAAGTGTCAACCCATCGCATCTCTACAGCACCTGCAGATGATATTTTTCTATAGTATAGCTGAAACAAGGATCTATTTCATCATCCCCCGAATTGGCAAGGAACAAGCTACAAGCGATTTACCAAATAGATGTCTTGCCAAGCCTTCCAGTATTTTCTTGAGTTCTGCAGCTGCATATGCTGTCCCATCCATGCCAGAACCTGACCATTCATCAGGAGAGAAGACACGGAACCCTTCCATCTTCATGTGTCAAAGATTATCAAAACAAACCTCATCGATAAACATTTACGTGAATATGGCAAAATAAAGTTACCTGATGGAAGACAGGATAGTGAGTTGAATCAATGGAATCCCTACGGTAAACATCTCCAGTTACAAGAAAATCTGTATGTCCATCCCTTAGCAGCTCAGCTTGATGAGCACTAGTATGACACCTTAAGACTGTTTGACCATCAACATAATATGTGTCATTGTAATTCCGGCTTACATGGTCAGAAGGGACCAAGACATCATCAAAATTCTGCAGCAAAGAACATTTATAGGTCAGCGAGAGGCCAAAAACTACCACATACCATTTTCCCTGAAGATACGAATCCGAAGAACAAACACACAGCACATTCACTAATATCAGGGAAGAAGCCACGAGAGGGAAGGAATGAGCAATCAAAATGTTGAGCTTATACCAAAATTTGCATAGCATTGTGTCCTGACTAGCTATTTGCCTATTGGTACCTTGTTAAGGGTATATAAAGCTACTGCATTTGATTATTAGAAGAAGTAGAATAGGCTATATATCAATTTAATGTTACTACATGCAATTTGTACCACATACCTGCTTAGGGGGCAAAGGTCATCAAACTTGTCAAACTGTCCAGTGAAGTTCTTGTCAAAGTAATCATAAATTGTGTTCTTCAGAATCCCAAGGGGATGGTTATCCCTCCTGTACAGCTGCAGGCCGATCTTGGAAAAGATAGCGTCTGGCACGTTGTTTGTCGGGTCATTCTCCTTCACAACATCTACCGAGAACATCCAAAATGGACCAATTCATAACAGTAAAAATCAGAACATCTAATTGCACAAAAAGCATGGTACATTTCAAGTTAATTTGCATTAATTCGATTGGAGTATAAGCACACATGCCACTGTAGATTTTGGTCTCAAAAAATGCAATGCAATGACTATTGGAGCAATTCCACTGACAAGGATCGAATGAAGAACGCAATTATGCAACCAGTGATTCAGGAATTTGAACTACCAATGCATAGCACACCAACATATTAGTCATTATGATATCTCCAATGCATCATGAGTGAATGGAACCTCCCAAAACCCTACTAGTAGTATCCCAAGCATAGCACATTTGAACTCTCACCAAAATCCTATCCCAGCAAAAGTGGCAGCAATCCAGCCAAAAGAAAACCCTGCTAAAAACCCCGGCCATCCTAGATCCCGCCTTCACATACACACAGCTTGGGGCCCCGAGGGTCCGTCCCTACTCACCCTCGCGCGCGATCTTCACGCCGGCCACCTCAACGGCGGCGGCCGCCGCTCGGAGCCCTCTCGCCCCGGCCGACGCCGGCGCGACGACGGAGAAGAATCGGGCGAGGAGGAGGCGGTGAGAACGCGAATAAGGGTAGTAGATGGGGCGGGTGGTGAAGGAGGAGTTGGCGGTGGCGCGGGGCGCCATGGGAAGCGTGGCCATGCCACGAACACGCGCGCGGAGGAGCCAGCAGCGAGCGGTTCGGATAAGCGGGCGCATGTCTGCGGCGCGGCGGATTCTCGTGGGCTGCAGAGGAAGAGCGAAAACGAACCAGTCATTGGTTTGTGAGTCAACCCGTAAAAAAAAAAGCGGGACGATACAGGAATTCTTGACAAAAAAAAAAGTACTTTTTGTAATGATGATCACCAGCACTATGAAAACAATGGCTGGTTAAGAAAAAAAAAGGTACTCTTCACTAGTAGAAAAAAGTGGGACGATACAGAAATTCATGACGAAAAAAAGTACATTCAGCAATTGTTCAATCATGGTTCGTGATGATCATCACTAGCACTATGAAAACATAATTTTTGTAAGTTTTCTCCTGACCAGCAGATTTTGGAGTAAGAATGCACACGTTGGACATCAGAGGACCTAGGAAATATTACATGATTCCAAAAGGATTTACCAATGGTGTGTAGCTAGCAGAGTCCTGTAAAGACGGCAACCTCTTTTCAAGCAGAAGTTAATATGTTTGGAGTCAACTTTTCATCGTGTTGTCACCATTTTTCTTCTCATTTGCACCATCAAGGTGATTGAAACCCTATGTTCGAACCAGATGTTGTATTTGCGTTTTAGCTAAAATGTTAGCTGCTTCTGCAAATCTCGGGATTGTGCTATTTTAGATTTTGTGCACACTATATCCAACTTCTTCTGTTTTCAAGTCCTCACTCCAGTTCAAAAACTCTGACCCTCCAAACTGTACTTGCTTAATACCAACATGGCTGTAGAAAATCAAACAGAAAACAGATCAGATTGCATTGTTCCACACAAGAATATGGTAACAAATTGTTCATAACATGACTAAACACAGTAAGCACTAAACAGTGTCAGCTTTGAAGAACCCACCACCAACAACAACCCCCACACAATTAATCTGAAAAAAAGAGGCATTAAGAGGCACCTGGAATATTATTTTTCATGAACAATGGTATATTGAGTTATGATGAGGCAATAAAAAGTATGTTTTCCTCCCTAATGGTGTGCCAAACCCCACAGGCCACAGCCCAATCTTGCCCTACCACAGGAGCATCTTTCTAACAAGAATTCCATTCCAAATCAGTAGTTACTACTTCCTTACAGATAAAATAAAAGGTTCAGCTTGTTTCTCCTATAAAAAGAAGAGAAGTGTATAATGTGGACTACAGGGCTCACAAACACGAGTACATGACAGTTCACAAAACATACTGCATTCCTGTGGGACAGGTTGCACTGGAATCAAGCTGTGCCACATCACACACTTTTAATTTTTAGGGACACCAAACAGAAAACCAGAATAAGATATAAATATACATGTGCACCATATGTTAGAGACCAGATCCTGATGAGCAAAAATAACATTATACACAGTAAATAAATTACCAAAATATTGACAATTCAAAAATCAAACGCTCTTACTCTGAGCTTATTGTTGTTAAGGCATTAAGCAGGATGTCCAGAAGCAATGGCTCATGAATACCAATGTCTACCCTGTGCAAGTTAATAATATGAAAATAAAGGGTCATGGGCTAAATCAATGTGATTACAAAATGAAAATGTATGCATTTGCATATTTTCTCTGGAATAAATATTTGTTTGAAAGGTATCACAGTGTTTCAGTACATGATACAAAAAGGTATAATTGCACGGGGAGAGCTACAGCTTTCTAGAAAGCAATAGAATTGCAGTGTACTAGTGTTCGAAGGGAGTCAGTATTTTTTTTCAGTCAAAGTGGTCTAGCAGGCTTACTGCACCACAAAATTCATAAGTTGCCTAAAAATGGTTTATTGAGATTAAACCCACATCGATGGAACTTATGTTGTGAATGGTCATTTCGTATTTATGGTATTTTTCATAAGCTTGTTAACACAAATAGTTAGTGTCTGTAATCCAGAATGATGCAACAACAGATGATAGAAATCAAGAATTAGAGGAGCAGGAAATGGATAACACTTTAGTTATTCACATGACAACATAAAAAGTTTACAGTCTACATTTTGCAAAGCCGGCTTAGAAGAGAAATATTACATACCATACTCGTGCTAGATTATCTTGAATCTCAAGATCACCAATGTTGTAAAAGGATGTCGGAGTGACGTTAGCTCCTTCAAGAGCATCATAAGTCGGCCTTTTACAATCTAAAGGCAACTGCGATAACTGCAAAATAAACAAGTACTTTTGAAGTCATTTAGTGCAAAGCATAGAAGTTTGATAAGCTACCAACATTTTGAAGAAAAGAATGGAGGTCAGGAGAAGGATTATGTTACCCTGACTAGTATCATCTCATCCACTTTGTTTCCTTACTATGTTTGAAGGACATGAAAAGAAAATAAAAAAAAGATTGTCCAAAATGACATTCAAAAAGTGTAAATGTGTCTGATCATTATACCTGCATATTCATAGAATTGCATCCACCAAGACGGCCTACTATATGCCATGATCGCAGAGACTGCAAGCACAATAAAAGGGAAGATGCAACATCCTGAGAAAATGTGTATAGATTTGATACATGCTTCTTTTATAAGTGTGGTAAATACTTCCTGTTTTTGGGGGGGGGGGGGGGGGGGATAAGAGAGAACTCACATCAGAAATTAATGTAACATCTTTTGGCAACAG
>CM041634.1:31156296-31198241 GCA_023333625.1 Bothriochloa decipiens
TTTAGGATAAAAAAGTCAAACGACTTACAATTTAGGATGGAGGAAGTCCTTTTTTTCTAAAATATCATACATAAGAATTTGTTTATATAGACTTCACCACAATGTTTGTTCAGTACATGTTCTCCTTTTTGTTTTCTTTTGGTAGCTTACTAGCTTGCATTTACTGGTTGATCAACTGCCAGCCTATATCTTTTCTCCCAGGCTAATTGTGTATCTCAGGACCAGTTGGAAACTTGTTTTGTGACCTGTATATGTTTTCAGGTGAAGCTGAGGACTTAATTCTAGTAGACTAAATAGGCTAGTGAAACTTTTAGCAAAAGTACAGTTAGTTGCAGCTGCCATATTTTAGTCATTTCCCAGATTGGCAGACCCACATTCCATATTCAAAGTTGAATCTGCATTTCATCATCTAGATGGAAGAATCCTTCTTCTGCTCTCTTGGCCGCCATCGGCTCCTGCTTTATAAGCGGGCCAAATTGATGGCCAGGGTGGATGTACGTTGTGAAGGCCCATCGCAATCTAGCGGCTCGGACTGAATTCTTTCCCTGTGACCGCAAGTCTGCTGACCTTATATGGGCATTCCCTGTGCTGCTGCTTCCTGCCTAAAATCATCTCATTCTGATTTCATATATGATCTAGAAAAATGTGTGGCTTGGTTAGCCTTTGCATGTTGTATTCTCTAGTTATTTTGTTTCATTTCTTCAATAGATAAACAATCTTAATCTTGGAGATGAGAGATTGATGATGCTTTTCCCCTTTCTTTTTCTGATGTGTTCCTGTAGCAATGTTTTATAATGCTGCAATTTTATTACTACCTGCAGAGTCTGATATGAACTGTTCTGCTAGATCCATTACTCTGTATTTTGTTGAATTTGATTTCTTCACTAAATCTTGTTATGTGCTCATACCTGAAGCCTCATTTTCATGCTAATTTTGTGGTAAGCTTCTTACTCCCAGAATCGCTGGTCTTGTCCACCACAAAAGTTTTTTGTTCGTGCTTTGGGTGTCATATTCCCCTGGTCCCTGATTTGGGCCTGATACTGTCAAGCTTTTGGACTTCAGGATTGGCTTGTCCTTGCCCCACATATGAACAGCTATAACAAGCATGCTAACTTAAACTTTCCTCCAACACTGAATACAACCATTGCATTTGCAGGAAATCTTTGGGATAGCAATCAAGAGATACATCCGAAAGCCTGATAAGAAGCAGCTGCTGTTATGCCTCTTGGACTGGATGATTGGACAAGGCTATTCTGTAGACTCGTCATCAAGGAACTTGCTTTTGAAGAAAGCACAACTTTTCGGCCAAAAAGAAATTATAGCAGAAATTCTTTCTAAGCAGCAGACGGCATCAAGGACTACTGGCCAAAGACACAAAAAATGATAAAGGAAAGATTTTGTATATATAAGCTGTTCATATCCATCCAGGTACCTCCTTTGATAAGCCATGATTGTTCGAGGATCAATTTACTGTGCTTTGAGGGATCAGTAAGAGACAAGATATCAGTTATCACCCTCTTGTGCAGATATGCCTGCGCTGCAAACCAACTTTCATTAGGATTTCAGATTATGGTATGTGGTATATGTTGAATCAACTTGAGTTCTCTAACATCTCACAGCTAAACTTACGTAATGTCTACTGTGGCCAGGAACTTTCCCAGGAGATTATATCACTTCTTCCAGCAGCAGTGATATGTGTGTTAGATTATGTGTTGTCTGGAGGCTTACAGTAAGTTTTCAATACATTTCCATACAGCTAAAGTAGAGACTATTTGTATATGGCATATGGCATTCACCCTAACTTTCCCAGGAGACTATTTGATTTTAGAGGATTTTGCTTTTGCATATGGCATTCACCCTAATTTTGTTGACAATTGTACAAGGTATTGTGTGCGTCTTGAACATGCACTTAACAGTTTCCTGAGCAATGAATGTAAGAAGGGTTAGCAGACGTTCCAGTGCGCTCAAAAGTATTTTTACTATACTAGTATTAAACTATTTGAACTGAAACCAAATAAGCATGCTTTGATCAAACTGTGAAACACACTTTATTGACATGACCTGTCACCCAATGAAAAGGTAGATAAAAGCACACGCATATTCCTAAGAAGAATAATAAGAATCAAAAGACAAATGAAGGATACAAGAAAATAAACATCTTGGCCATCCAAAATTCTAAAGAAATGAATGCTGCACCAATCCAATGCACTGTGTTTTTGTCAAGTAAAAGACCAATTCCTGCATTGATTGCATCTAACGGGAATCTATGTCAGGTAATATTAAATAGTTAATAATTTTACAATATTTTTTAGAACTGTAAATTCTGATTGTAAGCAGCACAAGCTGCCATCCATTATTAAACTAGTATTCTGTCCGTTTACAAACATATAAAAATGAACTAATCAGTTTGTCCTAAACATCATATATTTTAAAACAGAGGGATTACTTAATTAGTTTGGAGAAAAGATGTGGCTTTGAAGACTGATTTCACCTTGTACATACGGGCAGGGTATCAGACATGTGGTATTTTGTGCCAAAAAAGTGGGAAATATGTTTGTAACCTGTTTTCTTTTTGGAAAACTGGATAAATACTATTGTACCTTTATGCAACAAAGTTTGGAATAGTTTTTTATCCTTTTTAGAAGATGAATTATTATTATAGTCAAAAGTATTTTTTACTATAGCCTCTGAAACTCCTTTTGTTTTGCAGGCCAGGTAAATTGTAGCCATGCTGAGACATTGAACGTTTATCTCTGTTATCTCTATTGAAAGGCTTCAAGTTGTTTGTCTTTATCACTAAATTGGTGCCAGTGTTGAGGTGAGCTTGGAGAAAGAATCGTGCTTTAGTTTGACAACATTTAATTGCTGATGGTTATATAGGATGTCCTTTTTAGAGATGCGTCTATGGCACGAACTGATAAACAGTGACATGAACAGATAGCTGCTGTACAATATTTTAGCTTTGAGGCAGAGAGCCTGAGTATTTTTCTTATGCTAAGGCGTCAGTTTTGTCTTGACATATTCAGCTTAAGCTTAGCCGAATGGTGGGGACTCTATGATTGACCTTACACTAACCACCAGCAGCCGCAGGATCTTTTGAATAACTATCATCCAATAAGTTTTGAGTCCACATATATTCGAACACACATGATTCCTTCGCGTTCAGTTTTGACCAGTTTTGCAGAATCTTGTTTCATGTCTAGCATTCATAATTATGTGCCCACTATTTGTCCTTTTATTATCTCCTCGAATCCTTGATGGCACCTGGTAGCATGCGGTCCTCGCAAGTTGCACCGAAGGAAGTTCATTGCATCCAGACATTTTGTAGTGCAGAAAGTTGTCATACTCGGCTATATTCATTGAGTGGGACATGTTTCCCCTTGTTGCAGGCGCCAAGACTTTCAGGTACCAAAGCATATCATATTAGCTATTTCTGTTCCAAAAAACTAAAGCAGCACATATGAGCTGCACGATAAGAAAATCAAGCTGACGAATTTTAGAGGAGCAACCTGTCTTTCCCCTGAAAGTATATTGTGGCAGTAAAATTTAACTCATGAGAGAACCAGCCCCTGACGATCTCAAGAACAAACTGAAGGAAACAATAAACCTGGAGGCATCTAAATTTATAAACATGGAGGGAACGGGCTGAAATTCAGTGGAATTCTTGTGATAATGGTTTGAGGAAACCGCCTTTCAAAATTCTGGAGTAAATCATGTCTGAGTCACTTGCTGATATTTTTCCCAATTTTCTGGGCAGATGGTGCCATCGACATCCACCTTTACTAAGCACCCTTCTTCACTCAACCCACTGATAGCGAGAAGTTTACTCTGCTACGTATTTTTAATCAGCCAGTAGACATTGGTGCCTTGTGTGCCCCCGCCTGATAAGATAAACTAGCGCGCGAAGGCATCGTCGTCATAGCGTACAAATCACCAAAAAGAAAATTGGGACAGGTTTGGAGGTGAGGACACACTGGAATGTGGGGCCAAGGCGAGCTGTCGCGATCAACGATTGGGCCCGTGACAGCTCGTCGACTTCTTTTGGCCACAATTTTCTTTTCTCCCGAATGACGGCTCTCATCAGTAACCGGCGTTGCCATCCAAGTTTCTTTCGCATTTCTTCAAACCGTGTCGCTGTCAGTTGCCGTCATTTGTCGGATTGGATTTCCCTGGCCAGTCTCGGTCTCGGCAGTCAAGTGGAGGAATCTCGCAAGCCAGCCACACGCAGTGGCGGAATCGTATCTTCCTGTATGTGTGTGTCGCTGGCATGTAGGGCCCGTTCACCTTAATTAATTAACTCCTCATTAGTTGTCTCACTAGACAGGGGTTTATTGCAGTGCAGCGCACAACACGCAATGTTGAAAGGTGAGCCGTACGTGCAGCTGTCACGCTACACGGACATGCTTATGCAGCCTCCGAGCCCACCAATGGCAAATTGGAGGCAAAACAAGCACGCAATTGACCGAGAATACGGCGCTTGTTGAAATTTCAATGACATGTCGATGCGTGCCATCAACTTGCCTTCTCAAGATTCTTGTCTGGCATAGAAATATCATTTTAGTCTTTCCCTTGCTAATGCACGAGAGGGACATGCATATGCAGATGAACAATCGTATGCTAGATTAATGAACAATTAACATGAACCCACCAATAAGAAGGGAATCCACTAACTCGGGTAAAAGAGTTTGCTATCACCTGATTTCCTTTTTCATCCTTTGAATCAGCATCCATTAGGTTTTGTATCGTCTTCTTCCTCCAACTTGTCTATGTGTCCCCGAGCTCTTGCTTGCCCTAGATGACCATCGTTCTACCACGTGCTGGAGCTCCGCACAGATGCTTGCGCTGTCGAGCTTAGACACAACATTGTCGTGCTCGTGGCAGCCATCTCCGTGCATGTTCCTGCCACCTCCTTTCTGCATCATTGTCCCGACCCAAATAGGTCTTGATCCATTTCCTCCTATCGACCTATCCAATGGCAGAACGAACACCATCGTGATTGTCATTGTCATTATCGACCACGATCGTGATCCAAGTTTGCCCCCACAAAGCTTTTTAAGACCAACAAATTTATAGACAAACTCTAATTTTAGAAGAATAACATTCCATCCATTAGCAAGCAACATCGTTCGAGATGCCTTCGGTCCGGGATCAATAGTCAGCACAAGAGTGTTAACATCAAGAATGGAAGGATTTCCATGATGCGATATTTTAGAACAAACATTTCGAAGTCAATCACTAGGGGGCATTACCACTCTTCTTTTCTTGCCCTTGTTTGTTTGGGGATGGCCCTTTTAACGAGTCCCGTCTTGGCATGTCCCATGAAAGAATAACTTATACCTTGTTTGGATCGAATAATATTAATAGATAGCTAGCTTGAAAGAGGTTTTTTTTTTTTTGATCCATCTACTAATAGGTAGTTGGATAGAGCATCTATTAGTATCCCTTCAATAACTAATCAATGAATTGGTAGTACCTCCACAAATAGACAATAGTTAGCGGATTTATTAGCAAGCCTATTTATAGATCCTTATTTACTAATTTTTGCTGTTAAGACTTGTATAGTGACTAAAAGAATTGGAAAGGTCGAAAGGCAGGATTGTTGAATGGCTGAAAGTGTCACCGTTGTCCCAGCCGAGTCCAGTGATGATATAGCGGATGACGTTTAACTGAGAGGCAGCCCCCGTGGAAAGCGACGCTCCAAAGTCCAAAGGCAACTCCTCTCCCCACCGCGATACCCGACGCCCGTGGCTGTGCCTGTAGCCATATGGGTAGGGCCTGGGGTGCCTCTGCCTTGCGACGGCCGCTGCCGCCGGCAGGTGCGGATCTGGGCCCACCGGACAGCTGCTGCGCACAGAACTGCAGGAATCGTCGCTTATTCCGACTCGCCGACTGTTGAGGAATACTACTACAGGACAGATCGGAGAAAAAATATCTGCACAGCACAGCCGTCTGGTGAACTAGTTGCCCTGTCGGATTCGGATCACCGGATGTACGGTCGCCGACACGCGTCCCGTCATCATTCGGAGACTAGAACTAGCGGGCCTCCGCGAGCCACGTGGCAGTGGCTATTGGCGCCTAGAGATTCCACGGTCCCCCCTTCTATGCCAGGCACCTGAACGGTCGCTTCATATATTAATATAACTATTAATATATGAATTAATAGTTATATTACGATGGCTTATATATTCTCTGCTCCGTATTATTTTTCTCATATCAAATACAATGTACACGTTGCTTTATGCTCCACCTCGCAAGATTAGTGTACTGCGCAAAAGTACATTGTCTTTTCTATTTGTTCAAGATTAGTTGAAGCGCATCCATGTTTTCCTTTTTTTTTTTTGCGAGGAATGCATGTGGATTAATTGCTTTCTTGGAGAGTTTGCATGCATAATAAACCTTCCCACAATAATCGTCACACATTATTATCGAAGATTTGATCCACCACTGATGCCAGATGGGCATCAAAGATTATTAAGGATAAGTGCTAAACGTGCATATATATTATTTGCATTGGCTCACTTTCGGGTGCCTCTCTCGTGAACGAATTTGAGCTTTGTTTTTCTCATTACACACCGACATATGAAAGTACATTCTCTCGGAATAAGTTTGCACTATAGAGACCCATCACCTTTTCTGAAGTTTCACACACACGCACACATCTATAATTTATTGCGGTGATGTATTATGAGCCAAAAAGTTTGATTTTTTTCCTTTCCACCGAACTACACAACTAGTCTACTCAAAAAGTATGTGTAAAGCTGTTGCTGTGTATACGTACACATTAAAGACACGATAGCATTTGTGTAGCTAGGCACAGTAAGTACGCCACGTCTACTATTGAATCACGAAGACTAGCAACATCAAATAAGTTTTATGAACACTAAGTACATAACTGCTTTTTGTTGACACTTGTGGTTTGTTTTTTCACTAACGGTTTATAATGTATAGACGCCAGTAGAAATATAATTATGAGTCCATGGCTATGAATGTTAGTGTAAGTTATAATTATGAGTCCATGGCTATGAATGTTAGTGTAAGTTATAATTATGAGTCCATGGCTATGAAAGTTATAATTTTACGACGTGTTGATGACACGTCCACAAGAAACCAAGAGAGCCGCCTTCCATGGAATCGAAGAAGAAAAGAGAGGTTAGGCGCGTATATGCAAGAAATAGTTGAAAAACCCAACGGCAGTCCGTATGCATGGTGGCCAAAAAAATCCTGGGTGGCCACGAAGAGAGACAGCTGCGCGCCCGGAAAATCGAGCTTTCCATCGAGCTGGTGACTAGGGGCCGGGGCCGCCGATGAGAGAGGCTGTACCCCTGGTGGTCCTCGTTGGTCCACGGAACAGAGAGAGGCCCGGCCGGCCGTCCTTCCGGTGCAGGACTGTAGGGTAGGGCGGTAGGCAGGCCGGCTGGCCGTGAAACCAACGGAGAGACGGGCAACAAATCTAGGACGAACAAACCAAACCCAGCACAGCTAGCTGGGCAATCAGATTAGAGGCCACCCAGCTGACAGCTCACCTCCCTAGTCCCTACCATCATCATTCAGGTAATTGCCAACTAAATTAAACTATCTAACCACTTATAATAATAATACGGAGTATAACGAATAAAAAGCTAGTACATGACTACCTTGAGGCTATGACTACCGGCAAACGAAACAATAGAAATATATAGGCTGTATAACGTTGCATCAATCAACCAAAATAGAAATAGCTATCGGTGTTAGTCATGAGACACCAGTTATACATGGAGTCGTATCTAGGATACCCATGACCACATAAATCAATCCTCAAAATGTTTTGGTTGAATTTGAAATCGTAGAGCCCCTAAAACTAAAACAAGGCCTTGTTTAGATTACAAAAATTTTAACCTGATAAATAATAACTCTTTTGTCATATTTGACAAATGTTGTCCGATCATGGATGAACTAGGCTTAAAAGATTTATCTCGTGATTTCAAACTAAACTGTATAATTAGTTATTTTTTATATATATTTAATGCTCTATGCATAAGTTCAAAAATTAATGTAACGGAGAGAGAGTTAAAAAACTTAAAATTTAGAGACAATGATAAGGGCGGGTGCATTCGTAGTTCCCGCAACAAATACGAAATGTCACCTCCCCCGGGTCCCACTTGGTGGGCCCAGGGCGAACTCTACGGCGCACGATAAAAGGAGACGTTGGAGGCTTTCCTCCCGGACCCCAGCCAAAAACCCCCTTCTTCTTCACAACAGACTCCCAATTCCACACTTCCTTCCCACGCAACAATGGCGGCCGCTCGCCTCCGCCTCGCGCTGCTACTCTCCGCGTGCCTCTGCTCCGCGTGGGCGCGCCCACGCCTCGAGCCGACCATCCGCCTGCCGTCCGAGCGCTCGGCGGCCGACGAATCGGACGACGCCGTCGGGACACGGTGGGCCGTGCTCATCGCCGGCTCCAGCGGCTACTACAACTACCGCCACCAGGTACATACGCGCTCCGTTCCGCTCCTCTCCGTCTCCGGTGACCGATCGAAACAGGCCCTCGCCCATGCTGCGTCGTCATCGGCTTGGCTGCTTACTCGATACCGTCCCGTTCGCGTAATTTGTTAATTTGATTTCCATCGTGATGGTTTTGGTTCAAATCATCTACGCTGGCAACCTGTAGTACGATTTGAATATTTTATACGACAGCTGATCATCCACAACTAAAGCCACACGGCTCGCGCTGCTGACTTTAAGAAAGCAAGTTTTGTCCATTCCACCTGCACCGTCAGATATACTATAATAATAGTAATATACTAGGAAGATTTTTTCTGTTTCGGTCCACATCATTCGCGGGCCGTATGAACTGGATTCGGTTCTCTTGTTCTGGCTTGCCAGTTTCTTGAGATGGGAAATTGCAAGGCCAGGTAGGTGATGAAACTTCCCTGACTTTTTGGGGCCTACATGTCACCATCAGTGTAGCAGAGCCGCCGGGGATAACCAACCACTGATAAAGCCAAATATACAGTGCTGATATTTACCTCTCTAGAAACATGACAATTTAATTATTCATATTAAATGGAATCAAAATACTGTTCTTACTATATGTGCTGGATGCCTGGATGTCTGTCTGATTGTGTGAGCATCATTCATCTGGCTTATGCTTGTGTTCCGAGTTAACTACTACTAGCATATGATTTTTCCCCATCTATGTTACCTCGAACATTATGGTTAGAGGAATCAGGCATGAACCATAATCGGTCCTATGTTTTTATTGACAAAGAAAGGTTAACTACTAATATAGCAGTATCTTTTGTTGGAAGCTAAGACAAGCTTTTTGGGGATTGGAACTTGCAGGCGGACATCTGCCATGCGTACCAGATCATGAAGAAGGGAGGACTCAAGGACGAGAACATCATTGTCTTCATGTACGATGACATCGCGCATAGCATGGAGAATCCGAGGCCCGGTGTCATCATCAACCATCCCCAGGGTGGTGATGTCTATGCTGGGGTTCCAAAGGTAATCCATATTTTTATTCCTTGAGCAAAGTTTACACTAGTTAGACATGTTCCAAGATTAACTTATTACTACTAAGTGGAGTGGTTGTGAAAAAGAAAAGTCACATCGTGACAGTATTATAGTTAGTGTATTTAACCTCGAAAGTATCAATAGCACCAAGTACTATAGTGAAAATGACAAAGTGGCTAAATTCCCGTCAGCCTGACGTCTTTGCCTTATTTGTTGTGAACGGCAAACCTGGATTGGTCCACCACAATTTTGTAACAAAAAAAGCTTGGAGAACCTAATTACAATTGAAATTTGCACATACATGTCAACATCTTTATAATACTGAAATTTACACACCCCTTGGTCTCAATTTTCCATCCATTTGGCTGGCTTAAATTAATCTGTTCCCCACTGCAGGATTACACTGGGCGAGAGGTCAACGTCAACAATTTCTTCGCTGTTCTGCTTGGCAACAAAACTGCTCTGACAGGTGGGAGCGGCAAGGTTGTGGACAGTGGCCCCAATGATCATATCTTTGTTTTCTACAGTGACCATGGAGGTCCTGGTGTCCTTGGTCAGTACTCGCAACTAATCGTAATTAATTTAATTAAGATTAGATGTTTCATTAGATAAAAAAATATCAGTGCATACATGCATGTAGAACCAAAATAGGCACAGTTATTTACTCTGTAAAAAAAATTCAGGAATGCCTACGTATCCGTATCTCTACGGTGATGACCTCGTAGATGTCCTGAAGAAGAAGCATGCTGCTGGGACCTACAAAAGCCTGGTATCATTAGTTGTTTGTTCAGTTATGCTCTGCAGAGTTGTGATATGTGAAGCAATGCTTGAGGTATATGCATACTCTTTCACCTGTTTTAGGTCTTTTACCTTGAAGCATGCGAATCTGGGAGCATCTTTGAGGGCCTCCTGCCGGATGACATCAACGTGTATGCGACCACTGCTTCAAATGCAGAGGAGAGCAGCTGGGGGACGTACTGCCCTGGCGAGTACCCGAGCCCTCCACCGGAGTATGACACTTGCTTGGGAGACCTGTATAGTGTTTCTTGGATGGAAGACAGGTACTTGATTTTTGTGCCTTTTTCATTGCATTTCGGTACTGTGAAATATTGTCCAGATCCTGTCAAACCAATTCACATGTAGTACCATGGATCTGTCTGTTTTGGTTCTATTCACATCAATTAGTTAACAAAGTACTTGATAAACCAATAAGTTAGTTAACATAGTACCGTACAGATTTGTTATCTGGGAATGATTAACCAATTAGTATGGTTCTAGTACCTAATGACTTGACTACCCTCTCTTTGTTAATTAAAGTCAGATGATGAAGGATATGCATGTGTTACTTTTGCTCTACTTTTAGTTGCACATGCTTTTCAAGAAATTTATTAATTTCCCCCATGATATTATGCCCCGCAGCAGTTGTTTTGGACCATGTGCTCTGCACTTATAACTTCTTTAAAAAATAATGAACTGAACATTTCAATTTGTGCAGTTTCCTTAATGGTATAGAGAAAAAATGAATACTAGTAAAATGAGTCTTCACCAGCTATTGTGCTGCCCTTCCCAGCTCACACTCTACATTATGAGATGGACCAGATGTTACACCTTAAACCCTAAACCCTTAAACCCTAAACCCTAAACGCTTCCCAAATCACACTCTACACTATTATTATCAGATTTTTGTTTCTGTTGCTGCAGCAGTGCAGCTCAACTCAACGTATGCATGTAACTAGTTAGCCTCTAGCCCTTCAGTATGCTGCAAATCTGATAACCATAGAACTAGACTCATTTATTCTTTTGCAGTGCTACTTTTTTTTTATAATACGTCTAAATATCAGGCTAGATCAGCTGTGCGTATAATCTTATTTCTTGGTTCCTGCATTTAAACTTTGAAGAAAGATACCACTTTTCCTCATTTAGTGCTTATTTGAAATTTCTCAATGTTGACAGTGATTTCCACAATCTGCAAACTGAATCTCTCAAGCAGCAGTATAAGTTGGTGAGTGTTTTGAACTTGAATTTATTAAGCATTACCTTCCAGCGATGCTTCACTATGCCTAATCAATGCAATTTATTGGTTGATCAGGTCAAGGATAGGACAGCGGTTCAGGATACATTCAGCTATGGTTCCCATGTGATGCAATATGGTTCATTGAAGTTGAATGTTCAGAAATTGTTTTCGTACATTGGCACAAACCCTGCTAACGATGGCAACATGTTTGTAGAAGATAACTCATTGCCATCATATTCAAAAGCTGTTAATCAGCGTGATGCTGATCTTGTCTACTTCTGGCAGAAGGTTTGTAAATCATGAGAAAGCTAGTTATCGTGGTTGTTCTCAGAAGACTTCTTTACTTCATTCATTTCTTTTCAACAATTTATGCATTCATTTCGATGAACAAAACCAACTGATTGGCTTCTTTATCTCATGAAGTACCGAAAATTGGCTGATGGCTCATCCAAGAAAAATGAAGCTCGGAAGGACTTGCTTGAAGTGATGGCCCACCGTTCTCATGTTGACAACAGTGTTGAGCTTATTGGAAACCTTCTCTTTGGCTCTGAGGACGGTCCAAGGGTTCTGAAAGCGGTCCGTGCAACTGGTGAACCTCTGGTTGATGATTGGAGTTGTCTCAAGTCCATGGTAAGCCTCTATTGACTATGCTTGCAGCTAAAGCATGAAAAATACTCTTGTTCTGCTTGCATTTTTGCATGCCTAACCAACCTCTGCATTTGCTTCAGGTTCGTACTTTTGAGGCGCAATGTGGGTCGCTGGCACAGTATGGGATGAAGCACATGCGATCCTTCGCAAACATCTGCAATGCTGGCATCCTTCCTGAAGCAGTGTCGAAGGTCGCCGCTCAGGCTTGCACCAGCATTCCTTCCAACCCCTGGAGCTCTATCCACAACGGTTTTAGCGCTTAAAAACTATAGGTGAGGCGAAATATTACAGCCGCTCCACCACACCAAGCTCCATTACATTTCGGTCCTCAGGTGGGGTCTTAGTTCTTGAACCATAGGTGAAGCAGACTTATACCACAATTATCATAGCTGTTCCACCGTACCAGATTACGTAACTATGCCCATTTTCCGGTGTACATACATAGTCGGAAAGTTATTTGGCAATTGTATTGGTCGTTGGTGTATATATTCCCTATAGTTTGTTAGCAGATGTGCAGTTTGTAATTCCGTAAATGAAGAACACATTGCTGCTATATTTCTATATAGCCGATTGATGTTCATGTGAAACTTTACCTCATTCTTGTTGGGAAATGGACTATCCATGGTGGAATTGTTGCATCGAAAGCAACCCCTGACTGATCCTTTATCCAAAATGAACCATTTGTTCATTTCCATTTGAGGTTCAGTTTATTTTCAGTTGTAGGTGTGGCTGGCGACATCTGTTCCACTATGATGCCAAACAAGTAGTATGGGCAGTTTCATTTGTTTCGTTCTCTTTGCCACATTGTTATGGCACTATATACCTGCAGTAGTTACCCATGGAAAGAAATAAAGAATTCCATCACTAAGAATCCCAGTAGTCAGTGTTCAGTTGCAAATTGTTCCCCATGTCACCCCAGCATGCTGGGACTGTGCTAGCTGCGGTTTGGAATTGGACATAAATTTGGGAAGGAAGCAAGAGCAGGGAAGGCTAGCAAGAGGTTTAAGAACTACGAAGCCTTCTGTGATGTACAGTACTACTTCCCTCCTATTTATCCGAGCCAAATAGCAACATACATTGCTGTAAAAAAAAAAAAGTCAACATACACCGCCATGTACATGGGCTGAGTGAACTATAGTTGTATATAAGCCCAGTCCATTGGGATATATGCTTATTACGGAGTATAACATAATAAATAATGCCTATGTTCCCCTTTGAGCTAATGTTCAGCACTTGTGACAATGATCCTCTTTGATACTAGGTTGTCACGGGCCGGGGCCGGTCTCGGTTTGTTGTTGTTGGTTGAACGGCTGTGGCTCTAGGCCAGAGAATTTTTCGCGTGACGCGCGACGTCGACGAGAAAAAAGGGCTACGGCTACGCGGTGCTAAGCTGCCAGCTAGTATGGCTTGGGCTTGGCCCTGGCACCAAAAGTCCAAAACGGCAGGGCTCAGTTTGTAACAGCTGATGGCTCTCCTATGTTATGTGCTAGTCAAGTTCAGGATTTATAGTACGGCAGGGCTCAGTTTGTAACAACTGATGGCTCTCCTATATTATGTGCTAGTCAAGTTCAGGATTTATAGTGGCATCTGGCATATTCAGGGTCATATATCTGTATATCCACATTGGGCATTCTTCCTTTGAAATGCTTTGACATAGTACAGGACTGGCCGGAAAGCTGCAGCCCCGTGTGGGTCCATTGGCCTAAGAAGATAATGAGGTTTGTTCATCAGGGTAGAAGAGTTTGTCTAAAAGGCATTACTAAGCACCTGTCCTATTCGAGAAAAAAACTAAGCACCTGTGCCCTGTCACATTGCTCTGCAATTTTCCCTCGGAATCTTCAGGGTTTTGTCAGCAGGAATGCAGTACAGCACTGTATGCAATTTAAGTGGGCTGAGGAATTCTCTGTTGAGTCTCTAGTGAGGCAAGAGTGCCTGGCCATCACTATTCCTGAATCAGGGGAGCTACCTGGCCAGATCAAAGAATTATTGGATTCCTATGCTATTTATTTCAGGAACCTTCTGTGTTACCTCCCCCAAGACCCTTTGATCACCAGATTCAATTATTACGTGGTGCTACTTGTGTGAACATTCGTCCTTACAAATATTCCTTAGCTCAAAAGGATGAGATTGTGAAACACTTATCTGAGATGCTCAAGAATGGTATCATCAAGCAGAGTCAAAGTCTATATGCATCTCTAGTACTATTAGTGAAGAAAAAGAATGGGTCGTAGAGGTTTTGTGTAGACTATCCACGTCGTAATGCTCAAACTGTTAAAAATAATCATCCAATGCCAATTGTGGATGAGTTGACTGATGAAATAGCTAGTTCCAAGTGGTTCTCCAAGTGGGACTTTAGAGCTGGTTACCACCAGATTTGTATCAAGCCTGAGGACACTCATAAAATAACATTTAAAACTCACAATGGTCTTTTATGAATTCTTGGTAATGGCATTTGGTCTCACTAGAGCTCCAGCCACATTTCAAAGTGTCATGGATCTCATCTTTGCTGCTCTAGTCAAGAAAGGAGTCATTGTTTTCATGGATGACATGCTTGTGTATTCTGAAACTCTTGAATAGCATGTTCTCCTTTTGGAGTAGGTATTTGCAATTCTCAGGCATCACAAATTCTTCATTAAGTTGTCCAAATGCTCTTTTGCCAAACAAGAAACTGAATATTTAGGACACTGCATCTCAAGTCAGGGAGTAGCTACTGAGAAAACCAAAATATTAGCAGAGGAGCAATGGCAAGTACCAAAGAATGTGAACGATCTGAGTGGTTTTCTAGGCTTGATAGGGTATTAAAGAAAATTCATCAAGCATTATGGTCTTATCAGAAGGAGCTTGACTGATTTGCTCAAGAAAGGGATTCCATTTGTGTGGACCTCTCAGCATCAGACAACTTTTTTTAGTTGAAGCATGATTACTACACATGTACTGGCTATTTCTGATTTCAGTAGGCAGTGTGCGTTGGAGACTGATGCTAGTGATGTGGGTTTTGGAGCAGTGTTATTATAGGATTCACACCCTATTGCCTATTTAAGTAAAGCAATGTCTCCTAAGAATCATGTGACTTCTAGAATTCAAAGCTCTATTGAAGCTCATGGACTTATAGTTCAAGATCATTTATAAACAGGGCTCTCTAAATCAAGCAGTTGATGCCCTATCAATGCCATGAACCAGCTAGGTTGTTTTGTATTTCAGTCTGTAACCATAAGTGGTTGGAGAAGCTAAAACTTGGTGCTCTGATGATCCTAAAGCCCTTGAAATAATGTCTGATCCCACTGGAGATTTCACTATTACAGATGGAGTAATTAGACATCAGGGATGGATCTGGTTGGGCACAAATTCTTTAGCACAACAACATGTTATAGAGGATGTGCATAATTCTCTATGGTGGACACTTAGGTTCCAGACCACTTATTATAGAATCAGAAATCTCTTTGCATGGCTAGGGATGAAGGATGCCATTCTTAAGTTTGTTCAGGCATGTCAGATTTGTCAGCAAGCAAAAGTGGAACATGTCAGATCACCTGGGTTATTGCAACCTCTTTATGTGCCCACCCCAGCTTGGCAGGTGGTATGTATGGATTTCATTGAGGGTCTTCCAAAGTCATAGAAATTAGACAAAATTTTGGTGGTGATTGATAAATACACTAAGGATGCTCATTTTATTCCCTTGGCACACCCTTTTTCTGCTCTGAATGTGGCTCAAGCTTATTTGGACAATGTCTACAAGTTACGTGGCCTTCCACATGCAATTGTGTCTGACGGTGATAGAATTTTCATTAGTAACATTTGGAAATAGTTGTTTACTCTATCTAAGACCCAGTTGCTCATGAGTTTATCTTATCAACCTGAGACTGATGGTCACTCTGAGAGGTTGGATCGATGCTTGGAGAGTTTTCTTCATTGTGCAGTCAATTCATATCCTCATCAGTGAAGTAAATTGCTATCAGTAGTTGAACTGTGGTATAATACTAATTACCATTCAGCTCTAGTACGGTCTCCATTCAAGGTGTTGTATGGCCACCCTCCTCAGCTCTCTGGTCTTAATAATGAAATCCAATTAAACTGTCAAGATTTCGAGCAATGGTTACTGGAGAGACATTTGTTATGTGATGTCATTCAGATACATCTCCATTGTGCTCAGCAATGAATGAAATCATATGATGATAAAGGGCGTTCAGAGTGAAAATTCAAAGTTGGAGATTTGGTCTATTTGAGGTTGTAGCCATATATCTAGTCCTCAGTTGCATGTTTCACCTTCAGTTCAGATTGAGGATGACATTTCACAAGTTTCTACTAATCCCACAGCTACTGCTACTCCAATTCAATTTGTTCAGACATGGTCATTGTTGATGGTAATTAACTCCAAATTTAAGCCATCAACTTAGGCTAGGAATAATCTAAAAAGAGTTAAAGTGTGTAGTTATAGGGTTTGATTCTAATGAGTTCCACGAGTTGTGTC
The DNA here is from genome assembly GCA_023333625.1 of Bothriochloa decipiens. NCBI lineage: Eukaryota > Viridiplantae > Streptophyta > Magnoliopsida > Poales > Poaceae > Bothriochloa > Bothriochloa decipiens. Next base: position 31,172,922 of record CM041634.1, read on the forward strand.
GTTCTCACTTATTTTGTGGGATAACTGATATTTGATATACAAATGTATCCCAAGTGAGGAATTAGAGCACACCATTGCGAAGAGCTCATCAAGACGATCGAAATGGACATATCATATGCTACATTTGGAGTCCCGAATAGAGAGTCCTCGAAGGATATGATTCGGAAGATTCTAGAAGGCCCTAAAACCATCATCATCATCTACAAATCTAGGGGTTAATCTGTCAGAAAATCACCACTTTAGAGTAACTACATTCTGTGCAGGGACTTTTCCAGAAGCTGACCAAGGGAAGAATCCAACCATGGTATGACTACTTGCGTGAATGGGATGAAACTTGGCACGAGAAGGATCTAGAAGACACCAGAAGGCACCAGACCAAAGGTGGGGCCCACCTGGCAGCAGGCCAAGTCCACCGACCTCTCCCCTAGGTCGACCGACCTAGGTCGGGCCCACCTATCAGCCATCTTCGCTCTATGTATCTCCACCGCCTTTGAGATCCCATCTCCACCGTCGTTCAAGGTCGGTTTGATCTGAGGGCTAGGGTTCATTCCAAGGGGCTATATAAACAGAGGCAGACCCTCCAAAGAAAATCAATTCATCCAGATCATTCATTATTCAGTTCAGAGGTGTCCCTCGAAAGGATAACCTAGAGCTCCACTATCCTAGGGCATAGCTAGAATAAGAATTAGAAGTAGAGGAGGCAAGCTACGCTTGGATTCCAAATCTAGTCATGAGGAGGCTCGGTAATAGCCCTGTACTACTCTCTTGTATCAACATTTATTATATCCATTGTGTTCTAGTTCATCTTGTTCATCGTCTTGTTTATCTTGTTCATCTGATTCATTGTCTAGTTCGTCTAGTTCATTGTCTAGTTCATTGTGTTCTTGTTCTAGTTGATATAATTGTTATGACTTGGTTTAGTTGCATATTCATAATTACAATGATCATCATCTACTTTGATTATATGTTTAGCATAGTTAGACTAGCTTCTAGTTTATACATATGTTCGTATAGCGCCCGTCTCAATGATCATGGGATGGGTGGTCAACAGTGTAGAGACATGATGTTTAGACATTGTTTACCTGCGGATGCATCCTACTTTTCAGGTCAATTAGTGGTAGATCACGAAGGTGACTTTTATAACTTCGTTGAGTCCTATGTAGTCCACTCCCCGAACGATAGGACGAGCATGGCCCGGTTCCAAGGAGATAAATCTTGCTCTGTTCTTGATCCTCTTTCGGAATGCCTCTTGGGTATAGATAGGAAGTAACTCTACCCATGATGTTAGGCATAGTTGCAGTAATCAATGTAGTCCTTGACTAGTAGTTAAGACAATTATTAGGAGTCTTTACCGTTCTACTTTGAGCTTTGTTAGAATTACGTCCAGGATGGAAAATGTTCGGTGGAACCCCTTTGGGACTGCCTTAACCTGTTTATCTTATCGTTATTATATGATTGATTCATGTTTGAGATGATCTAGTGGAACTCTTATCACAAGTGTGTATGTTTTAGCTCTTAGTCATGCTACCTCCTCAGCCTTCCTAGTGGTAAAATTATAAATAACGATACCTGAAACTTTCCTTGGTGAAATGTTACAACGAGTGTATTTTATCTGTGCACTTGTGAATAACCTTATTCATATTTTCTAAGTGCTGCAACCATAAATACAATCACATCTTTTGGTATTGTGTTGGGGATGACAACCTGGCTTAAGCAATGCTAAGAGATGTCCCATGTCTCTAATGCCATTGCTAGGGTAGGGTTTGATCTACCTAATTTGTAATCGTGTTAGAAATGCCAACAATCATGTAAGAAAGGAGCTTCAATTATCTCTCAGATTCTCATGACTTAGGATTCTGTGCCTGCTTCAATGGCTACTTGTGAGGAAGTGCATGATCTTCATCGACATTTTCCACATCATCCAGCTTGAAGCAAGCTGGATTTCAAGGAGGAGGTATGTCAGGCACAAGAAGAAAGGAAGAAAGGGATTGAGGCCTGACGTTCATCCAACAATAGATGAGAAGAAGACAAAGTGTGGCTAAAAACTTAGTGTGTTGAGTTTTGGTTCAGGTTTGATCGGGTTTGACCTATTTGGTTACAGGGGCTCGGCCTAGGTTAAAGTGTGTGGTGTTGGCGTTTAAAGGTCGCTTGTAACAATTGGTGACCAGTGGCGGAGCTCTAGATATGGCAAGGTGGGGCCAATGTTGTACCTTAATTTTGTCCATTGTTTGTTGTAGCTCTTTTATTTGCTAAAGATGTTATAAACTATATTAATCTACCGGCCCAGCTTGTTGTACGCATGAGCTGGCGCCTCCATGGCCCAGGTCCACCAGAGCCATAATATAAAACTCTTGGGCCTAACTCAACCCAAAAGACTAGCCTGATAGATGAGGACCGTCCCACCTTATATGTTGTGTTCCTCCACCATCAATTAGTGATGTGGGACTAACCCCAACAATTATACCATACCTTAGTTGTCAGTTGTCCCCCGCCACTGTTGGTGATAGTATGAAATAACAGAAAACTAATTCTAGAATCTCATCCCGTACCTTTGTTCTTCCCTGAATTGCTTTTCTTCGCCCCCACGTCTTGCTGTTCGTCCCCAAATTCTCGATCCAGTCTAGTTATCAGTTGTGTTCTGATCTAGAACACAACAGGCAGGTACCACGGCAACGACCATGCTATTAATTAAAAGATATGAAAGGAGCAAGTCTTGCCGCGGCCTCAGGGTGGCCACGTCGTCCGCAATTCTCGGCCGTCCGATCGGACGGCCGGACGGCCCAGATCAGTCGAGTCCAGGCTATTTTGTAAAAAACTCTCGAACTCTGGCAAAATACAACCCGTCGTCCATCGTCCTCTCTAAGTTTTTATTAAAAAAGACCCTCGAGCTTTTTCAAAATAGGACCCACCGTCCAGGCGATTCAATGGGCTGGCCTACCACCGCATCCCCTGTACGCGGGCCGAACTGGGCTAGGTTCGGCCCAAATGGTCTTCTTCTTTTTTGTCTTTTATTAAATCCTATAATATGCTGATTTTATTTATTTCATACAAGAAATCATAAGAGCTCCTAAAATCATGAACAAATTTTAGAAGACTTTCCATGATGTACTCTATGTATAAAAGATATGAATCTTGGAATGTAAAGAAAATTTAAATTATTTAGAATAACCACTTTTAATTAACAAATAAAGATTCTATAATTCATACACATTAAAATATTAATCAAAATATTATAAAATTATTTAGTGGATGCTTTGTGACGTTGAAAACCTCTAAAAAAGATAAATTTTAAATGTTTCAACAAACTATTATTCATACTCAATTAATAAATTAATTTAAAAAGAAGTTTATAGTTGATTTTTATATGAATCAAAATATATAGACAACAAAATAAAAACTCAGCGGTTAACATTTACAATCATCCAAAAATAATAATTTCCAAATAACATGAATAAAAAACACTAATACATTGCATAAACAATTAATACGCTTGTGCTTTTGTGCGCTGCTTAAATACGCAAAATAAAAGAGATATATCTGTGCTTTTTCTTTGTTATGTCGTTATCTATAAACAGTGGTGTATTTTCATAAATATAACTGTGGTGCCAACCCTTATGGACGCGCGCAAATCACTGGTCAAAATCAAATAAAGAGCAGCCTTAGCACACAGGTTTGCATGGTCTCGTTCTGCCAGTGCCAGGGCAAACAAAGCAAGATAGCAGGACCAACCAACCGTAGCACAATTCCAGCAAATCAACAATTAAAGCTGTGTTGTGTAGGCCATAGTGGTAGTGGCGACACTAACTTTTGATCTTCTTGTCTTTGGCTCGCACATGAAGTGCAATCATGCGACGAAAGTGGTAGCTAGCCTCCCGTCCGTCTGTAGTACAGCACTATTCCGCGCTGCTCTTTTGTTCATTAATCAACAAAGTAGGCAGCAGTGAATTGAAGCAGTGGATCGATCTGGATGGGTAGCTAGGCTAGCAGACGAGTTTGCGCCGCCGCCAACGAGACGAAAACAAATGAAATCAGGAAGCTTATCCTGATTTCAGTTGTCCACCTCTATTGTTTACTAAAATGTCCGATCGAGGAAGAGACTCTAGCCCGGGGGTCGAGATGGCCACCTCGATTCTTTACTAAAATGTTGGGAACTCTTGACGTAGTTCCAATCAAATAAGAAGAATGTCTGGGATTTTTTTTAATAAGGTATAATTTGAACGCACATAACCCACACATTTCACACACATTCTACACGTACACACGCTAAGAAAAGATTGAGAGCCGTCACCGTCTTCATTACACAAAAACACGCAGTACCACCAAATACGTACGCATACGTGTACCACAGAAAGGGATTAAAACCCCGGCTGCGAAACTCGCGTCGAGCAGCGCTCGAACGCGGGCCGACAGGTGCTCCACCGAGCGGCCTTACCAACGCGCTACGCGCGCAAGAATGCCTGGGATTTATAAGGATTCTGTTTGTATAGTCAAAAGATCAACTATGTGGTCCCCGAACACCTGATTGAATGAAATCTGGATAGTATTTGCTCCAAAAACCAGTAGAGTTGAGGTTTGGGTATACCTTAAAAAGTTCTTGGTTGAGATGTATTTTAAGAAAAAAAACGAGATAAAAAAGAGTTTTAAAGTTTCTGTATTATTTGCTCCAAAAACCAGTAGAGTTGGTTTTGGGTATACCTTAAAAAGTTCTTGGTTGAGATGTTTTTTTAAGAAAAAATGAGACAAAAAAGAGCTTTTAAGTTTCTGTATTATGTTTTTTTTGCTAATAAGACAAACTGCAAATTCGAGTGGAGCGACCTGTGCCAAACATGAAAATACAGATCTACGTCTAATATATATAATAAAAGTTTAAGAATGCAAGAAGGCATCTTTGGAGACCTCTACTACCGACAGAGGTTGTGCCAGAGCACAAAAGGACACGCGAAATTAATATACATCCGGATCCAGATGTTTTGAATGATCCTGCTACATTTTTTTTTTTTTGAGAAATGAATGATCTTGCTAGTAGGCATAATTTAAGCGTTCATTTGGGCCGCCGCCGGTTAGGCGTAAGAGGATTAATTTTTGTGAGCAACAGGATATGAATATGATACGGCCCATCTTATTATATTAGCATAGCTATCAGTACGTACTAACCTCTGACTGACTTGTTTAACCGAACAGAAGGGGTCTGCATCAGAAGCTTCTCTGGCCACGCCTTCCAGTCCAGTTCCACGGACATGATTGTTGTCAACATCATCTCAAACATTATATTTTTTTGGCTGGAAATGAAAGTCGCGTTAGGAAAGTATAATTGCCCACGATTGTAAAGTCACTAATAATAGAGAAACTAGTGGTGGCAGTGGCAGTGGCAGTGTATTTAGTGTATATATAATGGCACATGTACTAGCTAGGTTCCACTAACGACGGCGTAACGTGCGGGGCAATTTGTGACGACGACGACGACTTGGTATCAAACCGACAAGCACGTCAAAACATACTTCAATGCTTTGCTTTGCTTTCACTGCCATTACACACTAGGGTAGGTCAGTTTTTTCTTTTTGTATTTTGTTAAAGAGATTTCTTAAGAAGTGCAGCATTATATTCACACGACATATCATGCACATCGTATATATGTTGAATTCTTCCTGTGCAATCAAAGCAACGAGGGCTTGAAACACAAGGGGGTCAGATATATGTCGCCAACAATTATATATACTGAACAAAATAAATTAATGAAAGCTTACTAGGCAGGGGACGGTTCACTTCCGGCTCATGATTGGGAGGAGGTGTAGTTAGCTTGATTTTGTGCTTCGGGTGTGTGTGTGTGTGCATGATTGCGTGATGTGATTAAGTTGACCCTCTGGCCGGGGTGATTAGGTGAGAAAGAGGACTGTGTGTGTGCGTTAGCTTCCTAACTTGCTTCTTTCCTTCTTGTTGGCGTGTGTATGTGAGAGGGAGGGTAGAATTGACAGCTATCCGTGACACCAAAGTTGCAACCACCCCCTTAGCTACAGCTGTTGCGATACATATATGTATATACACGTCGCTGCAGATGCATGTATATGGATGGAGTTGGAATTATTGGAATATATACAGTGTGATGGAGCTGGAAAGGTGTAGTACCTACATACCAAAATGAACTTGGATCATTCTTTAATCGTGCGTTCGTGTCCAAGCTAAGCTAAGCTCTTAGCTAAGCAATACCATTGCTGATAGATGTGTCTCAGACGTGTCGTCTAGCAAAGCTTATAGCTGGTACTATCTGTTAGTTGGACGGTACCTATATAAGGAAACTGCTGCGCTTGCTTGCTTGCTGGTGCGGACAAATCAATGGCTACGACTCCTACTCGTCGTCTCTCGTTCTCCCCGCGATATGCCTGCGCCTGCCTATCCCTACGTAGCTTTTGATCAGATTTCTACAACAGACTGCGAACCGTGATTTATGAACCTACATCTGTATCCATGATCCCGCGTCCAACATAAGCTAGGCTACTACGACGGCTGGGGTGACGAAAGGAAGAATCGGGTAAACGTAGCGCAGGCTAGCTTGAATAGAACAGCAACGTAACCGAATGAATAATGATATATACGGGAATCGCAAATAGTGCACAATATGTATCGACGCGTCGCTTTCAAACAGAAGGGCAGCAACAACAGGAGCAGATGGATGGAGTTCGTGGCCACCGCCGGCCGGCCAGTTCGCATTATGGAGCGCGCCATTTGTGTGGACGGGCGGCATGCTGCACATGGATCCATTTCATCACGGCACGAACAAGGATGATAAAAAAACGTAGCAGTAGGTAAGGGCGTGTTTGGTTGCCCGCATCTGGCCGAACGTGCATCCCGGGATGCAGCTTGTCGCTGTTTGGTTGCCTGGTCCTGTCCGCGAGCCTCGCTGAGCTCGTGTAAAAGTCACCCCTGGGCCTGGCTCGCAAAGAACGCTCAAATCAGCCGTTTTTCTTCAGCCAGGCTCGCTCCGTGCACCCTCGTACGCGTGCGTGCTCCGATGTCGACCGCCAGGAGATGGCGCGAACTCACTGTGGTTACCTCCCTCTTTCCCGCTGTTGACCGCGTTTACATCCCCTCTCCCGTCGTCGCTCCCCGTCGCTCCGCCGGTAGGTGTCGTGGATCTGAGCCACCTCTTTCTCCTCTTCTCCGCTCTGTTGTTCATCGATTCGGCCTGCTCATCCTTCTTCTTCTATATCCTGCTGGTGTTGCAAGTGCTGTGGATGAGCTATATACAGGACAGTAATTTGTCCCTCCACCTAACTTCTGTGTACTGTTGATTTTGAAACCCTAACTCCCAATTTCTTCTCGATCTACATGCAGGCTGACCAGATCTAAGTTATTTGTTGTTCTTGAGGTATGAATCCAAGTTTTTTAGGGCTTTTTTTGTTTTCTTTGCTGTTTGCAGTACCATAACCTTAACATGAGGCATGTAAAATTCATTTATTTTGTTGTATACTTGCAGATCTGCCCTCCCTCAATTGGTGTCCTGCTAGTTTTGTTTGGTATATGAGATATCTAAACCCCTCTCTCGTTCCCCCCTTGAATCTGAACGTATCTCCTAGTCTATGATGGTGCCAATTATAATCTGAGCATCCATAAAAGTATATGATGCTACAAAAGTTAATCTGAGCATATATCCCAAGTCGATGATGATTGCAATTTTAATCTGAGCATTTTTCCATGTATGATGATTGCAAGTTTAATCGGACCATATTTATGTGCATATCTTTAGCAAATGCCCCTTCTGTGTATGTTGAATTACTATTTCGTTCTTGAAAATCTCCATATTTCTGGACATTTGCAATGATGTTTATTGTGTCTTCCTCTTGATTGAGACATTGGACAAATGTGGTGATGATTATTGTTATTGTAAGATACTATACTAGAACTGAGACTGTGGGGACATATGCAGTGATGATTATTCTTTCTATTTTCTACTTGAGGCATGTGCACCGATGGTTTTTTAATGCTACTCTAAACTGGGACATGAGGCATGTGCAATGATGTTTTATTCTTTATGCTCTAAAACTGAGGCATAAGGCATTCGCAATGATGTTTAAGTTTTATGCTACTGAAAACCTGAGGCATGAGTGGGGGGGGGGGGGGGGAGGGGGCGTGATAATGATAAAAATATATGACATGGCTGAGGAGTTTATGCATGTTGATGATCTTCTGTTTCCTAGACCTGAGAATGTTTGCTGCTATTCATATACTTGCTGATTATGTAGCAACTCCTGCTAGTGGTTAGCAAGATGACCTAAACCAGGATTCCTTACCTTAGCTGCATCTCTTTTTGCTTGTGTTGACATTGATGTTGATAAACTGGGTTTATACCCTGTGCCAATGATGAAATTTTATATACTGAGTTAATGCCTTATGCCAATGATGTTTTGGTCTGAGCATTTTTTCAATGCCAATGATAATTTGTCCATGCTTTTCATGATTTCTTTTGGTAAATATGAGCATTGTGTAATACCAAAGATTCTCTACGTCAGAATTCATTTGAATTGAAAAATGTAATGATCTTAGTTCTAAGTTGTAGTAATTGCTCTTGTAATTTGGAAGTTGATGGTGTAATTATTTTAGTGCAGGCTTTAGTAATTCTAATATTGCTATCCAAAATGATGTAATTGCAAAACAATTATAATCTCATTTGGTTTGGTTGTAATCTCATTGCAAACAAGTGTATAATTTTTGGTTTGGCTGGTGGTAACCATACCACTCAAAAGAAGTGGTGAGTCCACCGGCTTGTACGTAGGCAACCAAACATGGTGCCTGTATCCCCATAATCTATATCTGATGCAAGGGAAGTGAACCAAACACCATCTACACCTGACCAGGCTACTGGAAGCTGAGCAACTAAACACCCACGTCTGCATGCACTCGGCCTGGGCAAAATAGGCCAGGCTGGTTTGATACGAGCCAGCGTGGGCTGGGAAGTGAACCAAACACGCCTTGAAGCAGTAGCACAGGCTCCCTTTATTTGGCTAGCAAATCAATCGGGCGAACAAACAAAAATAAAGCCCAATGTACGAGGAGCACGCATAGTCCGCTTTAATTTGTGACAGGGACTGCTGCAGCTAGCGCGCCAAGTGTCGGGCCGATCCGTTTCCTTCCGTTGGTGCTCGCTCCATCATCGGCTTGCCCCGCGGCGGAACACTTGCGGTGGTGGCGCGCGCACAGCCACGCACCTTGCCCTGCCCGCCGCCCTCACTTTTCCGAGTGCCAAAGCGTTGCTCTCTCCTTGTGATGCCATTCCCTTGGCAACGAAGCAAACGCTGCGGTGCGCAGCAAAATCACGTACGGATCCAACGCGTCGTGGGCGCCACACCGGACCCGACGCGCGCGCCCAAGTTTCGGCAGCTGCGGCGAGCGCCGAGGTGGGAACATGTGTGTGCGATGCGGCGCGTTCTTCCCAGCCATTTGATATGACTGATGAACCGTTAGTTGGTTCACACATGCTTGTACACGCCATCCCTTCGTTTTCGTCGGACATGCATTTTGCATTCATCAGGCCGCGCATTACTCATGTGCACCGTCCGCCCCCAAAATGTGATACTGGGCACGATCAGGCTCGCGCCTTTTGCCGACCCATGCCTTCGTCGACGTGCACGAGAGAGCCTTTACTGTGGGCAAAAAAAAAAACAACCCTAGTACTCGTACCTCCTACAGTAGATATCACTCTGCAAACAGTGATGGAATCAAAACCACTGTTGGGATGCTTCATGCTTCAATCGGTTTCACATACTCCAGCCGTAGCCCGTTGCGGATTTGTAAATATAATAAGCATATACTTTTACCGTTGCCGTATAAAAGCTCCTACATTCATATAAGAAAAATATACCTGACAAAAAGAAATAAACAGACAAGAATTTCTACGTACGAATATACCCTATCTTGAGGGAATTTGGCTCCATCGAATCGAACATGGTACCTCCTCAGACGTTTCTCGAAACCACAGCCTCACCGATGATGATGATGATGAGTACAGTACACAAATGGAAACGTTTTTTTCTTTTATTTATCAAAATCACCTTTCTACTATCTCACCGGCAAATTCGATTCTCAACAGAAGCAGAGGAGACCCCAAACCAAATCACAGACCCGTGCCAGCTGTCAACTCCACCCGCCCGCGTCGCCCCTCTATAAATAGCCGCCCCCTTCCTCAGCACCTTTCCCCACCACCAGCACAGATCTCGTGCCAGCCGCTATCATCCGTTCCTTCTCCACATCCCCTGCCACCGAAGCAAGAGCAATGGCCGGAGTCGGATCGAAGGCGCTCTCCGTGGTGGCCGTCCTGGCGGCCGTCGCCCTCTCGGTGGCCTCCGCTTCCGAGGCGCCCGCGCCCAGCCCCGTCTCCGCCGCCGGCGCCGCGTCCGCGCCCTTGGCCGCGGCGCTCGTCGCCTCCGCCGCCGCCTTCCTCTTCGCCGCCGTCCGCCACTGAGCCGATGCGCCTGTTCTACCTGCCTAGCAGTACTAGATCTATTTATTATTATTGGAGTGTGTTATTCAGTAGTAGTTCTAGTAGTAGTAGGGAGATTTCTTCGTTGCTCTCGTGTCGCCGTCGCATTTTGGTCGGATCTGGTGTTTCCTCGGTGGATGGATGGTTTCTACCGTGTCGTCGTGTGTGTGATCTGATGATCCCCTTGTAGATACTCTGCTATTATCTCTGTCTGGTTGCTACTGCCACTGATATATTGTTATTATTGTTTCTTTATTATATTATTGCTACTGTTTGAGACATGCCTGCGTTGTTGCTAATCTAGTCTTTCTCTCTGCACTTGATTTGATTCTGCTTCCGATCCGCGTCGCGTTGCATCGACGCAGGTTCTTTTTGTGGCCAGGAATAGAATCACTTATTGACGATCTGAAGACTGAGCCACGATTCTTGGTCAGGTGTGTTTATTTATGTGGCCAGCCATTTAACAGTATTTTTTTCTCATAAAAAATCAGCAGCAGCTAGAACCAGCCACCCAGAAACGACCGGGCGATGATCAGGAATCAGAGAGGGGAATGAACCTCGGGGCTTGTGTAGTTTAATGAGTGTCGCAAAATGTATCCAGAAACTCTCATGAATCGTGGTGACTCAATTCTCCGTTCCATTTTTATTTATATTAATTATTATCGTTTTTTGGCAGAAACGTCTATCATCTCATTCAAAATTCCTTGCAACCCAATGCCGTCAAAATAAAACAGAGACCGTGATGACTGACTGCGTGTACTGGCGAGCTAGCTGGAGCAGCACATGATCTTCTCTCTCTTTTTGCTGCACTGCACTGACCGCTCCTTTGGACGGTCGTGTTCAGCTTGACCCAGACCATTCTGTCCTGCCCTCCTCTTTTCATTTCTCAATGGTGGCCAGTATTCAGCATCAACAGTGCTAGACGCTGCTGCTAATCCTACAAACTCTTTCTTGTACTCTACCGATATAGACAAGAAAACAGTAGTGCTTTGGCAGCTCTTGTCGTGATAAGTAGGGGACGGACGAGGGACGAGGGGGGATTGAAGCGTGTATTATTCCGAGTCAGTCATGGGCCTCGTTTAGATTTTAAAATTAAAGCGGAATTTCTGTAGCATTTCGTTTGTATTTGATAAAAATTATCTAAATTTTAGCTAATTAGCCTTAAAATGTTCGTCTCATAAAGTACAATAAAACTGTGTAATTAGTTTTTTATTTCATCTATATTTAGTACTCTATGCATGTATTTGCCGATATTTTAATATGACAGAGAATAGGAATTCTGTATAATAAATTTGGTGCCCAAGTTCTAAAATCTAAAGAAGGCCATGGATCATTTTTGGGTCCATGGGGCTCCAAACAGGAAAGAGCGAAAGGCCAAAGGAATGGCTGGCACGTGAAACCATGATGCCGTCGAGCTCGCCTCTGCTCGGATCGGCTGGCCGGCTGGGCTTTGCTCCTGTCCGGACTGGACCCCTGTGGCCGTGGCCCTGCTTCAGCCATGTGCTGTCCCGCGTAGTAGGCGCATCGCGTTCCTTTTGCAGTCGTTTTCTCGGTCGGACCCGGGCGGTTGCCACCACCCTCCGCCCTCCAGACGAGCATCAGCCACCTGGTGTTCTTACCAGCCTGTGCATTTGAGATTAAGCACACACGTACCAACACCAAGGCTCTGCAGAAATAGTCAAAGCCACAAAACCTTTCTTTATGCCTACACCAAATTCCCCTTACGCACGCACGCGCGCGCGCTGACAGTGAAACCCGGCAGGTAATAAGGTGATATAGATAAACTGACAAATAAACTGATGATCACAATGCCATCCATATCCCGTGGGGGCAACAGGTGTCACGAAATGTTGGTAAGAAATGCAGTTTTTCTCTTACAGCTGTTGCCGTGTGACGGCTGGCAAGCGTAAAAAAAAAACAAGCATATCCGACCAGTCATCAGTGAGTTAACCCTAGCTCTGTTGCCTATTCCTCTTCTCCATCTCCATTATGCGAGACACCAACGGGCAAACGTGACAGCCGCCTAGCTGGTGACAAGGACGGCTTGTGGGTGACACAAGCGTCCTGTCGTCTTCTTCTCTCTTAAGCCCCTTTGATTTATGATCCTGTCAAGTCGTCGTTCCCTCGACCCGTCTCATTTGAAGGATTCATCAACAGTTTACATGGCTGGGAGATGTCGACTTTCCATTTCACGGATCGCCCGAAAAAACCGGGTACGAATTCGCCTCCTCTTCCAGTAACTAACTAATGGATACAAAAATAGGAGATATTAGGCGCTATTTCAACCAGCTGGACCGTCAGTTAGAGATGCAATGTTCTAGGCGTCATCTTAGTATGAGTATTAGTATAGAACATAGATATAATCTGACATGATATGACCAAGACACCCAATCATCCGGCGTGCTTCTAGACTTCGCACCATTCGTCGTATTCGTTATTTTACAGAACATTATATGACACAAGCATTTCAAATGTGAAAAACAAATATGCAAAGGTAGACAAAAGTCTCAAAGTGTATTTGTGCCCCCATGTTTTCTCATGTAAAGGAGTCCTTTATCGTACAAACACATATTCCCTCCACCCGAAAACAAAATCAACTTCCGGTGTTGTTTTAAAATAAACTAAATTTGACAAACTTTATAGATTATCAACATCTACGAAACAAGAAAATATATTTCATTTATTCACCAAAAATGTATATTTCATTATTTATTTAATGAAACTATTTTGGTGTCACAAATATTATTCTTTTCTACAATTCCAGTTTGAACAACCCCAGAAGTGGATTTATTTTGAGATGGATGAAATATAATCTTCGTTTTGCTGCTCTCTCAATTTCAGACAAGTCAATATTATGCGCTCATTAATAAGAATGTGTACAGCATTTTGGAGATATCGCAAGAGTGCTGGAATAATTCAAAATTGTCATGTCAAGTTCTATGAGTTGAAATTTCACAAGAAAAGAATCAACAGGCCAATGATCTCGCATTTCAACTCTCAATATATTTAAACATTCCCCGGTTCCATTAAAAATTTCAATCCTCCAATCATATTTTTGAATGGAAACTAAATTAGCATGCTGACATTTTCACATGGACATCATTTTCCCTTAGTAAAAAAGGAAAATACGAATATGCAGGGTTGCAACAGGCTCTATATATCCTTCCTTTGTTCACGATATTGGTCCAGAAACAACATGCACAGCATTCAAACAATTAATAATTGAATATAAAAGGTAGACGAACACATGAAATCCAATGATTTACAGTTAGGAGAATATGCTACGGAACTCAATCAAAGTGATACTGTTGGATTCCATCTATCGACAAGCATGTTAGCCTTATCGTCCAGTTGCTGAACACAGAACCCCTAGCCAAAAAAAAGAAAACCCTCAAGCTTGGGTGTGTCTGCAATTGCAATTACAAAAACACATGCACAGCAAAAGAACAAAATTACATCATCCCCTCTTTGCTATTTGCTATAATTGGTCTGAGTATTGTGTTTCCATTAACAACCTTTGTTGTTGCAATGAGGAAGTCGTAGCCCATTCCTTCCTGCAATACACAAGGCAAGAGTTACGAAGTGAAGAAAACTAAGAATTAAAGTATAGTCCAACTTCCTCATGCGTGTTTGAAAAAAAGAGAAAAAAAATATTTCATAGTGAAAATTCAGGTCTTATATGCAGTAAAAGGTTCAGAGAAAGACTTTGTTCAGGTAAACAGTAGTGTAGTGGTCAGGTTTTTTGGTAGTGGCGTGGGGGAGGGCTGATCCATACAATCAACTATCATAACAAAAGGGACACCGAAAAATTGCGAAAAAGAATTTAATCTGGGCTAACCAATATAAAATGGTTGCACCAAATTATTCTTATTGATTTAATAGTCAAGAAAACAAAATCAGGAAAAAAATACTCCTATGTACCATGGATATTGAAGTGAATTTTTGCATCTAAGAAGATACCTTGGAATCAATTTGCTTAAACATCTGAAAAATGAGAAACAAGTAGGGCAGGGCGTACCTGTGCACTAAGGAATCGAAGGGCAGCAATCTCAGCAAATGTGACACCACCAATAAATACAACCAAAACCAGAGAGCGATGACCAACCCTAGAATAAACAGAAATTTTAGAAAGCAGATTTATAACTGTGAGAATGCTAGGGGAATGGCCCACAATGTTTCCATGTCAAGAGTATATAACTCTTCACTATTAAAATATGGTTTTGATTGAAGCACGAGATCATTCTCCCAGATCTGCTACATACTGTCCAGAAATTATCTTCTATGCATTTTGTACCACATATTTCAGGGGAAACTGGTTGAGTAACACCAAAAACTTGACCACGTCAACATGACTAAGTACTTCTGTTGTGATCATTACTAACCAAAAAGTTCAAATAATGAAAAAGCATGCACAATTTGGTGCATATCTATTTTAGATGGCCCTGAACCCAACAAGCACGACTGTGCTGGAAAACAGTGGCCTCCAAGGAAAGGCAAGGATAGCTGACGTACTAGGAGTTATGATATATTGTTTTTGCTTTCCTAGAGGAGATGCATGCCATCCTTATAATGATGAGATGACTTGATCCTAGAGAAAAATCTCCAAGCTTAATGAAACAAAACTATCTAATCTTATCGCTAAACAATAACACAATCCAAAGGCCCTAGGAAGGCATGCTTCTGCTCTCCCCTCAGATACCTAGTGTGCTGTGCATGACATCTTCCAGACCCCAAATCCTTGAATTTGTATACAGAGTCAACATGTTGTCCATATCCCTCCCTTCTCCCTCCACTTCAATCATTTCTGTCATGTTTGAATTGTTATACAGGGTTGAATTTACCTGTCAATACTCTGTTGAGCCCCTACACCTGGATGTACCTCTGGTGACGAATTAATTGTCAAACCACCCTACATGAGTGAGAAAATATTTAAGGAAAACATTTTTTCTTCCCTAAAACACGAAGGTAATTCAAGTTCCACTCACTCTTTTCAAATCCAGATGTGGGCCTGGCAATAGTTTTAACAGTTCTTCAATAGACCGCCTGCAAAGTGACAAATAAATTTCAGTGTGAGAGTATATGTTGCAAACATTATATCCTCATTAAGGTTATTAAGGTCATACTCATGCATGCAAACCACTTGTACAACATAACAGCTGAAGCTTTCCCACCTGAAAGGATGGGTGAAGCATTTGCTGCCAAATAAACAGCACCTTTTTTATCTGATATATTGGTAAAAACTAGGATCCATTTTAAACTGAGAGAGCAGAAATGTAGATGAAAGGAAAATTAGGCGACACTCCAAATACTGAATAGTCAATCAGTATGAGAGACCTTTTTGTAATTTATATCAACAAAATGGCTCATCAGTTTGCACAACTGAAGTCTGCACAATTTATAAATATAAAAAGGAATTGGAAGGCCACATCCTAAGGAATACATGGGACAAATTTCTTTATTTAATGCATGAATGTTTTACCCAAGAAAGGAAATGAATAAAGATCATGTGTAATATGAACTTTCCGTTACTCAAAGACATTTTATTCTGACTTCTTTTGGCATAGAAACAATTCTCCCATAGGAAGTAAAACAATCCTTTCTCCGCAGATTACATTAAAAGAAACAAATCATCATCATAAAAAAGTATAGGGACACAAAGAAACAAGCATGAGAAACATACCATCCAGATCTCACTGCATGCTGAACAAGGCGAATACTAAGAGGTGCGTATCCAGAAAAGATGTAGGATATATCGGTAGGGCTGAGATTGACATAAGAACAGATTAGTAGAAGTTGAAGGTGCAATTAGATCGAATGGCTAGTTACAACGAGCTCAAGAATGGCCATAATTATGACTTGAATAGTCATTATTGCCCTAAATTTCTCTAACTTTGCCCAATACAAAATTGTACCAACATCTACAACACCATATTAGTTTATTAACTCCACTAAATGCCTTGATAGTGCATTTATATGCTACTGTAGATGTTATAACTTGGTCAAAAGTTAAAATTTGACTTAGGACAAAACTTAACACCTTACATTTTGTAATAGAGGCAGTATTTATGTAACCATCCATATATGAAACCAAATGCTTGTAGCATGAGCAAATAAAACATAATGAAAAGTATATATAAAGCCTCCAGAGTTAATATACTTTGCCGTATCATTTACGTCAACTATAAGCTGCAGTGCTCTTGTAATACCAACCCAATTGCTTCTTGATTCCTGAGAAGTAAAACAATATGTCATTGAAGATTAGTAAGGAAAAATAAAACAACATTGAAGGAACCACAGATGACTCTGAAGAAAAAGTTTGGTCACACTCAAATCTGACTAACCTGCCTCTTAAGAAGGCCAGCCTTCTCCAGATTGTATAACAAGTGCATGTGCTCAAAGCCATAACTATGAAGTATCTCCCGCCTAGCCAGTAAAAAAGCAGAGTATACAAGGATTAAGTGTACACTCAACAGCATGCTGGAATCCAAAAAATAAATTCTAACAAACATAGGATGTATATAACAAATGCACAATAAAATTCTAAAGCATGTGCTTTTAAACAGCATCTACTCCACAAATCTGTGTATTCCATCTTAAGTCTATATCCAATTCATGCATGCAAACAATAGACATTAAAAGGTGGATATTTCTTATTAAGGGTTTGCATAGGGAGCAAAGCACTTGTTTTGCATTGGAGTATGATGCATGCCTTAGTTTGTTAAAAAGACCCACAAAATTATCTTATTTTTGTGGAGCAATTATTTATAGCGAATATCTAACATAGATGGGGGTCGTAACACATAATACTAAGAATGGTAGCACCTCCACTAGTCACAAATTTTTTCATTGGGTTACAGGGATCAAAGACGATGTCTAGTTGGTCAGAAGCCCAGTCTCAGTTTGCTAGCCAAGGTGTCTCTGGCTAGACATGAGGACACTTTCAGTTGATAAACATGTAGGGCTATAAGAAAAATGGCCTGGTCATCCTGTTATGTGATGTAAAGCCTTCATGAATATCTAATATTACATAATATTTAAATTTATCATGTACAGATGGTAATTCATCAGCTTTGTAAATTTATGTGCTAGTTTGATCTGGGAGAGCAGGAAAATTATATATTCAGTATTTTTGGGTACCAACAAAACTATTAGTTCATAAAAAGTTGGGAGAAAATGCTCATCTCTGATGTAATAGCTAGAAAGAAAATTGTGCTCAAAGACAGACGACGCTATCAACCCATTTACCTATAATGCTAGTTGTAAAACAATTAACCAATAATGAACATAAAGCTTTGAGCCTGCTCACTTCTACTACTTCCTGCTGTTGCTGCGGCTGCGGCAGTAGGTGCACAAGTACTAGTAGCAACAGTGCTACATGCTGTATAGCTGCAGCGGCAACGACAGCAGGAAATAGCAGAAGTGAGCAGGCTCTTTGTGCATAAGCAATAAAGGAAAAAGAAGAAAGTTTTATAAACCAACATAAGCATACCTAAAGTGATCAAAAGTCTTCTTTGGAAGCCCAGCATTTGTAAGAGAAAGTAACACCAAAAGGCGAAGGACATTTTCAATAGCTTCCTGCTTATGTATCATCTCCTCGATGTACTCAAAGCATCTGGGGATGAAGTTAGCTTAGGTCATATATACCGGGAAGAACTAAAACAGGACTCGTGTGGTTAATTATGATATCAAAGAAAACATGTGGTCCAACGTAACATAAAATTTAGGCAGCTTTAACATTAGTATAAAAAAAAGGGCGTACCCAGTGCCGTAGGCTCCCGCGCTGTGCGGGGTCCAACGTAACATTAGCTTTAACATTAGTATGAGAATAAAAAATATCAGCACAAATGAAATTCAAAACACAAGTTCACCTTGGTGAAAGCTCAAGGAGAAAACTTTGCTTTACTCATTTACCAAGTTAAGGACACAAAAAGGGATATTTTAAGCAAATGAGTAAACTTAAGGATAATAGTTTCATAAAAAGAAAACTTAAGGATAATAAGTGATGGATGAACTATAAGAAAAAAAATTGCAGGGTGTTTGGTTTGAGGAATGAACCGTCCATCATCTTGTTTGGTTTGTGGAATGAACCACCTCATTCCTCACAATCTAATAATCAGTATAAGCATGAGTAATGAGGTCATTCCACCAAATTTGGTATAGGTTCCTCCTCAAACCAAACACCCTATTAAACAACAGTGGAAATAAAATGAAATCCAGCTCCTCGGTGTTCAAAAGCAGAAAAAAAAAGAAGGGCAGTGCATAGATAAACTCACATTTCAAAGTTCTGAACCTCCAATATTGTTTGTTCTATGTCTAGTCGGGCATGAAAGGAGGGTTTCCCCGTGAACGATTGCAAGTGTTGTGCCAAATGAACATGCCTCTAAACAACATGCAATAAGTTAGTAAAATAATATCAGAGAAAAATGAAAACATGCAATCAACTCACAGCTATCTCCGGTAGCGAGTGCAACCTCCTCACAAAATCCTTGAGCTCCGAAACGGACTGAGTCTGTTAAAAACCACAATATCGCTTAACTAACCCCTTCCCTTTTCTACATTGTACTAGCCAAAGGTAATTTACTTAGAAATAAACAGGCATAACATTTAAACAACACTGGAAGCAAGAAACACACTAAAAAGTAGTAAGTTCTTCATACTAAGAGTTCCATCAAAGCATGTCCACATTTAGAGTAATTTTGATATTTTTATCCAAGCAATCACTCCTAGGTCACCAACTGTTGTACTAAGAGATGCCCCCTGAATCTTCAAATAAGACAAATTTATTTAGGTCAAGCAGAGCTGTTGATTATACAATGTAAACGACATTTCTTGATACTTTAACATTTTTCTGATCTTGTGTAAATATTAAACCAGCTGCATCAGTTCAAATTCATATCCATGTCACTATCAACAGCAGGCAAATGCTATATGTCCAGGTTATCATAATCACAGGCACAAAGCAAAGACTGAAAAGTGGGTATCGTCTAATATTTTTTTTGCGAAGTTAACCCTGCCATTGATTCAATCCTCTGGCACGGTTGAAGAATAGAGGCAGATTAGACACCATTATAGAGGCTTTCTCCAAAGAACTCAATGTTATCCTATATAACTTGATTAACATACAAAATACTTGATTTGTTGGGGAACAATAATTCAATCTTAATAAAATAATATGGGGACTCCTTCTAATTCCAATACAACAGTACACAGTCTAAATTTATATCAGTAAATCATCTGGAAGAGGTGGCACATATCTAAAACACACATGAAATTGGCATTTGCATCCTTGCTCTTGAACAATGCTAGTGACAACAGACATAGAGGACACAGGGAAAAACACAACATTCTTACATTGGTGGATTTCACTTCCGCATAATCTTGCTGAATAGATGTTGCTTTTTGACGTAAAACCTGCAGTCAATACAATTTATAATTATTTAATATGGGTAGAAATGATGGTAGCAATAACTAAACAAAATGGAATTAGAAATGATGGCTATTACAATAGCAGGTACAAACAAAACCACAAAAGTCAGCACAAAGTTCCTTCACATAAATTAACAAAAGTTGAAGTCAGTGGAGTGAACCTGAACAACAACTTCAAAATTGAGGTCTCGGATCTCCTTGTACAACTTATCGCTGAAAAAAACACCAATATAAATGCATAGCTCCAAAAATACAGCAAAATATCCTGTAAAAATGCAAACCTATGTACAATAAGACAATTGCAAAGATATTTGCACTATCTACAGTCACAAATAAGTACCAGTCTTTATCCAGTAAATTTGTACGAAAGTAGTTTTCATGAAAAGCCAACTAGTACATTTCCACATAGCCAATCTAGGTACTCATGAAGGTAAGTTGATCAGACATCAGAAGTTTGATTGCAGACATTTTGCACCAGGAGTAACAGATATTAACTTCAAAAACTAAGAAATCCATTAATAATAATTATTTCAAGTTTCTAGATCCAAAAGTTTCACAACCGTGCAAAACAAACCATAAGCATCTTGATAATGACAAGGATGCCAATAGAGTAGCTAAGAATAAGAAGCCAAATAAAAAAAGTACAATGCTGGGTTACAAAGTATTCATTGGCACAAACCAAATTTAGAATTTAGTAAAATGTACTCTCTCAACAATAAATACTAGAAGATACCCTGCGCGTTGCTGCGGGGATTGCAGAAAAAAATGAAATAAAATTAAATGGAGATGATGTGGATAGTTTCCGATTGTGAGAGGTTGAAAGTTAGTGGGATGACACGACTATTAGCAGGAGATCAAGATAGTTAGTGGGGATGATGAGTATTTTTTTCTCGAACACGCAGGAGAGCTACATATCATGGGGATGATGTGTATGGCTTGCAAGATGAGATAGACTTGCAGTGGGGATACCTTTATCTAGATACAGATCAGTCATTTAGGACAGCTAAAAAGGTTTGACTTATGGAAGATCTAAAACGATTCATATTTGTGACCAGGAGTATTTCAAAATTTAAAGAACAGATTAATAGTCACTAACTGAGGCAGGGAAATTTACCTTGAATTCAGCGGAACCTTAACTTTTTTCCCATCTTGTTGAGCTCCAATGACGCTTGCATCAACTTCCACTGAACCGTTATTAATTTGTAGCATCTGTAGAATATTACATGATCCTAGATATTTAAACTCAAACAATTTGACATTCTATATCACTGTAGCAATGCAGCAGGTTTAGGGTTTACAAAATGGATGATAGATCATCTGTTGTATCGATTACATTTATTTAGGCCAAAAGGAATGTTTCACGACCTATCATGCAGTGATGATGGGCGTGTTTGGATTGAGGCACTAGGAGCACTGCATGGGCCAGGCAGAACTGCCCAGGAGACAACCAAAGAGCCCGTAGCCAATGCCAGCATATTTAGAGTTCTCCCTCTGTCCCAAGATATAAGGCGTAACTATTTTTTTTCCTTAGTCCGATGATACAAGGCGCCTGCACTTAAGCTTCCGCATGCAGCACCTAATTCAGGACCAAGTAGACTTAGGCTCCCACGCCAATGCATTTGTGCGGGCAGCATGCATGAATGCTGGAAGCTAATTGGCTAGGTCCTTTCTGCATGCACACATGCACTGTGACATTAAATTGGATAGAGAACTAAATTAGCTTTAATCTGTAGGAGTTAATTTGCTTCATGGTCTTCGTGCCGGAGGGAGTTGTGCCTTGTATCTTGAGACGGAGGGAGTACTTTCAGAGTCAAAGGGAAAAACAGATGTATATCATGTTACTTGTACTCCAAGTTGTATTTGACTATATATATGAAAGTCACCCCCCCCCCCCCCAATTGGGTGAGGTGTTCCCCTAATTCTCTACAACAGCCCCGAACAGCTACAGACAGAGGCACACCAGATGGCCTCACGATAGAAGCGCTTCTGGCCTGGGTGACAAAGGAGCCAGAGCGGTTTTCTACGTACAAAGGCGAAGCTGATTTCTAGGTGCCCCTGCTTCGGAGCTCTGCCTTCTGCGATGGTGCAGTGGTGCTGGAGCGGCACCAAACAAGCTCTTAATAGTCACATGAAATTTGCTAGATACAACATAATAGATTTAACAACTAAAGAGTTTTAGGTGGTCTTTGGTGACTTAACTGCATTGGCACTGCAATATATATATATATATATCCTAACAGACATGCTGAAATCTGAACAGAGAGTGGAGGAGTCAGAAAGATGTATGCAGCAATCAACTTTTTCTTGTTGGTAAAAGAAAGGGAATCATACAATGTTTCTTGTTGGTTCCATCTTTAGATAAAGTGATATTAGAACGTCATACAGATGCAAGTTCATAGTTCTATGATGACTTTACCATGGTAACAGAAAATAGAAACAGATCACATGTTCATGAATTTAAGCCAGGATGGAAAGTTTCTATAGCCTACCTCATCCAACAATCCTTCATACGTCAACTGAGAGCACATTGGTGTCACCATGTCCACCTAAATGGAAATAAAATTAGAATGGATAAGAAAAACTATAATACATCAAAACAGTATCACACCTGATATCACTGTTAAGTGTATCACTTAATGACTGAAATAGAAACACATGGTAAAAACACAAGACAAGAAGCACTAAATGATTGTTTTCGGAAATGAAAATCACAGTGCAAACAGAATATAATAGAATATGTACCTCTCTGTCTAGCAGAATAACAGTGTTTATCTCTGGAATCCCCATCTAAGACACCACAAAGAAAAAAAGATGGAACTAGTCAGGTTCAAATAAATTTAGAAACTTGAGTCACATAAGCAAAACAATCAGTCAGTCTTACATCATCCATGTTGACTGGATCCTCTAGTTGCATATTATTCAACAACTCTGCAGCTTTGGTTGACGCCACACCCTTAGCCCTAACATTCGGGATAACTCCAAAGGCAAACTGGCAAAAGATACAGTAATATAAGCACAAATGCATAGTTTCAGTACAACAAAATAAAACAGGGTGCTATGTCTTCTACTTAATGAATAGTCAACTTGAGATTTTTCAATATTTCTAAAATTGGTACATACTATGTACTCAAGTCCATTTAACACCTCAGGCACAAATGCATGCATTAGGGCCTATTTGGTTGGTGGCCTGGGCCAGCCAACACCATCCAGCTCCAGGCCACCAAAAATGCAAGCCTGGAATTGCTGCCTGGTAGGCAGCTTTCCTAGGGCCCAATCCAAAAAGGCCACTAGTACAAGAAAGACATAGATACCTCTAATTTATGGATCGCTTTAGCAACATGCCAGATAGAACTTGTATCTCCAATAAGGCATTCCTATAAAATCACAAGGGCTAAAATGAGATTCATAATATCAGAAAGACAAATGCTAGATATA
This sequence comes from Bothriochloa decipiens, assembly GCA_023333625.1. NCBI lineage: Eukaryota > Viridiplantae > Streptophyta > Magnoliopsida > Poales > Poaceae > Bothriochloa > Bothriochloa decipiens. The sequence goes on from CM041634.1 coordinate 31,196,254, forward strand.
TGCAATAGTACCTGCAGAGAATGGTCAAGTTCAAGAGACAGGACATCATCATCCAATGGAACTAGATATAAGGGATATTCTCCGAATGTCAATTTCTGATGAACTTTCTCTTCCTCCAGGATCTGCAGATGCCAAGTAAAACAGTTCTTAGAAGCCACCTTCGAATCACAAACATGTTTTATTTCCATTCATCTCCATGGCAGCAGAAAAAAGAAAAACATAGATCGCCTTCAAGGTACCTCATTTATTCTTAAAACACTAACATACATATATGGAAATAACGACGTAAAGTCATGGTCAAAGCAAATAATATCTCCGGCCTGATACACATCATGTATGAGAATCATATATATAGTACAAACAGGACAGAGTCAATGCTTAGCAGGTGACAAATACAATGCACAAGGTTGCTGTTGTTGAACTCATGTCTAAGCACAGCCTAAGGGCAAAGGCAAAAACTGATGAACTAGCTCCAGCCTGCCAAGTGCCAATTTCTGGAACCTATATAGAAGCCAGTTTTCAACTAGACTCAGTGATATCTACTTATTCAAGCAAAACTATAATTGATTGAATGCATCAACATACAAGAATCAGAAGGTTCAAGGATACATGTCCATCATAACTGGGAAACGGTTATTACATTGAGTTTCATTGTTATTACTAAATTTAAATTTAGAACAAATCAATAGATCTGAGCATTGCAAACATACACCCATACACAATATAGAACCCACTAGTGGGTTAGTTGAAACATGAAAAGAATAACAGATACCTTCTCACAAGCAACAGTGCGGCGTGGTACAAAGTAAAGGAAGTATTCCCTCTGGAGCCCTTTAGGTTCATCGTTCTTGATTTGACTTGCAATGAACTTCATGAAGCTCAGCTGAGAAAGCACAAGATATATGATTTTTGGGCATTCCGTCTGCAGGGGCTCGGCAGAGAGAATCCGCAATTCTGCGCCATACTCCTGATAATAAGCAGAATAAAGGGCGTAATGAGCTAAGAAACTCTGGAAATTAAACAGATGAACCAAGGTGGCGTAGCCTAGACCTTGACACATGAATATTACTGCAATACAGAGTGACTAAAGATAATAACCAGACAAGACTAGCATAAACATAGTGTCACCACACCTTCAGCAGCGACGTCTGCACAATCAGTGACAGAGTCCCAGCGAGCTTGGGATCAATAACCAAGCACTTCTTCCCCCTTATCTGGTACACATCACAAAGGAAACCAAACTTTCTCAGTTCAGTATCAACAACAAGACCACCGGAGATCATGGTTATAATAACAAGCAACGTGAGGCAGGGTACACACATTTTTTAGGATGCCGAGCAGGTCCTTCTGCGACTGCTCCCTGCAAACAAATCGAATAAGCCTGTCAGAATCCAGATGCATAACAGATAGGAGGCGAGTAAATGAGACGGTTCACGATGGTGGGGGCACCTGAGGGCCGCAAGGTTGAGCGGCGCGTTGTCGAGATTGGGGATCTGCGCCATCTGCCCAGCGTTGAGTTGAAAGGAATCAATCTAAGTCCGGGTAGATCTCTGCTCCACCCCAGCCTAAACAGAGGGCAGGAAAGAATAAGTAATCAAACAGTACAGGAATTTTCAGCATACACTATTATATTTAGTTAACAAAGAATTAAGCAATTTGAGCAAGCACGAATCAATTGGCGACAAAGGATGGCTGGATGAGGCAAAAATCGTGCAATACCTCACGCTGATCAAGCGGGTTGGCGGCGGAGGGACGTTACGGGACGGACGAGCGGGTGTCTACGGAGCAGTGACGCAGTCCACCGGCCAAGGGAGGCAGCTCGGGCGCGGCGGGATCAACAGGCCGGTCCGAGTGGGGCGCTGCGAGTTCAACAGGCGGACAGACCTATAGGGCGAGCTTGGGCGGCCGCCCTAGGTCCCCTCCGGCGAGTACCGCCCCTTCCCCCTGTTCTCCGGCCAGCGACGGCGTTCGTCGAACCTCCAGTTGCG
>CM041634.1:31198251-31323704 GCA_023333625.1 Bothriochloa decipiens
CCCCTGTTCTCCGGCCAGCGACGGCGTTCGTCGAACCTCCAGTTGCGAGCACAGACCGGTCCGAGCGACCCCTACACGAGTTTTTTTTTTTTTTTAGAGGAACAAGAGGGTTTTTTTTTTTAACTCGGTCTTTATTCGTTCAAACGGAACATAGTTACAAATGTCATCGGAAGGCTCAAAAAACCAAACATGTCTACCTACCGGTAAGTTTACAGAGCTCTTAGCTAAGAGATGCGCATCAATATTTGAATTTCGCCATTCGAAGATAAAATCAATCTTATCCAAGTTCTTCGTTCTAGACTTTATTTCCAGGATGATGGTGCCATACCTGCCCATTCCCTCACCCTGGATACTTCGAACCACGTTGGCACAGTCACTGGCTAGCCGTGCTGTTTGTAAACCTAGGTCACTGGTTAAGGCCAGCCCTTCGCGGCAGGCTATCGCCTCGACCACCTCTGTGTCAGTGTTTCCTTCCGGTACTAATGCAGAGGCTCCCAAGAACTTGCCTCTTTCATCACGCGCCACAGCAGACGATGATGCCCGTCTCAAATTCTTGGAGATTACCGCATCCACGTTGATCTTGGACAGCCCAGCCGGCGGTCTGATCCACCGAGGTGGCCGTGCGCTGTGAGATGTCTTTGGCCGAATCTGTTTCTTCTCTGGCTGGACTTCCGTTAGCTCGTCAATGAATCGTTCCACAAACATGTGGGTCGATAGAGGGCTCTGAAAATAATTCTCGTGTATCGCATTGCGTCTCGCATACCAAATCGCCCATAACCGGACAACGACCCTTGTAAGCTCCTCCTGTTTAAGCGCTCTCATCACCTCCACAAGCCAAGCCCGAGCTTCCAAGCATTGCACTTGGCTTAAGTATTCAATAATCTCCTCCCTTTCTAAAGCCCAAACACATCTAGCTAGGTTGCACTCCGGCATCGCATGCCTCCATGAATCGTTTGCACCGCATAAAGAACAAATTCCATCTGTAGCCATTTTCCTATGGTGCCTGACATCACCCGTCGGAATTGAGTGTCTGGCCAGTCTCCACAGAAACACCCTGATCTTGGAAGGAACCTTTATATTCCATAGCTCGCTCCATTCCTTCTCTTGTAATCCAGCTTTCGAATTGCTCGGACACTCCTCCACCTAGGCTGAATTCGTCTCTCGGCTTCGCACCAGCATACGATAAGCCGACTTGACCGTGAAGACGCCAGACTTCTCGTAGTGCCATGCCCAGAAATCTTCTTGCGGCATCGTGCTCAGAGGAATACCCTCGATACACTCCACATCCATCGCCGTGAAAAATTCCTTCAGCTTCTGATCATCCCAGCACCGCGAAGTCGAATCAATTAGCTCACTGACCAACTGTGGCGTATTAGGTTTTGTTACTACCAGTGGTCGTAACATGCCATCTCTTGGAATCCACTGTGTGTCCCAAATCCTCTCGTCTCGCCTAAACCGATCCTGCGAAACAGGCCTAGACGCAAGACTTGAATACCATCCACCACCGATCTCCATAACCTAGACGGCAAAGAACCCACCTCTACATCCAGTAGATCGCCGGTCGGGAAATAAGCTGCCTTGAGGACTCGTGCACTGAGTGAACCAGGATCTTTCAGAAGCCGCCAAGCCTGACGAGCCAGCAAGGCTAGGTTAAATAACTCAATGTTTCTAAAGCCCAACCCTCCCATGTACTTCGGCTTTGATATGTCGTCCCAAGCAACCCAGCACGTTCTGCGCTTGCCCTCCTTGCTTTCCCACCAAAAGTCACGAATGACACCATCAATATGCTTGCACAACCCTCTCGGCAGTCTAAAACATGACATAGAATATACTGGAATGGCCTGCGCAACTGCTTTGATGAGCACCTCCTTGCCCCCTGCCGAGAGGCTCTGCTCCATCCATCCTTGAACCTTTCGCCACACTCTATCCTTCAAATAAGTAAAAGCTCCACTCACTGAAGAACCCACATCTGTAGGCATGCCCAGGTATTTCTCACTTAAGGCCTCATTCTGGACATTGAGAATTGTCTTAATCTCGTTTCGCACCTCGGCGCTGCACCCTTTTGCAAAATGAATTGACGACTTGTCCAAGTTTATCTACTGTCCAGATGCACGGTAATATAAGTTCAGGACATTCCTCACCTCTTCCGAGTTTTCCCTGTTCGCCTTGAACAACAGTAGGCTGTCATTAGCAAAGAGTAGGTGACTCACCATCGGAGAAAACGGTGCCACCCTTATGCCCATGAGACTCGATGATTGAACACTTGAATTTAAAAGGCACAAAAGGCCCTCTGCTGCTAACAAGAAGAGATAGGGAGATATCGGATCTCCTTGACGAATGCCTCTCGTCGGTTTGAAAGCTTCCAAATTATGCCCATTCAACAATACCGAGAACGAAACTGATTTTATCATTCTCATAATCATCTCTACCCATTTACTATGAAAACCCAACTGGGTCATAATCCTCTGAAGATAATCCCACTCCAGTCTATCGTAAGCCTTCTGCATATCCAACTTTAGAGCATAAAATATGTTCTCTTTGGCTCTCTTCTTCTTCATGTAGTGCAAGCACTCATAAGCTGTTATAATGTTATCTTGAATCAAGCGGCCAGGTACAAAAGCAGACTGCTCCTCTGAAATTACTTCAGGTAGAATAGTGCGCAACCGATTAGCCACCATTTTAGAGGCTATTTTATAAATCACGTTGCATAGACTAATTGGCCGAAATTGTCCAAGCTCCTCCGGCTTTTCCACCTTCGAAATTAGGACGATACTCGTCTTGTTGATCAGGGTTGGGTCCTCCTCCCCTCTCAACACTCTCACCGCTACTGTAGACACTTCCTCTCCACAGATATCCTAGTGCCTCTAAAAAAAGTGAGCCGGATTCCCATCTGGCCCTGGCGCCTTTGTTGGAAACATCTGAAATAGAGCCGTCTTCACCTCATCGCTACTAAAAGGCTTTAGCAGCAGGTCATTCATCGCCCCGGTGACCTTCACCGGTACCTTATCTAGTAGCTGATCCATCTGCACCGTCCCTTCCGACGTATAAAATTTCTTATAAAATTCTATCGTAAGATCAGCCATCTCATCCTCATCTTCTATAAAACTCCCATCACTCTTCAATAATCTGAATATTTTATTTCGTTTTCTCCTTTGATTCGCTCTCAGATGGAAGAAGCGCGTATTCCGGTCCCCTTTAGTGAGCCAGACAACGCGAGATCGTTGTCTCCATATAATTTCCTCCCTGTAATTAAGCTCCACGATTCTTTCGACCACCTTTAACTCTTCATGGAACGAGTTTGTTCTTGATGGATCCAATCTTAATTAATCTAGCCGTGCCGACAGACCCTTCAATTTACGATTGACACTGTCGAAGGATTGCCGCTCCCAACCACTCAGGCTCACTGATAAAGCCTCAAATTTCTTTTGCAACCCAAGGTCGTCACCCTCGGATGGTCACCCCAGGCCTGGGCTAGCATACCCCTAAACTCTTCGTGTCTCCCACATTAACTCAAAAGCAGCAGCGCTCCTGGGCTGTCTGGCCAACAAAGCCCACCCGGCCGCCCCCGCCCCAGTCCCAGTGGCCCATTTTCTGGACTAATTGGCCCATCGGCGGCACACAATCTAGGCTTCGGCCCCGCTTCAGGAGGACCTGCGTCGTGGCTTGCATTTTTTGGTGATTGTTGAATCGGGCGGTCATTGGTGCATGCTGATGCATGGGGAAGGAAATGAAGCAACTGGGGACTTTTAGAGGGAGATTTTTCATTAGATTACTGTATTTTTATAAGATTAATTACAAAATATACTTTATAATTATAATAGATTTTAAAACCATAAATATGAATAGTATTCTCTTGGATATTGGTCAAACGTGAACTAGTTTTGTCATCACACGAATCCGTAGTTACATTGTTTTCGGTCCTCCGACTCCTCCCTAGCTCATATTTTCGGCTGGGCAGCACATAGCCGTAGGAAAAAAATCGTGATTTCTTTTGTTCTTACATTTTTAAAATTTAATTCATTTTTCCAAAATAAAAATTACTTCTTTCGCTATTTTTTTAATTTTGACTTTTAAAAAGGTCGGTTGTCATTTTGTTAACTGCTTGCTCCCTTCGTCCTAAAAATAATGCAATTCTCGTTTTCCAAAAGAAGTTCTACAAAAATAAGTATCATTAAATTAATGATGAAATATATTTTCTTAATAATTTAGGTTGAGACATATATGTTAATACTAAATCACTATGAACTTATATTAGTCAAACTTTAGTCAATTTGACCGGACCAATTTCCATAATTGTATTTCTTTTTGGGATGGCAGATAGTTACGGTGATTAAGAATTTTTCATGCAACGAGCACGTTGTATTAATATCCTCATGCCAAAAAAATCTGCATGTTAATACGGGAATTAAAAGAACGGCTAATTTGTACTCTTTTGTTTAAAACTAACAGAGATGCGAGTACGGCACACACGTGTGTTTAAAAATCTTCCATAGTAGAAGAATAACAATCAAATTTCTAATTCCAATTATTACAACTATAATATTTACAATCTAATTATTATAACTATAAATATTTACACCATCACTTAATGTCATTTGGAAAGAATATTATTTCTAATACATAGAAGCATAATGGCAAAATATTGATTTCTCTATTGTGTAAAAGTGGTTAGTGGTCACAAACTCAAATTAATATTCTAGGCCCAAAGTAATAAACTATAATCACATCTATCCTAACTTTAAATAAATAATATTAGTATTAGGCTGAGAAGGCAAAACTCATCCAATATATTTAATTATAAGATGTTTTAGCTTTTTTACAGATTTTTGTTATGTATCTAGATATACATTATCTTTAAATATATAAATAAAGGTTATAAATGTAGAAATGACAAAATGTCCTATAATTTAGGACGAACAAAGTAACTTCAGCTCCGCCTTCATATAACTTTGTTGCCCAAGGTTTAGCAGCTTAGGGACATGTCTGAGACAGCGTACTGTCTCAGTTTTGGGCAGTATTCTATCCATTATCTTTGTTACCGTTGGCCAAAGATTTGGCCTTAATTGCTATATGTAGAGTAATGTAGTAATTTTATGTGGAAGGAATCAAGAAATTCTATAACTTTTAAAGCAAAACCTCACTAAGTAATTATCTTAACATGCAAGATATCTATCTCATCAACACACTATGATTTGCAATTAAAGTTCATTGGTATAAACAATTATGTTATCCACATTAGCGAGACACATCATCCACTAATATACATTTAGTTGTCCACATCAATAGGACGCTCACATTAGTTTAAAATAATAAAAAAATTTAAAAATTATATGAATAGTTAAATTCTATTAAAATTAGTAGTTCCCGCAGCAAAGTATGGAGCGTTCTCCTAATTTTAAGAAAAAATAAGTCATGTTTGTCAAGATTTTTTTTAGAAAGGCACTCAAGAGAGTACAAGTTTTGTCCAAGTGGCATTAAAGTATATAAATGGATTTTTCATATGGAGAAATTGGATGATCTTTCTCTCATGAAACAATTTTAGAGAACACGTTGTCTTGTTCTTTTAAATTGCACAACAATAAAGACGTCCACAACATGCATGCACATTACCCTATATAAACTTATGTATATAAACTTTATCACTATGAGCACCTTCAAAATATTGAATCGACGGATCTTGAGATTCACAAAGTCATCGTATCATAGACACATCCTACCTCTACGAGTACGAGCATCTATGAAGAACTAAGTTGGCAGATGGCGTCTCGTTATTGACTTGGATATCGTCTACCATTGAAACTATGGTGTTATTAAATTTTAGAATAAATTCAGAAAAAACGAGTATACAGGGTGAGTCGAAGACTTTGAATATGAGTGGACATATTCTGATCAAGTTATTTGTTCTTTTTTTTATTCAATTCAATTTCTTTTAGAAAATACAACCCAACGTACCTAACTATGCTCCCATCAATTCAATGACTTCCAGAAAATACTTGAGTTCGTTTGCCAAAACATATGTAGAAATTCATTACTGTCTGAATTCTGAAATTGCTTTCAATTAAATATACTAAACTATACACATGTCGGTCTCAGATTTCATAGAGTGGGTTTGCTGGTCTGCAGACCTGGATAGGCTGGCTGGATCATCATCTTAGGCAGTAGGCTAGACTCCAAACCAAGGAAACTCCCCGTTCCAAACGCCATTGTTTGTCCTGAATTGTTAGGCCTTGACTTTGATGACTTCAACTTTGTAATGGCGCGCCTGATGACACCCGTAGTTGTGCATAAAACAATCACCGGGCCTTGAGTGTTGGAATAACAGATTGATACTGACATTTTATGACACATCAACAACAGTCGCACGTGGTTTTGCCCGAGTCTGCCACCACTCCTCCGCCTTGCCATCGGCAATTAAGAGAAACAAGGACTCGACTCTCTTACTCTCTCACGTCAAAATTCTAGTTATACGTCTTCGATCTAAATGTATTTCTGGATAGGCATATGCACCTTTTAAAAATAAAATTATTTTGAGATGAGAAGCATTTTGTTAGGTTTTAGACTAATAAACTTCTTCGTTTTGCTTTCTCATGGAGGCCTACGATACCTGTACTAGCTATATATCTGTGCGTCCAATTCGACAATCTTCACAATAGTTTGTTTTCTCAGGGTTGTTGATATGATTGAAGAGGATAGTTAAGCCTCAATAAAGATCTAGTGATAGGAGAGGCTCTGCATCCTTATTTTTTAAAATTTAGCTCTTCTGAAACTTTAATGACTACTACAAAATTATAGTGGGGCTTTTTTTTTTAAGAAAAGGACTAACTTTTATTAAATTAAAACCCCTTTTACAACTAAGACCTTAATATAAAATAAAATTACATTGAAGCACACCACTAGGCCTTGAATCTTCATCTTTCTCGCGTCTCACTGCGTACTCTTTAGGAAACATCGCGACCATGGGAGTACACCAAATCTAAAGCTGAGAACCACAGTCCCTACCAACAGAAGACTCCACGAGCAAAGAGACTGCATAAGAGGCGCAATATGCTCGACCATTGAAGGGAGTAAAGGGCGCCGAGAGCACATCGGTTGTATCTTCTGAACTGAACAAAAGATCTGATATTGTTAGCATCACCATCAGCAATCGGAAGGACAGATCCGCCGCCGTCAGTAGCACTGGCGGCCGAAAAAACGATCTCGTAGAAGGAGAAAAATAGGTCCAAGCCCTCCTCGAGAAGAATTATTCCGATATACCTCGATCTCAGGAGCATGCCATCATCGGAGATGATGATGTCACCACCAACGATCTGGTACGAAGCAGGAAACCGGATCGAAGACATCGAAGCGGCTAACCAAAACCTAACCCTAATTATTATTATGGAAAAGAAACAAACAAATAAGAAACTTAAAAAAATAGTAGATCTACTAAAACGATGGATCCCCGTTCCTTCTCTCCACCGGCAGCAGGTCGGAGACGAGAGGAACAATGGTCAGGCGTCGGCGGCGGCGGTGATGTCGCCCATGGAAGGGCGGCTGTGGGCTTCCGTACTTGTTCGGCCAAGGGACAGCTGGAAGGAATTGATAAGGAAGGGCTCCATATTCTTTCGCTAGTAGTAGGGAGCTCAAGCCTCGGATGCCCTTGTGCTAGATCTCCTCCGAAGTCTCATGATACCCGGGCATTTGTATGGATTGCCAATTCTAGTATCCATGGCACTTCTAGGTCTTGTTTAGTTTCCTTCAGAATTTAGAATTTGGTACTATGCAAAAAGAAGATTCCCATCACATCAAAATACCGGCACATGCATGAAGTACTAAATGTAGACGAAATCAAAAACAAATTGCATAATTTAGTTGTACTTTACGAGACGAACGTTTTAAGCCTAATTAGTTAATATTTAGACAATAATTCACAAATACAAACAAAATGCTACAGTACGCTATAGCGCTGACACAGTAAATTTAGGAGTCCAGAATTAGGTAACTAAACAAGGCCCTAGTGCTAGATCTGTTCGTTAATCATCTTTGACAATAAGACATGCGACGCTTTTAGTGTGTCATATGCGTGATGAAAAGTTTGAATGGTGGTAGCTCATATAGCTTTTCCAAGGTTCGAGACTCACGTTATAGATTATTAGAGGGGCGGTGCTTTATAAGGTGCCGATTAGCATCACTGAGCTACGAAATGTATCAGAGATATGTAATCACTGATGAGTGCACCAGAGTTGAATGTGAAAGGAAGGGGGTGGAATATGATCTACGTTTTAATAAGATTGAATGCTTGGAAGTAAATCTTACCTTAATTTAATACAATTCTTGTTCTTGTCCCCTTCAGAAATAAAATGTTAACTTTAATGATCACAAAGTCACTTCTACTATGTTAGAGGATTATCTTAACAATATTGGCAGAGTCAATGGCCAATTTGGGATTTATTTTAAAGTAATGATTATAAGATACCCATGCTATTATTCATCGATTGAGGTGCTTTGTTAAACCTTCCGCCATCTCAAAACCAACTTTCATTGTTGCTTTGGATCAAACCTTTTTACGTTTAATCAAATCAAATTTATAAAAATGAGCTATATAGAAATGTATTTTATGGTGTATATACTAATGATGATTTGATGTCATAAATCTTGACATTTTCTTTCTATAAATTTAGACCTTGTCAATTAGTTTCTTGGATCAGTCTACCTCATAGTTTAGTTAATTGTTGAGACCTATTAGTTATCTAACTATATTACCCACTAATAATGAATCAAAATAGGCCTTAAGTATAATCTAAAATTTAATAACTAACATAACTTTAAAAATTAATTTATTTAGAGCGAGAGAAAATAGGAACAAACTGTGTCATTTGAGAAAAAGGGAGTACCAATTCATTGGCCACATCAAATTCAAACCATAAGAGAGCATCCAAAGAAAGGCGTCGTTGCCCTGGCCTTGTGGGTCATCTCTATCATAGACCGGCAAGTCACCGTCCATCCTTTTGCAGCACCAAACGCTTGGCCCAGCTGTTGTGAACAACACGCTGTCAAGGTGGGACCCTTTTTTTAGCATCTCAATGTGGGACCATTTATGATTACTTACTTTTACATAAACCCTAATTACCCTGGAATATCTGTCACCCCCACGAAAACCGGGGTCAAATAATCGTAACCGCCCTGCACGACAGTTCAGGCCAGGCTGTTAACTACCGAACCAACCCTGACCCCTATAAATCCGACCCCACGGCCACCCCCAACCCCATTCATCCTCCTCACACCGCCTCCACGCCACCAGCAGAACCCTAGCATCTCCCGCTCCGCCGCCGCGACCTCGCCGTCCGTCCGCACCGATTCGATGGCCCGCGTCTCCGCCGCCGTGATCGCCGCCTTCGTGGCCGTGGCAGCGCTGGCCACCGCTGCCTCCGCCGCCGAGGCGCCGGCCCCCGCCCCGACCTCCGGCGCGGGCGCCCTCTCGGCGCCGGTCTCCGTCTGCTTCCTCGCGGCGCTCCTCTCCGCCTTCCTGCGCCACCAGTGAGGAGATGGTGGGAGTGGGGCCCTGCGTGCGCGTCTTCAGATCTAGTGGTACAGTGGTAGTGAGTCTGCAGTTCTAGTAGTAGTGGTGGACTAGTAGCAGGTATCGTAGCGGTGGTGACAGTGTTATGAAGGGGAGGCATTTGTTTTGGTCGGATGGATGGATGGATCTGAGGGTGTGGAGAGGTTTTTTGGTGGGGATTTGATCTAGTGTGATTGGTGTGAGTTTATTACCTAGTATTATTATTTATTTATTGTGTGCCTTTATGTACCTACTGCTCACCGGCTGAGAGGATTATTATTATTATTATTATTATTATTATTATTATTATTATGGATTATGGATTTATTGTTCTATGCTTCTATGTTATTGCATCTTCTATGTGCAGTACTGTAGATTTTTTGTTTGCAGTGCATTGTTTTATTTTTATTTTTTTTACTGAGATTTCATACTTCAACGACCGAAGGTAGAAAATTGTTCCATACTGAAATTGCCCCAAAAATCTGAATTCTCTCCACATGGCGAACGTGTGCAAAATCTAAGTTTTCTCTGTTCCCCACAGGGTGTGCATTGTGCTTGGTCATTTAATCATCGGGGTCGACGATTGATCCGCCCAAGAATAAGTTTTGCTCTTCATCCTCCCCTGAGGGTGTGCAGCGTGGTTGGTCAATCGGGGTTGATCTGTACAGCTAGCCAAGATCACAGCTAGGGGTCGATGATTGATCTGCACAGCTAGCGCGGACCTGATAGATTTGTCTTGCCTGCCCTGTTGAGGCACCTGAGGCGTGTATGGCTAGAGTGATGTGGAATCTGTGCTGTGCGTAACGTGTAGCTTAAAGGCTAAGCAAGCGCACACGCGCTGTACCTTTGCGATGGAGATGCCTGCACTGTACGGCGGTTGTCCACCTGTTAGGACAGCACATGGGGCAGCGGTTGGGCTCGTTGTGACCACCTGGACACCTGGTCCACCACGCCCCCGCCACCCACCACAGCGTCGCGATCCAAGTTCGAGATTCTTCCAGAAATTTCTGCGTATAATACGATGTTGCCCTGATCCTATTTCCTTTGGAGAAAATACAGATACAGATGGCAATTTGGGATAGCGATGATGCCACGAACCCATGTGTCCCGTAATATGAAGTGAATTTAATTTATGGATGCAGTTTGTAACAGAGATATGTTCCTTCCAGGCCTAACGCTCCCACCAAGCATGGTCCAGAGTTTCATATTTATTCATAATACCCACTTGAAAAAGAAAATTAAGTCATCAATCAAGATAACGTCTCATCAATAAAAAGCGGGGAAAAAGACATAAAGGAGGTGGAAAAACTGAAGCACAAACTAATTATAAGCCTGAGATCAAGAACAGTAATACTTCAACTTATAAATCTTATTATTCCCTTCGCTGAGAAACTAGGCATATCGACAAGATTATCGGTCTCTTTGTGAGAAGAATCAAAACAATGGGCAAAACAAAAGGACTTTCTCCTCCACCAATGGAAGGTCACCGCACCACCTATCCAATATATTTGTAACTAACTAAACCGTTCAGCTTGCTTTTTATCCCCCAACATTAGCCTACGCCACGGACAAAAAATAGGAGACTAGATCCCACCCGGAGGAGCTAATCCAAGTAGAAGAGTGTCACGATCTTCCGAAGGTTCTTGGCCTCCTGGCATGTTTCCATCAGCAGCTTACTGTCATGAAACGCGAAACAGATCACCTGTTGGACCTTAGAGATGATGTCCATATTGCATAACCTGAAGATTGCAACAGTTGCCATTAATTAAGCATAATAAATGTGGATATTCTAGTCATAATACATATTTATATATAGGGATAAAAAGAAATGTGACTCGTTTTTCAGTCCATGTCCTTCTGAGCCGGCTAAAGGGGTAGTGGAAAATGGTACATGATATTTATACACTCTAACAAATAGGCAAAACGATAGACGTTGGTTTTCTAAACCAAAACTGATTTAACCAAAGAAAAATATACAATTTTGTCAAGGTAACTACTATATCTACCCTTGGACAGACCCCAATCTAGAGTTATAAATATTAATCATGGCAATATGGCATTAGCATGTCCACTGCTGGTTTTGATTCAGTGTCTTTTTATTCATGCAATCGTTCTGTAAATGAGGCAGCAGAAATTATTGCAAAATCTGCAGTAGTGTTTGGTTCAGTGCAGTGTAATGAAGTTCTGGATTGTACCCAAACCATCAATGATCTATTTGAATTAAACAAGGTGCAATCTGTTTTGTCCAAAAACAAAGGATGCATAGCACCTGCACTAGTGCAATCTCAGAAAAGAGCTGGAACTAAATGATACACTGCATGGACTGAATAGGTATATGCCACACCACTGGTGACAAAAATAGATTATAGGAAAACTATGAGTAGTTTGAAAAGGTAGCTCACTGACCTGCTAGCCTCAAGTAGTGGCAAATGATCGTATTGTGGTTTCTCGATCAAGTTTTGTACCTATAAAAAATTTTACAAAATGTTACTGAAGCATTTCAAATTTATCATAATGGAAAAAAATACAACAGCTGGATGCTATTACATTCGCAAGGCATGTTATTAACATATGAGTGTGAATGCTTAATGATATGGCTTTTGTTTTCTAACACGAAGGAGATCTGCATATCTTTATAAGTTTATATTAGCTATCTAGCTAGAATCCCAGATCATAGAATAATGCTGATGGTTTCTTATTTCTGAACAATTCAAATGCCATGGTGAAACATTCCTAACCAAGTGATCACACTGACTTTTAAGCATACTTATGATCAAGCTTCTTAAGGTCCCAAGAAATATTTCCACAACTTAGTGTCAATATGCTGAAAATATTGTGACGACTGATGAGAGTCTATCAATAGATACAAAATTACTAAATGCCTAGACTAAATATATAGAACAAAAGATAAACTGGCATGCATAGGGCTCTATAGTAACAGGTCTGGAGCTATGTTTGGCTAGAAAATGACCAATTCAGAATAGAAACACAAGTAAGTTTCATTTCAGAATAGAAATATCAGGAAATCTTACTTTAGACAACAGTTCTTGGCTTTCAGGAGGCTGCTTCTTTAGACTTTGAGGTAAAATTACAGTAAGCAACTCTGGCTTTTCAGCTCTTAAAGCACCCCTGATAACAGCAGCATTTGTTCCAGAAGCCCCAGATGTGAATATATGATTTTTCTGCAAATTATACACAAACAATATTAACAATGCTAGAGGGATCAAAGATCATATGAAACACACTGGCATATAAATCAGGGAGATCATCTGAATGACAACGGTGCATAGGCACATACTGTTATGACCATAGCATAGCTCAGGATCTCAATAAGCTGCTGATGCATAAATCCCATATTGCGGGTTCCAAAGAAACCTATTGCACGTGGTCCTTGCTGCTGGATAGCCAGCAGCTCCTGCATGACCACAAAATAAATGAGACCAGTTCATAGGATAAATCAATTCATAAAGCCCATATAATTCATTATTAAAATTCTGATTGTATCATACTAACTTTAAAAGGTTTAATAACCACTAAAGTTAACTTTAAAAGATCAGTTCGGTATAAAATGATAAAAAAAAGTACCTGTAGATAATCTAGATCTGGGATCGCCTTGTATTCTGGTTCAGCAACCGTGGCAGTGCCCTTTACAAGAGTCTCTACCTGAGTAGGAATCTTTACACCATCATCATCTGGTCCAAACATAACAACGTCATCCCTTCCTTGACTGCTTACATGACCTTCATGCCCATCTCTTCGCATGTATCCGCAGAGCAACTATATGAGCACAATAAAAACAGCCCTGGCAGTAAATCATTAGTGAAAACCAAATATATTGTAGTATATGGAAACAAAATCCCAGTTTTTTTTTAAAAAAAATAGGTTAAACCCATACCGATTAGTCAAAATTAGCTATCAAGTAATCCTGTATCTAGAGTAACATCATAGCACAAGAGGCTGCAGCCATTTAAGACACAACCTAAATTCACCAGGTGGATTTATATGTGTGCTGTCAATTTTAAACCCAACTCTCCAGAGACATTGAGAAAAATATTGAGTAAAAGAACAACAAAGCTGATAAGAATCCCAAGTATCGGATTCTGAATAAATAAGATCAAGCTGATTCCAATGGAGTATCAAATGGGAACTCTACTTTATCCTCTGAGCTACATTGTTCACCTTTTGAGGCATGCTAGAGAAAAGCTATAGCATAATCACTTTTGACATGTAATGAGAGTAGGCCACATAATATATGTGAAATAATTAACTTTCTGAATGGTGGGTGTGTGTGTGTGTGTGTTTTCCCTATCATTTCCAGCCAGAAAGTTCCATATCAACTGATGTTGGTATTAATCTGAAGCTGCTATATGATTTAGCAGGCATAGCTCACATGCAGGGAAGGTGTGAATGCCATTGTCCAAACTTTAGGCACAGGATCTAAGACTCTAAGCAGCAGATACCAGCAACACAAGTAGGACTAGGTGTTACCATGGACCGTAAAAAGATAAAATTTTTACTGAGTTTTTCTTTTCTGATAAGAATTTTGGGTGAACATTGGAGCTATGGTGATACAGGTTGACATGTCATTTTGATGCGACCACAAATCTTTGTTAGTATTACACATTGTAGAGACTCAGCATACGTATAGGCTTGGCATGAAAAATCAAGAATAAGAGTTAAATCCTTTGGCACACAAGTAATTACCATAGAAACCAAAACCGATACATACTCAATTTGGGACCATATAATCTGTCATCTATTAATTGATCTTTAAAGGTGTAATAATAAACATCAGAAAATTGTCATCACAGCAGCAATGCAATCGAGAAACAGTTTAACAACAAAGCCAGAAAAAGAAAAAGAAATGGGTTCTAGTCCAACCCACGATATCAACCAAACAACAACAAATCAAGTTTATGTATCTATAGGAAGCAAGTACCCGGTTGAGAACTCCCGGCATCTGCTTCTTGGCCCCCAGAGCGCATCCCAGCACGGCGCCGCCGCGACTCCGCGCGGCCGAGGAACAGGGAAAGAAGCCGCCAAGTCGGAGTTGAGTTGGCGGCGGCGTCCTCAAGGAGGGAAGACCGGCAACGGGCGGCGCGGCGCAAGAACCCGCCATCGTCATCCACTTCCAGCCGTCGATTCCAATCCACGAGGATGAGGGAGGGAGAGAGGTGCTCGAACTGATGTGCGTGGCGGCGTACCCGTGACCAGGCAAGGGTGGCTGCGCGGCGCGGCGCAGGTCATGTGGTGGGAGGGGCGGAGGAGGAGGAGGGCATTGCTGGGTGGGCTGGGGATGAGACGAGAGAGGAGAGGAGAGGAGACGGCACGGCACACCAGTTGGGCTGAGGCCGCAACTGGTTGGTTTGGTGGCTTCCTCTGGCGGCCTCGATGGCTGCCTGGCCGCTGTGGTGCGCGTGTGGGGAGGAGCTGGACGCCTTTGGATAACAGGTGGCGCACCATCTATGGTTGCCTACTTTCTCTGTGTCATCCCTCGTCTCTGCCGGCCGGCTGCCGCGGTACTCTGGTATGCTGTTCTGGGTATAAGATTTTACTAACATACTAGAACGAGAAATTTCCATATATGACCTGTTATTCGTATGTCCCGCAGAACATGACCCGTAATTTGATGATCTTTTGAAATATGATTCAGGTCGTGCGAATTGTTTTAGAATTTGACCATTTGAGGATTTCTTGATTTTAGTAAATCCAAAAGGCACTTTTCGCTGTTTGGGGATAGAAGAAAAGACGTTACTACCCTTGCTTTATTCCTCTTTGTTTCTCTCATAGTTTCTGTCTCGCTCGACATCTGAAGTCGCGGACGCGCGGCGCTGCCCGCCGTCCGCTCCCGGCCAAGTCCGGCCGCCGACAGTGGCCAGAGCCACACGCGCCGTCCCCCGTTCCCCTTCTCACGCGGCAGCCTCGCTGCGGGGCATGCTGTAAGGTCGAGATGGACTGGGGGGGTGAATAGTCTTTTCTAAAACTTATCGTACCGGCTAACCAAAATAATTGCGGAATTAAACTAAATGGTCTAGCCAAGACTTCACCCCTCTAACTATGACTCTAGATTCACCTTGATAAAAGATCCTAGGCAAGAATTTAAGGTGTCAATCTAGCTAGTGTACAACTAAACAATACTAGTTTGCATTGTCACACAAACCTAAGCAACTAGTACTTTGGCAAGCGGGTGTGCACCTACATAATTCTAATGAGTAAAAGCATAACGCCAACCTAAGCTCACTAGATGCTCAAGGATAAGGTTACACAAACCGAACCCAAGAGCTCAATTACTTAGCTACACAAATTAAGCAAAGCGAGAGATAAACTTCTAGCTACACAAGCAAGAAGAAGATTATCAAGCTACACAAGCTATCTAAACGACAACACAAGCAATATATATATGTATATATGTATATATGTATATATGTATATATGTATATATGTATATATATATATATGATTGTAAATACAAAGCTTGTGAAAGGAATGCAAATTATCGTGAAGTGTGGAACAAGATGACACGGCGATTTTTCACCTGATTCACTTGGTTGCCACCAAGTTACATCCAGTTGTGTCGACCACCACCCTTATGATTCTTTCGATGTGACTCGCAAGCCACTTGTCTCGCAAGGAACTACCTCGCAAGGGAACCACGAGCCAACCCACACACAATTGGTTCTTCAGTATGACCCGCAAGTCAATTGCCTCGCAAGGCAAGCTCTCTCAAGAGCACCGCAAGACCCCGCTGTGTTGAGTGAGGTAACTCAATGACACGAGCAATCCACTAGCGTTACTCTTCGCGATCCCCGCGAGGTGAGCACCAACCTCTCATAAATCAACCTTCGGAGCACCGCACAATCTCCGTTGGGTGCCTCATGAAGTCTCCAGCCACCAAGCCGTCTAGGAGGTGGCAACCTCCAAGAGTAACAAGCCCGCAAGCTTGCAACACGAACACCTAGTGCCACACAATACAATCTCTCAATGCAATCGCACTAGAATCGCTCTCTCACACTATCGAATGATCTCCTATCAAACATATATGAGTTAGAGGGCTTCCAAGCACCACAACACAACCCACTAAGGGTGTAGTGTGCTCAGCTGTCGGCCACACCCGGCCAAGGGTGCTATTTATAGCCCCAACATGAAAAAGAGTCGTTGCTCTCTCAAACTAGTCGTTACACAATCATACGCTCCTCGCAGGACGCGTCCTACGCTCCTCGCAGGACGCGTCCTGCGCTATACAAATTCACGCGCCAAGCAACCATGCCGAACTGCCCGAAATACACTGCGTAGGACGCGTCCTAGGCCCATCGCGGGACGCATCCAACGCTATATAAAACCTGTGCGGGAATCATTTTCATTTCAAGCTTAGCGTAGGACGCGTCCTATGCTCTTCGCTGGACGCCGTGCATTCACTATGCAGTGTCCTACGCGTTCAAAGACGTTTCGGCCGAACTAGCCGTTGCCCGAGCCCCGGACGCGTCCGACGCAAGATGTAGGACACTGATCCCACACGTCCTACGCTCCGCCTCGCCCGCAGGATCTCTGTTGTGCATCTGGCGCTTCACCCTGTGTCCTACGCTCAGCTCAGGACGCGTCCTACACTCACAGGACAGCCACTCCGCACTAAATCGGGCATATCTCTTAGCTCCGAACTTCGTTTTTGATGATCTTAGACTCATTGAAAAGCTTACTTAGAGGGCTACACAACCCACATAGCCACCTGTTATTCATATGCTCTGCAAAATATTCATGGTATTATACGCACCATGCATCATACAGGATCGTCAGAGCTCGAAATGTTAGTTCCCGGAGTACAAGGAGAGGAAGACCAGCAGGAAGCCTTGGTGCAGAGAATAGCAGCAGAAGAGGATCTCGAGGTGAGCTTCCCGAATGTCCTGATCATCAGCCAAGCTCTTTCCTAAAAGGCAAGCCCCGAAGCATTCTCCCTGTGGTTTGCAAAATATCTAACTTGAGTCCTTTACTTGTTTGATGCATTAAGTTATAGGCGTTGTCTTATACCGTTGTTGCATTAATTATATTCCTTGCCCACTTGATATAATTCTACCCTGTTAGGTTCAAGTGCGAATATCTGCTTAGCCTTGCTTAACTAGATCGGTAGAAGTCGGGTGATTTCCTGTCATCCGCGAGTTATAGGTGGTGACTCGAAATGGTTGAATACAGTGTTATCTTGGATAACCAGGTGGAGATAATAAATCGAGACCGGGTGGGATTGGTGTTGGGACTGAACTGGAGGTTCGGTGAGGTTATCCCGTCTGTGTCAAACTAGGACCCCATCCGTTGTACGTCCTCAAGTCATATTGAACGCATGCCTCACATTTAGCTGAAAGGATAAGTCGTTTCGACCGCGAAGCCTGGGTTTGGTTTGGGCCGGGAGTCGACCTGCTGTACGCATCGTATTGGAGAAGATAGGGGACCACAGGTTACACGAAGAGTAAGTCCGAGGTCAGGGTCGCCCTGAATAAGGTAGCCGGACGATTCCCGGATATGATGGTACCTGTTGATCCCGCGAGTTTCCGAATTGAATTTTCAGTGATCTGTAGCTCACTTTAGTGGGTGAGTGTGGTTTGTGTGAGGAATACCCGCCAGCTGGTTAGTAATCGATTATAATCGCCATCGTTCCTGGACAGTGAACACTTGACTTGAGCAGCGACATCGTAGTAATAACTTGAACAAAAAGATGAGATGGTTGAGCCGTGATGTTGAAAGGCACTCAACCGGAATTGGTTACTATTATTGTTGAATAATTATTACCATACTTGTTTAGTATAGGTGCTAATTTAGCATGATAAGGTTAATCAAATTAAAATACAATGTTAGAAGGTTATGATCAAATTTTTCTTTAATGCAAGCTTTTCTGTAAATAAATGAGTCAGATATTCCACTTATATAGCCTTGCATACTCCTTGGAGTCAATTTATTTTTAGTTTATGACCGGTAAGTCCAGCTGAGTATATTCTCGTACTCAGGGTTTTATTTTCCATGTTGTTGCAGATGGTGAGATGTTTTATGGCTACTGTCAGCACTGCTTCTACCCCGCGTTGGGTGATGATTAGACCTTCGGCATGATCACTCTACTCTACCTTATGCTTTTGTTGGATATTGACCGAGGACCTGGCACTGTATTTGAACTAAGGGCGTGTGTGTGGAATTGAACTAAATCGCTTTCGCTTTATTTTGAATTTGAACTTGGGTTGTAATAACTTATTTCGAACTCCGATATTTTAAACTATGTTCGAACTATGTATGTTGTGAATGGTGACGGCTAAACTTATTACGATCTTGGCTATGCCGGAAAGTTGGAAATCCTTCAAGATTTTGGGAATGACTACCGGGTTTATTAGGTCTCAATCATGTACTTTGCTATCTTAACGGTGAATTACGTGCTTGTGCTCTAATAAATTGGTCGGTTCTATCACAAACTCCCCCTATGTCAAAGCATGGGTCAACCAATCTTGTAGATGAGGGTACCTTTTTTGATTGATCACTTAAAGTTGAGGATCACTTGTGGAACCATCTTCTTGATGTACTAGATACCACTTATATGAAGCCTTGTATTCCATGGGTAGGAAAGTGATATTCTAGACATATATTGCAAGAACTAGCATTATGGTAACCACTTGTTGAATTTGTCAATTATAACCAATTCTTGAATATTTGACATCTTCATGGGCTTCTTTCTTATTGACTTGAACTAAAATATTTTGCCCATAAGCTTTCAAGTCCGGTTTGAACCAATAACAAGCTTTTTCATACCTCACTAGAAGGGTTATCTTGCCAATGTTTTACTTGTCACTTATATGCAATTCAAAATAGAACAAGTACTAGGTTCACTAGCTCATGAATAAATCCATCTTCATACCACTAGATCATTCAATCAATCAAGCAATAGTGGTAGATTATGAATTATAAACATTTATTTGTTATGCATGATCATAATAAGTATGTACTATATGCACTAACCGCATACTAGTAAGGAATGAAATGATCATGCACATTAGAATGATACCTTTGCTATGTTGAAGTAGATGATAGTCATTTAGATTCCAACTTCATTACTCCAATAGCAATGTGAAGTCCAATTATAAGCTTGATGAAGCCAATAGATACCAATTAGAATTCCATGCTTCATCCATATGAAGTGAGAACCGACAATGATCAAGTGCACTCTTCTTGTTGTGGTTGGCTTGCTTCTTCTTTTGATCTTGATGCTTGCATGAGAGAATACCACTTGTATTATCACTTGATTTGTCTTGTATTCCTCTCTATTGGGTGTTGCTTGCTCTCTTGATCAATCATTTTGATTTCTTCAACTAAGCATCCCTAACAATCCTTAGATCACCATTTTCATATTAGCCTTCCAAGTAATCCACTTGGTTTACCCACTCATGGGTGGCAAGCCCCTATCTAGGGAGAAGTGACCTTTCTCCAAGAATTATCCTTGACACTCACTTGAGTTGTCTTTCTTCGATTGAACCATGGACTTAACATGATGAGTATTCTTCAATTCTTCTTTAAGTACTTTTCTTTCTTCCAAGAGATCTTCAATTATCACTAGAACTTAAACTTTTATCTTGCTCTTGATCTTGATCTTCAATTTGAGTACCAAATGGTGTAACAAATACACTCTACAATCAAATGATCTTGTACTCATTACTTGTCATGCTTCTAGATTGGATCAAAACCAAACATAGGTTCCTCAACCACTGATAATCATGATTCCAACTTGAGGACCTTTCAATTTGAGTGATTCTTGATATATCTAATAGATGTCACTTTTCTGGCAGATTATGTACCCTTCAAAGAATAATCCATATCTCCCAAAGTACAGATCCAAATGCCATAAAATTTAGTGCAGATGTGAAACACTAAGTCTTCTAGTAGTTATAAAAATTTAAGCTTCATTGGCCTTCTAGATTGCTACTAGATTTTACATCTTCCCATACTACTACATGCTAAAAACTGCTGCACTAAGCTGACAAGATCTTCTTCTAAACCGAAGTGATACTCATCCAATTCTTATGGAATTCATACAGAAACTTGTACCATAAGTGAGGAGCATGTAGACAAAATTTCAAACCAATCCAAATAGATTTGATTCATTGAACATGGCTATCTTCACAGCTAGCTCAGATTTTGAATAATGGACAGATTTAAGCAATTGAGCTATGCTTTCTCAAAAGTGAATCAAACTTGATTTCAACTAGATTGAATACCAGCACAAGAAATATATCCAATCATACCACTTACTCAAAATAATCTTATGAACGTATCCATCCAAATCAATCTAAATTTGACTACTAGGCATTTAATCCATTCAACATCTCATAGCAAGCAACATGTGCATATATATCTAATTTAATCAACTCATATGCACCCAAAAGAACTAGATCAACTATGGATATACCTTGATAACTCATGATCATTCGAAGCAAGCTTCTACTCAAATATTTGCAAGCCATCAAATCACCACAACTTGAATTATAGCACTTGTATATTATAGCACATTTGGACTTCACTTTGTCATGACTTAGCATTGAGTTGAGATAAGCACTAAGCTTGAATACTTGACTCAAATAAATGATGAATAATATGAAGCCAATTGAATCAATCCTCCAATGTCATGGTACCTACAAACAATCATCCACTTTTTGATGGTACCCAAACACGTTTGGGTCCTCTCAAGTTAGGAGAAACATACTTAGGCAAAGCCATAGTATGAGTAGCGAGATGTTTTGCAATAGCAACCGTAGAGGTACCATCACCATCCTTCCTAATCATATTATTTGCATGAGTTGAATTAAGCTTAGGAGTGTTACCTAGGGAACATGAATGAGCCATGTGTCCCCTTTTCCGGCATGAGTAGCATCTTCTTTTTGGTTGAGCCTTTTCTTCCTTGCTCATGTGATGCTTCTCATTGCCTTTCCTCTCATGAGTTGCTTGAGCCTTCTTCTCAAGCTTGGTAGGACACCCCGAGGCAAAGTGTCCAATATTTCCACATTCAAAGCACTTGATGTGAGCCGAATCCCTCTTTTCTCAAGTCTTTCTCATCATCATCTTGTTGGCATTATGGATATGAGTTTGATGCCTTGCATAAGCTCTTCCACCCCCTCTTGTTTTCTTCTTCATCTTCAAGTCATCAACTTTATCTTCATGGTTGATCTTGACTTAATCTTGGGGCTTCTTTTCTTGAGTTGGACATGCATACGCAAGATGTCCCATGTCATGGCATTGATAGCACATGACATGAGATAACTTCTCTTCTTCTTTGTTCTTTATCTTCAATGCCAACTTTCTTGCTCCTTTGGTCAACCTCTTCTTCTTGTAACCAAGTCCACTCTTGTCATTGAGGCTTCTTGGATTCTTCAACAATTGTTCGAAGAGGACCTTGGAGTTGTAACACCTCTCAAGTTTGTTGCTCATTTTCATCACTTTCTTTTTGAGCTCATTGTTCTCCTTCAAAAGGTTAGTCTCACAATACATAGAGGAAGAACAAGCATCTAATTGTAAAGAACATGGCATAGATAATAAATCAACACAAAAGGTGGATACATGCTTCTTGCCTACATCACAAGGGTTAGCAACAATATGTGATTGACCATTCGACCCATGTGATGAGCTCTCACTAGTTTTAATATTTTCATTAGAAAACTTTTTAGTGAGAAAAGCATGTTCTTGCAACAAATTATCATGAGTAACACTAAGTTCCTCATGAGTCAATTTTAGCACATCATGTGAACAAGTATTAACATAAAGTAGATGTTTTTTGTTCACATGTTGTCTTTAAAAATGAGTTTTCTTTTTCCAATTTCATTGATTTAGCTTTCTCATTTCCTAAAGACGTGGTCATGCTAGCTAGTCTACTAACAAGCTCATCATATGAAGCATGATCAATCACATTGCAACTTGATACCTTTGTGTCACCTTGTGACATGAAGCAATATGATGATGTAGGAGAGCTTGTTGTAGCATCATCATTGGAGCATGAACCATCATCATTACCATCAAGTGTGCTTGGGGTAGAATCATCGCTTGCATCACTTGAGGCATCATCCTCTAACTTGTCAAGTGATCTTGGGGTAGATAGATCATCATCATCACTTGACCATGAGGTGGAGCAATCCTCCGCAACTACCTTGTTGTGGTCATCCTCAACAACCTCATGTGCTATCACCTTGGCCTCAACCTCCTTGTACTTGCCATCATCCCATGTAGAGGTATTGCCATAGGTGTTCTTGATGTTCTCCCACAACATATGTGCGGACACCCTAGTCTAAATCTTATCAAACACATCAAAGCTCAAAGATTTGATTAGATACAAGAGAGCATTTGAATCAAGTGCATAGAGATCATTTTGAGCTTCGGTGAGGTTCTCTTTGTCCAACACATGGATGAGACCCTTTGTGACAACCCACCAAGCCTTAGGTCCCATGGCACGAAAATGATCAAGCATATGGTGTTTCCACCGTACAAAGTGTGTGCCATCAAAAATATGTGTGTCACATAGACAAGCATCATCAAACCCTCTAGTTGCCATCCTCTCAGACCGGTTAAGACCACTAAAATGAGAGACCTAGCTCCGATACCACGTGTAAGGTCAAGATGGACTAGAGGGAGGATGAATAGTCTTTTCTAAAACTTATCGCACCGGCTAACCAAAACAATTACGGAATTAAACTAAATGGTTTAGCCAAGACTTCACCCCTCTAACTATGACTCTAGATGCACCTTGATAAAAGATCTTAAGCAATAATTCAAGGTGCCAATCTAGCTAGTGCACAACTAAATAATACTAGCTAGCAATGTCACATAAAACTAAGCAACTAGTACTTTGGCAAGCGGGTGTGCACCTACATAATTCTAATGAGCAAAAGCACAACGCCAACTTAAGCTCACTAGATGCTCAAAGACAAGGTTACACAAACCGAACCCAAGAGATCAATTACTTAACTACACAAACTAAGCAAAGCGAGAGATAAACTTCTAGCTACACAAGCAAGAAGAAGATTATCAAGCTATACAAACTATCTAGACGACAACACAAGCAATATATATATATATATATATGATTGTAAATACAAAGCTTGTGAAAGGAATGCAAACCACCGCGAAGTGTGAAACAAGATGACACGGCGATTTTTCACCTGGTTCACTTGGTTGCCACCAAGCTACGTCTAGTGTGTCGACCACCACCCTTGTGATTCCTCCGGTGTGACTCGCAAGCCACTTGTCTCGCAAGGAACTACCTCGCAAGGGAACCATGAGCCAACCCACACACAATTGGTTCTTCAGTATGACCCGCAAGTCAATTGCCTCGCAAGGCAAGCTCTCTCAAGAGCACCGCAAGACCCCGCTGTGTTGAGTGAGGTAACTCAATGACACGAGCAATCCACTAGTGTTACTCTTCGCGATCCCGGCGAGGTGAGCACCAACCTCTCACAAATCAACCTTTGAAGCACTGCACAATCTCTGTGCGTGCCTCACAAAGTCTCCAGTCACCAAGCCGTCTAGGAGGTGGCAACCTCCAAGAGTAACATGCCCGCAAGCTTGCAACATGAACACCTAGTGCCACACGATGCAATCTCTCAATGCAATCGCACTAGAATTGCTCTCTCACACTATCGAATGATCTCCTATCAAGCATATGTGAGTTAGAGGGCTTCCAAGCACCACAACACAACCCACCAAGGGTGTAGTGTGCTCAGCTGCCGGCCACACCCGGCCAAGGGTGCTATTTATAGCCCCAACACGAAAAAGAGTTGTTGCTCTCTCAAACTAGCCGTTACACAGCTTTTCGGGAGCGTAGGACGCGCCCTACGCTCCTCGCAGGACGCGTCCTGCGCTATACAAATTCACGCACCAAGCAACCATGCCGAACCGCCCGAACTACATTGCGTAGGACGCGTCCTATGCCCATCGCGGGACGCGTCCGACGCTATATAAAACCTGCGCAGGAATCATTTTCATTTCAAACTTAGCGTAGGACGCGTCCTACGCTCTTCGCTGGATGCCGTGCATTCACTGTGTAACGTCTTACGCGTTCAAAGACGTTTCGGTCGAACTAGCCGTTGCCCGAGCCCCAGAAGCATCCGACGCAAGGCGTAGGACGCTGATCCCGCGCGTCCTACGCTCCACCTTGCCCGCAGGCTCTCTGTTGTGCGTCCCGCGCTTCACCCCGCGTCCTACGCTCAGCTTAGGACGCGTCTTACGCTCACAGGACAGCCACTCCACACTAAATCGGACATATCTCTTAGCTCTGAACTCCGTTTTTTATGATCTTGGACTCATTGGAAAGTTTACTTAGAGGGCTACACAATCCACATAGCCACTTGATCCAATTCACAATAGATCAGAGCAGTTTTTCAACCCAAGTGCCATCATCTCTCTTTTCTCATAAGAGTTCGTCGAACCTTCTCCCACTTCTTCACCTTTGCAAATGTGCCAACACCATCAAGTGTACATCACCATGTGCATGTGTGTTAGCATTTTCAAAGGATTTTCTCTTGACCTCACAATGCCACTCGATCCTAGCAACATCGTAATGTTAGATCGCTCAACTGGCACTAGATGATCGATATGCAAACTCGTTTGCCCCTCTTGATAGTACGGCCTATCAAGCCTAAATCCGGTCATCAACTTCTCTAAACACCTCATGACCAGTGAAATGAAATACCCTAGCTTATACCTTTGCCTTACATCTTCATTCCCACCGCACCTCCAATATGCCAATGCACCGCGTGCACGACACGATCAACAATGATATGATTCACTTTATATCATCACATGACTGTCTTGATCCATCGATCTTGACTTTACTTGCTCTTCTCTGTTGCGTTGGTTCATCGGCGCCAAGTCTTGCCTAAGCTTCACCGTCGCACGGTCCTTCGCTTCGAAGCCTCAACTTGCCCTTCACACTTGCAACCGGCCTTTGAGCCAAGCCTCATCTTGATCTTCATCATGCTTAGGTCACATGACTCCATGTCATGTCTCATATGCAACAAGCTCCTTCAATCATGCAACCTTCTCGGTCCATTGATATTGATCTTACTTGCTCTTTACCGTTGAGTCGGTCCATCGGCGCCAAGTCTTGT
This sequence comes from Bothriochloa decipiens, assembly GCA_023333625.1. Lineage (NCBI taxonomy): Eukaryota > Viridiplantae > Streptophyta > Magnoliopsida > Poales > Poaceae > Bothriochloa > Bothriochloa decipiens. The sequence continues at coordinate 31,223,902 of CM041634.1, forward strand.
TCAAGCTTCACCATCGTAATGGTCCTTCACTTCAAAGCCCTGACTTGCCCTTCACACATTCAAACGGTCCATCAAGCCAAGTCTTGTCTTGATCTTTACCATCTCGGTTGCATATATACCTGTGGACTAATCCTTTGTATCTCAACCATAAACATATTAGTTCACCTAAAGTTATCACCCAATTATCAAAACCAAACTAGAGACTTTCACATGCGCGCGAGCAGCTGCTCCGTCATTTCTCGGCCGCGGGACCCATTCCTTTTGTGTGTGGTCCGGCGTGGTGCCCCTTATTTCCTATTTCTTGCTCAACTTTCCTAATTTCACGTGTTTTCCTTAGGCGGTTCGAACATGGGATGGCTGTCCGTGGATCCCGCTGGATGGAATGCAAGAAATTAGCTAACTGATATTCAGAGTCTTGCACGGAAGGAATTAATGTGGGATCGAAAAAAAGGAAGGAATTAATGTGAAGTAATTTGATTTACGGTTGATTAAAGAGTTTGCTATTGTTTTGGAAACTTGCCGGCGCTCGGGTGCCTCGCCGGCATGTGCATGGTGCCCCTCGTCGCCCCCTCGCAGGCTCGCGCACGAGCAGCCGTTCCGCCGCGGCCTCACCGGCGCGTGCGAGCAGCTGCTCCGTCGCTCCCTCTCCGGCGCCTGGCTGCCTCGCCAGCAAGCTAGTGAAGTCCGGGGTGGCCTCTAAAGCCATGGATGGGTGCTGAAGGTTGAAGACAAATCTGACAAGCGAGTCTCACGTGTAACTGATGTGAATAAGATTAGACCACCTGGAAGGGAGGGACAGTAACGTCTTTTCTCATGCCCCGAACAGTGGAAACAACCCCTGAAATTTTAGAAATAGAGAAAATCCTGAGATGGTCAAATTTCAAAACAATTCACACGAACTAGGTCATATTTCAAAAGGTCGACGAATTACGGGTCATATTCTGTGAGGCATGCGAATAACGGGTCATATATTGAAATTTCTCTGCTAGAACAGACATCTATTTACCATAAAAAACGTCCTAGATAGGTTTTGAAGGTCTAGTGAGCTAGGGAGGTTGTGTAAATATGATTCTTTCATGTTTTTGTCAGAAACTGAAACAAACAACAGAGTTGTTAAGCTGGTTTTTAAAAAACTGAAAAGCTGTTTTGCTTTTCTGACTTTTTATGTGTTGAGAAGCTAAAAATCTATTACAAATTCAATTGCAAAAATTCAAAAGCCAGAAAACCAGCTTTTGACCTAAAAGCCTAAAAGTTGTAGCTCATACAAATAGTCTCTTTAAGTATTTGGATACTACATGAACTAAGTATGTCCAGTCACTACCAAGTTTTTTTTTATGTTATTACATGCAATTTTCTGATTCGTAGGTGGAGATGGGATAATGCAACTGCTTAAGGCATTTGTGCTGCCTGAGCCTTTCCTGGCGCCCTGGTTCTGTTACTTTCTTAATTCTGTTACTTTCTTAATTCCTCGTGTGCACTACGCATAAACAATCACTGGCAATAAGAAATACTACAAGTTCGAACAACCATGTTTCCCAGATTATTTGCTGACCACTCCAAATAATGCCTGATCCCACAATTGATCAGCAACCGATTATTACCAAAGCATGGAGATACCAGGATATGTAGAGCCGCGGAGTAACTTGGCAAAGCAATTTTGCTCACTCTAATTTCATTAACAGAGTGAAGCGAACATTATGTATCTACAGCTCATCATGGGGTTTCGCCTTATCAGTGGTAGCAGCAGGTTGTTGATGCTCGAGTAGATAACGAGCTGCCAATGCCACTTGCGCAGCCGCACCATAGGGGAGGGCTTCTTCGTTGATGGTGAAGTAGGGGGAGTGATGGGGCGCCTGCGGTCCACGAGTCTCGTTGTACATGCCCACGAAGTAGTAGTATGTCGAGGGGATCGCCTCGGCATAGAACGAGAAGTCCTCAGCGCCCATTAGTGGTTGTCTGTCTCTCACGTTCCTCGGCCCAACCATCTCGCTGGCCACATTCACGAAGAAATCATGGAGCTCAGGGCTGTTGATGGTTGGGGGGAAGAAAGGGCGGTCCTTGCTGAGGAAGTCCACGCTAGCGCTGCAGCGCTGCACGGATGCTTGAGACACAATCACCTGAGACATGAAAAACAAAGTAGCTGAGGGCATCTATCCTCTGCAGGACAATCCACAGTGAAAATTATATATATAAGAGGTTTATAACTCTGAATACAGCTGGGAACTCAGTGCAGGTGTCAAGAGTTCTGACCATTGTCCCTTCTACAAACCTACCAACCCATAATAACTATGAGGAAACTGGTTTTGTAAGTTCAATAATACCATTACCAAGGTGAAAGCTACAAGTCTACAGCTATATCTGTAGTTTTCATTAAAAGTAAAATTTGAAAGAAAAAAATATTACAAGTACTCAAACAGGTTACATGTGGTTCTGTATCCATGCAACTTTCCAAAAATTGAGTTTATTCATGAGAACAAGTGTCAGGAACTGTTCTTGTGCTCAAAATGACAGTAGTACAATCTAAAACAAAAGCAGAATAACAGAATGCACCAATTATTAAATGTGCATCAGCTTATTCGTTTACAATATACTCTTGGTACAGTATATATTTAAATTATGTGACAGCACATAGGATGTCGTGCCAGTGCCACTTGCAGGTATCCACTTCTCTAAAGCTATAGATGAAATTCACAGATCAATCTATTTAAAATTACTATTGTAGTTAGGTACAGTGACTGATTATCTTAACAGCAACTTCAAGTAGCCATATATTGAACGCAATTTTGAATCCTTTATTTCCGTCTTTGAGAATCTAATCGCAGAAAATAATTAAGAATTGACTACTGAAAGAGTAACACAAAGTTCCCAAACAAATGCTCTTACCTCTTCAATTCGCTGCTTCAATTGATTAAAACTCTCTTTCAGAAAAGCTCGGAAGGTGCCACCTATAGTAACTGAATCAGGGATCACATTGAAGGCTCCACCTCCTTGAAACTTTCCAACTGTTACAACCTGCAGAACACAGCAAAGATCCAAATAAAAAAAATCATGAAGTGGACTTACTGGAGTGTAAATAAGGAGGTTTCTAAAAAACGTGTAAATAAGGATAAATTGCCAAAGGTTCATCATAACAAAAGTACAATAGTCAGTGCACTGACAAAATGATGGGAACCTGGGAGTAATGTATTGAATAAAAAATGTATAATTCTTGTGATGCAAAATCATTTTTGCATATGAAACTACAATTTCTATGTTGAACAATTTAAGAGTTTAGAACTTAAGTTTTGAACAGTACATAGCAATGTATAAGAAATACTCTGTGCTGCCTAGCTATAACAAGTCCAGGAAAATTCAGGCTGCCCTCCTTGGTAATTTCCATGTTAGGACCAGGATAAAAAGTTCAACAAGATCTTGACGAACTTCAAACAGATCTCGCAACACATGGCAGAATAATTTTATATAGTTGGTTCTATTCTGGTACTGTAATTTAGACCAACAGCAACAGGAGAGTACAGGACATAGCTGCTATGGAAGGGAACTATGTAGATCATAAAAATGGATATAGACAATGTCAATCAACAAATTGCTTCCATGCTTGGAAATTTATGGCATATAAGAACAAATTAAGTCAGCCAAGGATAGGGACGGTACCTGTGAGTCCAAGGGATCAGCTTCTCGGGAAACAAGTTGCTGAAGGCTCACAATAACATTTGAGGCAGCCAATATCGGATCTATAGTGTGATGAGGAAGTGCAGCATGCCCTCCCTTTCCACTTATTACGGCCTCAAAGAATCCACTCCCAGCCATAATAGGCCCTGGTCTGGATGCCAGTACACCAATAGGCACAGAATCAGCTATATGAAGCCCAAAAATGGCATCTATGTTTTCCAGAGCTCCAGCTTCTATCATTTTCTGGGCCCCAGCGCCACCTTCCTCAGCTGGTTGAAAAACAAGAACCGCTGTACCCTACATTAAGAAACAAAATTTATAACCATAGAAAACTCAAGGGCGATTAAAATTCAAAGATTACAAGACAGTTCATATAACTGATATGGAGGCAACTGAACTAAGTGATTTAATCATCGTTTGAGAAAAATAAAACTAAGCAATTTAATAAGAAGATTTCTCATGTGTACTTCTAGGATTAGTTGTGTGCTTCCTAAACATAATTACTTAAACCAATATTGGCTCACTAAATGTGGATGCATGCTTTCCCTACAAATAGAAACATAAGCAATTGATTAAAAGCATCTATTGTAACAAATAAAAAGGCAGAGAAAGAGTGATGTATTGCATTTCATAGATGTACACCTGAGACAAAAACAATGATTTCCCTAGACTAAAAGAAGCTACCTCTTACAAATATAGCATCCATTCTAAGTTATTAAAAATATAAGGAAGCTACCAGTAGGTAATATTATGATGCACTCTGTAGTCTTGGGATCATGACATTAAAAAGTAAAATTGGGTAAGAACTACTAGATGAGATATTTCTTTTTAAACAAACAAAAACTCGAAATAAAAAAATAGAGTCTTCATCTTTATCATTTTCCCAAATCTACAAAGGATTGAGAACATGTAGCTTAATGCAATGAAAGCAAGTTAAGGATTGCAATATACAAATGTTAAACATCTTATATAGTTTTTAAGGCTATTCTATCATTATCTAATCTTTTTTTTTTTGTGAACACTATCGTTATCTAATCAACAAATCTCTCTTATCATTGTCACAAATACAGAACAGGTGGAAGGTAAACCATCAAAATTAATATATACCACTAAAAACAATACATAAAATCAAACAGACATCCACGGTTGCCAAAATGAAGGATTGGACATCCAAATAACTATTGCTAATACTCATACTTTTAACAATCAATGATTTATCCATATATAAATTTATTCAGATATCTCACTCAAAGTTTGAAGAGAGAATCTCAATTATTTCAAAAATTTTCATTGTATAGTGAGAAATTCCAATTGCTTTATATACATAAAAATATTTTAACCAACCTTCAACTCATCACGATGCTCCTGAAGAATCTTAGCAGATCCCAACAGCATAGCGACATGTGCATCATGTCCACATCCATGCATCTTCCCGGGAACTTTGCTCTTGTGTTCCCATTCCACACTTTCCTGTAAAACAGGAGATCAATTTTTACTGAGCAGATGTAGTTTACCGTAATTAAATTATCAAGAAAAATAATTGAAATTGGTCCTACAAGAATATTTAATTTTGGAGATTAGCACATTGAGAAGCAACTCTCAACATGTAATCAATTCAACCTGTACGAAATATGGACCTATGACACCAGAAAAATACATACAGAACATATCAATAGCAGGCTGTTCGAGAGCTGGTAAAACAAAAAAGAAAGAAGGTATTGATTTTCACATTCACCAAGAGAAGAGATCATGCTCATGTGCACAATAAATTCAATTGTATCAATCAGGTTCAAGAAGAACAAAATAATTATGGAATACACACAAATTACATATTTGGCTTGTCAATCACCACCTGGAATAGGACTGTCACAGGTACACTAGGCAGCCCATGTGATTCATTTCAGTTAAGAAGCCAAAGTTCTTTTTGCTGTATGTTCCTAATCAGGAAGGGCAGCCAGGGAACTACCAGGCGTAGGTGCAGACCTGTTCCTCCCTTTTCTTACCAGTGACCAGGATGTCTGCCATGAATGAATGAACTATACATACGCATACTCGATACTTGAATAGATCATTTCCATATCGCACGGGCTGGCCTCGATGGTATTTAGTCCTTAATTTCAATGGATAATGAATTCTAAAAAAATAAATCAATGAGCAACTTTTTAGCATTCTGGTGACCACAATTTCTTGGAATCCCTGGCGTTCCCGTTCCCTTGACTAAGTCAAATTTAGTTTTGTGGCCACTGGAACTCTGAAAGTGGGAGTACGCAGGTCGTTTTTTATAATCCAAGGTCGCGGTTGAAACAGAAACGGAATCCGCAGCGGAATCAAGAAGCAGAGGAAGAGCAGCCAATTGCCAGCGTAAGAAGAAGAAGAAGAAGAGCGGTTACAGTTCACAGACCTGCAGGGGCAGCGCGTCCATGTCCGCCCGTAGAGCGACGAAGGGCGGGCCGCCGGTGCCGACCGTGGCCACGACGCCGGTGACGGCGAAGGGGTGCCTGTAGGGGATCCCCAGCGCGTCGAGCTCCCGGCGCACGAGCTCGCTGGTCTGGAACTCCTCGTACCCCAGCTCCGGGTTCTCGTGGATCCGCCGCCGCACCCCGACCATCCAGTCCAAGAACGCCGGCTCCTTGGACCGGCGCAGGAGCTCCGCCGGGTCCAGCAGCGCCCCCGCCGCTAGGGACGGGCATGCCGCGGCGGCGAGGACGGCGAGGAGGGCAAGGAGAAGAGGCGGCGCCGCGGCGGCCATGGGTTGTTGGTATTGGGCTCGGGCGGGTCTTCTGGTTCGCCGACGAGGAGGAAGGAATCAAGGGGGAATCAGGTGAGACAGCGAGACACGACAGTGAGCCGGCCTTGCTTTTGACGGCAGCTAGGCAAATCGCGCACGAGGTTGGCGCCTGGACCCTTTTTATTTTGGTCACGATTTTTTTCTTGGCTTTTCCAAATTCATTCATTAATAATGCACGGGGGCACGGGCGTGTGCGATCATTATTTCTGCTTTTGATTGTCTGGGCATCTCGGGTAGTCTTTTGTTTCAGGACGTTTACGACTCTTGGTTGTACTGATGGAATGTGTCGTTACGAGTCTCTGAGATCCGTGCAAGTGGAATAGTAGAACGGCTGGTTCTTGTCGTTCAGCCATTTGCAGCAACGTCATGGTCCAGTGGCCTTTGCATAGTAGTTGGGCACCTCTCAACAGGTGCGCTTTTGAGCGTCGTCCATCTCTGCACAACTAGAGCTGGAACCCACTAAACTTTTTTCTCGTAGGAAAAAGTTTGTCGCCACAGATACTTTAATCCTGGTGAAAGAACAGTAACGGGTCTGCTGCCAAAACTTATAGACACTGTTTACGATAGTAATGGTATACTGTTTTTTAACGGGTTTGTAACTGTTTCATAATGGATTATACTGTTTCTTAACGGATTTATTACTGTTTCATGACGGGTTTATACTGTTTCTTAACGGGCTTGTTACCATTTTATAATGGATTATATTGTTCCTTAATGGGTTTATTACTGTTACATAACGAGTTTACACTGTTCCTTAACGGATTTGTTATTATTTCATATCGGGTTTACTATGCCCCTACCGGGTTTGGTTACTGTTTACAGACGGATTTTTTCCCCTTTTTCCCTTTCCTCCCCCCTCTTCCCCCCTCTTCTCGTCCCGCCTGCGCGCAGCGCGGGCCCCTCTAGTTATATATATAGGATGGCGGTGTAGAAGTAGAATAGAACCCAATACTAGCGTTCTTGTAAGACCTTGTTCTTGCTCAAACAATCGAATCAAGTAACGTTGTTGATGAATGTATTATCTTTTTACCCTCTTTTTTAACGCTGAGTTTGTTTTTCTTCTCTCGTATAAATTTGCATGAGCACCGCAAAGGTTGAACAATTAGAGAATTTCGGTTATGTCTTTAGCTAAATTTTACATAATTGTGTTCTCGTGAGAGGTATTATTTTTTCGTGTAACTAATTAATGAAGTCCCGGATACATACATTTGAAACCTATTATAACCATGTTTATTCAGACGTACGACCAATAACAACTTTATTCTCTAACCAATAGTTACATGGTAGCCGAGCTAATTAGGGTAGCTAACATCGATAGGCATTTATGCTAGATTACTAGATTGTAGATACTAGCCATTGAGTTTGTATCATTATTGTTGGAGGTGAGTTCTTCTAACTGTATAACGGTAAGCTATGAATTGGTTACATAGGACGCACGTGTGGGTTGCAACAATATGGAAAGCAAAGAAAAAAGGAACAATTCACTTTTTTAAATTATGTAGATATATGACGCTTTCGAACAAAATGTAGATATATGGACATTATCGTAACCAATGTGAGTTTTTGATGAACAAAGATACTCTCTCCGTCTCAAAATAGATGTCATTCTCGTTTTTTAAGAAGTCAATATTTTTAAAATACCGGCAATTATATGTTAAAATATATAAATATTTATGCTAAGTAATTAATATCATCGAAAAGATGTTTAAGTCTAGTTTTTTAATAAATTTATTTAGAGATATAAAATTACACGTATTTTCTATAAATTTAGTTAAAATTGAGAAAGTTTGACCGACATGTTTCCTATAACGTCATTCTTTCCGGGACGGAGGGAGCAATGACAATTGAGCGCGGCTACCTGTGCACATGCCGGTAAGTGTCGAAATACCACGCGTGACCTCACTGTCGCTACATCTTAACACCTACGTGGCAACTGGTGACCTGTCGCCTCATCGCCCTCCGTCCGCCTCCGCCCATGGCAACATGTAGCCTGTGTCAACTAGTCGCGGATGAGCATCCTATCACCATCAAAATACCGCCTCATTATGTTATCACAGCCGGCGGTGCTTTGTAGCCTTGCACACTCTATCTTTGGGGCAGCTTGCAGATTAATTTGGGCCTGCCAAACATCAAGTAATATCGATTGGTTCTCAGAAGCTCTCTCGAATCTTGCTCGAAGGCATATACAGAGACACCATGAGCACGAAGCTTACTATAGGTCTTTCGAAAAATTATTATACTGCAGATCGATTGTCCCAGGATTGCTGTACCAGATCCACTATTATCTTTTCTACCCAGCGTTTATTTACGAGAAAACAAAGAAATTCGTTTCGTTTCAAAAAATAAAAAGAAAAGTACAATGGAAAAGTACCGACGTAAGTCCGTGTACTCCGACTACTCGTGTCATTCCCCATTTTCTTCCTTCCTTCGCCTCGACTCCTCCCGACGCGATCGCTCCACAGAAAAATTTCGAGGGTTTAGCCAGACGGCGACTGGGATCGAGATCGGGGCGACATGAGCGAGGTGTTCGAGGGCTACGAGCGCCAGTACTGCGAGGCGTCCGCCTCCCTCACCCGCAAATGCACCGCCGCCGCCGCCCTACAGGGAGGTAATCCTGCTGCTCTGCCAAATCTCTTCGTTTCCTAGAAGCAACCTCAATCTCGGCAGGCTCTCCCTCCGAACCGTTTCTTGATTGGTTTTTTGGCCGCGCAGAGATGCTGAAGCAAAAGGCGGGGGAGATCCAATCCGGCATCGATGGCGCTGAGGCACTGGTATCCCTTGGCCCCTCCTTTGTTGTTTTATTAAAACAGAGGCAAATAGCCGCTTCGTTCTTGTTACCCAGTAGCAGAAGGAAGGATGCACCACCCTCACAAAATCGCACTGAATTTGGTTTTGGAATTATATTCAGCTGTAGGGAGAGAAAAAAAAAAGAAACAAGGAATGATCCTTCTTTAGAGCTGTATTTTGTATTGACCACGGAAGAATTTCAATTCTAAGGATCACATAATTGTGTAAATCTAGGGACGTTTCCTTCTTATAGGATCAGGCTAGCAGTGATCAAATGAAAGTTTTCTTATGTGGCGCAAGACATGTATTGTATGTTGGTAATGTTGTTTTTGTTTTCAGATAAGGAAGATGGATCTCGAAGCAAGGAACCTCCAACCAAGCATTAGAGCTGGGCTCCTAGCAAAGATCAGGGAGTACAAGTCAGATCTTAGTAACCTCAAGGGAGCGCTGAAGAGGATTACCAGTGGTAATGCACAGCAGGGGGCGAGGGAGGAGTTGTTGGAGGCAGGAATGGCAGATGCATTGGGGGTATGTTACCTTTTCTGGATTCATGAATCATTCTCATCTGGAGTGAATCATACTCTTTTTGGTTTGTTAACAAGGTTGCGCAAGGCATGTCTATATCTGAACCACCATTTTCTCTTGGTTATTTGTTAGAGATGACACATAAACATACTTGTTTGGTTGGTGTCAATTTGGCTTAACTTTTGGAATTATAGCTCTATATGATCAGGATACAAGTGTCTATGTCTCCTTTCAGCATTGCAGTGAGTGAAAGCATTGAACCTTCCAAATTACAGATGTGGAGCTAGTTTGGACAAAAGCAATGCCTTGTATGAGTAGCTAATGTCAGGATGTGCTCTTTGGTTGTTTTTTGGTCTTATAGTGAATGAATTCACATTGTATCATATAGAACATACTCTGAATGGCGAAGCACATGTTTTCTCATGCTGTTCATCAAAAATATCAGTCAATTTTTCTTGAAGCAGCTCTATACCAATTTAGAAAATTCTGAAGCCTGTAGCATGGATAAGCCAAAGCTATCAATAATGTCTGCAAAGTGATAGTAATGTGTCCTGCATGCTATGGCATATGCTGTCCAGAATCCATATTGGCTAGGGTCTAGCCATATCAATCTGGCAACATTCATATTCTGATGTAGTATGAGCCCCCTTGTCCTTTTGCTAGCACATATTTCTGATTCATCGTCAATCTTAGATTTGTTTATTTGCTAGTTACATGGGTTTATCCTTCAACCAGAAAATAAAAAGTTGACGGTCTCCATGAGAGTAACGTTATTTTTTATGACCACACAGGTTTCTGCTGATCAAAGGTCAAGATTACTTAGGGCAACCGAGAGACAGAACCAAACAACTAATAGGCTCAGAGATAGCCATAAAACTATGCTGGAGACTGAAGATCTTGGTGTCTCCATCTTGCATGACCTGAATCAACAGCGCCAATCTCTCTTGCGTGCTCATGATGTAGTAAGTATCTGTTTTCCTAATTCTACCGGTTTGAACTAATTGTTTTGGTTTTGTGTGCCATTTGGTTTTGTTTTAAATTAAATTATCTTAAACCTCCATTCCTATGCAATTTGTTGAAAGGAAATCACTCACAAGTCGCAAGTTTCTCTCTACCTTATTCTGTTTCAGATTAGATGAAATGTAGCTTTCCGTCTACTGTTTAAAAAATGTTATGCATACAAGTTTCTGTGTCGATAATAATGTTTATTATACCTTTTGATGTCAGCAAACATTAAAGGAGATGGTGTAGACCCTGACCTACTTTTCGTCAACAGTTATTTTTTCCTGGTTATCTGTAGTATCTACACTGGCTGAGTTTTAATGACTCTTTAATAACTCTTAAAATGTTTTTCGATTACTTGTCATACATAGATTTACTTTTAATTCCATAGAGTTCCCACATTTCCATTTTTATATTATTCGTGACTGATGTAATTGACAAGCTTTGCACATGTTCATTATGCACCTATTTTCACATGCCTAAAGATATCCATACCACTGTGGGGGCACATGCCTGAAACACTGAGCCCACTATCAATATGGAGAGAGCTTTAGAGTAATTAATTGCTGAGTGCGGATGACTTGCATAGATAATAGATAGATTTTTTTAGATAAATAGATAATAGATAGATGGATATCAATATAAACTTATTATTAATTGAACCAGACGTCACCAAGTTTGTATGGTTATCAGATCATCTAATGCATCAACTTGGATTAGAAGAACACAACATAGCTTGTTCTTCAATAACAACTCGTAGTCCATAGTTTAAGTTCAAACAAATATGGGCGATAGTTGATGCTAGAGTCCATGCTGCCATGCATCGGTTAAATTAAATATAATAACTGGTATCCACAATTACCAACATGTGGTTGTCTGTTTTGTTCAAATCTCCTGTTCCTATTTAACCACTGCTGTGTAATGCAGTTGGATGAGGTGGATACCAACGTTGGCAAGAGCAGGAGGATCATTGGAGGCATGATGAGGAGAATGGATAGAAACAAGTGGATCATCGGTCTCATCATAGCAGTCCTTGTCCTGGCTATCCTCGTGATTTTGTATCTGAAGTTCATGCACTAGGGGATCGCCTTGCATTGGACAGTAGTTTTCTACTGCGACCAGGACGAAGCGGAAAGCAGTTATGTGTGGGATTTTTTTTTTTTTGCTTCTATCTACATTTTATGATTGTTTTCCTTTTTATTTTTCTATTTTTTTAGATAATATTTCTGTGGGGTGTGCTTGTATGGTATCGAATGTTGTGCGAGGAAAAAAAGATCAGGCCATGAGGCAGAGTTTTGTATATCTTGATTGGTTTCTGTATAAAAGAAAAACTGAACAAATAGGCCATGAGGCTGCTTATGGTATTTCAGAATGTTGCTGCCCCCGATAATAAAGATGTCGGGTGAAAGTGGAAGCCTCATCTCAACAATTTTTATTTTTATATATTTGAAGAGATCCCTGGATTTTTTGGTGTTTCGCTTTTGTGGCATTTGCGTTCAGCTTAGTACGAGGCGTATGTGGTATACTCCCTTAGACCTATAAAAATGTAGTTATCCTAGCAATTCTAGTTCGCATTGTATGATAAAGCGCCTAGTACAACGTAGTGGAAGCTTTGTAAATTGTGCTCAAACTATATACATGCTACGAATTGAGGTATATTAAAAAAAACTTATGTGACCAATTTAAAGATTTTATGATTTAGTTATGTTATTCTATTTTGTTTTAGATTCTCTGCTGTTACCATGAATTTCGGCGGATGGGAACACCATGTGAATGGTTGACTTTCCGTTTTTCCAGGTGTGAACACGTACAGGCTCGCAGCCAGCAGCACCGATACATATATGTGCTTCATTGCCAGGATCAAGTACTAAAATCACTGCATGGATTGTCCATCGCCCTTTCGACAATGCAAGTTTGTTTTTTTTAAGAAACACATATATTATATTATCACAGCAGCTAAATTACGTGGAGGTCCTCAAAAGAAAACCATTTTACATTATAGCCCTGTATGAAGAGGAAGAAGGCGGCGTTGTCCATGGCGTCGGTGGCGACGAAGCTGCTGGCGGAGGGTCGCAAAGGCGTCGAAGACGCATAGACCTAGGTGGATTGACCGTGCAGAGCGTCGGTTGAAGGCGGGCCGGTCGAACCGTCGAATCACGAGCACACCTGCGATCGATTGATTTTTTTGAAGTCTTCGTCGGAGGTTGAAGAAGAGGCTTGGCAGCACCGTCGGACGAACACCAGGAGGGAGTCCACCTTGTTGCCGAAGAGCACATCAGGATCGGAGGGTGCTGTGAGGAGGAGGAAGTGGGCGGCTGGGTGGAGTCGGAGAGTGCAGATGGTGTGGCCGGGGCGAGGAGGAGCAGAGCAGCGGTACCACGGATCAGATCCACCCAATAGGGGACTCGAGCCGTATGCACAGCTCTCCAATCAACCTCAATCCCGGACGGATCGGGGACGACGGCATAGAAGCTCGAGCAGCCATGGAGGGGAGCACACGGAAATGGAGCTACACGAGGGAGTTGATTTATTTTATTTCAACTGACCTGAGAAGCGGCAGCGTCGGCGAAGTGGGCCATGGCGCCCATGGCAAGCACGATGACGGAAACTCTGGGGACTCTCAGCTAAGCTACTACTGAAAATTAGATACTACTTCTATCTATCTAGAGGGGGGGCCCGCACCCAGCCCGCTCCGGCAAGGTCGCCAGAAGCAAGAGGGAGGGGCCGGATGGCCTCCGGTCGGTGCTTCGGGAAGAAGGAAGGTTGAGTTGCGTGTTCGGCTTCTCAACTATGAAGTAAAAAGTGATGTTTTCGTTAGACGACAGCAGTGCGTAAGGGTAAGGCTGCCGCACCATGGTTCCTCCCTCTTTACTTCACCTTTCTGTCCCTCAGCTGAGAAGAGATGACAAGCATACGAAATATGGCAAGGAATACTTTGCCTAGGCTTCGCAGTGCTTGGTATAAGAGGTTCAATTCTCTTGCTAGTTTTCTGTCTATAAAAGAGATGGAGCAGACATTATTGTGTCTGGTTACCAGCACAACGAGAGCGAAGCAGCAAGCCAACAGATCCAAGAACCACCACAGCGAGAGCGAGGCAGAACCACCATGGGAGAGGCGACACAGAGACGTATTAGGAGCAGGCCGTGGTGGATGCAACCGAAGTCCTCGCGACAACTTGTAGGTTGGTCACCTCCCTGGTGCTGCTTCTTTGCGCATCTTGGCGCTAGTTTCCAGCCCACCAAGGTGGCAGTCGCTAGAATGATTCATTGAGATATCGATGGCTCCACTGTTTGGGATTGCCAGCCACGCGACCCTCTTCCTCCTCTTCGTGCCCTTCGGTGGCCTAGCCTAGTTTTGGGCCATCTCGCGGCTTTCATGGTGGCGGGGCTTTTGGTCGAGGCCACACACGATATCATGCTGCGTGTGGCCCACGCAGACTTGCCGTGATACTCTGTGATCTCGTACTGTCTGTGTAGTTATAGTATATCTGATGATTATTGTTCTGTTCCCACTAATAGGAATCAGAAAGCAATAATCGCATGTATTCCGGACATTACTTATGTAAATATGTTCTTATATGCATGCATGGAGTCGCCTGAAGCCATCTTTAAATTTTCAGACCTAGATGCATAAGGCAGGAGGAGCTAAGAGAGCTCTAGGCATTCAACGAGAAGATGATTTTATACTTATTATTCTCTACTGATTGGTCACATCATAGCAGTCCTTGTCTTGGCTATCCTCGTGATTCTGTGTTTCAAGTTCATGCAGTAGAGGATTTTCTTGCATTGGACAGTAGTTTTCTACTCTGGCCAGGATGAAGAGGAAGGCACAAAATTAAGATTTCTTTTTGTCACTTCTATCCAATCATTTTGTGATTGTGTTTTTGTTTTTGAATTTTTATTTCTTTTTAGACCATACTAGGAGTTTTCCTAAAAAAAATCAATAAAATGTTTGATTACATTATACAGGAATATGTGGTGAAACAAATAGTGTTTGTGGATGACTTGTATGTTAATAGATTGATATTTATAGTATATCATATAATAGAGATGACATGAACATTTTTTTGTAATTAATATGGGATGACATGGACCAGTGAGGAATGATATGAACACATTGCATGAAGAGGTAGAACATTTAGTGGATCACTTAGTGGGGAATGATGTGGATGCCTTGCATGAAGAAAGAAATCATCTAGTGGGTTTATCTTATACGTTAATAGATTAATATAATATATCACATAAGAGATGACATAAACATTTTTTTTGTTATTAATATAGGATGACATGAACTTAGTGGGAATGATATGATGAAGAGATAGAATATTTAGTGAATCACTTAGTGAAAAATGATGTGGACGTTTTACATAAAGAGAGAAATCGTCTAGTGGAGTTTATCTTTATATGATTTATAGATTTCTGTGGGGGTGTGCTTGTACGGTATCGAATGTGTTGTGTGAGGAAAAGGCCATGACGCAGAGTTTTGTATATCTGATTGGTTTCTATCCTTTAAAAAAGGAAAAACTGAACGGATAGACAATGAAGTTGGTTCTTGCAAAATAAAAATCAATGTTCCTACTCACCCTGCAGGTAGAACTGACAATTCTCATTAATTCGACTTAGCAAGCAGCAGCATTGTGTTTACGTTCAAATCAAGAAAATAAATGGACTGTACATGTGCACCATTCTCCATCCCTAAACAAAATGCAGTTACAAAAAACATAACAGCTGGCACCCAGAAGGCCACTAAGACTGTTCTCTGAAGCATCATACTACTGAGAAGTGAACGCGTGTCAAAACCAGCCGTCATCAGAAAGCTTGTCGCTTCATCCTGTCCATGGGCTTGTATCCTTGCTCCTTGCTGTTGCAATGGCAAATAAAGTGAAAAAAGAGGAGCAGATATGTTTACAGTAACAACTATCAGTAACAACAAGAACAGGATCTCTGCTACCGCGTCTCAAAGTTTAAGCAGGCCAATAAAATCCGCCAAGAACAAAGCCATTTCAGCGTTGAGAAACTAAGCAAGTCCAGTTACCTTCGCCGTACCTAACTTTCAGGAAAGCACGGCAGAGTATCCAATTAGAGAAGAATGGCAAGATATGCACTCCTTTCCTGTCAAATATTTGCCAAAGTATTGAGTGTTGACATGATCAGAGCTCCTGCCCAAAAAAAAGGAGCTTACTTGCTGTTTCCCGTCACATTCAACACGACTCGATCCATGGAAGAACCACCTGTGCCTTGCCGGTCCAAGGCTTCAACCTAACATGTGGCTGCGCAATATGTCTAGCCTCCAAACTCTAAATTTGCAAACAACATGGTGACATACCAGTAACATATTACATATGTGTTTACATCCTATTTTCTGCATATTGTCTAATTTGGTAATGGCCCAGACACAAGCCTTACCAAATCAATAGCACCAAAATCTAGCAGGACAGCACGCCGGAAACACACAGGAAGAAATTCCTACAACGTATAAATGTGTGTGTACATTTTTATCTTGGGGTCTAGAAAGAATGAAGTCGCTAAGTAAACATGAAAATGTGAACCATGTTATACCTGTTGCAGCAGCACTAATACGAGCCAATGAATCAAACTAACCTGTAATCAGGAAATTTTAAGCAACTCTTTTGAGTCAAGCAGGAAGGACATAGAGACCTAAGCTAAATCATTTAGGATTAAAACATCAGTTTGCAGATCCACAAAAAATCATATCAGATTAGAGACATCTTAAACCAGTATAGCAAGACCCAATTCCTTTCCCTGGGCACGAACTGGGAGAGAGGCATAAAGAATAGATTGCACCAGTTCTGACAAAAGAACAGGTGGTTCCAACATAGTTGGCAAACTACCGAAGGAAGCAACTTCCTTTGGTTCATGGCGCTCCAATACAGGTGCATCTGGTTCTGTATGAGTTACTGCCTCCCTGTCAATTTTAGGCTCTGCTCTAGCGAAGTGTGACATACGAGATTGTCATCCATACCTTGAGTAGCGTTCATCTGCTGCTGTTCCCACTACAAGCTTTGGCTATGCCAAAAATGGTCAATTAGCTCCTCAAATCCTTTGACAACAGCATCCTTCTCAACTATTACTCCCTGATAACCTGTACAATAACAATGACAGCAAAAGTAGTGGAATTAAGTCACATGTTTGTAAAATCTGTTTTTTTTCCCCATTGTTTTGAGTTTTAATAAATGAATAATTGTTTGTTGAATATGAACCTAGCAAAGCTGTAGCAGATTATAGGCTCTATGATTTCTGTAAGTTTCCTTTGCAACCACAGCTTGAGATACCCAGCCTAATAAATCAAGATGAACCCTACACTACAGTGCCTAACAAACAATGACTAATACTGCAACCAAGACCAACAGCATTTTCTGAGCTGTCACATGAAGCATCAGGAACGCTCGGCCGATGTCTCACATTAGAGGCACATGACTCCCTTAGAAGGATATATAGTCGAGCAGCTCCCGAGTCAAACAAGTAATATTCCTGATGGCGTCGCGATGGTGGCGCCGCGGTGGTGGAGCTCGTCGTGCTCACATGCCGCCCTACCTCTCGAGCCGCGTCGCCGTCGCCGTCACCGTCAGCATTGCCCGTGCCCCAGTCGCCTTGTTTGTCCGCGACGACGCGCCCCGAGCCTGTTCCCGATCCACGTCGCACGCCGCCCCCGAGCCTGCGTTGAGTTGAGCTGAACGACTCTGGAATTTTTCCCCTCCTCGCCATTCAGTATATAGTTTCCTAAAGTTGAGAGTTGAGACGTACGCTGAATCCTTGGTACGTTCGGCATGGCGAGCGTGATGTCGCTTGAAGCCTCAGTGGAGGCGACGCTGGGCACCCTGCGAGCGCAGGCGCCGCAGTGGAGGGCTCAGCCGTTCACCATCTTCCGCGTCCCCGCCTACGTCCGCGAGAGCAACCCGATCGCCTACGAGCCGCGCATGGTGTCCATCGGCCCCTACTACCACGGCGACGTCGCGCTCCGCGCCATGGAGGACCACAAGTGGCGCTACCTCCACGACCTGCTGTCCCGCAGCGCCGTCGTCAGCTCGTCCCTGCTGGTCCAGGAGATGCGGTCCCTGGAGTCCCGCGCCCGCGCGTGCTACAGCGAGCGGCCCGCCCAGCTGGACTCGGACGAGTTCGTCCGGATGCTCCTCCTGGACGGCTCCTTCATCCTCGAGTTCTTCTTCAAGTGGCACTACAAGATGGCCGACCCGCTCCGCGACGCCGCCTGGGGCTGCACGCTCATCACTAGCGACCTCCTCCTGCTGGAGAACCAGATCCCGTTCTTCGTCGTCGAGAGGCTGTACAACGTCGTCGCGCAGGGCGGCAACAGGGAGACCCTCTTCAATCTCTTCCTCGAGTACATCGGCATCAAGGACGGCGCCATGCCTTCCGACGCCTCTGAGATCCACCACCTGCTCCACCTGCTGTACGAGAGCGTGGTGCCCAAGCGGTCGCCCGCGGGGTCCTCCAGGGTGCGCGTGATACCGTGCGCCACCGAGATGAGGGCGGCGGGGGTGACCTTCGTGGCCCGGAGCTCGGCTCGGGGCATGTACGACTACGACGTGGCCTTCGACGTCGGCCGAGGCGTCATGGAGATCCCCGTGGTGGAGGTGGACGACATGAACAGGCCGCTCCTCATCAACCTCATCGCGTTCGAGCAGAGCCAGGGCGGGGAGGAGGCGCGCATGGTCATGAGCTACGTGTCGCTTATGAGCATGCTGGTCCGCACGGCGGAGGACGTGGAGCTGCTCCGCCGCTGCGACATCCTGGTCAACCTGCTGGCCGACGACGAGGCGGCGGCGCGGTTCTTCAGCCACCTCGGCGACGGCAGTGCCATGAACTACAAGCGCCAGGTCTTCTCCGTGCTGTACCATGACGTCGACCGATACTGCGGCTCGTGGTGGCACAGGAACATGGCGGCGCTCAGGCGCGACTACTTCGGCACCCCCTGGTCCGTCATTTCCTTCTTCGTCGCTGGCCTTGCCGTGGTCCTCACCGCGACGCAGACCTACTTCGCAGTATTTCCGCCATCGAGCTTCAACTAATTACAGATCGATTTCATCATGTAATAAGCGTGCACTTCGATCAAAAATCTCAAGTACATGCATACAGTATCGAGAATCGTTTGCCTAAACTTTAGGTAACTCAAATTTGAAACGCGTTGTTGTATTTCGAATTTTCGATCACCTCTTTCTTTCCAAGGAGAGGTGATGGTTTGAAATTATTAGTTAGTGATCGAGCTCCCATCATGCGCTACTTTCCCATTGCAGTTGCAGACACTTTTTCTGAACCCGTGTCGCGTCCCTACCGCGCGCAACTTTGGTGGTTATATGGAGCCTGAGAGCCCCACAAGTTGCACGATGGCGGTGACCTCAAAATGAACACGATCGAGAAGATATTTTCCATGCTAATGGAGTTATGTCGTGTCGGATTAACGAGACATCTAATCGTTGATGTCTAATCCTTGTAATAGGATAGCATGGTAGCTTGTCTTTGGCTGTGTTTAGATCCCCTAAAATCCCTTCAAAATTTACTATGCAGAATTTCTATCACCCGTCACATCAAAATACCGGCACATGCATAAAGTACTAAATATAGATAAAATTAAAAACTAATTAGTTGTACTTTACGAGACGAACATTTTGAGTCTAGTTACGCAAAGTTTGGACAATTTTTATCAAATAAAAACAAAATGCTATAGTGCGCTGAGGTGACACGATGTGATATTTTCTTTCGAATTTCGCAGGAACTAAACACACCCTTTGTTTCAAACTTTATGTAATGTTGCTAGCTGCTGGTACCCAGCATCTGTGTGTAACTGATATGATATGCTTTCTTAAAAGCACAGTTTTATCTTCTTATAAAAAGTATATTTTCATGCTTTCTTGACGAAGAAATAAATTATAAATGTTTTTTTGGTACATAACGTTTTCAGAACATAATGTTTTTATCGTTCTTATCGAACCGTTGGATATCGTCATTTGAGCACAACTTGGTTGTTTCGGTTATTGGTTATTTATTTGTTACGGTGGCATCTTTATCCAAGTTTTCCGTGACAACGTGACCATCAGCCGTGAAGGTAGTCCATGTGTTACTTAATTGTATTTTTCAGATATTGATTATTTGCTACTAACTTTATTTTAAATTATAAGACGTTTGACTCTTTTATCTTAAGTTTGACCGCCTGCCCTTTTTAAAAAATTATGCAATTAAAATATCATATGTTTTGTTGTGGTTTGTTTTATTAATAAAGTTTCTTGAAGAATAATTTAAATTTAACCATATTTAAACAAAAAAATTTTAAATAAGATGAGAGTTGAATTTAGGGTAAAAAAATTAAACATCTTATAATTTAAAATGGAAGGAGTACAATACACATGTCTATCTATCAATAGTGGAGATAGTCATAACCACATAGGGGCACTGCACATATTATGTGTCTAAAATAGATGTCACTATGTACGTATGGTACTAAAAAGAAAAACTGATTGTGGCAGAGTTTTGTATATCTAATTGGTTTCTATTTAAAGGAAAAATGGAACGGACAGACAATAAGTAAGCATATTTTAGAATGTTGCTGCCGTTTTTTTTTTCATGCCCGATAATAAGGTAGGGTGAAAGTGGAAGCTTCATTTTGACAATTTTTATTTTTATTTTTATAGACATACTCACAAGAAGCACAACAATATGCCCGGACAACTAAAATTAAGAAAATTTTGTCGTTATTATTGCAAGCACACTACTCACAACAAAAATAAAAGAAGTAGTTTTCCGAAGAACGGGGCTAGACAAATTCGATGACACTTCTAAGTGTGTTAAATATTTACATAAGTGTATGTCTCAACAATTTTTACAATGTCATATACTTAGTATTCATAACAAAAAATCGTAACAATATGATGAACAATGGGTGAATTATTATATTTGATGTGCTATAAATTAACTTATTTATAGGGATTTTAAAATAGATTTGCCCCCGCCCTAATTCCGCCACTGTGTGTATCAAAAAAAGAATGATGGGTATGAACGTGGCTGGCTTTAGGCTGGGGGTCACGAGATCATAGGAACTGATTTTTGCCAAATGAAGCGCAAATGAATTTGTTTGCCGCACCGCGGTTCCTACCCTTCACTTCACAACTTTCTGTCCCTCTTATTACTGTTTCTTTGCACCGGCAAAATGCTAAACAAACGAACGGTCCAGTTGAGAAGAGATGACAAGCATACAAAATATGGCAAGGAATAATTTGCTTGGTATAAGCGTAGTGAATGTGCTTCAATGATCATACACATTGTTACTAGGTTCAATCCTCCCACTAGTTTTCTATCTGTAAAAGAGATGGAGTATTGTTTTGTCTGGTCACCAGCACAGCGAGAGCGAAGCAACAAGCCTACTGATCTAGGAACCACCACACTAAGAGCGAACCAGATTGGTACCACCATGGGAGGAGACACTACAACTATTGGGAGCAGGCCGTGGAGGATGTAGCCAAAGTCCTCGCGTCGACTTGTGGGTTTGGCGCCTCCCTCGTCCTGCTCCTCTGTGTCGCGGCACTCTGCTTCCAGCCCGCCAAGGCGGCAGTGGCCAGGCTTCGCGGGTTCATCGACAGGTCCGTCACTCCGCTGTTTGGGACGGCCATCCACGCGGCCCTCTTCCTCCTCTTCGGCCTTCGGAATTGGAAAGCTGTAATCACCCGTACTCTGGTTAGTGCCTATGTAAATGTGTCCTCATATGCACGACTTAGCCAGCGGTGGCGCTAGGGGGGCTCAAGCCCCCTACCACTCTGCGCTAGTGGAGCAGCCTTAAGTCTTCTTTGAATTTCCATACGTCAATGCATAAGGTAGGAGAGGCCGAGAGAGCTCTAGGCATCCAACGAGCAGACAATTTTTATCCTTCATCAATGTTTTAATATAAAACTATTTCTAAATATTATATTTTGTCTATATTGTAAGGTGTCATAGTGGGATTACGATATTACGTTGTTGTAGTGCCATATTTTAGCCTCTTCTAAAGTTTTTTCTGGCTTCGTCGATGCTTATATGTAATTAATCAAAATTGCTAGTTTGCAGGCGTTGGTTGGGGAATTGAGGCGTTGTCCTCATGCGCGCCGCCCCCCTGTGGCAGCGAGCGGTAGTTAGAGTGGGAGAGGGATTTGATTTGTGGTGTTAGTATTTGATCTGTCGGAACTTAGGAAGGTTCTTTGGTTTGGTTTGGATTGATTTTTCAGTGATTTTGGGAGACAAATTTTTAGTGGTTTTTCGTTTATCAGATTTTGCGCTTATTCACCTCCGGATCCCGGCTCGTCCGCACCATCGTCGTCATCGAGGTTGTGCAGGTAACCATCCGTCGTCAATTATGACCAGCCGAGGGCCCGAGGCCGCATGAATTACTGATGCAATGTTGTTTGTTTCAGCGATCAGGATTCAGGAGTACTGAACTACTGATGCAATGTTGTTTGTTTCAGCGATTGCATACTTCGACGAGAAAATTGCACAATCGATACTCCCGGGAGTAATAAACTTACAGAAGGATCCATAGCCCAAGGTCTCTCAGAGTGCAAAGGATCTTGTCAAGAAGATGCTTGACCCAGATCCTTGTACACGATTGACAGCAAAGCATGTCCTTGGTTAGTAGCCTTCAGTACAATCTTAAGTTTACTGAAAAACAACGAGAAGGACTGCATCCGTTCATAGAAAAAGAACACAAGGAATTTCATATATTCTGTGTGTGCTATGCTGTTATTGCCATTTTTTTCAACCGTGGCTGAGCCCTTTTTCATTAAGAAGCTGTTATTGCCATTATTCAGAATAATAAAATGGTTTAAGAATGCGGCGTACTTAGTATGAGAACTTTCTCCTCATGAGAAAAAACAAATCATCTTTATTTTTTTGAAAGACAAACTAAGCATCTTTGGCTCAAGAATGCTGATAAGGCTTCAAATGTATCACTCGGAGAGGTTGTTCGGTTGAGACTGAAGGGGCTATCGTCTATGAACAAGTTTAAGAAGATGGCACTTGGAGTAAGTTGCAGATAACTTGCTGTTACTACCCTTCCTTCAAGGATCGAAACACGCTGACTGATGCTTTTTTTGCCAATGATTAATACTGCAGATCATCGCCATGAATTTACCAAAGGACGAGATTGACAAATACTATCCATACCATGGACAAGGACAATTACGGTAATTTGTCGCTTGAAGAGCTCAAGAAGGGTTTCCGGATAAACAGTCATCCTGTTCCCGAGGAAGAGATACAGATGCTGTTAGAAGCGATGAGGGCAAGGATTACCATGTGTTGTTCTTATATTATATGATGATTGATGAAGTATTAGGATGACTGGGATATTGGCAACTGAACTACAATAAATAGAGCAGAAGAGGTAAATTCCATCTGTAATTGCAACCAAGTATTCACAAACCTCTTGTAATGCTCACGGCGACGAGCTGCCTGCTGGGGTAGCTCTCAGTTTATTGTGGGAACTGGCATGCTTGTCACCATTGGAATTTCTTGTGTGCTGAGGCTGTCAGGCATGTGTGTGTGCTGTTTGATCTATATATACTGTCAACCTATCTCGTATGCTTGCTTTGATCTATATATAATTTCATATCATCGACACAAGTCTTTGGTTGCTGAATGCAGCATTTCTTCAATCTCAGTAAATAGGCATAGTTTCTTTAGCGTTTCATAAAGGGATTTACAATGTTTGAGGTTGTATGGTATATAGTTTATGCAACTTCAAGGATGCGAGTAGACACTGGTGGCTGGAGCAACAGCGATGGGCATAGGCATGGGCACACGGCAGCGACAGTGCTGGTGGAGGAGATGGACCAGACCACAAACCTCAATAGGGCTATGCAGAGAGGCTGGAGCATGACCGAATGGAGTCCCCTTGGAGGAGAGACGCCATGGATTCGATTTGCAAGGTGAATAGGAAAATAGAAATAAATAAATATCTATAAGGTATTGGTTCTTACATTTCATTCCTATTTTCTAATTGAGAAAAATGATTTATTCTAGGAAGGTAGTTTGCATTGTTTCTTTGACTTTGCATGAATAGATTTGGAGTCCCCTTGGAGGAGAGATGCCATGGAGTAGAGAATTTTTGTATTTAGTAGAAACTGACGTGGTGCTGATCTTGTCTTCTCTCATGACCTGCAGGTCCATCATACTACAACTTTAGACCACTCTCTCTCCTTGTATGATCTCCCATTACAAATCTGAGCATGTACATTGATTGCTACTTACTGTGTCGAGTTCATCTCATTGATGTATGTTTTTTTTTCTATTTTAATCGTTCTTTTTGTTGTATCACGATAAGCCTTGGATGCAACAATTGTTGCGCTTGCCTACTCTTGCTACCAAGATGGAGGAAACCATGGTCTCTCTTCATGTGGACCTTTAGGTGAAGGACAAATCACAGAATTCTGATTTTTTTATATAGTAATTCACTGAATTGGTCGATATTTTTGTCTAAAATACGATGCTGTATGATAGATATATATGTGTATGTGATCTGAAGTTTGTGTTCGAAATAAGGACTATTGGTGTTGACCAATCTGAAATGGGGATTGGGGAGTGTAACGTCCCGCCTCCTCGAGGTCGGGCCCGCTTACATCTGGCCGCTTATCTAGGACATAGACTGCCCTCACAGACCAACACTAGTCTTTTCTGCGTACTTTGTCCTCACTCGTGCGCACCCGGGAAGACTTCCCGGTCGGTCACCCATCCTTAAATTGCTCCAGGCCAAGCACGCTTAACCTTAGAGTTCTTTAGTGATGGGCTTCCGAAAAAGAAGTTGTAACTTATTGGTATGAGTATCCTATTAATCCTATTAAGCTCTGGGCCAGGGTGTTACATTCTCACCCCCTTAGCAGACCGACGTCCTCGTCGGTCAACCCCAGGCCAGGAACGTTCCCTCTTGGCCACGTCCGTGTGTCCAGTGCCAGCGCATGTGTCATGCTGTGTGACCACTCCGGATCCACACCAGCCATGCACACCATGCCTGCGCAACTGACACACGCGCCCGTGAAACCGTAAGGGTCGGCTCTGATACCATTTGTAACGTCCCGCCTCCTCGAGGTCGGGCCCGCTTACATCTGGCCGCTTATCTAGGACATAGACTGCCCTCACAGACCAACACTAGTCTTTTCTGCGTACTTTGTCCTCACTCGTGCGCACCCGGGAAGACTTCCCGGTCGGTCACCCATCCTTAAATTGCTCCAGGCCAAGCACGCTTAACCTTAGAGTTCTTTAGTGATGGGCTTCCGAAAAAAGAAGTTGCAACTTATTGGTATGAGTATCCTATTAATCCTATTAAGCTCTGGGCCAGGGTGTTACAGGGAGTCAGACATTAATTATTATTAGTCTATTATTTTGTTTGCCTAGGAAGGATGGATGCTTGGAATCCGCGCTGCGGAGATGGAGCCGTTGGAGCCCCCGACCCGAATCCCTCTCATGGTGACGGCAACGCCGCTCCACCTGCCCCAGCGCCGATCTCCCCCTCAGCCCCTCTCCCCCAAATCCACCCCCAAATCCTAGTTCCCCAGCCCCTGATCTACCTTCCCATGGGTGTTGTTCCTCGGATGCTTGGGCATCAGCTCGCTGTGGGCTTCTCCGGCCCCGGTGGCCGCCGCCGGCGCCCATGGCGACCTTGACGGCGCCGCCCGCGCCCACCCCCTGCTGGTGACCTCCTTGGAGCTCTCCCCTGCTGCTCCCCCCTTCTACCCCTCATCCTCTAGTAGGTCCAAAGCACAGCGGTGGGAGGAGGTCCTCGTCGACGACTGTTCCGAAGATGATGAAGGCGAGCTAACGCCGGTGGCGGCTTTCCTCTCCGCCCATCGTCGCGCCTCGCCCAGACTGGCGGCCTCCCCTGGCCTTGAGGATGAGGAAGTCCTCAGCCAAGAGTGAGGGGAGCACCATCGGTGCCGCCGGGGTCAGGCGGCCGCACGCACTGGGGGCGCGCGCTGCCGTGACGGCCGCTGGAGTCGCCGGTGCCGACAGGGGGCCATCGGCCAATGGCCCCCATCGTGCTCACTCCTCCTCTCATCGTCGGTTCGCCCGGGGGACATGTGCCATGCTACCTGCAAGCTGTGCGCCGGGCCATCACCCCGGTCGTGGGTTCCGCCGGTGGCAGGGCCCCTGCACCAGCGCATCCGTGTCACCGACGGCACCGACGCAGAAGGAGGATGGGCGCAAACGCGTTTCGGTGCACCTCGGTGGGCATCGACATCGTCGCACGAGGACGAGGGCGAGTGCGACCGAGGCTAGCACGAGGAACACACCATCGTCGATGGTAGACCGGCTCCCAGCCCACCAGCGGCTGGGTCCTCGATGACGGCAACGTCGCCGGACGTGGATGGGTGGCAACGTGTTCTTCCTCAGCGACTGACGTAGGCGGCGAGGTCGGCTAAGACAGCGGTCAAGCGTCGTCGTGCTGGCTAGCCTCGTCCTGGTGACCGGCTGTGGAGGCACGTTGAGGGCCGGAGCCACAACTGTCTAGCGCCTAGCCAACGGGTCACGACGTGCAACCGGCCGCAGTGCTGCTACAACTGTCTTCAGCCTAACCACGTTGCCCAGGACTGCAAGCGGCCACGAGCAGTTCATGTCAACGGTCGTCCGGTGGCTGTGAATGGCGGGCGCTTCTTCAGCCAGCACCACGGTCGCAGCCTTGCAATGCCACCAGGGCCGAAAGGTCAGACCTCACCTTCGCCTCCGCCTAGAGTGTCGGAGGGCGCGCATGGATGGACACCGTCGCCGCCGTTGCCCTTTGACCGTGACGTGGCGAGCCTACGGTTCCCCCGTCGTCGTCTCATCCCGATGTGACTCGACGGGTGCCCTCATCGATGATGCACAGGCGGCCGTCACTACCGCAGCAGGGCTGCAGCCGGGGGAGCTCCCGGAGAATTTCATTGTTCTCTAGAGCTCCCGAAGAATTTCATTGTTCTCTGCGGATCCCAGGCGCTCATGGACAGGCTCCGCCATGTGGCGCATGCCCCCTCCACCCCCACCGAACAACAACACCACGACGGTTGTTGCACAGACTGCTCCGGAGTTGGCGCAGCCCGTGGATGTCGTCGTGAGGTCGTGGACACGGTGGTCGTGCCCGAGGTGGCAGATGGTGCGTGGCAAGTCTCGGCGCCAGACCGGATCGCGGACGAGTGCTCCCAGCCCCCAGGGGCGTGCCTCGCCATGACACAGGAGCAGCCTGAGGCCAACCTCGACGACTGCTGGCCCGAGATACTGGAGGGTCCGCTTCCAGCTCTCACCACTGAGGCTGACGCACTCTCGCCCGCACCGCGCTCGGTTGAGAGAGGGTCCCTCTCGGGTGCCAGGGCCAAGGACGATGCGGCCGGTGATGATGGGTGTTGCTCGGTGCAAGATGAGGCTGATGAGATTTCGCCGCGAACGATGGTGCAGCATATGGAGGAAAGGCTATGCATCCCGCTACAGACGCCGCTCATCAAAGGGCGACCCAGGCTATGCAAGCCTAGAATGCCTGCTCCTGTAAAATCTCTACGTCGGAGCGTGCGGATCACATCTACACCATGGGAGGCTGACTCAACTACGCAGGCGCGGGTCGTGCTGATGAAGAAGCTCGGGGTCACCCCTCCTTCCCCGTTCGTGGGGGCTGACACGGCCCAGCTGTGCAAGAAAGCGTTTCGCCAGCCGCTCTCGGATACCAACCACACCAATCTTGAGAAGCTTTTGGGCTACAAGTTTGACCCGATCGCTTGGAAACTCAACATGATTGGCTTGGAGGACGAGTCGTCTCTATAGTGAGGCTGACTTTTGTGCTTCTGGTAGTATCAGTTCTGTGTAATCACAACCTCGTGCGAGGCTTAGTTGTAGGGCTTTTTTCGGTAATCTTTGGATTACCAATGGGTTATAAGGAACTTCTTTTCTGCTTAATGAAACACATGCCTTCGGCATGTTCTCGAAATTTTTTTTTGTTTGCCCAAAGCAGTGTATGGGCTCTCAATGCAAGTAAACGATTAGGAAGCTTTGTGTTTCTTTCATCAGGTGATTTATTTTTTTAGATGCCACAGTAGCAGTAGCACGGACAGTCTATGCGTCTATTACAGCCCTTGCTTTAGGCTAGTACATCTACTTGCCTTGCCGGTTGCCGCATTAGCTCTCGCTTGCACATTGGAAGATTCACGCGTGTTGTTACGATTACGATTTACGACTGGGCCAGTGAAGCAGCTCGGAGCTTTCTTCCTCCATGACATCGGGCTGGAGGTGAGCTGAACCAGAACCAGGTGCTCGTCTCTCATTGCCTGGCCTTTCCCCCCTCCTCACCAATCGCCATGACGTCCTTGGAAGCTTCAGTGGAGGCGACGCTGAGCACCCTGCGAGCGCAGTTGCCGCAATGGACGGCTCAGCCGTTCACCATCTTCCGCATCCCCGCCTACGTCCGAGAGAACAACCAGACTGCCTACGAGCCGCGCATGGTGTCCATCGGCCCTTACTACCATGGCGACGTCGCGCTCCGCGCCATGGAGGACTACAAGTGGCGCTACCTCCACGACCTGCTGTCCCGCGGCCCCACCGTCAGCACGTCCCTGCTGATCCAGGAGATGCGGTTCATGGAGTCCCGTGCGCGCGCATGCTACAGCGAGCGCCCCGCCTTGGACTCCGACGAGTTCGTCCAGATGCTCCTCCTCGACACCTCGTTCATCCTCTAGTTCTTCTTCAAGTGGCACACCAAGTGCCCTGACAAGCTCTGCGACGCCGGCCGGGGCCGCACGCTCATCGCCACCGATCTCCTCTTGCTCGAGTACCAGATCCCGTTCTTCGTAGTTGAGAAGCTATACGACGCCATCGTCGCCGGCGCGCAGGGCGGCAGCAGGGAAAATCTATTCAATCTCTTGCTCGAGTACATGGTCAACACAAAGGACCTGATCGCCATCCCTTCTGTCACCTGCGAAGTTCATCACCTCCTTCACCTGCACTACGAGGGCGCCGTGCCGAAGCGGCCGCCGGAGTCCTCGGAGGTGCGGGTGATACCGCGCGCCACCGAGATGAGCGCGGCGGGGGTGACCTTTACACGGCGGCGGCGCAGCAAGGCGCGGGACATGTATGACGTGGCGTTCGATGGTGGCAGAGGCGTGATGGAGATACCCGCCATGGTGATCGACGACATGAAGAGGCCGCTCCTAATCAACCTGATCGCGTTCGAGCAGAGCCAGGGCAGAGAGGAGGCGGGCGTCGTTACAAGCTACGTGTCGCTCATGGGCATGCTCGTCCGCACGTCGCAGGACGTGGAGCTGCTCCACCGGTGCGGCATCCTGGAGAACCTGCTGGCCGACGACGACGAGGCCGCCCGGTTCTTCAGCCACCTCGGCGACGGCGGCGTCATGAACTACGAAAGGCAGGTCTTCTCCGGCCTGTACCAGGACGTGTAGCGATACTGCGGCTCGTGTTGGCACAGGAACAGGGCGTCGCTCAGGCGCGACTACTTCGGCAGCCTCTGGTCCGCCATTTCCTTCGTTGTCGCTGGGCTTCTTGTAGCTCTCACCGTTACGCAGACCTACTTCACTGTATTTCCTTCAAAATACGAGAAGTGTATTGTCGCCTTAGGAACTTCTGCAAAGCGATAGCCAGTAGGCCTAATCACCGCCGGATCCGTCCCTCTTCGCCGAGTGCTCGACACACTCGGCAAAGCCCTTTACGCACTCGGTAAAGACTTTGCCGAGTGCAAGTCGCGTCGGCACTGGGCAAAGAAGTGTCGGCAAAGAAAGCCTTAGCAAAGACCTCTTTGCCTAGTGCCACGCGTCAGGCACTCGGCAAAGACTTTGTCAAGTGCCAAATCAACACTCGGCAAAGAAAACGGCCACCGTCATTTGCCAGCTTCTTCACCGAGTGCTGACTTGGCACTCGGCAAAGATTTTTAATTTCAACAAATCTTTGCCGAGTGCCGCGGCCGGCACTCGGCAAAGAGCTTTTTCTATTTTTTTTAAAAACAACCTTTGCCGAGTGCCCGGGCCGGCACTCGGCACAGCTGGTGCGGTTATCGGCTGGTATCCAGCTTTGCCGAGTGCCTGGTAAAGCTGAAATTTTTTCTTTTTTTGGTTTTTCATATATAACACAGCATGCAAATCCACACACACACACATATAACACAAATTCACATATATAACATAAATCCACATATATATCACATATCATCCATAACAAATCCATCCAATAAGTCCAACATCCATTAGTAGTCGCAAATCCAACATGTCCAACATAACAATCACAAAGTCTATCATAAATCCATATAAAGTCCAATAATCACAAAGGTCATCACTCCTCGTGCTGCGACCCGCCGTCCCTATGCCCACCAGAGTGTGATGAGCTCTCAGCTGGCCACGAAGACCACACGGAGTGTCCGACATGTGGCGCGCTGTGGTACGCCCACCCGGTGTGCCTGTGCTGGGTAGGTGGAGGAGGGCCACTTGCCTACCCGGAGGGCCCGTGCTGCGTAGGCCCAGGAGGAACGCCACCTGGCCACGTGAACTGTGCCTGATGGAAATCCGGGCCAACCGGCCTCCCATGACCTGGAGAAGGGCCATCTAGAGGAGTCGGGTTCGAACCCGCCGACTGTGGCTGCACAAAGGAGAAGCGATTTCATTAGTACTGTAGCATGGCCACACACGTCAAAACAATAGACAACCATATATACTCACCGGAGTCCCTATAGGGCCAGGAGGAGGCAACGGAGGCAGGACGACACTAGGGATCTGAAGGGACTGAAAGAAGCCGGCAAATCCTGCATCTGACGCGCCGAGTGCTGCCAGACAGCCTCCATCTCGCGCGCCGACTGGTTCCTCTGGGCCGCCAGCTCCTACCGATGGGCCTCCTGCGCTGCCTGTTGGGTCCGCAACTCGGCCAGCTCGGACTACAATATTACACCCACAAGGTTTAAATAATGCAAAAAGAAAGGTACATATGTAAAACCAATAAACGATGAATAAAACTATTGTTACCTGAACCACCGCCAACATCTGCGTGGAGCTCGGCTGCCGAGGTCGTATGGGGACGTCAGAGGAGGTCGTGCTGTCTGATCGAACCTAGCGAAGGGTGGGAACGGTGGCCGGGTCGATTGCGCTGTGGGCAATATAGTACCGGCCGTGCTGCTTCCCTCCTCCCGTCCTCACAGGATGTCTGTATCCAGGGGCTCGGCGGCCGGATCGAAGGTCTCACCATGGCGCTTGCGAGCCGCCGTGGTGTACTCGACCATCTTCTCGTAGGCGTTCGGGTTGATGTACGCGTCGGCCCCCTCCGCCGGGTTGTAGACGTTGTCCGGATCTGTCGCTTTGCCCTTGTGAGACAGGGTGTACCCCGTGAACTCGTTGATCACCTGGCCACCATGTGACTGGGACCGCGAGAAAAACACAAGGATGATTACACATAATGAGAATGAAGCGCTAGAATAAATAAATAAATAAATAAATGAATAGAAGCGTACCCATGTGTCCATGAACCTGAGAGGGGGCGGCTCCCTTGGTGGTGTGCCAACCCTGGCATCACCAGGCGTTGCCCCCATTTGGCTCTGCGCCGCACATACGCGTCCGGATTTCTCCACGCGTCCACAATGGCCACCCAGCAGTCCATGTGCATTTTGCACCATTCAGGAGAAAACTGCATGACAACGTGCATTTGACATGTCAGAAGATGAATCAGAATTAATGTTTAGTACTTATTTTTTATGGAAGGAATCAGAATTTATGTTTCCTACTTACCTGGAGGTAGACCTCCCTGGGGAGGTCGCTCTCGGGGTAGAGGATCATCTCCCTGGCTTGCGTCTTCAACAGCGACTGGCCAAGCACGTCGGCGTGGTAGGTGATGAGGACCTGGAGGTGTGACTCGTAGTACATGTCCTTGAGTCGTTCTATGCAGACCTTGTCCTACACTCGTGATGCCTCGACCTCATGCCCTTGCTCGCATGTGAACCACTCCTGCATATAAATATCATGTATCATTTCATTATTTCAAGAACATCCAACGAATACGTAGTATTGACAAAGCGGTGCGATGAAGACTCACCCAGAACTCCCTCTTGATCTTGGTCGCAATGGGGACCTCGTTTTCGTCCCTGACGTTGGTGAAGTCCCGCCACTTCCAGGGCGGCTCTATTCTTCCGTTGTGGGTGACAAGGCCAGAGTAGTGCTTCTTAATCAGGAGGGCCTGCATGCCATTGATATGGCATGAACTGCCCCCGTGCACAAGCGTCCAGTTACTGCATGAGTCATTAAGAAGAATTGTTAGTATGAAGTTCAATTTTAAACACGTCATATGAATAAGTCATGAAAACATGAATGGTTACTTACTTTTCACCGGCGGGTCGAATCACCGGACGCTGGTGTGGCACGAGCGACGCTGAAGGGAGGTGCGTGATCCCACACGTGTGGACCTTGCTCAAATCTGAGGAAGTCGTCTCCCCTGGTGTCGCCTCGTCCCCGTCTTGCTCGCCCCCGTCCTGCTCACCCCCTTCCTCCTCCTCGTCCTGCCGGTCATCGTCGTCCGCCGGAAACAACTCCCTCGTCTATGGACGACGTGCGCGGGCCCTCGTCGACGACTCCACCAACAGTGGCTCCTCCACCTCTTCCTCGTCGGGGCCGGTCTTCAGGTAGCATGAGTTGACCCCCGTTCATCACGGTCGTCTACTTCTACCTGGCATTTGTCTTGTGTCGCAGTGACAAAGATTAAACCAATTAGCACAAATAATCAATAAGTACTTGTAAAGAGATGCAAAATAAACGAAACATAAATACAAAGTAATAATAAGAATAATATAGTTTTACATGAATTAGAAATTATCTCCACGAATGGTAGTGGTTAGCTCCTCATCATCACTATCACTATTGTCATAATCGCTATCAATATTGTCAAGCTCTCTTAAGTCCTCATCATCTCCATTGTCCTCACCACCTCCATTATCCTCAACAACTCTATCGCGCTGAGCCCTCCATTACTCAAGCATCATTATGTCCTTAGGATCTTGCACCACTTCACCCTCATCCTCATCGATGTCGTTGTCTACTTCCATGCCCATCAATGAAAGAATGTCTATCTCCAAATGCCCTTCTAACCCCTCAGGTTGATAGAACTCTCTGCTATCTGCCTTTGGGTCAAAGTTGTAATCATCATCGTTTGGGACAGGCCCTTTACCGCGCGGCGATACCAAGTGCCCAAGGTACCAACCCTTAAGCTTCTCGTCTTTTTGGCACGCCCATGGGAGATAATAAACTTGCGTGGCCTGTTGAGCCACAATATAGACATCTTCTTCAGTATAGATGGAATCCTATCGAATTTCAACTTGTCCAATGTCATTGGCTCTTCTCGTGTCATTAGGATCAAACCAATGGCATTTGAATACTAGTTTAAGAGCTTTGGGGTCCTCAAAGTGGCGCTCATATATTTCTTTGACTATGCTATAATAGTCGTGATCATTGATGCCGGGTGTACGAACTCCTGTGCACGTGGTCCTTCAGGTGGGCCGACTCTCCTCGTACCTTCTCATGTGAAAGCAATAGCCATTCACATCATAAACTCCTATGCATGTGGTCCTTTGAGTTGCCCTTTGAAAAGGCTCAGGGTCGATGAACTCTCATCGTCGTTGTAATGAGGGGGTGGATTCACGCTGGGAAGGTTCTCATTATAGTACGCCGTTGTGAAGTTCGATACCTCCTCCACTTTGAATGCCTCTGCCACAGAATTCTCAGTTTTGTCTTCATTTCTACACTTTTTTCGAAGAACCTTTAGACACCTTTTGATTGGATAGCACCAACAGGCCTGCATGGGACCCCCCAGTCATGCCTCATGCGGTAGGTACAAAATTAGATGCTACATCGGCAGGAAGAAGCCGGGTGGAAAGATCATCTCCAACTTGCAGAGCAACAGAGGTGCAACACGCTCCAGGTCAAGAATCACTTCCCGAGAGAACTCCCTGGCATAAAGCTGGCTGAAGAAATAGCTCAACTCTGCCAGGACATGCCACACTGGCTCGGGGAGGTATCCATGGGTCATCACAGGAAGGAGCCGCTCAATCCATATATGAAAGTCATGACTCTTCATCCCTAAGACTTTCATAGTCTTAGGATTCACTCCCCTACTCAGATTCGCTGCATACCCATCAGGGAACATTAACATCTTGATCCACTATAGTACTTCCTTCCTATTGTCCCTTTTTAGGATGTAATCGGCCGAGCCCCTTTTCCAATTCTTGCCGGGCGCAGGGGTCTTCATCACTAGCTTTAGTCTATTGCAGATCTTTTCCACGTCCAGTCTTTCTTAACATTGTCCTTTGACTTTTCCTTTATGTCCATTAGTGTTCCCCAGAGTGCCTCGGCGACATTCTTTTCTGTGTGTATTACATCAATGTTATGTGGAAGAAGAAGGTCCTTGAAGTAGGGGAGCCTAGTCAAGCCTGATATATGAGTCCACATGTGTTCCTGACCATATCCAATCAAACCACCATTGTCTTTATCAATTTTGAGTGCCTCTATCTCAGCAAGGACCTGGGCACCGCTCATAATCTGATGAATGGGGTTGGTGACTTGAACACCTTTCATGAAGTGCTTGATGTCTCGTCTGAACTCATGGTCGTCATCTAGGAATTGACGATGTTTGTTGAATGAAGAAAACTTGCCACCCTTCTTTAGCTAGGTGAACATCACAGATGCATTGCATACTGGGCAAGGCAACTTTCTGTGAATAGACCACCCACTAAATATGCCCATACGCCAGGAAGTCATGCATTAATATTGGTATCACATATGCGTTGTGAAGTTCTTCTTTGTAGCTCAGTCGTACGTCAATACCCCCTTTTCCCAAGCATGTTGCAATTCATCCTATAGTGATTGTATGAACACACCCAGTTGCCCGGGTGTCTAGGTGTTATTAGTGACAAGAACATGTTCTTGGGTTCAAACATGACGTCGGGGGAATATTAAGGGGATTACGAACATGGGCCAACAAGTGTACAGGGGCCGCCATCATTCCATATGGGTTGAACCCATCTGTTGCCATCGCTACACGTACATTCCGAGCCTCCATAGCTTTGTCAGGATGCTGGATATCGAAGTACTTCCATGCATCACCATCCGATGGGTGTACCATTTTGTCACTGTATCTTTTGCCATTCTTGTGCCATGTCATCTGTTTTGCGGACTCCTCTGTCATGTATATCTGTTAGAGCTGTAGTATGATAGGAAGGTACCGTAGGACCTTCTCGAGGATCTTAGACTATTTCTTCTTTCCATCACTACCATCTACCTCCACAAACCTAGAGACTTTACACTTTGGACAGTGCGTTGCTTCCTCAAGGTCTCCCCTAAATAGGACGCACCTGTTAATACAAGCATGGATCGACTCATACGACATCTTAAGTGCACGAAGGAGCTTCTGTGACTCGTACGTGTTCTTCAGAAGATGTGACCCTCCGAAAGCATTGTGCCCAAAACTACCAACATGAAATCAAAGCCGCCTCGACTCAGGCTCGACCATGACTTCAACGCTATTAGGCATCCAATGGCAATTGCGACATTGTTTTCTTCTCATGAAGGGGCTTCTATGCCGAAGACATCATTTCATAGAACGTCTTTGTGGTTTTCTCTGGATCCTCCTCCACCAATCCTTCATTGCCACGTTGTTGATATTTCTTATGACTCTTGGATAATTCCGCAAGCGCACAGAATATATCAATGTAGCACTTCACTCGAGAGTATCCCAAGTATCGTATTTATTTCCACAGAGAAGCTATGTGGGCAAGAATAGTTTTAATTCAAATGCTATAGGATATGAGTGTAACAGATAACTGATTAACTAAAACTACAAAAGTGAAAGAAGTAACTTGGCGTAGTAGGAGGGATCACAGAGTGATTGCAAGATAAAGTATTCCACGGATAATCAATATAATCTAAATGGTAATTGGAACTCAACTAGTACTTCGGGGCGCACGCGCTCCGGATTCAACCGGACACAATGCACCTAGAGCCCTGGCGTTTTAAAGAACTAGCCCAAGTAGGGTGGACTACACAGGCAAACAGGGCTCTCACCACCTATTGCTACCACCTCCGGAGGACTAGCCGCAATTCTAAGGTAACGGATAGTCTAAGCACCTCGCTTACACTACAAGCTACTACTCTAAACTCGTGCTAAGATTAGAGCCCCGACTAGCGGCGTAGAACCCACACTAATTGTGAACAAACTATCCAAGTAGAGTATGATTGATAACTCAACACAACTATAAGCTAAGTACTTGAAGTAAATGCTTAAAGTAAGTGCTGAAATGGAAATACTAGAAGTAGGAATTATATTGCAATTAAGAGTACTCACAAAGCAATTACAGGAGCTATACCGGAGATTTCCAGAGACTTCTCCCAAACTCCCGACTCTTCACTCTCACTCTCACTACTAGCCTTGCTACTAGAGTAAACTACTAAAGAGACAATAAATCACTAAAACTCTTCTCTTCTTGTATTTCTGGTTTTTCTGTTTGTAACAATCATTACCCTTGGGGGGTATTTATAGTACACAAGAGGGGGAGAGCCATTTGTAGGCGAGGGAGGTCGGTAGCCCCGAGGTGGGGGCGGCCGCCCTGGTAAGGGTGGGCGCCCTGGCCAGGGTGGGCGCCCTGGGATCCACTGCCTCTCGATCCAACGGTGCCTCAGCTGCTCTCCCAGGTCCATTGCATGTCAGGTAAGTCGGTTTGTATGGTTGGAAAGTCGGTTTGGAGCCTCCAAGTGGATGACAGTGGGTCCATGGATCCAAGTCACTTGTTTTGGTCACCACTCGATCAAAACCGACTTAGATGGACGGTCTGAGAGTCGTGACAAGTTGAAGTCATGGATTGGTGACGTGGTGGACCGACTTCCCAAAGGTGGGCGCCTTAGTCCATGGTGGGCGTCCTGGACAGGGTGGACGCCCTGGCGCTGGGGTGGATGCCCTGGTGCTGGGGTGGGCGCCCTAGCACCTGAGTCTGTTGTTGTCCATGTTTGATCCATGCCATGTTCATGTCATTTTGTACCTGTTTTTGATGTTTTTACCTGCATTCAAATAAAACTCATATACAAGTGGAATTCCATTAGTTTATAAACCAAATCCCTATCTTCTAAGTGGAATTTCCCATTAAAAGCATGCATTGTTGATGGTAAAAATTAGCATATAATAGCCATCAACACACGTGCCTCGTTATAGTTTACCATCATGTCGGCCATCCAGGCATCTCCATCATACTCCTCGAGGCGTGCTCTCACCTCCTCCTCTCTAATACGATCGCCTTCACCATGGAAGATCCACCTCTTATAGTTTGCCATAAATCCGTTCTTAAAAAGATCTATGTATACATCATTCTTTATTTTTCTTTTTGAGTTCTTACACTTGCTGCAGGGACATGGCATCCGAATCAACCCTTTAGCAGCCTCGCCAAATGCTTGCTCCAGGAAATAATCGGTCCCCCTAACCCATTCATCGCTGTTGACATGGCATCCGAATCAACCCTTTAGCAGCCTCGCCAAATGCTTGCTCCAGGAAATAATCGGTCCCCCTAACCCATTCATCGCTGTTCCTGTTAGTTGAGTGGCCCGTGTACATCCAGTCACGGTTATCCATCCTCTGTCATACACATGCGTAAGCGAGTAATAAAACTAGCAATTGCATCTACATGGCATTCCTACCATCTAATAGGTGAAGGATAGGTTCTAATCCCACCCGTGCGTAGATGGGTTAACTTCCATGCTCTGCTCTCGTCCGAGACGGAATTTCGGTAGCACCTCCCCGTTGTTCTCCCGATACACGTCCTCGCAGGGAGAGTGTGTATCCAGAGAACAATGGGGAGGTGCTGCCGAAACTCCGACTCAGATGGGAGGAGAACATGGAAGCTAACCCGTCCACGCATCCGCGGGCTATTCAAAAAACATGGACAATCCAACATCGTAACTTTCTCCAAACATTCTCAAATTATTGTCATAGCTTCTACATGCGATAACATGACATCTCGTCAAGTTTCGTGATTTTTGGACTTAGGTTGGATTTTATATAATTAAAAAACACTTCTACCGTACCTAGATGGTCATGTTTCATGGACAAGGCATTCAAACTTTTGTATGAGTTTATGGACACAGGCTCAAAATACACTCTCCAACATGAATATCATTTTTTGAATGGCTACATTTCATTATTTCATGCACCTATAGTTCAAATTTGGATTATTTAGAAAAATTCAAGTAAATAAAATAAATGAACAAAATATAGAAAAATGTTATAAAATGGTTCCAAATTCAAAATGTGCTTGAATATAATATACTTAGGCTACAGAAAAAGTTTGAATTCAAAAATAAAAAAATCTTTGCCGAGTGCCAAGCGAGCCACTCGGCAAACAGGATCTTTATCGAGTGCTACGGCTACGGCACTCGGCAAAGGGGTTTGATTTGCCGAGTGCCCAGCCTGGCACTCGACAAAGAGGGGCCAGCCTGGGCCTAGGCTGGCCACGTGGCGCTTTGCCGAGTTCTTGGCCTGGTACTCGGCAAAGACGTCATCTTTGCAAAGTGCCCGACGGCGGGGCACTCGGCAAAGGTTACGACGACGGAAGCCGTTTACCCCGGGCACTCTTTGCCGAGTGGCTGTCTTTGCCGAGTGTCGAGCACTCGACAAAGATGGTATTTACCGAGTGCCTGGCTTCGCC
This sequence comes from Bothriochloa decipiens, assembly GCA_023333625.1. Taxonomy (NCBI): domain Eukaryota; kingdom Viridiplantae; phylum Streptophyta; class Magnoliopsida; order Poales; family Poaceae; genus Bothriochloa; species Bothriochloa decipiens. Next base: position 31,262,342 of record CM041634.1, read on the forward strand.
GAGAGCCAGGCACTCGGCAAAGATATCTTTGCCGATTGCTCTGTCTGGCACTCGGCAAAGACCGAGTTTCCCATAGTGAATGTGATAGATTTAAAGGTAACAATGACATGAAAAACAGAAAAGTCTATCAGTACCCCATTTGTATGGACTATGGCGTAATTAGCATAAATGCAAGAGAAGCATACCGGAAGTCATTGAAGCTATGAAATCAATCAGGTAATAATGCGTCTAGTATTATTCTACCATTTAGTATACATTTTCTTCCTAAATAATGTACGAATGATTCTAATTTCATCCATCGTAGATGAGAACCAAATTAAGAAGAGGGCAAGGAACACCAAATCTACCCAAAGTTCCATTATGCCTCTAGAGGAAGATGCACCGGCGCTATCCGTGTCTTTTCCACCAAGGTTTGTAATATCTCCCGTCCTTTCATGGTTATTTCACACTAATGATGGATTCTAAGTACCAACTCTGTCACCCTAGTAAAGCCTTGGAAACAACAACTAAAGAAAAGAGAAAAAGTGATGATTCTTCTCTAGAAGTATCTAAAAGGGCAATTGATGCTAGTGCTAAAACATTGTGTCCATTAGTGATAACATGGTTTGGAAACTAGTGCTAATTATTTCTTTATCATCATCACAACGAAAGCTTGAAGATTTAAAGTAACAAGGGAAAGCATAATGAGTCCAACTCTGAACCATGAAAAATATACTATTCCTAATTCTGGTTTCTTTACCATTGTTCCATTTCTATTTTCATAAAACCATTGTTCACGTATACAAACATTTGTAGGTGAAGAAGTGGCTCAAATCAGTCCGAAGCGCTTCCCAATGAGTATCCTTTACACATACCGAGTGTTTGGTAAATGGGTTATGAGAGATGTGATTGAGAAATGAAAATGGATGAATGGCTAGGGATGAAGATATGGTTTAACCTTTCAACAATACAAACCATCAATGCAAATGGTTCGATATACAAACACTGGAAAACTTGCCGAAGGAAAGTACCGGTAGCGGAAACAAAAAAAATTTGATGGCATCATCATCTATTTCTGGTGGCACATCTGGAAAGAACGTAATAGGCGAACTTTTCAAAACAAGAGTCTACACACGGAACAAGTAGCCCAACTATGCAGGGATGATATCAAGCAATTCTTTTTCGCCAAGGAACCGAATCCGCAAGAAGAGTAATTCACAGTTTGCTTCCTTTCGGTGGGTGTGCCAACTCTTTTATCCCCGGGGACCTTTCTGTTTTCCTCTTCTTCGTAGGTTTTGCTTTCGTTGCTCAGATAAGTCTGGTAGAGTAGATGGTAGCCCGGTTGAGTCTGTACAGTCGTTTTTCTTTTGTCTTCTCGCCTCTTTGTAAAGTCTTCTGTTTTCCTTTCTATCGTCTAATAAAATTAGACGGCGAAGCTTTCGTCGTCCCTTTCGAAAAAAAATGAATGGCTAGTGTTAAATGAAGTGTGAAGAATGAATGGTCACGATACAATATTACCCTTTGAAGGGTGGGATATTATTTTCTTATCCCATTTGCCAAACATGTTGAACTTGTGAAATTCTCAAGATAAAAAGAAGGTGAGACCGACAAGAACAAAACAATGGATAAATAAAGAGGACATGCATAAACATTCTAAATGTACAAGAAGCAAAATAGGACTAGGACAACCTGCTAGCCCGCAATGAGTAGAAGAAGTAAAAGGTTTTGTAATTTCTAATTTGCATGTTTTCTCTTATGCGATGCCATGTGATGCATGTCGAACTGGCTTATGTGAGCCCGTACATGAACTTATGTGTGCACCTTATTTATGTGTGAACCAAACCTACTTAATGTATGTATTTGTGGATTTATGATCAGTTTGTATGTTTGCACTTGCAATTCTATTGTGGATTTTGTATGCATTTATAAAGGTAATTATGATGTATATATGTGCATCTTATTGTTTAAGTTAATTGATTGGCATGTGCAACCATATATAGACAAAATCATGCTTCGTATTTAAAATGATTTGACTTTATTTTGTTCGATTGTAATATATAACCTAACCATGCATGTGAAATAATCTAAATATTTCACAAAATAAAATATATGAAAGTTAAACTCTGCACTTGTATCCATCGAGTCCAGGGTACAAAGGACAATTCAGGTATTACTAAACATTATTGTTAGTGGAGACAAATCTAATGGTATTATATAAGGAAGCAAAGTTGTATTTTGCTTCAAATAAGTAACTTTAAATTTGAAAGGCCAAAGGGATAAGTAGAACCTTTTTTAGGTCGAAAAAATAATTCTCTCTTGTGAGTGGGCTCGCACATCTTGCGTGAAAGCGCGTCCAATAATCTTGACTGACTTTTCTTGTCCAAACAAAAATCTTCACTGACTACTTCATATAAAGTATTGCAAAGAATCTTGACTGCTGTTATGTTTGTGCTGCCGGACAGAAGGGGCAATTATTTTTTGCACAATAGTGCAGCAAAAGGGCAATGGTTTTCTAGGTGTGGCCCCTGCCGCTGTTATTGAGGTCACATAGTAATTATTTTTGCACAATAATTAATACGGCAAAAGGGCAATGGTCACTCACTAGGTAGCTACTATCACATAGTAATTTCTCATTGCAGTCGTGCACTTCACGAGGATACCGAGTAAATCATGGTGGCCCCTGCCGCTGATATTAAGGTCAAGTCAACAAAGACTTGAGGTCGACCCACAACCAGAGACCCACCACTAGCCAAGTCATGATTGCATGGATTAATGCATGATGACGCACCCCTCAACAAGTAATAAAAGGTACGAGTATCCTGCGGCGGTGCAGGTGTGGGGCCGGTGGTCCGCTACAAACAGGATACAGACTTTTTTTTTAATATTTGAAAAATACTATGGTTGCAAAACTTGGTGCTCTTATTTTCACGGATTTATTTCAAGATTTTTCGATGTTATGCTCTAAGTAGTAAGCGATATTCTCATCGACAACGAGGCGTCAGTGGTCATTTTGGGATTAAAATTTGTGTTGTGTGCGCGCGTATTTTGGATGTTTGCGTTGTACCGTGTAAAATCTAAAAAAATGAAAAATACTATGGTTCAGGTTTGGGTTGGGTCTTTGGCCTCGTACCCGAATAAACCCTAACAGGGGCGGATCCAGGGGGCTGACGGGGCTACAGGCCCCCTAATGAAGATGTTTTCTTTATTAATTACTATTGCTTATTGTCAATCATCATTAAATTTCTACCCTTAACCCTAAATCTCTATTGGTTAGCCCCCCTTCATCTCTATCCTCCGTCCGCCACGTACTGACCTTAACAACTAGTGAGTGATCATCGTCTAAGAGCCTTATAAAAATAAATACACATCTACATAAGAGCCTTATATATACTAGCTTGCAAGGTAGTTTTATCCAAATGATGTTTAGATAGCTCTCAAGTCATGCCAAGCTGCCGGAGCATCTCAGGCCACATGCAAGCGCCCAATCCTGCATGTGTGCTGCCCTCCACTGTGGCAAACACTCACGAAACCGCAGTCAAGAGTCTTTGCGTCGTAGGCCTCATTACCTCTATGCTTCTCCAATCGAGAAGTTGATGCGCGGTGCCTATATATACGGTAGTCGTCGCAAGGCTAGAGCATTACCGAAAACCCACTGCACTCTCCGTCGCAGCTGGAATAACAATGCTGGATCAGCAGCTGTGCAGCTTAGCTGCCCTGTGTCTCATGAGCTGGCTTGTTCATCCTGCCTTTGCCTCAGTGATATTACAGCACCACCACCAACTAAACGACTTGTGCATTAGACCTTTGTCACATCTAGGCAAGCCGACGAAGATTTCTTCGAGTGGTGGACGTGGAAATGCTTCTCGCACGGCTTCAAGTCAGCTGGTGGTGGCTGTCCACTATTCGCCAGGTGGACCGTGCAAGAGGCCGCCGGGAAGCGGCGCCACCTGTATGCACTACACGGCGTTGCTGAAGGTATTATCACATGTTTTCATCATTTCATAAATCATCAGTGTTATCAATTCTCACAAAAAGATTCTCTAAAACAAATTAAATAAAAAATAATAGTCACAAGATGTATTATGCTTTCTGATATAATACCAACATCTCCGGTATTATTAGAATATAATTTAAAATTATTACTTATTTTGCATCTTAATTAAATCTATATCTATATATAATCTCTTAGTTTCAAATTATAAGTCGTTTGACTTATTTTGGTTCATGCATTTTACTACGTATCTAGTCATAAAAATATGTTTAGATATATAGTAAAATGCATAAATCAAATAAAGTAAAATAATTTATAATTTAGAACAGAGGGAGTATATATACCTACTAATAATAAAGCTGCAAAATTTCCGGTGTGTTTTTTCGTCCATCATCGATCTCTGGTCGGATTCTATAGAGATCCTTGTCTTTTCTGTCTTTTTTATGTATTTTTGGCCTCTAAGTTTCTGCCAGGGCACGTTTATGGTCATCGGACGGAGTAGAGTCCGTGACAGATAAAACAATAGCAAGCTTATCTAATAGTCATGCCGGTAGTAATAAGAGGAAAAAGTTGAAATTGAAAACGCGTAGAGGACTATTTGCAGTATCTTAAGAACATGGAGAAATCAATCAAGAGAGAAATATTCTGATCAAAGACTCAAGAGTGAAAAATGTTCCTAGAGACGACATAGCTCGACCTCAGTAACGACCGTTGGCCAGGCTGCTGCCACATTGGAAGGAGACCCGACGATTTCAACTTCAGTTTCTACTCATATTTGTGTGTGGACCTTGGGACGCTTGTGCTCCCGCTCTGCCCTTTCGCGCAAGCACAGTCGCACCGCCGCGCCATCAGCAGCTCCCTCGGCTCGATGCCCTGGTCGCTGCTCGCCCACAAATCGCTTGCCTCGCAATGTCAACCCTGCCGCCGCGGCGCCGCTGGCAGCACACACGTGGCACGCTCAGCCGTGGTGCCACCGGCCACCGGCTACCGCCTATAGCTTGCACGCACACCCGCGGCATGAGCAGCCGCGCGGCCATGGCTATAGCTAAGTTGGTCAGACGCTCGTGAGATGGGCTACACTGATACGGGAAAGCTCTGCTGCGTTCGTGTGATGGTCTCCAAACCTCCAAGGTTGGGTTGGGCTAATGTGGGCCAAGGTGGAAGGATGGGACGAAGAGGAGCAACAGAGCACGGAACTATAGTGCTATGGTTTGCATTGGTCGGTAAGTGGAGGCTGGAAAGTGGAAGCAAAGCTAAAACGGTGCACAAGATTTATACAAATCTAGGAACCTAAGCCGAAAACGAAAATTGAATAAGCAAAAACTTTGGTTTGGTTGGATTATCGTTTTGGGGTTAAAAAAGTCCCTAGCTCAACAAGAAAGGAAAGCAATTGTTGATTTTAGTTATGCACGTTTGTAGGGAAAAAATCAGTAACTAGTACCCACCAGATTGAGCAATGAAATACGTAGCTAAGAACAACCCTAATAGAATAATTACATGTTATTAATATGTCATGAATATTAAACTACTTTCATGAAAAAAGAGAAGTTATATACTAATAGATACTAAATTTGAGTATATGATGATGATGATGATGATGATGATGATACGAACTAATTAATAGGAAAAAAATCTAACTCCTGGCTGATCTATATTTGATATTGAACCCCCATTTTTCATAACAATTGTAGATTTTTTGGGTGTCTATTTTCTGCCGTTGCAACGCATGAGCGTATATAAGTGGACGTATGATAATTCTCAAGAAAAAAGTGGCCATACAATAAACTAAGTGTTTTGAATTCCCGCAATGTACAGACATTTTTACTAGTATAATCTAAAGAGAATTAGATAACTCTCCGTTTGCTGGTGCATATTAAGATTTCATTTCTTCAATCGGCTAGCCCCGCTTCGCAGACCATAACACGATGACCATTGCCATGGTAAGGGCATTAATGTCATTATTTTTCTTTCCAACTAAAATAATGGATTAATTACTGTAACCAAGTGTGCATACTCATATTTATGTTCCATTATTATGATGGCTAACTTATCCAAACTGCATTGCTTCGGTTGCCATATGCAGTTCATTTTACAGGAAAACTGCTTGATGGTACTGTGTTTGCATCGAGCCGATAATGGGGGTCCTTTAATTTTTACACCCGCAGAAGGTAAAACCACCAATTTTACCATGATGGCTTTCAGTTTTTATGTACATATAAATATAAATATATACAGTTATATATTACCAAGGAAAACACTATTATTCAACTTTGTTCTTGTTTCATCCTTTTCCACTATATACATTAAAACCATCCAATTTGTAACACTGAATAATAATACCCATTTGATCTATTATTTTCTATAAAAGTTATGAACCTATATTGTAACCAAATAAAATTAAAATATCTTACTAAATTTGCATCCAAAATTTGCTACATATGCCATTATGAAATATAATATGACTAAAGTAATATAATGCATTATATGTGCATCTAAACTACTCACATTTTTTATTAATAAAAATAACCCCCAAAGCACTTCTACATATACTTATAAATTATCCAATTTTTTTTCACATTTACAATGTATAAAAACTAATTTAAGTTACAGATATGAGGTCTGTCACCGTTCAGGCCACATATATGTATTTAGGAATTGATGATCATATCTATCTACATGTCAAACACATGGCTCAAGTTAAGATTATTTTTCCTATAATCATATCAAGCAGACAAAAACCTATGAGTTGTAATGGAAAGTATATAGAGTAATCTATAAATAAATTTTAATAAACCAGACAAAAATAAGAGACTATCTTGTAGTGCATTAATTAGGACATGAACAAATGATAGAGGGCACAGGCCTGTAAACAACTTTGTTATAAGTGAGTCCTAGTTTATTAAATTATTAGCATGTGCATGATGGGTTGCTGAACTAGTTACATGGATAATTGATATGAACACTTGCCCTTTAGTCGGTTTTTTGGTCCACTTGTTAGCTAAGGGACTATACAATGAGGTGATGTTAGTTGTTTTCTATGAGGTGATACATAGGGTTTTACATTGCATATAGAGAAATTAAATAAGAGAAAAAACTGTCATCTAGAGATTATTAGTTTTTAAAGTGAGAAGGACAATATTTATATTAATTAACATAGTACATCTCCAAATTACATATAAAAATATTGGAAATAAAAAATACATAATATTTTTAAGATTCTTCCATCATCTTAACACCGAAGCTAAAGTGCAGTTCTTATGACAAATCAAATGACCAACCCCAAAACATTGGACATGCTACAAGACCTAATACTTTGAAACCAGTCCAAAACATGCATCGTCGAGTACGACATAGGATGCAGATTCATCACCTCGATACCTTAAAATCGTCTCCATGACCATCAATGATGAGATCGATGATCATGAGTCGTTATCATCGTAGGGTGCTCCTAGAAGTACCCCTCTCCTTGCCAAAAAAATTCCACAAATTGGTCGCTTGCCAATAAAATCGATGCCTGCAACGACGATGTCATCGTGTCAATCACTAAAGTCATTGCATGCCACACAATCCAGTCATAAGTCATCTGATTTTGTTGGTATTTGAACTCAACCCAAAGACACTAGGAGACCGTGGGAAAAAGGATGGGTCACCTTCCCTTCTTTTCTCCGACAAACGGATAGGAAGAAAGAGAAGGGCCCTTGGTGGAGGTGTGGAGATGGCGAGGAAAGCTAGGGTGGCAGTGGTAATTCCTTGGCCCTAGTCGGTGGCTCTTATCAAGAGAATACCGTTGTTCAGAAAATTCTCACATCTTCCATTTACTTGCACATATTGCAATATACATAATATTTATTGTATATTTAAAAAAATTACAAAATACAATATGTTGTCTTTATGACATCTTTATCATGCAGATGATGTGATGATTGGCTTCTACCTAGCAATTAGTTCAATGAAACCAGGGGAGAAAGCTGGATTCATCGTCGCTGCTGACCTTGCATGGACCTGGTATGGCCGTCCCACGAGTATCCCATGGAACATCCCTCCCAATGAAACTCTACGCTTTGACATCAAACTCATCTCTATCGCAATTGATATCCTCGACAATGGAGGCATATTAAAAAAGATAATCAAGTTTGGAGAAGGAGAGGAGCACGAGTACCCCCGTGATTTGGATGATGTGTTTGGTAAATTATTTGTTTTCTTCATGAGCTTGATTTATCAATCCTGAATTTACCTATAATCAGAGGAAACTAATAAATGGTGGTTACACGCATGACAGACTTTAAAATGTCCATCAATAGTCAAATTTTAACAGGATTTGACCTCAGGTTATTTTTGTATTTCCTATGATAGTGAGTTATAATGCTCGCCTGAAGGATGGAAATTCAGTGTCTAAATCTGAAGGGGTCGCATTCAGCCTTGCAGACGGTAAGCACATAACAACTAACATGAATGGTTGAAAACATGAAGTTACTATGAGTTTTGTTGGTCCGTACTAAGGTAGGGTCTAACATAGTTGATGATTCTAGGCTTCTTCTGTCCAGCATTGGCACATGCTGTGAAGACTATGGAAAAAGGAGAGGAAGCTGTAATTATTATTAAACCGGAATGTAAGCGTACCTCAGTCTTGTAGCAAGGTCATGAATCTAGATTTCACATTTTTTGTCTAATTAAATAAATATGCTTAAATATATACAGATCTTTGATGGATGTTAGCCACTAAAACCTTTTTTTGCCATAAAACCTTTGATAAGATTTTTTGATCTCCCACTACCAACAATATTATATACACCAATCTGGCTTTACATCCTCTAAAGCATCCACTAAATGCATTCACCTAATTGTCTAGACAAACTTATACTAATCATTATCTAATCATGGATGAGATGGTACAGTGGTTGAAAAGGGAATTTATATTGTTTGTTTGGTGTCAAGGTTTTTGAATAGGAAATATAGGGCAAGTCATGATAGATAATAAGAATGTCGTGTCTATCTTTATTAGTACGATCCCTACCCAATATATTCCCATCCCTCCTTCAAGGAATTGATCAGAAGGAGTTGATCCTCTAAACTCCCATTCCTGGTATTTCCACCAAAATTCCCATGCCCATGAGAAACATATAAACAAAGAAAATTGAACTTCTAATCTCTAAACTCCTATTTTCTTTGTGGGTGTTCCCTCGCCGCTCTCTCGACGTTTGCCGTAGATGGTTTTGGTGAACAAGGCAGGCAATCCATAGGAAACGAAGCTGCTGTGCCACCTGAAGCAACTCTTTATATGAACCTCCAATTGATGTCTTGGATATCAGTTAGTCACGTTGGAGCGAATCGAGATATCATCAAAAAAATTATTACTACAAGTCCGCGTAGCTACGACTACTACTTTAAGCGACCTTACAATCAAGCAGTCGTGAAAGGTATTTAACTGACATATGGTTTGTCTAATATATCTTTGCTTAATAATTAAGAATTAATGTATGAATGAACAAATTAATCACAGTGCGGCTGATCGGTAAACTTCAAGATGGGACCGTTTTTGACCGGAGAGGCCATGACGAGGAGGAACCATTCGAGTTCACCATCAACGAAGGTTAGCATTCAGTTACTCCTTTCGTTCTAAATGGTAGTTCGTTTAATTTTTTAACCTTAAGTTTGATCACTCGTGTTATATAAAAATTGCGTAAATATAGTCAAATTTAAGTCATTCTTGAAAAACCTTTATTAATAAAGCCACAACAAAAGAAATAATATTTTACATAAATTTTTAAATAAAACAAATAATTAAACTTGAGGTCAACACATCAAACGAACTATAATTTAAAATAGAGAGTATTCGAAAGTCCTTTTCTTTTTTTCTTATTAGATATCAGTATAAATGGAGATAATCATGTACACAACTTACACCTGCACGTAGCACTTTAATTTCGAGAGAGACTTTACCAACAATGAACAGCATCTTTTTCTCCTATAATAATTCAGGTAAAAAGTTGGAGCAAGGAACCCAACTACAAACTAATGGTAAAATTCGCAGGAACGGTTTATTACTCTTGCAGAAATTAATCCTTTATAATGAATGGACGAAACCCTTATATGGAGTTGGCATTAATTAGTTTTAGAATGTTCCTCTTGGAATATGGAAGCTTTTCAACCTCTATCGCCACGAAGAATGCACCACCAATTTTAGCATTATATTTACCTATAGCAACAAGTACAGTTTGTACTGTTTTAACTACTCCATCCATTGTAACAAAAAAAAAAAACTACTCCATCCATTATGAAATATAAGGATCAAAGTTTCTCATAGTCAAACTATACTAAATTTGATCAAATCTATAGAGAAGAGTATTAACATCTACCATATAAACAAGATATACTATAAAAAATGCATATGTTTCATAATGTATCCATTTAAGCTAAATTTAAGTACTATGAATTTTTTTTATAAACTTGGGTCAAAGATAGTATAACTTGACTTGGGACAAAATTGAATCCCTTTATTTCAGGACAAAGAGGGTACATTATTGGATTTAATTGAGGATACAAAATGTGACAATTGTCGAAAAAAACAGTAACATGTGCATTATTATTAAACACAGCTTTTTATTTTCTTTTGGTAAGACATAGGTCGATAGTTGTTTATCCTGCCATTTTGCTTCTATCAATGAAATAAATGCATGAAGTAGAAGTGTTAATGTGGCTTAACAAGCTGCCATCAAAATTTGTTACAATCTGCTTCAATGAAATGCGCAGAGCATGTTATATATGGCTTAGACGAAGCTGTGATGACTATGCATGAGGGAGAAGTTGCCTCCTTCACCATTCCACCTCAGCATGCGTTCGGTGTTGATGGATCAAATCAGTATCAGCTTGCTGTCGTCCCTTCCAATTCTGTGGTGATCTACGAGATGGACCTCATCTCCGTTGTTGATGCTGTAAGATATTTCTCCACTTCTTTATCCAAAGGATAACCATATTTGTTTTACCAAGAACAATTGGAGATTTCTAGCTCAGGTCCATGGTGTCTTTAGTCTCACTATCTGTTCCAAATAAACCGATTTAGGAGCTGGATCAGACGCATCCGTGGCTGCAGAATATGACTTCTGAAGAATTCATTGAAGCAGCAAAATTAAGGAAAGGGACGGTGATGATCTGTTCAGCTCCGGAAAGTATTTACGCGCCTACAGAAGATATTTAAGGGTTAGTTAATTGGCAGAGTAGTGCCTTTAATTTCTGTCCACTGACATATCTATACCTATCTATAAAAAACGAAAATTTTTTCACCTAATTTTCTTTCACCTCCGTGTTTAGATCAGTGACGGTAGGTTCCTCTCCTCTACGTCTAGTCTGTACATAATTAGGATTATATTTAATTTTCTGTCTCTCCTTCCGTTTGCGTTCAGAGTCCGTTTAGAACTAGGATTATTTAATTATGACATCCTAGCTTCTATTCGGACGGTGAAGATCGGGTAAAAGGTAAATCCAAATCCAACAAGAATAGTACGCAGCAGCAAAGATGAAAAAAATAGTCAAAAAAACTTGACATGAATGAGAATTACCTGTGTTGTTGTTGTTCAACTTTGACACTTATCATTATGGATAGTCTCCTATCAAATCCAAATTCAAATAAAAATAGCTCCGAAAACACAAATAGCTTATAAAATCAAACCAATCCACCAATACACAAATCGATCGATTTGAAAATTAGATCAAGCCTCCAGGTCATCCAAAGTACCCGCGACGTACCTCAGTGCCGCCATCAAGGTCCGCTTGTGCAGGCAAGACGGCGAGCTTGGCTAGCACGAATTGATCCAAGTGAAAATCAGATCATGACTCCGCGCCCCGGCTTTCGCAGTCTGCACTGTCAACTAGGCCACTTGTCCAGGGGAGGTAGCGAGGTTGGCTAGCTGACACTGCGAGGACCTCGTTCGCGTTGGACTGGACGTGGAAGGCCATGATGGCGGTAGCGAGGCACACAAGGACAAATGAACGGGAGCCTTCACTGGCCTTAGCGCCGCTATTAAGGGCAGCTGCTGCCACCGCACACTATAAAATGAACATGTGACGCCGCTAGCCATAGACATAGCCGTCTATACTCATGATTTATATTCATGTGAGTTAGATAGCATATGTCCAACCAACATACGCTATATGATTCTAAAATGTACTAGAATAAATAACACAAGTTATAATTCTCGTTGCAACGCACGAACATATTTGCTAGTTACACCTTAAAACTGAACTTGAGCACTAAATATGCCTTGAAGGCCAGACAGATCCTACCACCGTGCTTTGAGGAGCATTCTTATGATCAAATCCAGGAACTACCAGATTGTCATCAATTCAAGGAAATGCTGATTTCGATCACACTGAAAAGTGCTGAATGCGCAATATTACTAAAGCACTACGAACAAGCATTCAAACGCTACCATGAGGTACTTTTCTTTTTCCCGATTTTTTTCTCTTTATCCCCCATGTTTGCTCCACATAGCGCACGCCTTCCCCCAATGCGAAGTTTTCCAGTTGGGTCTGGAATAAACTTCCTTTTTTCTAAAAATGTTCAGTTGGGTCTCGCCCTTTTTTTGGTTTTGAAAAAAAAAATTGTTGGCATGCCTTCATTGCTGGCCTACAATTATTTAATATTTCCCAGGTGTTTTTTCAATTGCGCGCATGAGGGTTACAGTTCTTCACAATTAATTCTGTTGCAAGTGGTGGAGGATGTTGCACTCTAATTTGGGAAGTCCTTGAGACTGAAAACAAATTAACAACAAAGAATTCCCAACAAAAAAAAAATCTTTCATTTACAAATAAGGGAATCTCTAAGCCCCTTTTGGATCCTTGGAGTATAATTCATTGTAGTTTAGGAACATATTTGAGATATGTTATATAATTTCTTTAACTTTCCTTAAGTTGAGGAGTACAAATATTGCATGGTGATTTATATAGAATCTATTTTCCATCTCCCACCCTATAAATTTGAGATGACTTATTTGTGAACTTTGAAAAGTTATGGAATCACAAATTCCAAACCAAATAGCCTAATTTAGATTTCAATTCCTCCAAAATGACTAAAGACCCAAACGTGAGGGTAAGAGTCTTTATAAACCTCTAACTGACCATTTTGTAATTTATTTTGCATAAAAATATATTTCTACTATAACTTTTCACTCTCCAATAGCTTTTCTGTATCGTCATTTTCACTTTGTATATCTTTGGCTAGTGGATAATTTGAAAACTTTTGGCTAGCAAAAAAATCTTCTAGTCTCAAAGTCTCCTTGTCTAAACAGGGTAATAACAAAACTCCTGCCTATTTAGGGGAAAAGGCGATTTATGTCCATTATTTATCAGATTAAAATTTTGGAAAGGTATGCTAAAAGCATGGGTGTCATGAAAAAGCTTTTCACAAACTGCATGGCATTATGTTCATATGTGAACCCACATTTTATTCTTTATATACTTCTAGTCAAAACTAAAATTAAAAATATTTTACTGCCAACATCTAAAAATGGATTCATATTTCAGCTTATGAGATTGAGAAGGTGATTGACTTAACTAACAAATGTAGGTGCTAGAGTATGACCCAGGGAATGCCAAAGCTCTTGAAATGCTGGCTCAGCCATTGCCAAAATCTCCGGTTGAAATAGATTCATATGCAATGACCAGGGGCGTGGAGGTATTATTCTCTTCTGTTAATGCTTTTGTAATAGTTTGCTGATACCTTTTGGTTGAGACTTGAGAATTCTTTTCATCGATATCATATAAAAGCAGTTAATAAATTACATGGACTTTAAATTACTTCGTATTAAACAATTGATTCTGCTTTTTTTTTAAAAAAAAAAGATGACTGAACTGCAAAGGATTATCCGTAGCAATTTTATCCGAGAACAAGTAAATCTCCTCCTGGTCATAAAAAATTGCCAGTATGTACATTGACAAGGTTATCAGCACACTACTTGTCACTAGTTACCGGTATATACGTCAAAACATAGGAAAAGGGTATGTACGATAAAACAGATCAGGATGTTTAGGTTTTCAGTGTTTGTACAGTCGAAGTCGTCTTTTTATGTTTGCATAAAACGGTATCGAACTATCAGCCTATTCGTTTAAACTTATCGGCCAAATCAGCCAGCCATTTAACAGTATTTTCTCTCGTAAAAAATCAGCATCAGCTAGAATCAGCCAGCGAGAAACGACCAAACGAACGCGGCGATATGTTTGAACTCGAGTGTCTGTGTAAGTGTGTGTGCTGTAAAAAAATAAAATATTATGATACTTCGTGCTAAGTTGTCGCATAAAAAGAGGAGGTACTGCGAACCACTGGAGTGCTCCCTGGATCCAAAATTAACGGTATGTTTAGTTTGTGGAGTCATCCTATTCTTCATGAAGTGATGTATCATGAGTTCGTCCTAAGAATTTTGGTGAATTAACCTATTTCTTATGCATGTACTAATTTTTAGCTTTTGGTATTTGAGTATTGGCAGAGCAGGTAATAATTAATTTTTAGGTTATCACCATCTGTCCATCTCATAGCCATAGATGGGAACACATCAGTCACCCATGACAGTATACATAATAATATTCATTCCTGCTACCACAGATCGGCACACAGCCTTATCTAGATGTCATCAAATTTTAAGTTTTTTCGCTCTCTCTGTTATATTAATATTTAATTACTTAGATAAAACATTAAATATAGATAAAAAATAATTAACTACATAGTTTGTTTATAAATCACGAAACGAATCTTTTAAATCTAATTAGATCAGGATTGAATAATATTTATCAAATACAAACGAAAGTACTATAATGTCAAAGTTAAAATAATCCTAACATCTAAACAAGGCCTACACTAATAATTTGATTCCAAATGTTAAGCAGTTCAGCCGAACAGTCCAGTACCTGCCGAGGCCCTTGTCTGGGTCTGAGATATTGCTCAAGTATGACCGTGAACCAGTAAGCAGAGACATCTTTGTTCCAGCACTATTGGGGAACACAAGTCAGCCTCCCGTCTCAACTCCTCCTGTGCCGACCGCGGGCCCTCAGCCTCAGTGTCCAGCCACATCAGCGACGCCTGCTGTTGGCAGCAGCGCCACCCCAGGCACCGAGAACCAAAGCTGCATAGCTCGAGTCATTGCCTCCGTAATAGGCTCTTGCTTCGGTTCCCTCTCCACCCTATAATTCAAGTCATGGCCTGGGCCCCTAGTGGCCAGTGTGACTGAAGTAATGCTAGTAGGAAACATCTATCAGGATCAGGATCCAGAAACATTTATCAGCCATACGTTGGGGTGGTTATTCATTGGTCCTTGAACATTCGACGCGATGCTCTGTTACCATCCATGTGTCATGTGTGACAATAAATTTTATATATGTGGTAAAACTGAGGCCTTGTTTAGAAAATTGGTATTCAAAATTTACTATGCAGAATTCCTATTCCTCGTCACATTAAAATGTCGGCACATATATGGAGTACTAAATATAGATGAAATAAAAAACTAATTGCACATTTTTGTTGTACTTTACGAGACGAATATTTTAAGCCTAATTAATCAATGTTTGGACAATTATTATCAAATAAAAATAAAATTGCTACAGTATGACGGGACACTTACTATGCAAATTTTGTCCACCAAATTTGATAACTAAACAAGGCCTGAATTGAGAATTTCCGTGTTCCCTATGTATTCGAATGTGTGACGCCCTCCAATTATTGTTACTTTCTGGTTGCCCAAGGTAAAGGCATTAGGTGGTTTCAATTAAAAACGATTTATATCTCATTTCCAGAAATATTGCATTTATATCTGACGTAACAAGCCCAAAAACAAAACTCACAGAAAATTTAGATCAGATAATGTAGTCATAATTGAAATTGAACCAGAGAAACCAAAACAGAATATTGCTCGGTTCTTATACCTTTCAAAAGAATCGATCGGCTAGGGGTTCTTAGGTAACTGAATTTTCCACCGATGGGTGTGGGGCTTAACTATCTTTTTCTGCCATTATCTGCCCATTGTTGATCGCTGCCGTCGTCGTTTGTGCAGCTCTTTTATTTTCGCCTCCGTTTTTTTATCAGAGGTTTTTTTGACAACTATATATATTATATATTAAAGCGGCCAAATTACATAGAGGTCTTTAGGGGAAGCCCATGTTACTTTAAGATTCTGTGATATAAAAGAAGACAACGGCGCTAACTGAGGCGCAGTGGAGGATGTTCTGTCAGCGGGGGTATTCGTACGGGCGTCAAAGACGCATGCACCGTGACGGTGAAGATTGGGTCGGTGAAGCCGTCGAAGAAGAAACATGCCGATGACCGAAGGACGATCCAAGGGACACTTACGCTACATCCTCGTCAGTAATACTCTTCCTCCAAGAAACGGTGAATTGAATCAAGTGAGGTTTGTCCACCAATTTAATCTTTGGCCGTCCCTTGATTCAACCTCACTTGAAGGAATGCAAGGCGGCAATCGGTGATCAGGTACGTCATCATCGTTGCCGTCTCCGTCGCCAACCAGGCTAGGGTTCAGGCCATCGGTTCTTTTGTTCCTCCACACGGTGAATCGGTTCAGGCCGTGTCTTATGGGGATGGATCTATGAGGTATGTTTCCTCCTACCTTGAGAAATTGGGTTGGAGCCTCCCTTTTGGGTCTTTTCTTCGTTGGTTGCTTGGAGGTCACCAACACATCTTGAGGTGCCTGATCTCCGTTAAATGTGTGTCGCTACTTTGGAAGTCCCTTCGTCGAGCTAGGAATCAGCTTCAAGTTGCAGCTTTGGCGCTCCTCTCGCTCCTCTCTTGGCAGGACGACGCATTGAATATAACCGAAAAAGTCTTAAAATAACTTAGATGTAATTTTATTTTTATCAGGGGTGTCTTTGTAAGAAATGCATATAAGCTCTTGTATCAATCTAATGCCACCCGGTTTCTAAATTACTCGATCAAACATTCATGCAGCTTTGGCCAAAGATATTACTCGATCCTTGATCCATGCATGCACTAAAATTAAGCACTAAATTGACAAGAACCATGCACAGACTTGATCGTGCTACTAGAAGTCATAGAAAGCAAAAGTTGCATCATATTCATATGTGGCGATTTGCCTTTGGGAATTCAGAATGCACATATCCCCTTAAGATGTCCTTAGAGCCATCAGTCACAATGCTAAAAAATAGCAGCATGTTCGAGCATTAGTAGAAGATAAAAAGATCAGTTGGGATGGCCTCAGACCACATAGAACAATAGCAATCAGTCCAGGGCATTGCCCCTGTGGACATTATCACTGAAAGCTTCACATGGTTCACGGTATCCACAGAATCAACAGACAGAAAAAGGACGTCTGATTACGCACGACTTTTATCCCAAATCTACCATTTATACACCTTCGATTCCGATACCTGACAGACTCCAACTCACTGGATCTAGACAAATTTAGTCTTGCCACCCTTCTCAGACTTCTTCACCTGTTGTCAATTACAATAATGAAGCTTCCATGGGCGAATATCAATGATGATAAATAGACTATATCATGATTGCACGTGCAGGAAGCAAGTGCCTGCTTACCACTTTGAATGTTGACTGCAGCTTGCTTAGCTCAACGGGGCATTCTCCCTTCTCATCGTACTCAGAGAATTCCCCTTCAGAGCAGTCAATTTCAAAAGGAGTCCCATGCACCTTAAAAAAAAGATGGCAAGCTGTTAGCACATCACACAACAAAAACTAAACAAGTGTAACATGAGTACTGTAGAACTAACAAGAAACTAAAATCCGCAAAAAGATGGTTTTCAATCAAACTCCCAATCTGCTCAAAAGATGACACTTTCTAGATTTGGAAAAGCAGTTTAAAACAAGTCATAGACTTGTTATTACTGTGAAAGAATCAAAGACATTTCATTTCTTCTTGGAAAAAGAAGATAGCCAATCAGTGTATGAAGTATGAACATAAAGAATCGGTGTGTCAACTTAAAAAAGAATAATACATTTTCGGGCAAATGCCATACAAGCTACACATACATGGGAAACCCTGTGCCTTCAAAATAAAAGCACATATACACTTCTGTGCTTAAGTAATGACAATGTCAATACAGATAACTGTAATATACCCTGAGCGATGTGGAAACAAATAATTGTACCAGAGTTATGCCATACATGGAAAATGCACTGTTGAATATAACAAATCAATCACACAGAAACGACATAATAAGGTGAGCTTCACATAGAATAGAATACCAGAAAGAGCTCATGTCTGGAATGTGTGGAACTGTGGATAACTTTGAAAAGATTAAATATTTATAGATAATGTGTTGGTTTTGTATATGTAAGGAATCATTAACATTCAAGATATAACATCAAGAGAAAAACATACAGATTCTGCCTTCCAGCCAGCACCAAAAGAAAACTCAACAGGTTCATAGCCTCTGCAGTCAAACACCATCAAACAAGTCTTCTCTTCTTTCTGGCTCTGCTCAATAGTAAGTGGCGTCCCATGACCAGGAATCATCACAATTGTTCCATCTCTCCCACAAAGCTTGCACTGAGAGAAGACAAAACATCATACACAGGACATAGCTTACATGGTACAACAAAATATACAAAGTTGATACACTATTACTGAAACAGCTTGTTTTTTCCTTTACACCTTTGTTAGAAATCCCATTTTAAAAAAAAATAAACAAGGAACCTTATTATCTGTATTGAAATCCTCCTTTATGCCTTCGTTAGAAACCTCAAGGAGAAAATTCAGATAAAGAACCTAGAGATACCCAATTCATTATTAGACAGAAGAATTCATTATTGGACAGAAAGTTGTTATCGCTAATCAAACCATGAAGTGGATAGCTAGAATAAAAAGGCTATTTTGACCCAAAAAAAAGTGAGGATCCAAAATATACTGTCAAGGCATAAAATAAGAAATTCTTAAGCGTCCAGGTCAAAAATGGCATTACGAGTTCTGGAACATACTATGTGCATACATAACTACAGCAATTGCACAGTACCACAAAGGAGTGCTGATACTAGTTATTCGCATTTGATCATTAAATAATATAAAATAATTGAAAAATGAAATTGGAAAGTTCTTTTAGCCTTAAAAATGGGACCATTTACATCCGGTCACATTTGATGTCCATAGTCTTACACACAATAAGAAGTTTTATGCAAAATGTTCATGATAGTACATATTGATCTTGATGGCATATGATAAACCTCAAGTAAGGAGCATAGCAATCATATTTCATATATATAAGTGCAGAACACACAGACGATAATTATTGACTTCTTACATTGAATTTAGGTAGAACAGAAAACTAATTTTCTACCATGGGGATAAGACAATAATACATAACATGATCATAATAGACAAAATAACAGCATTAGATGCCTACACAAGGTCAAAATAGATCCTGAGGTGCTTTCCCATCATGAGTGGTGGCCAAGGCACCTTGTTTCCTATGGTTGACTGGTGAACACTAGACTTTTGCATCATAAGATTTTTCAAGTGTAGAATATTTAAATGGAGGTACACAGAACCTCATGAGGTAAGCTAATAAACTATATTATGACTAAAGAACCGATAATGGAAAACCATCACCCTGCCAATGATCACAAGACAACAAATCATATTCACAAAAAGAAATCCCATTACTTGTTTGCAAAATAGCATGACCCTTGAGAAGGAACAAATGAACAATCCTCTTTTGTTGCCTTTTTATGCAAATATAACTCCCATCCACCCAATTCAATCCCCATTTTAATCATGGAATCAGTACTCCTCATAGAATCCAATCCCATGTACCCAACCTACTAAATAAATACAAGACATGAAGGAAATCCTGAAGAGTAAAGGAATCTCAATTAACCACATCATCAGTCATCTCATCTGATGTCCTCATACCATGCAAGTGCATCAAACAGCCTAATAGAAAATCAGCTGATATTGATTATCATCAGCAACACTAACAAGCACTCCGCATTCATCAATCATACAAAAAGCACAGGAAAATAGCATTTCCTCTCAATAAAATGCATTTCTTGCTCACTTAAAAGCGTATATACTTGGAACACTAAACAGAGTTTGCCATTGTAAACAAATATAATTCTCCACACCCAATCCAATGTCGCTTTTACTTATACCCATGGAAAGAAAAATCGTTCACCAAATCCACTCCAAACAAAAGGAAAATGAATGCAGGAAGAAATAAGAGCCACCATCTACCAGAGCAATAAAAGCGTCTCGTACTAAACATCTAAACTATGCTAGCACCTTATAGACATAATACTGATTGATCCATCTTGCATACTAAACAACACTCCTCACGGGCCAGTCTTATCAAGCATACCAACATTACAGCAGAGGGAGGCCCAATCCATCCAGCCACAGAGGTATGCGGAGGAGAAAGGTGATGTTTACGAACGAGGGTACCTTCTGGACGAGGTGAGCGGTGCCGTGTCCTTTGGGCAGGTCGACTTGCTCGCTGAGGGTGACGTAGGTGGACTTGGCGGTGACCTCCCCGCAGTTCTCGCACTTGAGCTGGGATCCAGCACAGAGAAGCGGGCGAGCAAATCCCGCGATCAGCGCCTTCCGCGACCGATATGAGGGGAACCGGAGCCGATCGACCCAAGGGAAGAGAAGGGAATGCGGACACGGACCTTGAGGTAGTAGGGGAAGTTAGGGTCGTCGCAGCCGCGGCGGGGCTGCAGGTTGGTGAGGCCGTCCAGCTCCGCGCCCACCAACAGCGCGTAGTATACCATCTCCGCTGCCGCCTGCTTCCTAGGGTTAGGGCTCCGGGCTCGGTTCGGTCCGACGGCCGCTGACGGAGACGAAGAGGGAAGGGGAATGGGGGTTTTTGGCTTCGCTTCGGTTCGGCTCATGGGAAGGGAATACGGAGGAGGACGAAGGAGTGGCTTGTGCGGTGCTATCACTGTTTGGACGAGAATGGCCCTGGACTTTGCGAGTCGGTGGCGGGGCTGCGGAGGGTAATTTAGTCATTGGGCACTGGCTGAATCAGATTCGCCGGGATTTCCAACTCCCACCGTCCCACGGCCCATTTCGTTGGGAGAATCAGTTCAGAAACAAAACACGAGCTCGTCCTTACTTTAGATTGAATTTTGATTTTTTTTTCTTTTAATGATGCTACTAGTAGTTTTGGCAACAATCATAGGTGGTGAAATCATTCGTATATCAGTCATGAGGAGTCGCGGACGCAACCACCAACCAAATCTCCAGAAACTTGAGAGGATCGTAAATCGAATGGACCCTCCAACAATCCAAACGAAAATTTAGCTAATCTGTCATCGCTTGGCCACTCAAACAGGGCTGAACTGCACATCGTCGAATCTTAAGTTTTGATGCTCCATCAAGCCAACCAAACAAAGCAATAGCTAAGCATATTATAGTAGTAGTTCGCAGAGAAGCTAAGGACACGATGAAGCAGAAAGTGGAATACTTAGTGCCATCCAATTCACTCTTACCTTCCCACTGGGCTAGTACCCACATTGGCAACATTTCGGCTAAAAGATAAGAAATGCTTGCAAGGGCAACTTATGACACATTAGCATCTGAAATACCATCATCAAGAACATCACTTAAACGCCGGAAGCAACACCATGCTAAACGCTGCCCCCTAAACCCATTTGGGAACCTGTTTTGAAGCAACGGAGCTCCCACGTGAACTGGAACTAAGCAAGAGAACAATATAACATAGATACCAGATCACGAGTGAAGTCAACAGTAATTCACATATGAAGCAAGCGTCTATCAGCTCCGAAAGCAGCAGCACTCCCATGAAATGATTTTATGACAAGATCAAAGTCACGTCACAGACCAAGCGAACGACACTGCCATCCAAATCTTATGTTCAATGACTTGAGCTAAAATATAATCAGCGATAAGAATGAGATACAGTATAACTCATCTGAGTTTGCAAACAGGCTTTCTGAACTCTGAACTACTTATTATCTACTAGTAAGCTAAAACCATAAGCAGCTAGAGGGCCAAGATGGACAGATCAGCCATCACAGTTCCAACGATAAATCTTATGGTCTATGCGCTGCAGTGCAGTCACGATCACATAAACTAGAACAAAAGTTTGGCATAAATTTTGTACGGTGATGTATCAATGAACGCATCATAATCAGAGGCAAAACAAGAAGCCCCATTTTGTTGTGCTCACATCAGTTGGGGCGGCCGGCACGGAGGGACTGGAGGCGGTCCAGCCACTGGTCCTCGGGGACGCTGCCCGCCCACGCCGGCGGCGCGCCGGGGAACTCGACGCCGCGCATCGCGTCCACGATCCGCGCCGCGGCGCCCGCGGGCAGCGGGGCGCGGCGGCGACGCTCGTCCTCCGAGAAGGCCCGCGCCGCCGCCTCCCCGGGCCGCAGGTCTCCGTCCTCGTCCTCCGCCTCCTCGTCTTCCGCCGCATCGTCCTCGTCGGACTCGAGATCCAGCGTGGAGATGCCGTTTCCTGCCTCCTCGAGGCGGTGGTGGGGCACGGAGGCGTCGAGGTCGAGGTCGGGGTCGGGGTCGGTGTCGGAGTCGGAAACGGCGCCGGCGATTGGGCGGTAGTCGGATTCCGGCTCGGCGTCCGAGTCAGAGGCGGAGGAGTGGTCGGGGAGGGAAGCGGACGCCGGAAGTTGCCCGTTGCCGGGGATGGACATGGCGGCCGCCGGCGAGGCGACGGGAGGAGAAAAGCCAAGTGGGTTGTCTCCGTACTAGCGTAGCGTCTAGCGCTTGGGTTGTTTCCCCTCCGTGGTCCCTTTCTGGTGTCCATTAAGCGCTACTTCATCCATGCTTGCTGCCATTAGAATCGATTTTACCCAAACAACATATGCAATCAGATATAAATAATTCAATTTCTCTTCAACTAATAGTTGGAATCTAAGTGCTACAATCAGATTTGATTCCTTGCATCCAATCAAGGCCTGTGTTGCTATGCACAAAACATCATTTATTTTTTCCTTGGTTAGAAACTGATAAGTGAAATGTTAAAGAAAACAATTGATATTTATATTAATACATTGTTGTTGTCAAAATGGTTATTCCACAACAAATCAATAGCTTAGTAAATACTCCTTCCAAGTTGGTAAAAGAAGTCGTTTTGGAAGGAATGCTCTAAGCATGCTTATCACGTGCAAGGGGTATAACCAGTCGAGAATGCTACCTTGTTCTAGAAGCACTTGACATACCCTGGTCTGAGATGTTCAAATAGATGTTCAATTGATATTGTATCCTACGATTGACAAATTTTTGTTGACGCGTGTAAGTGCATACAAGACTTCAGTTGGTTTTGGTTTCTAGAAAGACAAAGTTAACTAGCGACGGGACCCTCCTTCCTCCCCATAACACGATCCTCCTCCGGTGCCCGTCCATAGTCATCGAGCATTGGCGCCCCTCCTTTGTCACCCCCATCCATCCCCGTTGAGCACCCCTGCAATCCTCCTCCCCTTCACCCCCGCCACCAGTCACCGCTCCACTGCGGGCGCTAGGGTAGCACACAATGCGGCCACCTTCTTCTCCCCTCTTCTCGCTAGAGCTCCGCCATGGCCATGCTTGCTGGCGACGTCGAGCTTAGAGCTTCAGCCATGGTGCCCCTGGCCCAATTTGTCCTTGTAGTCGCGACCATTGCTAGGCTCCCTAAAACACTCAAACTTTCTTCCCCACTGTCTGATCGTCCTGCCCTCCTATGGTCGACTATTCTATAGCCCGCTAGATTTAGGGACGAAGGGTGGGCGCGGCCACCGAAACCATAGAGATGACGTCTTCTTTGTCTGCGGCATGAAGAGATCTAGGAAGAGGAAGAGGATGAGGCCTACCTCATTGGTGCCTCCACCGAAGGTGAGAGAGGCAGGAGCTTGTCGACATGGGGATGAGCTCGCTGGAAAGTGGGAGAAGGAGCTTGGTTGTCCTTGTTGACATGTGTAAGTGCATACAACCCTTTAGTTGGTTTTGATTTCTAGAAGGACAAAGTTAACTGGCGACGAAACCCTTCTTCCACCCTGCAACGTGAAGTCCATGGTCATTGAGCACCTCGCACCCCTCCCTTGTCGCCCGCATCCATCCTCATGGAGAACCTGTGCCATCCTCCTCTTCACCCCTGCAACCAGCCACCGCCCCACCGCGGGCGTTGTGGTAGCACGTGAGGTGACTGCCTTCTTCCTTTCCCCCTTCTCGCTAGAGCTCCGTCATGGCATGATCGTTGGCGACGCGGAGCTCCAAGCTTCATCCATAGTGCTCTTGCCCCAACCTGTCCCTGTCGCCATGACCATTGATAGGCTCCCTAAAATGCTCGACTTCCTTCCCCATCGTCTGGTCGGCCTGCCTTCCTCGGTCGACCCTTCTATAGCCTGCCATATTTAGGGAAGAAGGGTGGGCCTCGTCGCTGGAACCCTAGAGTCGTTGTCTTCTTCGTCTACGGCACGGACAGATCTAGGAGGAGGATGATGATGAATAAGAATAAGAGGAATAGGAGGAGGCCTACATCGTTGGCACCACTGCCGAAGGGGATAGAGAAAGGAGCTCGTCGACATGGGGAGGAGCTCGTCGTGGGAGGAGGAGGAGCTCGGGCATCCTAGTGAGCGCGAGTCGGGCGTGTGGGAGAGGGAGAGGGGACACGGGCGTGTGGGAGAGGAGTGGGAGAGGGTTGTGCTATCCGCTCGGAGCGCAACTGTCATATATTAGAGATTCCATTTCTAGAAGAGTTTGACCTTTATGAGAGAATTAGCCACTTGACAACGGCCACACCACAAGTATACTTGACAAATTTGGTTAGTTGATAAAGCCACTGAGCCACACCACAAGTTGACGTGATAAATTGGGTTAGTTGTCATCAACACCACTTAGCCACACCACAAATTTATGTGCCGTGGATTCTCTGACTTGCCGTAGTAAAGTACGTTACATGTGACTTTCCATCACCTGGATGCCATCTATTTCCCATCTAACGGTTGAGAATTCTTCATGCTAGCGGGATGCAAATAGCCTTGGTTCACGGGTTCGGTAGAGCAAGGGCTGGGTTCGGTAAAGCAAGGGCTGGTAAAGTTACATGATTGATGTAGAAGTCAGATAATTTCAATGTAAAAAACCATGATTGGATGGCAAAGGACCCTATTGTATTTTATTAAGAAGAAAGTGATTCTTTCTAATCGCAAAAAAAACCTCGAACCATGGCTATGCCAACAAAGGGATTTTTGTTATCCTCATCCTAAAATTGGCTCCCACGAAGATTCAAACTCAAGATCTTAGGGATGCCACCAGAAAGCTCGAACTAATTCAGCTAGAGTCCTTTGGCTGAGATTTTCAATGTCCTAATAGCTTGTTGAGATTCATCTGTAATGTCAAAGTACACATCAGATTTTCAATGTCATAATAGTTTGTTGACATTCATCTGTAATATCAAAGTACACAAGAATTGTTTGGTTTATGGGAATATTTGAGATATTCTTATATTAATAAACCTCATATGAAAGCTAACATGTCCTAAGACTATCCGCACTCATAAAACTCTATATCCCAACTCTAAAAAGAATATTCCGTCCTAGTCATCAAGATTCTCTACTCTAAACCTAATTCTCACACACTCATCCATACTCAATCTCAACCTCTATACCAACTTGAGACCCACAACTTAGATTTTTTTATTTTTTTACCTCACTCCTCTCTCTCCCCAGCGTCGTTCTCGTCCCCTTTTTTTTCCCCTCCTCACACGGCCGGCTTTCTTCCCCTTCCTCGCGCAGGCAGCCTCGCCGGCGAGCAGCTCAGGCAAGCGCGGCGGCGGGAGGAGCAACGGCCGGCGAGCCCCCGTCCTCCACTCTCTCCCTCCGGCGAGCCCCCGTCCTCCCTCCTGTCTCCCTGTCCCTCCCTCCTATCCCATGCCGCGGTTTGTCAGCGCGGCTGCGGGATGGGGAGGCCCACCGCCGCTCGGAGCCGCCGCGGGCGGGCGGAGCAGAGGCGGGGTCGTCCACGTCTGACCGGCCGGGAAGCACGCCTCCGCCCACGAGCTTCTCGGCGACGCGCTGGAGCTTCTCGAATCGGCAGCGGCTTCCTCGGCGGCGCGGGCACAGGCTCTGGCTTTCGGCGAGGCGAGGCACCGGCGAGGCGGGCTCTCCGCAACTGCGCCCCTCTGCGCGTGCCCATTACGACGCTGGCCGCCACCCATCCACGCGTGTCCCCGCCTCGTCGTGCACTTCTTCGTCTCCACGCCCGATGGAGCAGGGCGACCTCGACCGCGCCGCCGCCTCCTCCGACGGGGCAGCGGCGGAGCTCCTTGCGACGGCCCCCGCGAGGGCGCCCACGGCGGCCCGGCGCCATCTTCTTCATCGTCGGGCAGCAGGGCGGCGGTGGATTGGGGCGAGCGGCTTCTTCGTCTCCACGCCCGGCGAGCGGCTTCTTCGTCTCCACCGTGGCGGCGCGAGCGGCTTCTTCGTCTCCACGCCTGGCGAGCGTCCCCGTCCTCTTCTTCGTCCCCGGAGCAGCGCCGACGATGGAGGCCGTGGCCATGGAGGCCACGGCGGCGCTCCCAGCCAGCATGGCGGTGCTCGCGGGCCGGCGTCCATCTCCGGCGCGGCGGCGCGCACTGCCAGCACCCCAGGCGAGGCCTTCTCTCTCCTCGTCGTCTCTCTCCCCGACCTTCTCTCTCCTCGAGCAGGCCCCGCACGTCCTTTACCGTTCGCGCCGTACCTCCGCCACAGATGGGGTCTGCGAGACGGAACACAACGATAGCGTTCGGCTTACCGTTCCCCGCTACAGCTGTTGAGTAACTGTAAATCCCTTACCGTTTTCCTTTACCGTTCCCAGTGCGGATAGTCTAAGAAACTGCGCAAAGTTTGGGAAGTAAATAGTCTCGACTTTTCAAATTTAGTTTTATCAACTTCTTGTGGTTACCTTTACCAGAAGTAACATGGCATATACATATATAGGAGTATATGACTATCCCTTCCTTGACCATAATAAAATCGAACGACTCTCCCCGACAAAATCTATAAATACATAATACCCCTCCTTACACGCTCTGCCTCGATCACTCGAAGCTTAGCTCTCTCTCACACACACACTTGTACAGTTGTACACTAGATAGACTAGCTCACAGAGAGATCGATGATGGGGCTCTCGATGGTATTATTGGTCGCCTGTATATATGTAGTGTAGCACTGTTTGTGATCTCCGTTCATGTCGTCCTTGTTAATAAACACAAGCGGCGCAGGGATATATCTCTTCCCCCTGGCCCCTTGGGACTCCCCCTCATAGGGAACGCCTTCTACTACTTCTCCAGGGTGCTCGGGCACAACACGCACCACGTGCTTGCCCAGCTCAACAAAACCTATGGGCCCATCGCGTCCTTTCGGCCAGGCATGACACGGCCCTTTGTCGTGGTGTCATCGGCCGCCGCGGCCCGCGAAGCCCTAGCCGGGAACGACCTGGCCGTCGCTGCCCGATGGGTGCCGGACAGCGTGCGCGCCCTGGCGCACCACGAGGGCTCCGTGACCGTGAGGGGTCGTTCTGGTGGCAAGCCGATCGCGATCAGGGAGGCCGTGTTTGGCGCCATGGTGAACGCAGTCGCCAACATCCTTTTCTCCGGGGACCTGGCCTGTGGATTCGATGAGCACACACGAGGAGCCCCAGCAGCAACAGCAACAGCAGTTGTATAAGGGCATCATGACTGGGGTGGGGCGCACCCAACATCTCCGACGCTTTCCCGTTCCTCGCACCGCCTGACCTCTTCGGATCGCGTCGCAGCGTCTCCAGAAATATGGCACAACTCTATAAGATCTTTGACGAAAAGGCCATAGAAACTCGGCTAGCCAGCGGTGGCGGTGCAAACCACGGTGACTTGCTAGATGTAGTCCTTGCACTTGCCAAGTCGCAGATCACACGCGCAGAGATCTCCAAGCTCTTAACGGTAATATTTATATGTGCTAATAATGCTTTTTTGATCAACTGCCACAGATGAAATATATTTACTCTTGATGATTGATATGAAACTATTACATTCATCATCATTAGGATATATTTCTGGCTGGGACAGGAACAAGCACGATCACCATGGAATGGGCCATGGCGAGGCTGCTTCGCCACCCGGACAAGCTAGCGAAGGTGCATGCGGAGCTCGCCGAGGGTGTTGGCAGATCCAAGGAGTTCGTGGAAGAGAGCGATGTCATTGGCAAGCTCCCCTACCTCCATGCCGTGGTGAAGGAGACGATGCGGCTGCACCCTTCCGTGCCAGTGCGGCCAAGGGAGGTGGTCGCGGACGATGGCGTGTCACTCGGGGGATTCGGCATGCCTAAAAGGCACGAACATCCTGGTGAACCTATGGGCTCTCGGGACGGACCCGACCGCGTGGCCTGAGCCAGAGGAGTTCCTGCCTGAGAGGTTCTTGGACGACGGCAACGGCGACAACAACCAGAAGTTGTCGGTGAGCTTCGGGGGCTCTGACTTCACCTACATACCCTTCGGTGCCGGGCGTAGAGTGTGCCCCGGAATGGACTTGGCCGCACGATTTGTGCCGCTGCCGCTGGCCTCGCTCCTGCACAAGGTTGAATGGAAGCTCCCCGACGGCATGGCGCCCAAGGACGTCAACCTCAGGGAGCACTGTGCTACGGTGCTGGAGCTCGTTACTCCACTCCGTGCCATCCCACTGATGTCCACTCAGTGAAGTCTTCGGCTTGGCTTGAACATTACTCCCTCCGTTCCAAATTATAAGTTATTTTAATTTTTTTGGTTCACTCATGTTGCTATGTATTTAAATTTAAAATTATGTTTAGATACATAGCAAAATGAGTGAAACAAAAAAATCAAAGTGACTTATAATTGGAACGGAGGGAGTACGTATCAGTCTAGCCTGCGCATTCATGTTTACAGTTTACTACGTTGGGAATAATCGCGGGCGGGTGGTCACAGACTTCAGGGATAGCCATGCTGCTTGCTCCACTCATGAGGCCATGACCGTTTCTTTTGTGTCTAACTTACAACGTATAATTTAATTGATCTAACACTTGCAAAGTTAGAAATCTAACATATACGTCTAATTTACGTGATCTAACCTGTTGCAAAGTTAAAAAACTAACTTATATGTCAACTTAAATGATCTTACACGTCGTAAAGTTAGAAATGTAACTTATACATCTGACTCGCGTCAAAACACATATGCAAAGTTAGAAATCTAACTTATACACATATACACAATGACAGTTGTATAGAAAAAAAGTAAAAAAACATTCTTCGAAATATATCCAAGTGAGATCTAGTTTTATTCGTCTCGTCGCGTAGAACGTATCAGTGCAAACAAAATTAGAAATGGATATACTGTTTAAAAATTATAGCAAGTTAAAATAAATATTTTTCTCTTTTTTTTTCTTGTGTCAGCGCTGGTGTCAGAAAAAAAAGACAAAAAAAAGAACCGTGACAAACGGGAGACGGAGTGTGCATATTACATATCATTCGCTGGATTCCTCTCTCGAGTGAACGACCGCGGGATTGGAATTGGGGAGTCCCAAATTAAAGAAAATTATTTTAGGCTTCAAAACTTTAGGCTTCTAAGAAAGACGTCAATTGTGGAGTGGATACGGAGTTCAGTTCATATGGACTTTCAGACTTTAGAGCAACTTCAATAGCTAGGCATTTGCGTTTGGCATTATTATTTTTTGTCAAAATTTTCAAAAAATTTTAACAGTTTGTAATTTAGATTGGTATTTTGGGCAAGTGGCCAATTTCCTGGTGAAACTTGGCATATATGCGAGCCTGCGGTGGACTTGGCAAACGCGATCGTACGCATGCATCCACTAGATAGAAGGAAGAGCAACCAAATACGCACCAAAAGGAAAATCATGCGATGGGTCCATAATTTTTATTTTTTTAAGTGGAAAATAGAAAACTATTGGAGATTGACTATTTTTAGCTTTGCCATTTTTAATTAGAAGTTGGCAAACTCCATGTTTTACGAAACAAAAAATACAAAACTGTTGGAGTTGCTCTTACGAGTTGAAGAGAATAAGCTCTTTCCCAGACCTACTACGTCTCTCTTGAATTTGCGCAGCGGGCGTTTCTGGTTTACCGCAACGGGCATTGGCATCCGCTTGCGGTGCCACACCACGGTAAATGGCGGCAGCACCGCAGCGGGCGTCAGTGCCCGCTGCCATAAACCACAGGTACCGCAACCGCCACGTTAGGTTGCCCGCTGCGGTAAAAAATTTTAAAAAACAAAAAAAAGAAAACCCTATAGAGGCCCGCCAAGCCCATCCATGGGCCCGACGAGCCCATTAGGGTTGCATCGCCGCCGTCGCCACTGGCTCGAGGACGCCGCCGCCACCGGCTCGAGGACGCCGCCGCCGCCGGCCCGAGGCCGCCGTGCCGCCTGAAGGCCGGATCGAAGGAGCCGTGTCGCCGAAGCACATGTGCACTTGGAGGAGCGCCGGATCTGGTGGAGGCTCTGCATCCGCACCTGGAGGCCACCACGTCCATCCATGGATCGAGCCCGGCGCCACCGGATCGAGCTGATCTGCAAGGATGATGGAGATTAAGGACGGATACGACATGGTCTGAGAGAGGAGAGTCCGGATGAGCGCTTACCGGTGGAGGAGCACTTGGGGGAGCGCCGGATCTCGTCGGTGGGAGCTATTGGGGGAGCGCCGGCGCCTGGATCGAGGAGAGGGAGAAGGAGAGGGCGCCGGCCGCGCCTGTTGGAGCAGCGTGGTTAGCCCGCCGCCGCCTCCACCCCACTGATCCCCGCTAGATTTGCTCCCTATAGGACCACCTCCACCTCTCGGTATGGGAGAAGACAGACAGAGGAGATGCTCCTTGCCATGGATGCCAGAGCTCGGGGCGCCGGCCGGGGAGCTTCTCCTTGCCATGGAGGGAGTGTGGAGAGAGAGTACCAGAGAGTGGGGATGAGAGGAGACGCGATGGAGAGTGGGGATGAGTGGAGACGCGATGGGAGGAGACGGAGGAGTCACGCTGCACTGCGCTGCGGGAGGAGACCCGATGGAAAGGGTGAGAACTGAGCTGAAACCCTAACTCCTTATATTTATACGAAGGAGGCTACTGGGCCTCGGATGGGCTGGTTGGGCCTCTTCGATTTCCTGAAGCGGGCGTTATTAGATGCCCGCTGCGGTAAATTGATTTACCGCAGCGGGCATCTTAAGGCGTCCGCTGGGGAAAATAGGACATTTACCACAGCGGACACCTTAAGATGCCCGCTGCGGTAAATCAATTTACCATAGCGGGCAAATGTGTCCGCCACGGTAAATTAAAAGGCTCCGCTGCGGTAAACCATAGGGATTTACCACAGCGGGCAATATAAGCGTCCGCTGCGGAGGGCTAAAACCCAACGCTGCGGTAATTCAATCCCTCTTTTGGCTAGAAAGTTAATAAAATGTCGTTTTAGAGAACTCGTGGAATAGTTTGGGTCGTAACTTGCTAACACTTGTCTGCGTATACTACCTTCAAGTCGACCGCTGATTCTCGCTGCGATCCATGCCTTTGTTCGTTTATGTTGATTCTTGATCATGTGACTAGCTCTACGCCGAAGCGAAACGTTGACGCACTGGGGCACCGTGCGAGCGCGGCCCATCGCCCGTGAAGATTCATGGCCCTCCTCTATCCGCGATTCAGGATTTGAAAACGACATGAATTCAGTCAGTCTTTATCAAAAAAAAAAAAAAATCAGTCAGCATTACGGTGACTGGGCTTAACAGAACAGACTAGAAAAGCCAACACCAACAACAGACAATTGACCATGCATTTTATTTTATTGATTCATTCATCAATTCCATCTCTCAATTTATTCGTGGCAGTAGGAGACCCCACGAGTGGCTCTCCCACCGGACAGAGCACACAGCGCATGCATGGTGTGGCAACACGACACACACTAACAAACGAGACAAATTACAGCTAAACGATCCAACGGAATTCATTCACACAACAACACAGCTAAGACGCCGCTAGCTCAGGCGTCCACGACCTCGTCGTCCTTGGAAGCGATGACGAACTCCTCGCGCAGCGCCGGCGACACCTTGGGGATGGTCCCGTCCACGGCGTTGGGCCTGCCCAGCGCCTTGAGGGCCAGGTGCGCCGCCTTCTGGCCGGATATCATCATGGCGCCGAACGTCGGGCCCTGCAATCAATCATCCAGTGAGCAGTCATACATGAGGAATGGATGGATCCTAATTAATCCTAGCAGCTAGATAGCATACCATCCTGGGCGCGCCGTCGATCTCGGCGACCTCCATCCCGGTGACGATCATGCCGGGCACGACCTCGCGCGTGAGGCGCACGATCTCGTCCTCGGCGGTGTTCATGTCCAGGGCCTTCATCCCGGGCACGGCGCTGATCATGCCGATGTCCTGGAGCCTCTTAACGCCCGTGGCGCCGAAGGGCCCGTCGTGGCCGCAGGAGCTGACCACCACCTTGGCCTCCATCACGTTGGGGTCCATGCACGACTGCGTGTCGTGGTTCATGGACACCAGCGCCCAGTTGGTGACGACGCCGCCGACGCGGCCCTGCTTCACGATCAGGTCCTCCACTGCCACGGCGTTGAAGAGCTTCACGTTGGGCCGCGCCAGGAGGCGGCTCATGATGGTGGAGGTGAAGAGCGCGGCGTGCTTGATCACCACGTAGTCCTCGGCCTCGTCGTAGGCGACGCCCAGCTCGTCCAGGAACAGGTGCGCCGGCTTGCGCACCACCATGGCCGAGAACAGCTGCCCGCCCAGCCACGCGCCGCCGCCCGGGGACACCGACTGCTCCACGATGGCGATGCTGACCGTGGGGTCCTTGGAGAGCTCGTACGCGCAGGAGAGCCCCGCGGATCCCGCGCCCACGATCACCACGTCGGTGTCGGCGTGGGTGATCATGTCCGTCATGTAGCGGCGGGTCATCTCGCGGGACACGATCGACTCCTTGATGGGGCTGAACTTGAACGACGTCAGGTCGTAGGGCGGGTTGGAGGAGGAGATGGACGACGACGACGCGCGGATGGGGCCGGCGGCGGCGGCGGTGCGAGGGCCGGTGGACGCGACGACGGACGACGGGGCGCGCGTGGCCGAAGGGAGACGGGAGCCCGCGAAGGAGGACTTGAGGAGGCTCGACGCCGCGGTGGTGGCCATGATGACACTGCTGGGAGTGGCAAGTCTTGCTCGGTGCAGTGAGGAGGGGATGAGGCACTGCCGAGGTTTAAGAAGGGGATGATGACGAGACGAGGAGGCCTGCCTGCTGCAACAAATATCTTGGTTGGCGATGGCGTCATGCATGACTAGGCTACGTGTTCACATGGGCTGGGATCGCTGGCAGCAGCCACCTGTGTATCAGGTGCTGGACTGCTGGCTGCTGCATGCAGATATTTTGGGAGGATGGGGACAAAGCTAGTTAGTGTTCAGTCGTTTCTATACGATAATTATAATTATGTGCCCCGTTATTGATTTCCCAAGTACGCCAACTAATCTGTGACCGTTCAAGTACCTATCATGCATGTCTCATAAGCAAATTACCGTGGCGTCATGCCTCTTTGGGCCCAATCGTAAAATCTGCACTGCACGACAAAATAGGTCACGTCCCCCCAAATATCTACGCCACACAGTGACATAGTACATATTGGGCCTCATATGATTCATGAAAGCGACCTTGCATCCAGGGAACTTTCCTGTGAAAAGGATGATGAATGTTTCAAAAAGAAAAGGGTGAGCTTATTGTCCACCTTTCCTTTCCCTGCCGATTTTGTGATTAAAGCATTGGAGATCTAGATCTTTCGGACCATTGTCCAAACGATCTTGACATTGATATTTCATCCGGACACATCAAGCACGAGCGACGTATGAACTGCAATAATTAGATTTATATATATAATAACTGAATTAGTTACATACTCATGCTCGGGGAAATGATGATTGATTTGTTTAGGGACTGTCTATCAATTTGACCGCTGTGTACTTTCTAACGTCCAAAAATATTAACAAATTTAAGTTAGAATTTTAAGAAGTACCCAAAAAAAATATTTGTCGTTTTGCTTTCCTAGCTTGTCTCGTTGAATCCAAATTAATCAGGCTCTTGATATACCATGTTAATTTCCTATTTAGACTGATAGAGCTAATAAGTTAGCTGCTAATAATTAATTCTTTAAATCTAAATATGGTTCCAATGAATTGTTAGCTGAATATCAACTAACAATCATTTCACTAGTTACATCGACCAACTAATAGCATCTAATAGGTAACTGTCAATATTAATTATGAGCTAGTACAAACCAACTATGAAAGCGACCTGTCCACCTTTCCTTTCTAGATCGATCTTCCGGACCACTGTCCGAATGATCTTGACATTGGATATTTCATCAGGACGGATCAAGCATGAGCGACGTTTGACTCCTAAATTAGATTATACTAATAAATTACTTATTTCTCTAGTTCTCTATATATATGAAAGGCTGATGAATTAGTTAGATTATAGATTAGTTTAGGGATTGCCTATCAATTGAGCGGCGTGTGCTCTCTCCATATCCCAAAATATTGACAATTTAGAATTACAATAAAAAAAAATATCCTATTTGGCCCCGTATCGTGAAAGCGACCTTGCAACGTGATGCCTTTTCTATGAAAGGATGAGGTATTATTCGTGTCCACTTTTCCTTTCCCTGGCTACGGAGTATGTTGTGATCCTTGTATGTGTCCACTTTTCCATTCCCTGGCTACGGAGTATGTTGTGATCCTTGTATTGGAGATCAGATCTTTCGGACCACACTGTCCCATGATCTGGACATTGGATATTTCATTAGGACACATCAAGCATGATGGAAGTATGAATGGTAGTAATAACTAGATTTATAATAACTGAAGAATTACTACTTACTTAAGTACTCAAGTCGGAGGAAAGAATAATTGGATTATTTAGGGACTGCCTGCCAATTTGAGCGGTGTGTATTTCCAGTTTGAGCGGTGTGTACTTCGTAGTGTCCAAAAATATGAACAATTTAACAAATTTGAGCTGTGTGTACTTCGTAGTGTCCAAATATACGAACATTGTAAAAAAAGGTCCCAAAAAACTCATCGTTTTTTTGGCTTGCGTTGAATCCAAATCAGCATATATATGAGCTATAGGCTAGCGACCATATATGATTCATGAAAGCGACCATTGCATCCAGAGGCTTTCCTACGAAAGGTTATTGTCCACCTTTCCTTTACCTGCCTATGTATATGACAACAGCATTGGAGATCTAGATCTTTCGGGCCACTGTCCAAATGATCTTGACATTGATATTTCATCCGGACGCATCAAGCATGGGCCCTGTCTCACTCCTATAACTAGATTATTATATACAACTAAATTACTTATTTATGTAAAAATACAAACCCGGTCCTTAAACTTTTCATGGGGTGTCACCCGACAGCTGCGAAGCCAGGAAAAATGGCCGCCGGGTCGGCACTCAAAACTAACCGAGCATTAACTTATAGGTTGCTTCGTTGCGATAATATAAACCATATATAACATAACTTAACATGGTAATAACTGCATATCGTGACAAAATATACTTTTACAAATCATCAATTGGAATCGTTACCTCTTACAGTGGCCCTCGACGACTACGATCCTCCATCTTGTGAAAGCGAACTATCACATCATCAATTGGAATTGTGGACAAAAATCATTGTTCTACGAAGCATATGATACAATCATTCATAAATCCATCTCCAATACGATTTCTGAAAAAAAATAAAGAGGTAGCTATTAGTTTATATTTATGTACTATGAGATGACATAATTTCTAAAACAATAAATAATTTGACATACCTCAGCAAAACAGTTCACAATGTCCCTTTGAATTTCTAGAGCAATCATCTTATTATTCTTAGGAGCATTCCTTCCAACAACTTTCTTGACTTCCTCATTTTCATCAGCCAACAGTTTTACTAACTCTAAAAAATTTTCTTTATTTGTGGACTCCTCTGATTCATCATGGCTACGAAAAGCTAAACCTTGATGCAACAAGTATCGGGCAGATTTAATTGATGTCTTAAGTCGAGTTAGATGTTGCTGTTTAGTGATATTACTTTGTTTATTTATAGCATCACCAATCGACTGGCCAGGCTTCAACAAATTGTCACATCTTTTCACAGCCGTATTATGGAAACTATTGCATTTCTTGCCTACATGATCTCGAAGCCTATCAGATTTGTTCCATCCATCCTAGCCATCTACTACAAATGCATCATTCCCACCTTGGCCCTTGTTGCAATCTCTAAACAAATAACAGTACAAACAGAAACACCTATCCTCCTTTTCACTATACTCAAGCCAATCATACTTAGAGAGCCATTCATGTTGACAATGATCCGTGAAGTGCGCTGAATAGTACAATTAGTGTTTGGTGCAGGGACATCTCCATCTCTTCTTGCTCTTGAAGTGTCTCCGTTATTATTCTCATCATCATCGACCGGTGGCAATTTCCTTTTATAAAACCCTTCCAATTTGCTTTGATTGCCTATCAAATTAGAGAATTAGTTATACCATGAAAAATTATAGTAGATGCTAATGTGCAAACCGTACTGAACTAGTAAATTAGCATACATACCAGGCATCTTGATCCAAAACACTGAAAGAAACTCTGAAAATGAAAGAGCACAACGTTCTCCAGTTCTTTACTGGATCGGAAGTCTGGAACGCAAGGAGGAAAAAGGAGCGAAGGAAGAGCTTTTTGCCGCCGCCGGCTGCCTGCTGCCCTAGGATTTGCGGATTTGAGATGCAAGACTACGAAGAGTCGAAGATCAAAGGACAGGTGGGCGTGCGACGTGCCGTCAGGCTGTATCGGAGGCCAACGTATGGCATTCTGGACCTACGACTGATGGACTGAGAAGGGAATACGATGGACTGCTGCGGATGGGCTGCCGCCTGCCAGGCCGCCGTGGTCGCAAGTATTTTTTATCGGGGTCTGCCATGGCAGAAATTTGCGGGGGTACACGTACCACCGCAAAGTCGTCGGTGTCGGACGACCCCGTCGAGTGAACGTAGCTTCGCCACTGCACCCCGGTTAATAAACTTTTAAAGTATGTCATTCTCGTGCCTAAACTCTTTTTGGGTCTCAAAGCAGCCCGTTAGCCCCCAATCGGCCATCATAGTTATGCAAATAAGCCCCCATGTCTTGTGCGGGTCCTCCTGATCCCTTCGTGCAACTTTTCCTAATCCTCGCGTCGCGCAACTGTTAGTTCCTATTCTTCGTGCGGTTCGCGACCCACGGTGGCGATGGCTGCGCGGTGCCCTAGTGCCGACCGGTGATCAAGGCCCATCAGCAATCAAGGCCGACATCCGCGCGAGCTAGGGCAGTCGGCGATCAAGCAGGCTCATGAGTTGGAGGAGCCGCACAAGTTGGGCAGCCGGCAGTTCAACATGGCCTCGCTGCTGCGGCGCAAAGGGCAACCGCCGCCCTGTAAAATCAGATTGCATGATCTAAATACAGTGATCTACCATTATGCATGCGGATTATTACTTTGTAGAGAGTGCTGATCTCTAAATATAGCTGTCTAAAATTGGATTCCATGATCTAAATATAGTGATATATGAATCGGATTCCGGAAATATGGATGCATGGTCACAGTGTTTTTGTTTACCGGCAACAGTGATGGTGAAATTTGCTATTTTTGTTTAAAAAGATGCTGGAGTCTGGCGATGGTCACATATGTGTTCTTTGATCGTAACCGAACATGGAAACTCGAGTTGATGGTCATGATGGCGACGACACGCCGTGTTTTTTTTTAATCTAGGAACAAGGTGCTCTGTCATCGTAACCAGGAAATATGAAACAAATTCACTAGAGAGGGGGTTATCTGCTAATATCAAAGGGGCAAGACCCGCAAAAAGTTGCTTTGAGACCCAAATAGAGTTTAGGTATAAGAATAACATACTTTGAAAGTTTATGGACCGGGACAACACCTTTTTAAAAGTTTAAGGACCGGGTTTGTATTTTACTCTTGATGTACTCCAGCTAGAGTAAAGACTGAATTAGTTAACTAGAAGACTAAAAATTAGTTTAGCGATTACCTATCAGTTTTAGCGATGTACTCTCTCCTTGTCCAAAAATATTGACAATTTAAGCTTATATATTAATAAAAAATGTTCCCAAAACTCTTTTTTTTTTGCTTGCCGTACTCGGCATCTTC
The DNA here is from genome assembly GCA_023333625.1 of Bothriochloa decipiens. NCBI lineage: Eukaryota > Viridiplantae > Streptophyta > Magnoliopsida > Poales > Poaceae > Bothriochloa > Bothriochloa decipiens. The sequence goes on from CM041634.1 coordinate 31,300,423, forward strand.
GTCCCATACACATTAGACACCATAACTGAGTCTTGGATCCATAGAACTAATAATTAGCTCATAATAATTAATTATTTGAATCCAAACAGATCCAGCTAATTGTTAGCTGAATACCAACAAACAGTTATGTCACTAGGTAGTTCAAATCAGCTAATTGTTAGCTGCTACCTATGAGCTAGCTAGCTAGCTAACTAGCTAGCTATTAACAGCTAATGGATCCAAACAACTGTTTCATTCAACTGTGTGCTAATAGTTATCTAACTAATAGCTACGAAGCTACTGGCTATGTAACTTGTAGCTAACTGTTAGCGGGGTTTGTTTGGATCCGCCACCTAATTAGTGGTTAGATGATTGGTTGAAGGTGTATATGAACTTCACTAAGGGCTTGTAGACCTCGGATGAAGAGACGACCAAAACTAAAGTTGTAAATCTCGAAAAGTGATGAAACTTTTTAGTTTATAACTTTTTTATTTGAATTCATTTGAGACCCTAAATACTCATTTCAAAACCAGATGAAAATAAAATAAGAAAGACGAATATCCAATTTGAGCATAAATCTTATATGGTTAAAGTGTACCTAGGAGTGGAACACGTGTGAAGCCACAGGTGTCAGGTTTGAGCCCCTATGGCCACAAAGCGTGTATTTTTTGTGTGAAATTTGTGCGTCTACAAGCATGAGGTTGTTTGGAGGGGTCTCTTCAGTTTTTTCTTTTATTTCTTTGCTATTTTTAGGCTCAGATTTATTATATACTAGTTCAACTCCGGCGTGTTGTTGCACCAATTTGAATTACGGTTTAGAGAATATATTTGGAGTTCAGTGCTGAAAAGATGTGAATGGTATATTCTTGATGATATATTTTTTTTCTGGAACGTGCATTGCACGGAATTCATTAAGCAAGAAAAGGTTGTTCAAACGATATAAACAAGCTCGCAACATTAATCCTGAGATTACTGATGCTATCCAGCCTTATGGCAGCACGAGGCACGAGGACGTAATTTACAGCAGATGATGCACCAATTTTGCGAGAAGGGGTACCATGCATCCTATAGCAGAGCAAGCAACGAATGCAGACATTTGAAGCCCGCTAGGCACCAGTCATTAGCTTCCTCTTCAATCTTGCGAGCTAAGTCATCTGGCGAAGTGAAGGTTCTGCTGAAAGTCCTAGCATTTGGTTCTTTCCACAGTGTCCAGCCGATGAGGAAGAAGAGGGAATCGAAATCAGCATCTTGCATTGTTCCCATGCACTTTGACAATGGCACCATATATAGCTAAGATCCTATTTAGATTCATAGAGCTAATAATTTAGCTGTTAGCAATTAACTCTTTCAATCCAAATTTTCCACAGTGACCAGCCGATGAGGAAGAAGAGGGAATCGAAATCAGCATCTTGCATTGTTCCCATGCACTTTGACAATGGCACCATATATAGCTAAGATCCTATTTAGATTCATAGAGCTAATAATTTAGCTGTTAGCAATTAATTCTTTCAATCCAAATAGTTCCAACTAATTAATTTTTAGCTGAATTGTTCCAAACTTCCAATAACAACTGTTTCACTAGTAAGATCGAACCAGCTAATATCAGATTAATTATTAGCTGATAGTTAGATGTTAATAGCCGCTAATTAGTTGTGAGCTATAGGCTAACTATGAAAGCGACCATATATGATTCACTCATGAAAGCGAACTTGCATCCACTTGCATCCAGTGGCCTTATCCACGAAAGGATGAGGTCCAGCTTTCCTTTCCCTGCCTAGCTATGTTTATGGTAACAGCATTGAAGATCTAGATCCTTCGGGCCACTGTGCAAATGATCTTGACATTGATATTTCATCAGGACGCATCAAGCATGAGCCACGTCTCAGTCCTATAACTAGATTATTATATACAACTAAATTATTTATTTATGTACTCTAGCCAGAGGAAAGACTGAATTATAGTTAACTAGAAGATTTGGACAATTTTTACTGTAACTTTGACATTCTAAATGAATGTCAATCCATGGTAAGATATGACGGAACAAATTCTTCACACTTTGTCAACCCAATCTACAGGTTGATTAATGTACACATCATTCCTTTCTTTCGGCGGTACAGAGCAGGCATACCCAAATGATCATTCCCAGAATGAGTAACAGTACAGCTTTGTACAGGCTAGCAACAACATGTTGTGTTACACCTTCAGAGCGTCGCCCATGGTTCGCGCTTTCCTTGTCACGAAGGAAACGTTTCACACCGCTAGCTGCATTGCATATGCACCTATGGTCTAGAACTTGTCTACGACGACGCCATCCCTGACAACCTCGTAGGCGTCCCGATTCCTCGTCTTGTTCATGCCGGCAGCAAAGTGCACCTTGGTGGCCTCGGTCCTGACCTCCGTAACCTTGGTCCAGATCAGGATCTTGGTCTTGAGGCCCTCGATGTGGGTCATCTTTCCCTTCTCCAGGTACCCCGTCACGTTCGTGGCGAATCGCAGAACCGACGAGTCCTTGTAGCCCACCTCGCATGGCGATGCGATGTACACGGTTAGCAACTTGGTGTCTTCGTTCAACTCGTAGTTGGTTGCGTCCTGGGGGAACAGGCCTCCTGGGAGGTCATAATCCTTGAGGAACTCAGGCAGTGGTTTCTGCATCTTCCCTGAAACCAATTAAGCAGTGCTTTACTCATCATACAAATAGTGGGCAAAGGAAGCGAAAACCTTACTTCCCTCCCGTTACATCCAACCATAGGTTTGTTTCAGGAAGATCATATCTGATTTTGTCTCTGCTTGTAACAGGAAAAAAAATTCTGCAAATCTAACCATGGCAACAAACATTACCTTTGATTTTGTTGACCATCCATTTCGCTCCATCTCCAATGCTGCTAGAGACTGACTGAAAGTGGGAAAAGGTGAATAGTCAACACAAAGGAGTTTCTGTCTGTTGAAAGAATGTCTTGCAACGCTGTCATAGCAATACGAATAGATCATATATAGTTTAGATACAAAGCCAGGGAGTAGAGCCAAGGAAAAACATCAAGCAATTACTCAAAAACATGTAATAATATAAAATGCTTACATAATGTAGCTAGCACAAGGCATGAAAACTTTTTTTGGTAAAAAAAAAAAAGAAATCTAAAATGAGATTTACTAACAACATGATCTCAATCCCCAATCTGCAAGGCCTTGAACCATTGTAATGCACATGTTGAGGGGGTTCTGGTGGCACCACTGAAGCATGCACAACAACGCGATCCTTTAGCCACGCAGCACCATTCACGCGTGATCTTGAGTCCCTGTTCTTCTATATGGGTGGAGTAAATATTACTATCACAACATCTAAGAGCCGCTGAATTCTCGCCTTGTTTCCTCCTTCAACCTTCCCATCATTTTGTTTCAGTACAATGAAATTCTAAAGCTAAGCTTCCTTTAGTTATTTTGCTATGTGGCATCATTCCGACAATCAATCATACAACAGCTCTTATTGCCATGGCCATGTGTGGCGTTGCACCATGCAAACGATGCATTATGATCACTGCGTACCTAATTGGGTGCATCCATTTGGAGATTTTTCCTCTGATTGAATTAATGACTAAGGAATCCTGAAATCATGCATGATCGAGTACTTAAACATATGGTTTATTGAATCTATCCAACACGCGCATGCATGTATTGTCAGATGTGCTACAGGCTTATTGAATCTATACTATACTTCCTGAGCCTGAGCGAAATTGCCTGCCCGCTACACAATTGAGAAGCGAAATTGCAGAAAGCATGTCGCTAGCTGGTTGTTTAAGTCAGGCTGTATTACTGACATGGTTGTCTCTAAATGGATGATGCATCCAACCAGCCATCTCAGGATTTGAACGAAGCTATCAGCGGCAGTTGGAGAGGCCCACAAAATACATGCTACGAAACAAGAACCGGGGCACTAATTGACCCGAAATGCCATCACCCCATAATAATTGGTATAAGTACGTATATATCTCTCAAATGCATCTCATCAAATTAGAAGTCATCAATCATGCAGGTTGTATAAACAGCGATGAAGATACGGTGAGCAAGGAAGACCGATACTCGATCTGTCTATCCACTGGAACAAAATGCAACAGAATCAATGAAAACGGAGGAGGTACTCTAAAATCTTTTGGAGGGGCCGGGTGCTTTTCCTTACGTTCATTTCTTCGAGTTCCTTGTTGGCCTTCTGGTTGAACCAGTAGCCGCCCACCTTCCCCATGATCTGATCCATCCCTTCCCTGACCCTGTCCTCGATCTATCTGTCTATCAATCAGTTGTTGCCTCGTCTTCTTCTCCTAAAGATCGAATCAGGATCGGGGACCTGGAACAGCAGCAATCTTTCCTCGTTTTTCTTGTTGGATTGGAAAATTAGAATGCACTTGCGCGAGCGACGGAGTGGATAAGGGAACGAAACGAAGGAGAGGGAGGAAAAGCCGGCCGCGCCGGCAAACCTCGTTCCTTCTTGTTTCCGTCGCAAACAGGTGGAGATTTGCAGACCAAAACTATTTTTAGGACGGAAATTGGGTGACCTGGATACAGATGGGCCCACCATTGCCCCCCTCGGTTTTTTTTTTTTTTTTTTTGAGAAGAGGGCGAGCCCACCATTGGAGACGACTCGGCCGGCCGGCCCACCATGACGTTAATTAAAGAAAAAACCGCCCGTGCACGCGACTCCACTCCCAGAGTCCAGTATATACACACACCAGCCCACGAAGGACCCGTGCGGCCCACCTCTCCGTGACAGCCACTCCGTCGAGGCACCGGCGCCGTCCCGACTCTTCCGCACCACCGGACCCGACGCGGGATCGTCCAATCAGAGCGCGCGTTGCACGTCATCGGCCTCGACGCGGATACCGGTTCGGGGCAGACGCAACCCGGAAACCGGACGTATATGACCAGCGTGGGCCAGACGCGGAGACTTCTTCGGATCTCGCTCGCTCGGCCATCGTCAAGACTGCACAAGCAATCGAGGGGGAGAAATTCATCACCGTCAGGTACGCGCGCACCACCCTCGCCCCCCCTTTCTCTTCCAAGTTTTGATTTGGTTAGATAGATCGCCGCCGCGTATTGTTCTTCTGCGCATTGATTGACGGCAAGTTTCGCCTCTTCGAATTCCCCGTGTTTAGGGTACCTGATGATGATTCGTCCAGATCTGACCCCCGGATATCGTTGCCTCGTTTTAACTATCGGCTGCTGATTCGTGCTAGGGCACCTCTGTATTTCGTTGTCGCCCCTGTTATTGAGGTGCTGGGGCTGCGTGGAGTTTGTCTTTAGATCTTTCTGTATTATAGCCTATAATATAATGTTTATGTATAATTGTATAAGTCAGAATAGAATGTAGAGGTTATACAAAGCAATTCAAGACATCTATTTCTGTACCTCAGACTCAGATTTTTTAAGTCATCATCGATGGTACATTCAAAAACAATTCGTGGACAACCAAATTAAAAGGTCTTTTGTCATATTCTTTTCACTACATAAACTGGAATTCTAGTATCCCCTCTGCATTCTTGCCTGAATCCCAGAACGTAGATCTGATATGTTTCAATTATTTAACCTGATGATCTTTGGTTGCACGCTGAATGGTGCTAAATTGATTTGGTAGTTTGATGGTTTCATGGCTTTGGTCTTGGTTATCATCCCTGTGTATGTCAACATGCTCTGATTTTGCAATGCTACTGGCAATCAAACTGTATTTTCCTGCATTCTACATTTTCAGTCATCCTTTGCATAATCTGATGTGAAGCTTGTGCATTTGTCTGGCCTTATCTAATTCTTTTGTGATTTGAAACTATGCTGCATGCCACTGGTAAATATGCCATGATCTCTTGTAGCGTAGTTTAGTACGTGGTCTGCCAAAGTAGGAGTGGGATTTATGCACGGTTTAGAAATTGAATTTCAACTTACTATCCCAGTCATAATTTGTATGTTAACTCAAATCAGAGTTCAAAATTTTGTGCTTAGTTGGTCTCTGTAATCATAACAAAGCAAAATGATTGCTTTTCTGTTATGTCAATGAACAGCCAACTCCATAAATGCTACTTGCTGTAGGTATTCTCAGGGCTTGCTTGGATGTGCCTGTATCCACCCCAATCCACGTGCCCAATCCTAGAAGACTTAGCTAGATTTCCAAAATGTGAAATATGTGATACCTACAACCAACTGCATAAATGATGTATGCTGTAGGTATTCTTAGCTGGATTTCCAAAATGTGAAATATGTGAGACCTGCTAATCTGTTGTAATAGCCAACTGCATGTTGTGTTGCAAGTATTGTATCTGAACTGGTTTATTGTCATGCAGAGAGTTTAGGACAAGATGGTGGCCAATGGTGATGCACCTGCCAGAGGGAGTGCAGCAGCAGCTGCAAGCCTGCGTAGGCGTAGGACCACGAGTGGCGCTGTTGCTGGTGGAGGCGGTGCCAGCTCAATGCTCCAGTTCTACACTGATGAGGCTGCGGGCCGCAAAATGTCACCAAACACTGTTCTGATCATGAGCATTGGGTTCATCGCTGTTGTTGCTATGCTCCATGTTTTCGGGAAGCTGTACCGCACCGCCAACTAGGTTGGCATTACCATATCCAAGAAAGCTGAGTCCAGCAAGAGAGGAACCTTGTAGAGCAAATTTAAATGGATAGCAAGTGACTATCAGATTTTGAACCGTTATAGAAGCTTTTTTATACAACTTGCAATGTTGCGTGGCTATGGATAAATACTTGCTGATCTTGTTTAGTCATTGCTTCATATTTTCAAATGTGCTTACATCCTTGTTGCCTACCTTTGGCTAAATCATTGCTACTTTGGGTTTCTGTTGTCATGATCTAACCATTCCATCCTTGATGCCTTACCTTTGGCAACCTTGCACTGCCTAATGGGCCGGCCGTGTTACGGGTGCCATGATTGACTGGTAAGCAGTGAAGGACCTGATTAACTAATAGGTTGTGCCTTGTCTACCTGGTGCGTGGCAAGATGCAGGGCTTGATTGTGTTGCAGTTTTTCTTCACATATGTTGTGCCTGTATCATATGGTGTCCGTTTTTCTTCACAATAGGATGCCTGTATCATATGGTGTCCGGGGATCTCTATGGCTTTAAGCTAATAAGCTAAGACAACACGGGTGGGTGTCGTGCTGAGCACAGTAAAGCTAGTCACCGGTGGATAAAACAAAAGGCAAAAAAAAAAAAAAAAGAAGTACCAATCTCTCTATATCTGCATTTCTTCTGTTGAAAAATCTCTCTGTATCTATATGTTTTTCTGTCGAAAAGTTATATCCGCACAAGGCGCTGCATGTTACATAACCCCCAGACTAATATCCCTATGTTTTAGTCTTGTCACCAAGCATATGAGCTGGCCCCGGATGGTCAGTGGCAATCTCCTTTATATTTTTTAAAGGAAAAAATCTATTTTTGGCCATCGAGCTCCAAAACCATGTATCTTTGGCCATCCAATTCTTAAAATCGTTCATATTTGACCATCGGACGGTTTTAGTGCATGATTTCGCTGATGTGGATGCTACGTATTGGTGGGGGCCACTTGTCAACCCTCTTCTCTCCTCTCCCGACCGCCGCCTAGGCCGGGGAGTCACCGTCACCTTGGCACCACCGCCAGCACTGCCGCAAAGGTGGCTGAGGAGCCGGCGCTGCGCATGCCAGTGGTCCCCGTGGGACGCCCACACCGACATCGTGTATCCATAACGAGCCGGTCGCTGGTCAGCACCCACAGCCGGCCCGCTCGCGCGGCGTCGTGCTGCGCGTCGAAGCACTCCTTGGCCAGTAGCCACGCCTCGCCGAGACGACGGCCGCGATAGAGGGGCAGGGTGACGGTGAGGGTGAGGAGGAGCAGCAGGGCCGCAAGGGGGCGTCCCCTCCACGGCATGACCGCCTCATCCATGGCTGGCAGTTTCGATGCCTACTGCCGCCGTGTATTCGAGGATACATGGTCAAATATGAACGGTTTTAAGAGTTGGATGGCCAAAGATACATGGTTTTGGAGTTCGATGGCCATTCCCAGACTTCGTCAAAAGTTCGATGGCCAAAAATAGTCTTTTTCCTTTTTAGAATTACACAGTACTACGCGCGCTCACCTCTACGAATATACATACGTAAAACTACTCTTACCTCACCCTTATGAACACCTCCGAAGGACTTAATAGCATACAGATCTGGAGATTTTCGAGGTGAGCGTAACGCCAAAAAATCCTAAAATAAATCCAAAAAAATGTGAGCGTCCGTGTCAAGTCGAAGACTTGAACTTAGGTGGACAAATTTTATCACAAGGGACCTAACTAACTGATATAGTCGGTGGGAGGCGGCAGCGGTCTCCTAGATCCTACATGTTCGTCAAATTATGGGCCTTATTAAACGTTGTTTTCTACGAACCCTGGTAGCACACAAACATGTTTGCAAGTTAAACCCTTCTATTCCCAGCAGGGCTTCCCTGCAGAACACCAGCCACGTCACCCCATTTTTTTTACCATGATTAGATTTCTGATTCTACGGCCAGGATTTACCGAATCCGCTTTTACCCGAATCAGCTTCTCCAGATTCTGTTCAATTGCCCAGCTTCTCTTTAGCTTCTTAGTACCTGCTTTAGCTTCTCGTCCGAATCCGAGCCAACAAATATATACTCGCCTTCAGCTTCTCCTCCCAGCCCCGGAGAAAAAAAAAACAAAAACCCGCCCCCATCTCTTCCTCTCCGTCTCCACACCCGCGGCCTCCTGACACGGACAGAGGCGGTGGTGGCAGCGCGCTGTGGCGGCGGCGGCGGCCCTCCTCCACTTCTCCACTTCTCCTCCTCTCCCTCTCACCCCTTCCCTGGCGAGCTGGCGGCGGCGGTTGCGGGCGGCCCGGCGCGGTGCGCCGCGGCGGCGGCGGCTGTGGGCGGCGCGCCGGCGCGTGCCCCCCTTTCGGCGGCCGTCCCCGGGCACGAAGTAGCGCGGCAGGCACTGCCGGTCATGGCCGCCGTGGCTTCCCCTGCGCTGCAACCTCTCGCGGGGCGCCGCCGCTCGACGAGACCCTAGCCGCGCGGGACAGTGGCGCGGGCGAGCTGGCGGGGCGGCGGCGGCGCGGGCCAGCGGAGGCGAGGCGGCCAGGCACGGGCGCGGCACACCGGCGCGGCGCCCGCCTTATTTCCATCCCCTTCTCTCTCCCGGACGGGTGCGACCTAGGGTTCCGGGACGGCGGCGCGGTGAGTTCCCTCCTCTGCTTCTTCTCCACGCAGGCACTGTGCTGAGCATGTATGTCAAGTGGATTGATTAAATTCGGCGCGAGCTCAGAGATAGACTCTTTCGTTTTGGGGAGAAAAGTTGGTTCTTAGCCATGATCTTCTGAGGGAGTTTGGATTCGAATTGAGCTATGATCTCTTGGACTATGCTCATCTAGACCACAGAGATGGTCTAGGCAGAATCTGGAAATGAATCATGGAGTTGGATCGGTTTCTTTGATTTTTTAGTGGCCACTCTTTTTTTGCTCTTGTTGGTTAGCTTCTGTTCTTCGTCTTTGCCTCCAGGTCGGCGCTCCGGTGCAGTGTGGAGAGCAGCGCAGACCCTACTCGCCCCTCTGGTCAGTTAATCCATCCTGGTGCAGTAGGTCTTAGATCGAGACTACCGGGTCACCACCCGCAGGAGGCCAGGACCACTTGCCCAGCGAGCTTCAGCTGTGCTGCTTCTTTCTACTGCAGAAGGACCACAACACGTATCTGATGCCATCGATCTATCTCTATCCATTCAGCTGGCATCCAGTTCTTTGATTTGAGCAGTGGCACGTTTAGATGGGATTGTTGCTCTGATACGTCAGAAACTCTGATAAAGATGATACAGAGTGTAGGAAGAGCAGCAAGGTTCCTCGTTGATGGGATTGTTATTTCCATAGTGTAGGAAAACGAGGACTAATATTATTTGTTATTTGTCATCTCCTTCGAATGGATTGTGTGGGTTGGTTGGAAGGGCGGCAAGGCCAGTGTTTTTTAATGCCATTCTTTTACCCGTGATGTTGTTCACTATCATTTCGAGATGCAAATCTTATTTTGTTTTCTTTTCATAACCTTGAATCATTTGTATATGACTCATACGACAACTACAGCTTGAAATCTATGAGCAGTATAGATTGTTTTCAGCAATTTGTTAAACATCTTTCCCATTAGTTCTTCAATCCAAATATTGAAGAGTCACAGCCTTTTTATAGTAGGCCCTGAATTAAAACTCAGCCTCTGATGTGCTTACATTTATTTGCAGTGTCCCATTTTTTTACTGAAGATGGGGTCTGAAGGGTGCTGACGATCTGAAGGTCAATCAGTCCGTATCGAAAACCAGTGAACTCCGGGTAATTCCTATAAGGTATCTTCCTGCTGTACTTATAATCTCATTGCTACCGCTGTGTCGTGAAAACATGAACTAAAGCTATGTCGTACAATAATCTCAGTTTCTACTGATGACTTGCGCAATGTGCAGCTATTCTAACTTTCGCTGACCACAGATCACACACATATTTCTTCATCACTCAAATTTTGTTCAAACAGGGCTGAGTTCCATTGTTTCTAAAATCCCTCTCTGAATATGCATCACCCAGGGCTGAGTTCCATTGTAATCCTATACATTCGCAATAATATTTTCTTTCTTCTGATTTTACTCAACGCTATGGTCTCTTATCATGATTAGCTATGAAAATCTTTTATACAACACCATCACCTCCAAGAATGCCACAATTGGCCATAATTTTTCTTCACAATTTCACTTGCCATCAAGTCATGCCCCTCTTCTATAATGCAGGCACAATTATTTTCTCCATGTAAAATTCTGTTAAAATTGAGAATATCATCGATGATGTTGTCCACTGAAAGTACCCGCTAATAGGTTGCAGAGTACTTAGTCTATTGTTCTCTGATACATGATGGTTACCGACTCTTGTTCTTTCCAGGTCTCTCTCGGTCAATGAAATTCAAATGTTGTATTCTCCAGCTCCTCGAGCAGACATAGAGCTATGGTGTTTCTGAATAAAAAGATATGCATCGTCACATCAGCAGATGGGTAGGATCCTACTGTCTTTCTACGTGTTTTCCATGGTCGCATGTCGTCTGGCACCAGCACAGCTGTTATGCGTTCCAAATCACTGTGGTAATGTTACATGTTATTATCACCACCATTGTTTATCATCATTCAATTTATAGAATTTATGGATACTTTATAGTTTCCTTCGGTTCTATACACGTCCAAATAGTATTTCTAAAGAGATGTGAATTTACTAGATGTGGTCTCTGTACCGTTGGGTAAAATTCTAATTTTTGCTCCCTTGGCTGACAGTTGCTCTGGTTAACCTGATCATGGACACTTCGGGTAGCCTTGCATTGGCGACAGCACCACCTACAGACCATCTTATGGAGAGGCCCCCAGTAGCAACAAGGTTTGTCCTTATGCATGTATATTTGCCCAAAGCGTGCAGAGACACTTTGACTAGGTAAATTTTGTGGCCTCATCCAAATTTCGTGTCATGTTGCTATCTTGTTTTCCAGCTACCTTTTTTGGGTCGGCTTGATTGGGAGTGAATCAGAATGAGGTACCAGCAAAACTAGGCTTCATACAAACGTGGCTGTAACTGTATAGCAAAGACCATGTCTATACCAAGTGTTGCTAGCTTGATTGCTGAAGTATCTGTTAATTCTAATGGACTTCGCATCGCATCATTCCTTTCAGATTAAAAATAGACATGATTGTGAGTGCATGGAGAACTGCTGAGCTGATTGCTGTAAGAGCTATGGCCTAGAAAATTGTCAGGAGCAGGGAACCTACTTAGAGCAGCAGTAAATTATAGGGAAGGTGAAAGGCATGGTGGTTTGTCAGTGCTGATAAATAGATTTGCAAATACATTCCCAAAAAAAATCTACTTCTATTCTGTGTTACAATTTCAGTAGTTATAGCTCTAATATAAAATTATTTCATTGCTAGAATTAAAGAAACCTGAGATCAGAGGTGGATACAGTATCTTCCTAGCCATCTAACAAAATTTGGATCATAGTTCAATTGTCCATTTTCATGTGCCATAGACTGATGTCAGGTTTCTTCAATTCTGTAAGTTGTTACATGATTATAATTGAGTTGTTATTATGACATTAGAAGAGGTCCATCTCCTATTGTCATTGCTCTTTTGGTTCAAAACATCTTAAAAAAGGAATTACTGGCATGATTAGTTCTGAATCCACATTTTAGCCTGTAGAGTAGAGTACACTTCCTAAGCTATAAAGTTTACAAGGGCAGGCACAACTAAAACTACAGGCAATTAATGGTTCCCTCTTTTCTGAAATAGTTCTTTTAACTGAAAACTTATATTCCTGAAGAACACCTTCTATAGGTCCCTGATCAACTGCAGATGCAGTACAACCAAGCCTTGTAGCAACAATTTCATAACAGGCAGATGCAGCCTGGACGTATGCAGTCAGGTGGCCCGGCATGGCTCATCTAAATTTCGTAATAGACAAATTCATTATGTGTTCATCTAATTGTTTTGGAAATATGGTAATGCCTTATGAGTTTTTGGTTATGATAGTTATGCTATGAACACTGTGTTAAGATTGTTTAGTAAAAGATACTGGTCACAAAAAAGCTTCCACCGACTACGTTTATACACTAAAACTAGACCTTTGTTAGCAAGACGACTTTGGTAGGTGATTTCTCACTATCTGATCCTGCATGTCGCTACTTCAGATAGCACGCATGGTGCTGAATAGTTCCTTAGGTTACGTTCAATGCCGTAGTCTTTGAACGTTTTAAACTAATTTTTAGGCCTACCGTCTGTAACACCATTATGGTAGTGTTCTATTTTTTCCCATGTCAGGATAATTTTCATACATATTCATGCCCGTTATAACTTATTGTGCAATATGGAAGGATAAAAGATGAGCGCACGCAATGCTATAGTTGGGATTTAAAAGTCACCTCTTTTTTCAGTTTGCTTGATACTGTGTTCAATTCAGACTTGAATTTGTATTGGGTAGGAAGGTAAGCTGAGCAGTGCGAGCATTATGAACATGAACGCAGCGTCCTGTTGTTCCAAACTTGCTTTCTGGTTTGCATTTCAATATAGAGATTAATGCCTTGGTCCATAGGTGCTTAGTTTTCAGCCTGGCAAAACCAAAGCTGCAAATATGTTGAACTGATACAGATGCCTGTAATGTTTATCTATGTTCTGAAAACTGAAAATTGATATGGTTTCTCTTCTGATTTTATATGTTGTTCGGTACTTCGCAGGCTCTAAATTCAAAGCACTAAAAAAGGTTTCCTGCCACCTTTTTTTAGTAGCAGTATGACACTACAATGCTGATGGACATCGAGTTTGAAAGCGATACCTAAATACCTGATGAACTTTTCACAGGCTACCTTCCAGGTGACAGAAGCTATCTGCCTGCTGCTTTATTTCTTGCCTCTCATTGCTGATGTTGTAATATTTCTTTTTCCAAAAACCTATGCCATATGTTATTAGAAATAGGGTGCGCCAATAAAATGTAGAAAGAATTAGGTATTTGGTCTTAGAAATAAATGTGTTTAGAAATCAGGCCTTATTCTTTTCGAATTCGGGTATATGGCCTCAAAACAAAATTTTATTAGCTATTTGGCTTTCCGTCAGTTTTTGGTGCTTAACGGTGTTAGGGGGTAAAAAGACCGTTTTACCCCTAAGCTAAAAAAATATAAAACAAAGTTTTATTTATTTATCATATATTTTAAGTATATATATTATATATATTTAGTATATAATTACATATATATTTCCAGCACAACCACACGCATATATTATAACCTAACCAACATATAAGCACATATATATTCATATACATCATAGAACGGAGTGAGATGATATAAAAATGCTCGAAAGCAACTATGGAAGACTACAAACAAGGTCACACGACGTTGGTGACAGGCCCTCGGAACCAGAATCCAGCGTGGAGCACCCACGCGGCGAGGCTGAGCACCAGCACGCCGCCGACGGCCACCAGCGTGTAGTTTAAGGTCTCCTTGGTGACGGGGTACGCCACCGACAGGCAGAAGAGCACGGTGACGAGGACAACCCAGAGCACGGCCACCGAGCCGACGGCGACGCCGCATCTCCGGAGGTGGAACGGCCCACGCACGAACTACTTCCTCGCCGCCGTCACGTGGAACAAGATGGGCAGGGCGTAGGCGATGTACAGGACTACAGGCCGTGGCCTGGAACGCCACCTGGCTCCCCAGCGACGTGAGGGCATGATGAACGCCACGGACACGGAGAGCCAGAGTGCCAGACGACTTGAAGGGCACCTCCTGCCTGTTCACCCGGTACCAGACGCGCGAGAACGGCATGGCCCTGTCCCCGGAGAAGGCCATCCTAGAGTTCTGGTGCCGGCGATGATGACCAAGCACGCGATGCCACCGTGGCGTACAGCGCCTGGGCAATGGCGTACCCGCCGGCGTCGTTGCCGGTGTCCAACAGGTACGGGATGTCGGTCACCACCGACGTCAGAGCCAGCAGGTAAATCCACCCGAACACGCTGGACAAAGCGATCGAGTAGACTATCCCCATCGGCCCGTTCCAGTCCGCCCTCTTAGTCTCCTCCGTCTGCTTGCGATCGTGCTCCTCCATGGACTCCTCTTGGCCGGCGGCCTCCATCTTGGAGGGATGCTGGAAGGGCTAGGGGCCAAGGTCTCTGGGAGGCCGGCCGCCCCGTCCTGGCCACAGCGTCTCCTGGCCGGCGCCGCTCGACGGGATGGGGGCGACTGAAGGGCAATATCGTCTTTTTACATGACCAACAGTGCACAAACTAACCGAATACTCTAACGGAATGGACCGAAGGCCAAATAGCTAATAAAATTTTGCTTTCAGGCCATATAACCAAATTCAGAAAAAATAAGGCTTGATTTCTAAACATATTTATTTCTAAGGCCAAATACCTAATTCTCCCTAAAATGTATCTGTTTTGTTGACTGGATTCAGGTTTCCAGATTGACTTACAAATTAGGTATCGACCGGTTTCTGATGAATTTTCAACAACCTCCGTTGGAAGCCTACATACTACTGTGCTTCTGAAACAATGAAATGGATATGCATAGCATTAGCAAAGCAACACTCTTCTAATTTGAGGAACCGGGATTCGTGCCCAGGTCCTTATCTAATTTTCCTACCTGTTATCGGTTCGATTTTTTGCGGTCAATTTAGGAGTTGTTTAATCAGCAACCTCACGTTCTCTTCTGCTACAAACTGCAGTGTCACAGTATCAATTCACAAAATATAAGGCCCCTCATATATCTTTGCATGTCCTTGGTTTCTATTTTATAGGTTAATATAATTCCTTCTTCCATCAAGTTCACACCAAAGCAAACTAATATTACCTTTTTGTTTGTTTTAATTTTGCAAGGTGTGGGGAGATACTAACTAGATGGATTTTCTTCCTCTATTGAGCTAAGGTATGGATCAGGCTATAAGGAGAAAAATACAAATTACTATTGAACTGAAGGTATTGGCACCATTCCATGTTTTTTTCCCAAATCTGGCATCCATGGTTTAGGGATATGTACCATTTATTTCTTCCTATAGCTTTTGACAGATGTGACAGTACATCCTCTCTTTGTATGCAGGCAATGGGTTTGGCATGTTGAAGAGGCAGCCTTCAATCATTCATATTCTGTTGCCAAGTGTGCTCATCAGTGGTTTTCAGCTCCCAGAATTTACCATACTTGATTTATATGTGTTTCTTTCCATGACATAAGTTGGGTACACACAGACAATGACTCAGTTGCGAATCAAGTTTACCCTTGGTTGTAAAATTTTGTCAGGATTGATGTACTGATCAATTGCTTTGCATCTGTTTCTAGCTACTACCTCAGCAATAACAATAATGCTTGTCACATTCTAGAGTGTCAGAAACTTGATTATGTTGCTGTTGTATTGGCTTATGTTCCTGCACTTTCGCCTCTAAAAATTCACGATCATATCTGCTTGTTCTCTCTGTTATTAATACTCTGTGACCGTTTATACTCGGTGCACAAGCTGTTTGTAAATTATCTCCTATTATCAAGGAATGCCATTAAACTACTCATTCTAACTACTAATGATACTCTAACGTCGGCTCCACAACTTTTCCTCTTTAGCGTGCGAGGGCGCGCCGGACCACTAGTTAAAAATCAAATACACTACCTCCCACAGGATTGAAGAGCCTTGCCAATAATTGTGCGGGGAGAAAACGCGTAGTAGTGCACCGTGGTTCCTCACTTCCTCTTGAGTTGTGAATTAACATGTTCTTGTCGTTATGTTGTTCCCTTTGTCGATCCGTTTATCTGACGTAATCAGCGTGCTCATATGAACGGTCGTGTGAAGACCTAAAGTGTTGTTTGGTTCGGCATGTGTTGGTCGTGTAATCAGTTTACAGGGTGACTGATACTGTTGTTTTATGTTTGGTTGAGCTAACCTTCGGTCACTTGCAGATCCATGCTAGTGCAAAATCGTTACCACTCTAGTCATTATTACCACTCTCTAGTCATTATCTGATTCCTCTCCACCTCTTCTCCTGTCCTCCACATTGCAGTTAAAGTGTCGCACAACCAAACAGATAACGCTAGTCATTACCGCCTTTATTTGATTCCTCTCTACCTCTCCTCCTGTTCTCCACCTGCGTATTGCACTAGTGCTAGTGTCGCACACAACCAAACAGATAGCGCTAGTTAGTCATTACATTGTACTCGCCCTGCCCCAAAATAATTTGACTAAATTTATTAAACATTAATATTTGTGTTACATAATTAGTATAATTAGAAAAACCTTTGAATCTAGTTTTAATAAATTCATATAGAGATATAAGTATTGCATGTATATTTTATAAATGAAGTCAAACTTTCAGCACATACAAAATGACAATTAATTTGACACGAAGTGAGTAGCAAATAGCATGAGCTAAGAGCATTCCTTTCCATTGCCGTTACTCCTCTGGTGATCCATCCAAACAGCCATGGCTTTAGAGGTGCTTAGAAAGAAATATCTCAAAGAGAAAAGTTTTTGTCAGAGCACTAACAAATGCTCATCACAGTTCTGGCAAGGTCTGAATAAGGCTAGAGAATGGTATGAAAGAGGAGTAAAATGGAGATTGGGAAATGGAAAGAAGATAAGGTTTTGGCAAGATATTTGGTTAGGAGAGTGTCCTTTAATGCAACAATCCCCCAGATTGTTTAGAATCTGCAGAAATAATGACTGGTCAGTTGCTAAAGGCTGAAAAGGTGGAGTGGAATTTTGAATTCAGAAGAAGACTAGGTAATATGGAAATGATAGGGTGGGATGATGCAGCAGTTTGGTCTCTGAACAATTCTGGGAAATTTACTACAAAATCCTTGTATAGAATGATGAAAGACCCTGGAGAAATAGATCTTAGGATGAAGAGGTTGTGGAAAACCAAATTGCCTTTAAAAATTAAAATCTTTTTTATGGATGATATGGCATAACAGGGTCTTGACAGGTGATCAGAGGAAGATTATTAGGAAAGGGAAAGGATCAGAGAATTGCAAATACTGTGATAAGATGGAAACCTGTAATCATCTTTTCTTCACATGTAACATAGCTCAAGTCATTTAGGTTTGGGTTAGCATCAGCCTAAGGTGGCCAAGCAGGACAACATCGGTACAGAGCTTTGAGGACATGTTCAGGGTTGGGACTGAGAGGAAAACTGACATTTATTTCCTTTTATATCATTGCTTGTGTTGCTTGGAGTTTGTGGAAGTCCAGGAATGACTTGGTCTTCGTTAATGTGCTAGTCAAATCGCCCAAAGCCATTGCTTATATGTCTCTGGGCTTTTTAACACAGTGGAAGAAGACCATGAAGACGGCGGACAGGCTCGCGAAGCTGAAGGAAGGACTGAGCGGCTGGTGACCCAAGTGATCTGAATCTCCCTGGAGAAGCGGAAAAGAGATGGACGTATGCTCTGTCGGCAAGAGGTGTGGCAAGATGGAGTAGCAGTTTCAACAGAAAACGAGCTGGCGCCTGCTATCTTATATTCTGTTTGTTTTAGTTAAGAACTGTTGTTATGCTTTCCAGTCCTTTAAGCTCCATGAATGTAATACGTACTGTAAGCTGATATCCCAGCGAACCTTTGCTGCTTTCAATATAAGCAGGGAGGAGAAGTTTCTGTGGTCTAAAAATCCATCCAAACAGGCAGCACCTAGTGCGTCTCACGTCAAACTAGTAGAGGCATGCACCACGGAAGGTTGACTCACAAGTCCCACCCTGATTGCATCGGTGGCATAGTAGCAGGAAATTTCCATGCATATCGCATCGCATCGCAGCTAGACGCACTGGTCAGCCCATCTTGGCGAGCAAGTTCGTTGCTTTCAATGCCTGCCAAGCACGAAACAATAAAGCAAGATCATGGTTGCCGTAGCATAGCACTTCTAGGTGCGACAGGTCAGACAGTGACCTCACTCCAATAAGACCCAAGAACAGTCGTCCTTGGTGTAGTGTTAGTCCTCGCTTGGGCGCAAAGCATTCCTTTTTTTTTTTTTATCTTTTCTTTTGGCCACTGCACGACTATATATAAACTCTTCAGTGGCCATAGCTAGTATGTACATCGTCAGCACACACAGACTCGACGAAAAACAAATCAAAGCGGAGTTCGTCCACTCCGGCGGCCCGTTGTGTAGCTAGCTGATAGTTCATCGCTCGATCGGGGTCGGGCGAAGCGAGAAGATGGAACGCGGAGCCGATTTCTGGTCGTCCATGGCGTCGTGGTTATCGTGGTTTTGCTCTCCTGCTGCTACGGCGGCGGGCTCCGGCTCCGGTAGTCGCACCGGGAGCGATGGGGCGGCCGGAATTGCTGCGGCGGGTCAGCATTTCTCCAGCGTCCATACTGTTAAGTTCTGTTAGTAGTGGTAGCATGTACTGAGATGCCGGACTACTAAATTCCTAATGGTATAAATAATTGCAAGAAATTGCTATGTCTGGCCTACTCCGTCTTGACAATCTGACTCAATTGTGTTATCATTTCTCACTGAAATTCACTCGCTGGTAATTCCACGCCAGTTGTATTGTACTCGAGAATCGTACATATATTGTTCCGCTGAGGAAGATTGAAAATAAGTCCATCTATATGAGTTAACCCTTTTGTACGTATATGTATATCTTGTCGCGCGCTGGTGGGTCTGATCGAACGAGCACAAGTTCACATCGTTTGGACAGGACACACAAGAATGTTCAACAGCGGAACAATATATGTAATAATCAACGCCACAATAGCTCATGAGGTGAGGGTTATCTCACTAGTCGCATGCGTGTCCAATTTGGAGCGCAGTCAAACCACGCGACACGCGATCGAGAGCCCCCGGTCACCAGCAAAAAATCAAACTTGACTGGCAAGTTATTGGTGCCCTGCCTTGCTTCTTTTGACCACACCAGCATCTTCCTTGCCTTTTGTTGAGCCCGCGCGTGCCTTACATTTACTGGCTGTACGTCTACAATGTACGAGTACACACCCCTTTGACTGTAATAAAAAAACAAAAGAGATGTTTCTCTACTGACTACTGTCATGCATGTACAGATTATAACCGGTGATCATCCAGGCTCTGCTTGTTCAAATCTCACCAAATGACGAGTTACGACCTCCAGGCTCCAGCAAGCACACGGCTCGACCTCTCACTCTCGTCACGTATTTACACGTGTTTATTTGTTACCTTGACCGCCAAGCAAGTCGCCACTGCGAGCACACTTACCTGCTTGACTGCTTCAATTAACTTATGAATACTAGCACAAAGTCCCTGATGAGAACTGCAACAGCGAGAGCAACACATCTTACTCCTGATCACAGGAACACAGAAAGCTAGTCTCCTCATTGATAGACTCATCATCTGATCGCAGCGCGCGTTGCTCATCATGGGAAGAAACAAGATCAAATCCGGTTACGGTGTCTGGTCGGCCGTGGCATCGTGGTTCGCTTGCTTTGGCTCTGCCAGGGCGGCTGATCAATCCGGCCGAACCGGTAGTGCTGGGTCTGACCCAGCGCCAGCGGCCGGAATGGTTGCAGCTGCTAAGCATTTTTCCCGTGCGCACAACGTAAAGTTTGGTTGATAATAACTATGTGTTAGTGAAATTTGTATATATGTGTGCTATGGTTATTGTTTTTTCTTTTGTATAGTATAGAGTAGGATACATTTTTAATAAGAAGAAATGAACTGATTGAAATTGTTTTATTATTATTTACAAGAAACAAGCAAACAATATTACATATACTCACTCTTTCTTGTCTTCCTCTCCGGTTGTGATATTGCTTCCTCCTCTGCCATGGCCTACCAAAGAGCTGATCCCGCTCCTTCAGTCCCGGAAGGCTTCCAGCACGAAGATGTTCCCAATCGCGTGTTCATGGTGCGTGCCTTGGGTACAACTTGTTTGCCAGAAATATTATTATTCTAATAATAAACTACCTCCTCAGGGAAGAGCCCCAATCTTTTCATTCTGGTGGAGAGACATCCTGAAACTCTTACCAAAATTCAAAGATTGTTCAGGTGTTACTTGCTTTGTTCAGGTGTTACCTGCTTTCTCTGGCATGATCTTTGGGGGACAAATATTTTGAGTTAGAAGTTTCCTCAGCTATACTCATATGCAAAAGCAGAGACCTATGGCCACTTCGATGACCCCCATTCATACATTTTTCACCTGCCTCTCTTAATGGAGGCTCATGCTCCATTCATTGATTTCTCTGTTCTCGTCCAGAACCTTCAGCCGATAAATTCTAATGATCTTTGGACCTATAGTTGGGGACCCTCCTTTGCTCCTAGTAAAGCTCATCGAAGACTCATTGGTCACTGTCAAATCCACCCAGCCTTCAAATGGCTTTGAAAATCAGCATGTCAGAATAAAAGTAAAGTTTTTTCTCGTTAGTGTTACAGGACAGGATTATCACTAGGTCACTGTTGAGAAGAAGAAATATGCATCTCCCTGATTACGATTGTGTCCTCTGTCACCTCTAGGTTGATGAAGACCTCACTCATCTGCTTTTCCATTGTCCCTTTGCTATTGCCGCCTGGATGACTTTGCACCTCATCCCAAATAATTCTGATCCCTTCATTATTATATAATCTCTGAAAGAGCAGATTGGCCGTCATTTCTTCATGGAAATTATTATCACAATGTGCTGGTCTATTTGGACTATGAGACATGATGTAATATTCAGAAGCATTCCACAGTCTATTCGATGTTAAAAAAAAGTCTTCAAGAGAGAATTTGCCTTAGTTAGGCTAACGGTAAAACCTAAACTCCACCGGATGGGGACCAGTCGTTGCTAGCACTGAACTGACATCCACTGATCAAACTGACAGTACAACATTTTGGCCTGCACCTGCTCACTAGACCTCCATCCCCGCTGCGTCAGACTTCTCAACTATCGTCGCTAGGGCCTCAGCCAGCTCCAACTGGTTCTGGAAAGCCCCCATCCTTTTGGCAATATCATGGTCTCTGTTTGAAAGCGATGAGGGTAGATACTGGAGGAGGGCCGAGTTCAACCATGAATGCTGGCTCCTCCTGGGTCTCCCAAATGACTATTGGATGGAGAGGCACATTCAGAGTCTAGTGGGGAATTTTGCAAAAGTCCTGCTCTGGGAGGCAGATGAGAATTTTTTTGTCCAAGCTTTTTTTTTTTATGTTTTCCCAGACACCACATTCTCACCTTGTTGGTCTTTTTAGCAGCACATTCTAATTGCCCTTTGTCATACTACTATACTATTTACTTACATGCACATTCTTACCTTTTGTGTGTGTGTGTGTGTGTTGGGGGGTGGTGTGGGGTGCTCAGGTCATTTGTTTTTACCTGAATGTGTAGGATGCTAAAAAAGACCTCCATCTGATTATGTGGGCTTCATCAAACTGTCAACTATTTGAAAAATGGAGGTTTGATATCAAAGCATTCCATTCCGACTGATCACATCCATTACATCAAACTTGTTAATATCAAGCGTGTGTACATTGGCTCCTGCCAAGAAATGGATTTAACGGAACAGAAAAGAACAGTATGTTTGCAAGACACAAGATAGCCACATCCCAAGTATAAATTGCATTCACGACATTCTCCAAAAACCCCCTCTCAACTGTAGCATTCTAATCCTCTCACATTCCATATTAACATGTCTGTAAAATTGTAAATCGAGATTTCATAGCTACGTATGTTTGATCAAACAGTCAAGCACCTGAATGAGTGGATGCAGTAAACAATCACTCTCTTCAGTCGGTGAAAAGATGTCAACCTGGGAGTTCGGTTTGTTAAACATTTGCTAGTCGGAATTTTTTCGAACTAGAAGTAGTAACATGCACACCATCACCAGAAACATTCAAACCATGATCATAATAACCATCAAAAGCATATTGAAAATATGCTCCATCCAAAAGCACCAAGCATTGAATTGAAGTAGGAACGGCATGCAAAAAGGATATCAATCCAATGCCATGATCGTAATAACCATCAGAACTCGCTGAAACAGAACAAATTCACCTCACCTCAAATTAATTCATGTCGCCAGGAAATAAATCAAGTGAGGCATAAAACCAGCATGCTTCTAAGAACACATCGCGTACAATTTACTAAGTCAATGCTATAAATATGATACAGCCCCTCGCGAACAAAAACAGTACTGACTAATTAAACCTCCTTAAATATATGAAGTTTAGGTCAAACTAATTAAAGTACTTTGTACTGCAATCCATATCAAGAAAACCATTTTGTTCGGTGAAGACTAAAGACTTTCTTTGTGCATATATATGGCACTGCATAATTCTTAAAGTACTTTCCCCAAAAACCCCATTATCTACAGCATTCTACTCTATATCCTCAAATTTATTTATTTCCCCTATTTTATCTAACATAACAAATATCTGCCTAGTTAATGCACGAAACAATAGAGGCATTAATTAATTAACATGCAAACTACAAAAAACTAATTTATATCCATACAAACACTACAAAACTTGCTTATCAACAAGACAACATCCACTTACTATTAATACCAAGGACATGCAAATATTTATAGCAGAACAAGGTCGCCTGTTTGGTTGATTGTCACTGCAAGACATGGATAAGGGGAGCATAAAACCAGCAAGCTTGCATGAATGCATCACGAGACAAAGTAGCACTCTGAAATCACAGGAACACTACTGCAATTGCAGAGGTACTAAATTTCTGAGTTGTTAAATCACATCTCAAAAGCATTTGATCCAATTCAATCCAAAATATCATCGCAAATAAATTTGACTTGCATTCAGGGAGGCATAAAACCAGCAAGCTTGCATGAATGCATCACGATTCATGATGC
>CM041634.1:31323714-31390930 GCA_023333625.1 Bothriochloa decipiens
CAGCAAGCTTGCATGAATGCATCACGATTCATGATGCCAATGCTAAAAAAGATTCCATATAAGGAGGCAATGACCAAGTAGCACTCCCAAATCACAGGACCACTACTACAACTGCAGAGGTACTAAATTTTTGACTTGTTAAAATCACATCTCAAAAGCATTTCATCCAATTCGATCCAAAATAAAATCGCAAATAAATTTGACTAGCATCAGGGAGGCATAAAACCAGCAAGCTTTCATGAATCATGAGTCATAATGCCAATGCTAAATAAGATCCAGGTATGGAGGCAATGAACAAGCAGCACTCCCAAATCACAGTAACGCTACTGCAGTTGCAGAGATATACTAAATTTCTGACTTGTTAAATCACATAACAAAAGCAGTTCATCAATTTCGATCCAAAATCCACATCAGGTAGGTGCACACATCGAACACATGGTTTCATCCATCACTGTATACTGGTTCTTAGTTACCACTACTTGCAACTGCTAGTTACCATATCAAGCCAGACTTTGCATCTGCACCGCATATACTACGCCACTACTGATCCCTTGCTACATCATACTGATACCGAGGATGATCATACCAACTAACGTGACAGAGGAAATTAAACGCAGCAGCAAAAAACCAGACGAACGTAAGCAGAATGATGACCGCTAGCTAGTGAGAGTGAGACAGGACGGCGGCGGGGCGCACCATACCAACCCCCGCGACGGCCCGCTTGGTGCTCGTCGATCAGACGCCAATGTGCCGGTCGCCGAGCTTCTCGAGGCAGCGGGCCGCGATCTCGAAGCAGAGGTATGCGTCGCGGGTCGCGTATGCCCACTCATCCTCGCCCAGGTTGTAGCTGCCCCAGTCCGCCTGCGCCACCTTCGCAGGCCAGCGCGCCAGACGCATCTCCGGGCCGAGCGCCACCCGCGCCATGCGCTCCAGGCTCAGGCCGCTCACCACCTTGGGCGGCCGCGACGTCTTGCCGAGATCGGCGGCCTCCTCCTCCTCGTCGGTGTCGTAGTCGTCCCGATCGGCCTTGGCCTTGGCCTTGGCCCTGGCGAGCGCCGCCTTCCCCATCCAGTACTTCTCGGGCTTCTTCAGCGCCTTCTTCTCGGCCTCCACCCCGGCCTCCTTCCCGTACGCGAGCGCGAACAGATGCGTGAGCTCCTCGGGCGACGCCACGTGCAGGCCCCACTCCTTGGCCAGCTTCCTGGTGGCCTCCCGCGCGCCGAAGCAGGCGACGGTGATGCGCTTGTCGTCCAGGAACGCGCGGAGCTGGGTCATGTTGTTGTCGTCGAACTTGAGGCGGTCGCCGTCGTACTTGGCCTTGCGGACGCGGGAGATGCTGTACGCCTCGGGGCTGTAGACGATGGCGCGGGAGCCGCCGAGGCAGAGCGCGACGCAGCGGATCGGGTTGCCGTGGTCGTTGGGGCTGAAGTCGTCGCGGCCCACCCAGCTCCAGGTCGCCCGGTCGGCGGGGTCGTGGCCGCGCAGCGCGACGAGGCCCGCGACGAGGGGCGCGCGGACGCGGCGGCCGCGGGCGACGGCGGAGGCCTCGGCGAGCCAGCGCTTGGTGACCGCGTCGCTCTGGGAGGGTGGTGTCGACGGCGGCCAGGTTGCGGCCGATCCGGAGTACGGCTACGTCGCCGTCCTCGACGTAGTCGTCGTCGCGCCGCCACCCATGCTGGTGGGGGCGCTCGGGCCTCGCCAGGGTGATCTCCACAGGCCCCTTCATGGCGTTCGACGACGGCGGCGGTGGATTGGGAGGTGGGGATCGAATGGGGTTTTGGGGGTTTTGTGGCTTGGGGGAGGAGTTGGTTGTGGAATTGCTGGCAGGCTCAGGTGGCGTGGGAGTGGGAGCCAGCCAGGCTTGTCCGGAAAGAGGCGAGGGGAGGATGTGATCTCTTTATAGCTCAGGTAGGCAGCTCCACCTGGCTCGATCAGGAACGTTCGTTTGCTTTGTGCGGTGCGATGGCTGTGGCTGGTAGTACGTCGATGGGAGTGGAGTTCTAGAAGGTGCGGTGGTCTGCCGTTGCGGACAGACACACGACGGTGTTGGAAAATGGTGGACTGGCTCAATTAGGTTGCTGTTTGATGTCTCGTTAAATACTCCGTAGATATCTAGCCCCACAGGTTAATGTCTAGAAGAAAGACATAAAAATGGGTGTGTTTAGTTCCCCGTGTCTGAAAAACTGGTTAATGTCGCCACCAATTTGATTGATTTACTATGAAAGCATATTACATTCGAGCCACGGCCTCCTTGCATTGCACAGACAAGGGTAAGGCTTGCCACTAACACTCTTTCCCAGACCCTGCATAGAGCATGAGCTTTTTGCACTGGATACGCCCTTTACTATGAAAGTATATTACATGTTTAGTTCACTTATGCTTATTTTGTATCATAAACATTTCATATATATTTGGTTAAATTTTAGATTGATTAGCTCCTTCAAATGCGAGATGTACACAAACAGCACAGCACCATGCGTAAGTCCATGTTACCTGGGTCATCGTTTTTATTTTTAACCTTTTTTAAAACAAACTTTAGCGCGGCCAAACCATGCTGCCGCACGAGATGCATGGGCGCAGCAGATCTGCTATGGTGGACAACGTTGCTGCCGCGCCAACCGGAGTACCAGACTGCGGTGTTGACACGGTTCAGTTGGACATGCACATGCCCTTGGTTCGACTATTCATCACCCTGGGGATGCTCTTTGCAGCGAGCACTGCTATAGATTGCCTTTGGCTTTCAAAATGGTTTAGTGCAAAAGTTTCGGCAATGAGTTGCAGCATCTTTCGCATCAGATCTGATAGCAAAATCTTCTTTCAAACAAACAGGAAGAGCAACTGCTGATGGATAGATGCACAACCTTCGACGGCACCACAAGCAAAGGCGCAAAGCAATGTTCAGAACAGAACACAGTTAAAGGATGGTTCCAAACAGGCCAGCACAATAACTTTGGAAGCCAAACTCATTGCCCAGCCCAGAATGCCTTAAAGGTTTGACATTTACTGTACAACACAGATAAAACACTGAATCGTACAGCAGCCTATACTACCAGTATACATAAATCTCTACGACCCCGTACCACGTTACCAGCAGTCATTTCTGACTGCTACTTTTGTACTGTATCACTCATAGTTAATTGTATGTTACAGAAGTGCGGCCGTGTGATGAGCTCAACACTGTCAAAGTAACATATATACACCAATTTCAGTCATTGCATATTCATGAAGGACTCCCAACTTCAGGGCCATCACTTGGCTCTCAACCTTGACTTACAACTATGCAGAGAACAGAAGATCGTATCATCCAATCTATGACGATCGGGTGAGCGTGCAATCAGTGGTCAGAATACATGAACCACCATAATCTGCAGTTTGGCGAGCCCTATAAACTGAATTAAGGTGCCATCAGATGACACGACAGTACATGGTAACCAGCTACGAATCATTTTGCTTCCTCTCCATTTGTATTGACCGGAATATCCGTGCTGCTGACTCTGAAGCAGTCTCTGCGTTATGTGGAACAACCCTGATTACATGGTTCTGCTGGTCCTGGCCTCCAGATGATGGCTGAAGCTGGGCATTCGGAACTGAAGCAGTCTGTGCCTTACGCGGAACAACCCTAATTACATGGTTCTGCTGGTCCCGGCCTCCAGATGAGGGCTGAGGCTGGGCATTCAGAACTGAAGCCGTGGGAAAGAATGACACCGGGCCACTTCCGTCACCTTGAGCTTGAAGCCTATCGAAAGGGCTGCTGGCGCTGCTGGCTTGTGGCTCGCTGTCCCTTGATGCAAGAAATCTCCAAATGCCACTCGGGTGTGACATGTTACATGAGATCAGTGATTGCTGTTCCATGTGCCCATGAGGCTGTGGTGCAGCAGCATGGCTCCCTTGCTCCACTGCAGATGCTGGTGTTCCTGGATTCATCACTGGCATACTGAAAGGTGGGAAGTAGTTCATATGCATGGCAGGAGCACCAGGAGGGTCCATATGCTGTGGCTGGTGAGGCATAGGAACACCATATGGTGTAGAAGGCAGTCTTAACAGAGTACAGTTGGCGTAAAATGGTGTCAACAAGTTTCCAACTGGGGGACAAGGGCCAGCATAAGGCTTATAGACAAGACCTTCAGAAGGCGACATAACCGGGACAAGCCACTGGTTCTGTGGCGGATTCATGCACCAGTTATTTTGTTTGTTGTCAGGAGCAACTGGAATAGCTGGAGGGGTGCTTGTAAAGGTTTCGTTTGCTGCAGTTTGATCATGATGGTTGTCGCCAAGTCCATCATCACGAGAATGGTGCAATGGGTTTCCTTCTGTGTTTTGTTTTGATAGCTCTGGTTGCTCTAGAGTTGGCTGGATATCATCTTTGTTTGTGATTGACAGGGTCTGAACTTTCATATTTCCTTTAGGAAGCTTGCTCCTTTTTCCCATTAAGGCTTTGCCAAGGACAGGATCGCCTTCAATAAGCAGATGTGGAGATGCTGCAATCAACTTCTGCACCTGCTTGGAAGGCAATTACAAGCTGGGTTATAATGGCATTGTGCACAAGATTGTATCACATAAGCTAACCTAATGAATGGGGAAAGGAAGAAATATCTATTTATTTCCAGAAGACTCACTTTTATCAGCTTATGCAGCTCAAACACTTGGACAGCAAAAACCCTCTGCTGACTGTAGATTTTAACAGGACAAAGTATAAACATCAGAAAAGCCATTATGCAACAATCCAGAAAGTAATATTCCCAATTTCAATCTAACAAGCAACGTACTGTTCTTTTGGATGAAACTATGTGTTTCTACCAAAAAAAAAATAAAAGCAAAATTGAAGGCATTCAGGAATCATATTATCTACAGTTTATTAAAAGTTATGACAGCATAGCGGTACTGAAAACCAAAACTAAGAGACATATCATCTTCATCTTTTTTTTTTCCTTCCATATGACAATCAACTGAAAACTAAAAGAACATATACAATAGTAATTTTCTAAAGAATGCTACAAATACTTGGTGCAGAACTACAAAACAGCTATTCAAGCACCATATACTTACTTCTGAATAGCTCTTCTCGCCTTCCAGAAATGCTTTGGACCAATAGCACCAACAATTTCATCTGGAGACATCCCCCACCCAGGTATGCATTCCACTGAGGAGTCAGACAAATCATCATTTTGCTCTCCATTCTGATGTCCTCGTTTTCTCTTTGCACCAGCTTCCCCGGGGCTTCTTTCCAGTAACTTAGAATTCCTGTTAGAGCTATCTACATCAGTACATGGTTTACAGGATGATTTATTTCTAGTTGCTGTAGGGTTCTTTGCTTCTGTGGAATTTCCATTCACGCTTGTAGGTTGGCGACCATCATTGTCAGAATGATTTATACTACTTGCTTTATTCCTCATTTGACATAGTTTAGCATATTTGTCTTTGAACTTTTCTGATGCCTGAATTGATGAGCTCTTTTCTTTATCTTCCACACCTTTTGATCCTTGCACTGCTTCTTTCTCCTTAACCTTTGGAGAATACATCAACCTCATATCAGCTTCATTGATTCTGTCCAAGTGCTTGTCCACAGTACTATAGCACTCTGCAGATGATTTGGCCATTGCAGAAGGAATTTTGTGTGGATTTGTAGCAGATCGGGGTTTTGATTTATCTGCATGCTCCTGAGTAGAGTGCGGATAAAATCTAGGAGAACAGATGGAAGGAACCATAAATTCATCATCATTAACCACTTTCTTCCCAGAAGACTTGATGGTATTTCCCACTCTGTGCTGTGAGTTACACTCAGCAATTGATTTCGAAGCACAGACATCCTTGTTCTTGGTCTGTGAGTACATCATGAAAGATTCTCTTCTTGTACTATTAGACTGCCCGTTGATAGAGTTTCCTTTGACCTTTTCAGAAGAACGAGCAGGTTCATTTGAAGGCACATCGAAGGGCTGGAACAGAGTCCTGTCATAACCATAAACCTGGATGGAGAAAGTCGGTCAGTAATTTGTAAAATTTATTGAAAAGGTTGTTAATGGAACACTAAGTTCCTATCTTCATTTGCCAAGGCCCATCCAGTTAGGATCCCTCCATGCAAACTGGTAGATAGTACTTTCAAAGCATCCAGCAACTTTCATTTAAAACTGGATTAGAGGTGAGAAATGGAGTACCTAAGGGTCAAAATCTCAATTCTTTCTTTGCTCACTGCTTTACCCAGCAAAATGGGGGAGAATAGGGACAGAGAATCACAAGCGCGGGCAGCCCCTGGATTTCTTTTCTTTCTTTTTGCTATTATTTCTATGGGAATCTAACTATCAAGTATCTACTCTTTCTACCTCCATAATTGCAAAGTAATTGATGTCTTGTCGGTGACTGTTACATGATTGTACTCTGGATATTTCTTTTTCCTGTTCTCCAATTTTGTAGAAAATATGATAGCAAGCATATCATTACAGGACACATATTAAAGATCATAAAAAATGAACCTGCAAATGAATTTATGTCAAGCACTAGTTTTTCCCACTGATTGTTAACAAACCCCCCATGATGTTTAGTCCAAAACATATCACAAAATGGCTAGAATGGCAGGATGGTTGAAAGGTGAAACAAAACTCAAGCAAGTGAGAGCCTCAGGCCAACAGCTTCTCTGCAAATTCCACTAAATAAATTAGGAGAGCCATAAGAACATACTAACTGTAAAATCAACCCCTAGGGAGATGGTATTCTCTTGTTGTGGACACTAGACACACATTCCACTGTGGTTTTAAAAATAGGACGTGTGTGCTTACAAAAAGGTGCTTAGGCTTCGTATCAGGAGTATTTTCCAAGCAGGAAAGTTTGGAGCCTAAAGTTTAACACAACTATAAGAGGGAGGGTCACATTTAAGCCTCAGATAGAAGAAACATGAGGAAGTCGTGCAAAGGATACTACCAGCATGGATAACACCAGTAGAAGTGTAAAACTAGGGAAGTTCATTACAGCTACCTCTTCGATTTGGTTTCTTTCCCTAAATGCACAATCAAATCACTCATTATCCAAATTTGTCTGGGTCACTGTCGTTTTTATTTGTTATGTTACCTCTGATTGTCAGAGTGGCCTAGCTCCCAAAATCACACCATATTAGTGGTAACTGTGCCAGTATGCAGGTGCACACAACTTGCCCAAATTGCCATGACAACTGAGCGGCAAACAACATGGTGACAGGGGTGCACAGATCAATTCTTCAATCCTCGAACCAGGAATTTGACCTTGAAATGGACGAACCTAATGAGCAAACATTGCTGGCCCCCATAAGGGGGAGAGCAGGGATATTGTACTCTGGAACAGTTTTACTGTGCTACAGACTCACGGGACATTGGATAGTTGCTCGCTCATCATCTTTACAAAATACACGCTGAAGATCATACAAATGAACCAGCAAACAAAAGTTTCATGCGCTGGGCCTCTAGCTTCTTGAACTGATTGTTGATCATATCCTCTTAGCTTGTGAACCTTTTGTATTTATTATTATGCACTAGCTCACTAGCGTATGTGCAGCATGCGACTGCATAGAGGTTTGCCTAGATTGCTGAACTCACTGAGCAGCAGATAACACAGTGGCGAGTGGTGACGGGGGTTGAATTGAGAAGAAGCCGCGAATTCTTCGTTCCCGGGGACGGGAAAACTCGATCCTGAAAGCAAATAAGCAAACAGCGAGCGGCGGCTCACCTGGGCAGCCGATGTGGAGGGCACGAGGCTGGCGCGGGAGCTGAAGCGGCTGGACGGCACGGTGAGCTGCTCGTAGAGGGCCATCTTGTTCCTGGGCGGCGCCCGCGGGCCGCCGCCCTTGCCTGCGTCGCTGACGTGGAGCCGCGGGAACAGCGGGCCCATCACCTTCCTCATCTCCTCCTTGCCGCCTCCCCTCGTCATGCCCGGCCCAGGAGCCAGTAGCAGTCAATCAAGCAGGCAGCTCGTGGCGCAGCAAAAGATCCCGAATCAATCCTTAGCGGCAGCTTCGTTTCAGTCACCACGGACGTTCCAGTGTCAGGGCCGGCGGTGAGGCAGGCCCGGGTGCAGGCGCGCAGCTGCTGCCGCGGCGGCCATGGCGGCTGGTGGTGGAACTGAAAGGCACTGTGGTGTGGTGGGGTGGCCTTATTACGGGAACGGGATTGGGGGTCGTTTGATTTTGATGGTTTTTTTTTTCGATGCCAAAGAGAAGAGAAGGGAATGCTCATCCACTGGTGTCGAGGTGGGCTCCACCAAGAGAGAGAGAGAGAGAGGGAGATGGCGAAACGAGACAGGCGTGGACGCTACGCTCTGTACACAACAGTGCCGATTCATATCCTGCTTTCGTGCGCGGCTTTGCTGTGCGGTTCAGCTGAGCATGTGCATGTCGGTTTTGTTTTTCGGGCGATTTCGCTGATTTCAGCAATGAGAATGCGCCGCTGCCATTTCCATTTTTATGTGTTTTTTTTTGTCCGTCGGCAAGTTTTGATCCATTCCCTCTGTCTCAAAATGTTCTGTTGATTTTGGTGATAAGAATACGCCACCGGCATTTCCATTTTTAGGTGTTTTTCAATTTTTGTCGATAGCGAGGTTTTAATCCATATATGGGTATAATATGAATAAAGACATTATTCATGGAACAAGCAGCTTCCCACAAGATTGTCTGTCATGGTTAGCATCAGTTTCTATTCCTTATTTGTCGACAACACTACTTCTTCCTCTATCGACATCTGTTGTTTGTTAGCGTGCATTTCCTTGCTTCTCCATCACTAAAAAAATATTTGAAATTAGTTACTAGTATTATTCAGACAAGTCAACATCTATATAGTGGTAAAAAGAAACACTTCTCTAACTTTAACTATGTACATATATCCCAACATAAACTAAAACTTACAATGTCAAATTAGTTTAACTAAATCCACTATAAAATCTATTGATAGTGTGTTTATTTCGTATTGTATGTGTTAATATAATTTTCTATAAATTCAGTTAAGCTTAAGTCTATTTTAAAAAACAAATGACCTACAGTAGAATATTGAGAGTTTCACTAAATGGAGTTTGTACTGTTGTTTAGCAACAAGTAACAAGCCTTATATTTTCACTTCAATAGTATTTTGAAGTACCTGGCAAATTGGTAGGTGAGCCAAGCCGTGTGAGCTTAGTATTATGCAATGGGAAGGTTCTAGTACTTTGCGGGCCACGACGCTTGGAAACGAAGCTCCACCGCCGACACGTATCACTTTGGCCTTTTGATGAAAATACGAAGTTCCTTTGCTTTGTGGAACGTGGGATATCCTCGGACACATTTCAAGCGGCACTTTGGATGAGAGAGCATCTCGTGGGTCCGCGATACTCCGGTGAAAGGTGACATGAACCATCAAGTCTTTTAGAAGTCAATCAATTATAGATTTAGCTTGGAGTAAGTATATAGAAAAGCTGTCAATATTAATATTTTTGATTAATTTGGTTTAGAGACATCATATAATTTACTGTACTTGAGAGTCACACCACATAGATGCAAATGTGCTTTATATAGTTGTTCAATTTGGTGCTCTTTGGTTTTATGAATCACAATACTATATAGATGAGAATACATCATGAGTTCATTACATAAATTTTGGTTGAATCACCATGTCGATACCCTGGAAACAGGTATCCCAGACCCCTTGCTTAACAAACTAAAGCCCCGCAGGATCAGCATCTTGAACCCTCCGA
This sequence comes from Bothriochloa decipiens, assembly GCA_023333625.1. NCBI lineage: Eukaryota > Viridiplantae > Streptophyta > Magnoliopsida > Poales > Poaceae > Bothriochloa > Bothriochloa decipiens. The sequence continues at coordinate 31,333,396 of CM041634.1, forward strand.
TAAACTCCCGCGCTAAAGGCCTATAGGCTGAGACGTATCGGACTGACCCGCGAACGAACAACGACGGCCCAAAACCGAGGCCTGCTCGAGAGGCTACCGAACGGACCAGTACTGTTCATCAGTGAAAACTGCCGAACGGACTAGTACTGTATGCGCGAGGGTACGATTCGAGCTACCCCTCGAGGACGGAACTTCGTCCAGCGAACGAACCGGCCCTCGAGGACGTAACTTCGTCCAGCGAACGAGCCGGCCCTCGAGGACGTAACTTCGCCCAGCGAACGAGCTACCCCTCGAGGACGGAACTTCGTCCAGCAAACGAGCCCCCCCTCGAGGACGGAACTTAGCCTGGGCGAATGGTCGGCCCTCGAGGGCAGCGCACCCCTCGGCCACCAACTCCCCCGTATGAATCCGCGCGCATTTAATGCGATCTATCTACCCCCGCCTAACCGCATGGCCACAGTTACGGTAACAGTCACAGGCGTGGCGGTCAAATCTACTTTTACTGCCCATGCCCCGGAATCCCGCATGTCATATCACGCTGTTGCGCCATACCGAGCGCTGTGCCACGACCCGTACCGTCTCGAGACATATAAACTAACCTGTTTACCGTGTTTTCCGGGATTCGATCTTATCCAGCGAAGCTCGACCACCTCGGCACGACCCCCTCGGCTCCGGCCAGGACCCTCGACCGTCACCCCTCGACTTCACCGAGCGTACCCTCGAGCTAAACTTCAACAACTCCCGATGCGACGGATGCAGGACCTCCCATACCGGCGTACATCGCTACAGCAGCATCGACATGATCGGCCTCAACGTCGTACGTCATCAGCGTCATGTAAACTCGAAATACATGTACACCTGCGCCCCTCCTTCGTCTATAAAAGGAGGCGCCAGGGCGTTAGAGAAAAGGGGACCGGACTCAGAGATAGAGGATCTGGAGCATAGAAACATTAAGTCCCCAGATCACTGAACGACACCGTGAGCCTGTGGAGGTCGAGAGCAAGGCGCCCGCACGCCCCAACTCCGCCTTTCACTCCTCACACCAGCTTGTATCCGCCCCTGTACAAGCACTTAGGTGCAAGATAATACAAATCTTCTCCCCCCGCTGGACGTAGGGCCCTTCTTTGCCCGAACCAGGATAAATCGCTGTGTCATTCTTGCAACACCCACCGGATTAGGGAGCACGCGGACACGATATTACTCGTTGGTGTTAGCCCCTCGAGGGTCAGAACACCGACACACCACACTTCTCATGTTTAGTTTATAAGGTGAACCGAATAAAAAGCAGGGGGTGGAAAGATGATAAAGAATCCAATTCCTCAAAACCAAACACACAATCGACAAACACAAACGGGGTATTGGATCGAGACATGCACTTGCCGGAGCCCACCCCGCCGCCACCCCCTCCTCCGCCCCCTCCGCCGCCTCCGCCGCCACCCTGCCTCCTCCTTCTCCTCCACCACCACCACCACCCCCCTCCTTCCTCCTCCACCCCCCATGCCGCCGCCTCCCTCATCTCCGCCTCCCTCCCACCCCCCACCTCCTCCTCCAGTAGCTCCCTCCCAAGCCGCACCACCAGCCAGCAATGGACCCCCTCCCGCGTCGCTGGCCCAGTCTCGGGGGTCTGCTCAACCTCACCTTCAAGCCGACGCCTCCTCCCGCCGACATCGGACGACGACCTCGACCATGCTGGGACAAATCCTCCAAAATAAGATCCTGGAAGAGCTTTACACCACCATCGCTCCCAACGTCGTTGCTCCATCGCTAGCTCCGTCTCCCATCTGGGTAACCCCTCCATCCCGCGATCCCAAATAAAACCTGAGTTTTATGAAGAATGCTTTGAACCGAACTCTTGCCGGTCTCGGTCGCCTGTCTGTTTCGCGTGTTGCCTCGGGCGTTTTCAAAACTTTCGTTTCAAACCAAAATGTTGCGAAAATTCTTGTGGTTATCGATGCCACCAATCTGGGCTCCTCGTGCATCTTCTTCCATTCCTCTCTCGCTGCCGCCATGGGGGTTTTCCTAAAACTTCCCGTTGAGCTTGAGGTTGAAGATGACTTCAATTCGGTGGTTGGCCCTACTCCGGTTCCCAAGGAAGCTTTGACTCGCGCCCCCCTGGCGGACCCACAAAGTCTGGTTCTGCGGGCAAAATCCTCCCCCAGATACGTTTGGGCACTGTGCCTCTGTGCCTCCTAGCTTCGGCTGACGCTCGGCCTGTCCATCCCTCTGTGCCGCCGCGGACGGGTTCATTGCTGCGTCTTGTCACCGCGGGTAAGGCAGCTGGCATTTACCCCGTCCTTAATGCCCAGCATCCGAGCCTGGCCTCCCCACGTCGCTCGTATAGGGACGTGGCTTTAACTCCCCCTCACCCTCCTCCTCCGGTGCCCCCCAAAACCCCTAGACCCTTTTCTACTCCCAAAGGTTGCTTCCGGTGCCTAGCCTTAGACCACACCGTCAAGGATTGTCGCGATCCTGTCCGCTGCACCGCTTATCTCGGCAACGGCCACCGTTTCCTCGACTGTCCCATGGGCATGTGCAAGTTTTTCTACCGTCGGCGCCGCTCGCGGGCTGCTCCGACCCCCAACGTTTCTGCCTCGGCGAGCTACGCCCCCCAGTTTATGATTCCGTCGTCGAGCTCGGCGACCGCGCTTCCTGCCGACAAGTTCATGCTCGGGGCATTGGGCAAGGATGTGCTCCCCCAACCGTCCTCTCCGCCGTTCATGGGTCGGTCCTCCCGCTCCCCTCCAATGGCGGTCTCCCCAACCCGCACCGCGGCGGTGCCTCGTCTTCCTCCGGCACCTCCTAGCGACGACGACGGGAACGACATCCATCCCTTTTCCGATGCGGTGCCCTCAAGCGAGGAAGATGGCGAGGAGGAGGTGGACAGCGACGCATTCGACGATTCCGCCTCGGACTTCTCCTGGGAAGGCCGGGCCATCTCCTGCGATGCCTGGGTCTCCCCGGGCCGCCCGGAGCTGGCGGCGCGCCTCCTCTACGCCTTCATTGACCCTCCGGTCCCGGTGCCTGAGGTCTCTGCCTACCTCCGTGCGGCTCTGGCTACGGTGGCACCCCACATGGCGGTTGATCTGCTGCCTGCCTCCATGGGGGCCATGGTCTGTCGCTGCCCGTCTGAGGCGGATAGGGACGCCCTCCGTGCCAGCGCTCCTGTTGCTCACGATGGGTCGCTGCTGACCCTTTTGCGCCCTGACGAAACTCCAAATCGCTTCTACAGGATCCCCCAGTGGCTTGCCTACGGCATGGTCACCTGCTACCCTGACGAACACCGGTATGAAAGCAAGATCAAGGAGTCCTTTTCTAGCTTTTCCAATGTTGCAAAGATCGACACTGCCTGCCTCACGGGGAACAACCTCGGCCCTCTGCGGCTTCTTCTGGAAGTCAACGAGCGCCTGGAGATCCCCTTCGAGGTTCGGATGTCGGCTTCTGATGGCATCGGTCGGGAAGGCGCCGTCGCTCGGGTGTTGCCCATCCGCGCGTGGCGCCGCAGCGACCAGCTCGACGACGACGGGAACTGGATGCCCTTCTTCCGCAACCCCCTCCGGGTCCGACGCTGGGCCCTCAGCTCGGCCCCTCGGGCCCCGTCAGCCGGCAACAGCAGCGCCTCCCCCCTCAACACCCAGCGAACAGGCTTTTCCCTCCTCGCAGCAGCCTGGCGACCGGGAACGACGAAGCCGTTCTGGGGTTGGCATTTGCGTTGGCTCGCCTTATGATCCCTCTGGCTTCCTCGAGCGTGGGTCTTCTGGCCCCGGCTTCTCCTGATAGCCCGGCGAGGGAGTCCCCGACTCTGGGCTCACCGGCAAGGTCATCCTCTGCCTTCAGTATCGACACTCAGGGGACCCAATCGGCCGCCATCGTGCCGGTTGGCTCTCCTAGCCCCGGGTCGGAGTCTGCCAGGACGTCCTCGGCGCTCAGCTTCGGCAGCGTCGACTCGGCTGGCGCCGACGATGTCCCTCCGCCTACACCGCAGTTTCGTCCCCGGCTTCGGTCTGGTCGTGCGCCTCGCGCGCCTCCGGCTCAGGTGCCCCAGCGTCACAGCTCGCGCCTGGCTGCCAGGGCGGCCGCTGTGGGTGGCGTCCATCAGGACTCCACTGCTACGGCTGTTAGGCGCAAGGCGCTACTCAACTCCCTTTCCAGCTGCTCGGCAAAGCTCAAAAAGCACGTTAACAAGAAGAACCTCCTGACCCACAACAAGCTTCCGCTCTGTGCCTCTGACATCCGCAAGCTTGTGGACGCGGCTGGCATTGCTTGCTTCAGCAACGTTGCGGTTGATGTGGTGCCCAGCAATTTCGCATGAGTGCTGCATCCCAACCTTCCCTTGCAGCTCCCGGTGCTGCGTGTATCCGTTTCCTCTTTTTTTCCTTGTTGTTGTTGTTTCAGTCTTTCTGTTCCTGCTTTCCTGTGGTGTAACCGACTTGTTTTAAAATGAGTATTTCAAATCAAAATTTCCTTGTTTTATCTTGGAACACGCGCGGTCTAGGCGACTATGACAAGTGTATTATTGTTCGTGATGCAATCAAAGCAGATAGCCCTTCGGTGGCTTGTCTTCAGGAATCTAAACTCTCTGAAATCTCCACCTTCAAAGAAAAAACCTTCCTCCCCACAAATTTAGCGGACAACTTCATTTTTTTTACCATCTGATAGTGCTCGAGGTGGAATTGTCACTGCTTGGGACCGTTCCCTTTGGTCCATGTCCAACTCTATTCCTCTTCGCTTCTCCCTAACCACCACTCTCTCCTCCATGATTTCTGACTGTGACTTCACGCTTTCTAATGTGTATGGCCCTGCAGAGCATCGTCACTCTCCCTCTTTCCTTGCCGAACTCCTCTCCCTTCTCCCGATGGTCTCCGGGCCGTGGGTGATCATTGGCGATTTCAACTTAATCCGGTCCCCCGACGACAAAAACAACTCCAACCTTAATCTCAGCCTCATGGATTCTTTTAACCTTACTCTGGACCAGATCGGCGCTATGGAGATCCCCTTGCTTGGGCGCGCCTTCACCTGGTCGAACCACCAGCCTTCCCCTATTTTGGCGCGTCTTGACAGAGCCTTTGTCAACCTTGATCACTCCCTTGCCTTCCCCAACACTTCCCTCTCTCCGCTACCCAAACCCACTTCCGACCACTCACCCATCCTCCTGACCATGTCCTCGTTCATCCCAAAATCCAATGTTCCGTTTCGAAAACTCTTGGCTCCACAACAGAACCTTCCTTCCTTCAGTTCTCCCAGCATGGTTGCAGGCTCCGTCTTGTCCGGATGCGGCAGGCAAGCTGGCTGCGTGCCTCAAGGTGACGAGAGCAGCCTCTAAAACTTGGTCATGGCGTAACAGGGCGCCTCCTCAACTTATCCCCAATTGCAAATTTATTATTGAGCTACTGGACTATTATGAGGAACAACGTGTTCTTTCTCCCCATGAGTTTCAGGTTCGAATCATGTGCAAGCAGCAGCTAGCACAAGCTATCAAGGAAAGAGAAGCTTACTGGAAACAGAGAAGTAAATTTAGGGCTATTAGAGAAGCTGATGCAAACACGGCCTTCCACCACGCTCAGGCCACAGCCAAGCACAGAGGAAACAAAATTCGTGTGGTTGAGTGTGGTGGGCAACATGTCACTAACCACGATGGAAAAATGACTGCGCTCACTAGATTCTTCTCAGCTATCATTGGTCAGCCAGGAAGCTCTATATGGCTTCTTGATGCCCATGACCTGTACAGCGATGCCAGTACCTCGTCCAAGGCTCTTACTGCGCCTTTCACAAAAGATGAAGTCAAAGCCGCACTTCACTCAATGAACCGCAACAACTCTCCTGGACCTGATGGGTTTGGGCCATCCTTCTACATGGTGGCTTGGAGCTCCATCTGGAACCAAGTCATGCAGTTCGCCCATGCTTTCCACAGCCAGTCAGTTCAGCTTGAGCGTATCAACCGGTCATACATGGTGCTGATCCCCAAGAAGCCGGGTGCTATTGCCGTCGATGCTTTCCGACCAATTTGTTTACAGAATTGTTCAGTCAAGATTGTGGCCAAGATGCTTACAATGAGACTGCAGAAAGAGATCGGCAACCTCATTGACCTCAACCAAACAGGCTTTCTCCATGGCAGATCAATTTCGGAGACCTCTGTTTTTGCTGCAGAGGTTGTCCAAGCGTGCAGCAAACGTCGATCTTCAACTCTTGTGCTCAAACTTGACTTTGCCAAGGCCTTCGACACGGTTAATTGGGATGGGTTGGACTACATCACGGCGGCAAGGGGGTTCTGTGCAGTATGGAGGAAGTGGATGCGCTCGCTTCTGCAAACTTCAAAATCTGCTATCCTTCTAAATGGGGTGTCAGGACCGTGGATCAATTGCAAGCGTGGCCTAAGACAGGGCGACCCCCTTTCACCGTACCTCTTCCTCGTGGCTGACACTCTTCAGGCAATGATCAAAAACAAGGCCGCTCAGATTAGGCACCTACTTATTGCAGATTCTGGATGTGTTAGTACAACTTATCTTATTTTAAAAGTTTCTTCTAACATTCGCTGCTGCGAAGTCATTGATGATTGCCTCAATATTAATTTCATCTAATAATTTCTTCTTGATGCATAAAGTTGCCAACCCATTTAATCTTTCTTGGGATTACGGACCTCAAATAATTCTTCAATAATTTCAGCTTCGAAAAAGTCCTTTCAGCTGAGGCACAGACACAGGCATAGTGAATAGGATCCGATAAGCAATAGAAATATTAGGATAACAATCGGCTTCTGTGACAAACTCAAAAATCTCCATAGCAGACATTGGCTTATCTGGCCAAGTAGATTGCTTAACAGCTAACTTAGAAATCATGTCATTTACATCAACATCTGATGAACCATTTGAAGAGAAAGTTTTTGCAAATTTATTGCAATGGTTTCTTCGACCAGCAGCATCCAATGCCTTCAAGGATGTGGAATTCATTAGAAATCCAAATTTTTTATTGAATGACTCTAAATCTGCACTTCAATGAACTGATTGCCATATCAACCATAACCAAAAAATAAAAAGCTTTAAAATCCTTCTCAGCTTGCAAAATGGCTTCATTGCATTCAGTTTTATCAAATTGTTTCTTCCTAACAGAAACATGCTTTGGTGGAAAGGATGTCTTTACTCCCATTTCAAGTGCAATTTCTATGGCAGCAACCACACTGTCAGCAAAACTAGTATTTCTATAGTTCTGAAAGTAAGTCACCATGCCTTCAATATGCTGCAATGTAGAATCAATGCACATGGATGGTGATGCAACTTCTTACTGACAATATTTATGAAGTATAAAATGTCATGCCAAATAACCATACCAAGTATGAACTCAAAGCTATCAAGCACTTTATATAAATTTTTTGCATCACTTCTATCCTTTGCTTCAGCATCTGGATCCTTACTTAGCCACAACAACGTTGACCTTAGTTGTGGAGCTTGATATCTAATTGCTCTGACACTTTTGATGCAACTCTCCCAATGAGTATTGCTCAATGATTTCACGGTCAAATCTGGAACATGTTCAAGCAAAACATTCCATCTTTTGGTAGAATTTGCAAATAATACATATATCCTCTGCATAATTCTAAAGAATGTAATAGCTTTACTGCATGATTTAGCCATATCACAAAGAGTCAGATTGAGACTGTGGCATGCACATGGCATATACAAAGCTCTTCGATTTATCTCACGCAAACGATTTTGTACCCCCTTATTTTTTCCTTTCATATTAGAGCCATTGTCATAACCTTGTCCTCTAATATCATCAACATTAAGACCAAATGATTTGATGGAGTCAACTAATACATTGAAAAGTCCCAAGCCAGACGTGTCATCTACTTTCAAGAAACCAAGAAAGTACTCCCCAACTTTTATTGTACCATCAGACATATCAACACATCGAACCAACAAACTCATTTGTTCTTGGTGAATCACATCTAGGGTACAATCAAGAATAACTGAGAAATATTTGGCCTCTTTAACAATCTTTATGATGGAGTTTGTAATGCTAGAAGCCATGAGCGAAATCAACTCATTCTGAATTTGATGACTAAGATAATGATATTGCAACTCTTTCTTTTGAATGCGTCTAAGGTGGTCTTGCATTACCAAGTCAAATTCAGCAACCATCTCACAAGCAGCTAAGAAATTACCATTCACATCATTGTAAAGTTGCTCACTAGATCCTTTGAAAGCTAAACTGCGTTTACCAAGAAACCTGATAATGGCAACAATTCTTATTAGAACTAGCCTTATGCGTTCTTTCTACTTTGTGATTTGATGCTGCAGCTCCTTATCAATTGTTTCATGTTTGCTTAATCTTACTCTCAATTCATTCCAAGAGTTCATGTTGGTCATATGATCCACACTAACTTCATGATCTTTTAGTCTGTCACTAACATGACTCCAATCACTAAACCCATCATGCCCTAATGAACTCTTGCAGTTGATAGAACAAACAACTTACAACAAAAGCAAAACACTCTGTCAACACTTTTTGAATAGACAAACCATTTCCTATCACGTACCTCTCCATTGCTCATTCTTCTAGACTAATGAGTGTATGCAAAATGCCTTGATCTTATATCCATAGGAAACACAATATTTTGTTCTCTTATAGGCCCCTTCTCCACTAATATGTCCCTTGATTTGTTATCAAGATTACCCCAATTTACTAGATCATATATGTCAATAGTATGAACTGGTTCTTCTTCATCAACACGAGTAGATTCCATTGTAGGAGAATTAAATACGGGCTCATGATCACTCACATTTACATCATCTGTGTTGATGCCAACATTTTCTTCTATAGGGTCTTCATCTTCTGGATGTATATGTTCCTCCATAGGAACTATTGCCCACTCATCTGGATTCGTTGTAGTGCTTCTAGTGCTCTTAAAAATTTTATCAAGAGCTCCTCTTTTTGATTCTTTAGCCTCCTCTAATCTTTTCCTTTTTTTTATTTTCTCACTTCCAGATGCATGCTTTTTCAGCAACATGAGTTCACTGTAACTTTAGAAAAAGTAACAAATAATTAAATAAAATTATGTCATTCTAATTTCTAAACCTAAATCAGCCGACAATAAGATAGAGGGCAAGAGCAGTTTTGTACCTCTGATATGGATGCAGGCCGGCGGCCGCTCGTGCAGACTACAGTCGTACTCGCACGGGACGGGATCGAGGATCGTCGACGGCCGATCACTAGCAGGAAGTCGTGGCAGGTGGCGTAAGGGCACGCAGGCAGGGTCACGAAGAGTCGCGATCTCGCGGACGCCGCGAAACTTGCGAAGCTGAATCGATTGGACGTGTACGATGGCTTGCTTTCTGCCTTTGTTCTTGGGCTATACCCTGTACGCTGAATACCTACTACTACTACGTATATGGGGCTAGGCCCCCAAGCCTCAGGGGCCCAGTTCGGCCGCTCCGTAGGCACTGCCCCAGGGCCGGGCCTGAGCAGGGCCAGAATCCTCGTAGCCGGCAAAGAATGGCAGCATGCAGAAGAACACCACCGGCGGTACAAAGAATACGAGGAGCATCAGGATACCATGTAGGTTCTCGAGATTGTGCTCCCAACTAGTGAGGATGGACCAGATCAAGAATAGGATGAAGGCTGTAAGCAGCTGCAGCAGTGGATCCTGCATCCATCGTCGCGTATACATAGCAGATGAGAAAAGCTGTCTTCAGCACTCAATCAGTCGATCGATCAGCAGAAGTCGTGAAGATTAGATGAACGAAACTTACGCAGAAAACCTTGCCCAGGTGTAGCCATAGAAGTAGCAGGGGTATTGGATCGTCCTCTTGGCCACAGGCGTGGCTGCCTTCGGATTCTCGTCTGTCACGCCCCGACGAGCTCCCACGGCGGTCTTTCTCGGTGTCGGCGCCGTGTCTATGGCGTACCTACCGACCTTCAAAGGGTCAAAACCAGGGTTCTGTGTTGATCAGTTGCCAGGTCGCTGAAACATCCTCAATTTTCCACAAAGGGAGAATGCACAGAATGGCGAATAATATAATAGCTTGAAGCCTCAAACCATCTCAGTATCTTGCAGCAGTCGATACAGGATCCATACATCGAATAAAAGAGTACAATTAGGGGGAATTACATAAATAGTTTGCCGTCACACTGGCGGAATCATCAGAGTAGCAGCAGCCTCTGGAACAGCTGCGAAAGGCGGAAGTACTATAAATCTCCAAAAGAAGCCTGAGCGTAGGAACGAGACGTCTACTCCTCCTCATCGTCATAGTCGTAGTTGCGCTCACCTGCTAAATAATTTTTAGTACGGTTTGTACTGGCCACATCTCCCACCCTATGCTTTGCTTTTGCTATGAGTATTTGGTGAGATGCAAAGGATGTAATCAATTCGACCTAATATGTGGCTGTAGTTTCCTATGCAAACAGTGACTAATATTATATAATATAATTCATCAAGTTTTTAACCCATCTCATCCACATATCCACCCCATTCCATCACCATCACACACATCTCACCCTCTCACACTCAGTCGACAGGTCCAACTCCCTCTCGGAGCCTGTCTCAGCGGCTCACAGCCGGAAGGGTAACACCAGGGGAAGAATAGAAGGACTCCTCTCACTACTCCCGAGAAGCGTGGGTCTTAGGAAAAAGCCATACCAGTGGCTCGCGGACTATATATATAGATTTATAAACTCTGCAGAGCGTGTACTCCCATAACCACAAGATCACTATCATCGGCAGTGCCCCGCCTAAGCTGATTCCGGCTGCTTTCTAACCGGTGCGATGCCACCCTATCACTCAGTACTAAGACATCCCGGATAGGTACCACCGGCACACTGAGACTGTGAGACATAGTACCGGGCCCCCGTGGTCACTATGCTGTCTAAGGAGGGTGTGGGTCTCCACGCCCGTACCTCCCGACACTATCTGCTAACAACCTAGTAGTAGTGGCACCGTCCTAGCTAGTCAGACATCTCTCCCACCCATACAAGAGCGAGTGGTGAGCACGTAAGTCCCAAGGTTCCGGTCCTCAAGAGATATCAGGACCTAGGGGGATCAGACAGGATTATCTTCCCTTAGGGACTACAACAGTCCGTGCTACAACAACACCTCCTACCCGGGGCTTCGCTCCACGAAGGTTCTCATCCCCGGGATCTCCTTATACCTCACAATGTGCCCGCCACAAGCACCTCACATGGGAATACCCAGATCACATTCCCCGGCAAGACTCGCCCACATGGCTCGTCGTAGAATCCTGTCCGATCGACTCAACCCTCACCACACACCCAAGACGCACGCAGCACTCTCCCCGAGTAAAAGTGGCACCACGTGCCTTAACCTTATAACCATACTCTCCACCACGCATCATCACACAGATATAAGCGTAGTAGAAGTAAAGCATCATAAGTAAAATAAGCAAGCGTCTAGCCTATCAGCAGGTGTGCAGGAGTGAGGTTACGACAAGGTAAAGGCTCATCAAGCAGTTCTACCATGCAACCTATCATCAGGTGATATTCATAATTAAAGCACTAGCAACTAGATATTATGCCATGCGTAATAGGATCTACGAGGTTGGGTGGGGTGTGGCACCTGCAAAGTCATCACCGAGCTCCTCCTCGTACTTGTAGTCGTCCTCCTCAAGCTGATCCTCCTCTGAAACGAGACATAATAGCCGCGTTAGCGGCTCCTATAGAGTCAACACAAAGAAGCAATAAAATTCAATGACTCCAAATAAACTCATACACAAGCCTATGACGTAGAGCTCATTTTTATAAAAATTTGGACACTTGGTTCATATTTTTCAGAGTTCGTATGAAGAAGTTATGAATTTTCGAAGTTTATTCTATTTTCTGAAAAAGAAAAAGGGCGGATTAACCAGAGGCTGACACGTGGCGGCTTCTGATTGGGCCACGTGGCGTGCGGCACAGTGCAGCTGTAGCTGTGCTGATGTCATGCTGACGTCAGCACTGACGCGGGGTCTGGCGGCTGGATGACGTCATGCTGACGTCAGCACTGACGGGAACCCAGTTAGTGGCTGACAGGTGGGGCCCACGGGTCTGGTCACTGACAGGTGGGCTAGGTCAACGGTCAATGTCGACCGGGCCTCGACCGGGCCTCAGCGGGCTTGGGCAGGGCTAGATCTGGGCCGGGGGGTGTGTCTGTGTCGTGGCGTCCCTGGGTGGTGGGACCCATTTGCTGTCATGGGTCCGTGTGGGACCCAGTGGGGCCCGGGCGTCCATTTTCTGTCATACAGTATTAATTTCAGGAAACATTTTTATTATTATTATTATTATTATTATTATTATTATTATTATATGCTGGCAGTGGAGATTCCCATCGTCCACTTGGTCGAGCCCCTGTGTCCAGCGACTAAAATAACACCTGCTGAGGTAATCACGGTCGAAAGGTCCACTCATCAATGTATCGTGTGATTCACTGGGCGTAAAAGCTTTGATGATCACCAAGCATATTTTGGTCAGCTTTGCGGCGGTATGTGCAACGAAATTGTAGTTTTTTTTTTCTATGTGGCGCTCTTCCCAAGCGTCAAATTTTGTAGCTACATTGATTTTTCTGGTATTTTTCGAAAAAATAGTTCTAAAAAATGCATCTCAGCTTTTTTTTTATATATAGTGTGGGGAAGGGGAGTCTTAGTTTCTGACGATTTGAAACACATAGTGGGAAATTTTACGAAATCCGTAAGGTATAAAAGCCTTCTGTAATGGAGTTTACTAAGCCACGCATCAGGCACGGGAGAAGAGAGAGATCATCGAATATCTTTGGGAACTCATTTCTTATTAGTGATTTAGTGTCGTTAGATTGTGAGAAGCTAACTTGCAAGAAGTCTTTGTAAAAATTGTACTTAATGAACCCGTATTAACTATATTTTACAAAAGATTTGTTACAATCCATTAGGGGTTGGTTAATGTCTGCTAGCTAACAATAAGCTATTAGTTTGGTAGCTAGGCTATGGCCGTTTTTGGATCCATTAGTTCGTACTAGCTGGTATGTCTAGCTGCAATTAGCTTGTTTTGCACAACTAGTAAGATTGTTATGCGTATTAGCTAACAATTAGCTAGATTGTTAGTTAGACCTGCAGGATCCAAAAGGAGTACTTAATTATTAGCAGCTAATTATTCACTTTATCCCTAAATATGACCTAAATTGTAGTTGGAATTGTTTAGAATGCTCACGTTGTCATTTTTATTTGGCTAGGTATTTGTGAGATGAGAAGATAGTGTTATGAGGTCCAAACAAAATCTTAGTGAACATTTTCTATAGTACAGGTTGTTATTAGTCCTCCGAATGCCAATTAGGTCACTAGCAGCCTTAGATGTGCATTATACTACTTGTCCATTCCATACTATAAAATGTTTTGGTTTTTTAAATAACATTTTCCAAGTATATAGTGTATCTACTAGAAAAGCTATATAAATTAAAATGGAGGGAGCAAGCCACGGTGACAAACTTTCCCCACCAAATTTTGGCTGTATTTTGTACGCACTGTAAACAATTTGCAGACGCACATGGGCGACACGAAACTAAACGGCGACCTGCACGCAGCAGCTAGCTCGATCCACAGCCACCACAGGGTTGCTAGCTTGCTGTGCTGTTCGCGGCTCTGAATCTCTGATTAATTGGGACTGACGAGGACGAGGACGCGCGAATATCCTCTGGCATCCGTCCGATCCGAGCGCTCGCCTCCCCATGCTGGTGGTGGGCCTTGTGGTCCTCGCCGGCCAAAACGACGACGCGAGCTCGCTGCGGCGCACGGACGCGGGGCGGCGGCAGCTGCTCGCTGCGTCTCCGGCCGGTCTCTCTCGCGCGCACCTCGCACGCAACAGGAACTGAAACTGGGCACGGCGTCGCGGAGCCGCACGGCACGGCCGGTGACGTGGGCGCGCGCGACGTCACGGCGCGCCGTGCACAGGTGCAGAGGCCCTGGACCGGACTCTGGTCGGGCCCGCCTGTCCCAGCGCGGCTGCCCGTTGCAGCGCGCAGCTGGTCCGCATGCGCACGTCGCTGACCCGACCTGGTCGCCGGCTCGACGCGGCGATGCGCAGCAGCGAGTGCGACGCCCCGGCCGGCGCCCGTCCGTCCCGGCCTGTCTAGTTGGCCTCGACGTGGGCCCGATGCATCGAGTATGTCCCACGCGTCAGCGTCATCAGTCCTACGGAACCGGCGGCGGCGCCTCTTGTTCAGTCCTCGCGCGTGGTTCTCGACGTCGGCGGCTTGCGCTCTCTCTCTCTCTCCACCCGACCTTAGTGTGTTCCGGCCACCGCTCTGTCCACACGCTGCCACTGACGTGTGGCCCGACGACGACGGGCTTGACCCCGACTGCCGGTGCCAGGCTTGGTGATGATAAGCCCAAGCTCTTATCGACGAATCAGATGCGGCACGCCGGTACGCCACCGACCCAGCCGCAGTCGTCACGGGTGACGACTTTTTGGTCCCGGCTGCCGCGGCCACGACGGCGACGGCGACGGCGGCCAATCCGGCGCCGGGACGAGGCAACAAGCCACCGTCTTGCTGGCCGTGTCTGTCTGTCCACGTCGTTTTCGTGCTTGTTTTAATGCCCAGCCAATGAGCGCGCGACGACCCTTGGAGCGCCTGGTTGGTGCAGCCGCGCTGACGCCCCTTGGCGCATCTTGACTGTGGGCGGGTGCACGTTGATTATTCCCCCTGCGCGGCGTCGAAGAGCCGCTGATTCCAGAATATTCACCTCTCCTAGCTAGTCTCCTTTGTTTTTTTCAACTCTTCAATCAATTTGTCAAAACTCAAACGGGGCCGGGATGGTTCAGGCTAGCTACGTAAGTCCGACTCACGTTGCATCGTCTTCTCAAGTCGCAAACAAACGCGTCTCAGACCATGCACATGGTGGTACTGTGGACCATGTTTATCCTTAGAAGGTAAATAAATATAGTCCTGGTATTACATCTACGACAGTCAAAACCATATGCGGGGAACCGCTCGAGCCGCCAGCTTTCCCAAATACTCTAGGCCGCTGCGTGCGTGGCTCGACGCCGATTGGTAATGTAGCTCCCTAGTAGCTACCACACTCTAGTTTTACCGAGCAAGTTGCCGGTAAAAAAGCACAATAATTGATGTATCCTATTGTACTGCTAACCTCCTGCATCAAGCAGGACCTGTCCGGCCACGACTATAGAACCGTCGCCTACGTACTATCTCGTGTCGATCGGTAGACCAATAGCTAGAGCTTGCGCAGGGAACGACCTGGCCAGTTTGGCCGCGCCCAAATACCCAGCATACGCGGGGAAACCGCTAGCTCTCGAGTCCTCCAGCTTTCGCAATACTCTAGAGTTTACACGCCACTGCGCGTGCGTGTCTCGACGCCGATTGGCGGATGGCGACAGGCTAGTTTTAGTTTCACCGAGCAAGTTGGTATAGTAGAGAATAGAGATATCCGTCGTTCTCCTGAGCCCGCCCGGCTGCTATAAACAAGTGTTCAGTCTGTGTGACTCGAGAGAGCCTCGATCCTGAATCGGAGTGCACTCGCCGGGGCTGGAATCCGCCAATTGTGACGTCCGTCCCCCGCGGAATCTTGGCGGCCAAGGCAGATTAGTTTAGGCAAAAGCGGTGGCGGCTCGCGACGACGAGAGGGGTCGTCGGGGTAAATAAAAAAGCCGGCGAGGCACCGTGGGCGCGCACTTGGGCGCACCAGAGAAGGGACGGGATCTCGGTGGGCGCACGTGGCGACGGGCCGCTGCGAGCCTGCTATGGGGCTGCGCCGCTATCGCTGTGGTCCAGTCTCTGATGGATGGATATGGATCTGGGAACAATTGAGTTGGTCCGCTAGCTCCCGGACGGGATCGCGGCCAGGTGCATGCGTCAAGTTGCGTTGGTTAGCGGTCGTGAGGCAAAGCGCAGCGAGGTTTCGGGTGGGACATACACACACACACACACACACACACCCCCCACCAAGGATTCAGATCGACATATGCATGGCAAGGTGCAGTGAACCGTGGAAAAGATCAACCCAGCCTCGGTGTATGTATTATTATTAGGCGATAAAATGATGGCTTCCGGACATGGTTAAGGTATACTGCGGGCATGCCATATGGGTGTGTTATTGGTAATCCTAATCCGCTTACTTTACTTGAAATACCAGATCACTGATTTTGCGTATGGGGTGCTGGTCTGAATCTTCTGGAATCTGCATATATATATGGGTTGTGTTCTTACTAGCTATTTGGTTCAAATGTTTTTTTTTTGACAAGAAACATATAGATATATATAACTAGCAGCAACGTGCTGTTTAGACTGATACAGAGTTGAGTTCTACATGCTGTAGAACTTATACAAGGGGGCACTGAGATACATGATGCTCATAAGAGCAACAACAATCTAAAATATTGTGCTGGGCAGAAATCGCAGCTAGTGCCTGACGGGCTAAAACATCTGCACTTGTGTTCATATTTCTACCAATCTTGAAGACGGAGTAGCCTCTGTTTGTTGCCAAGTTACATAAGGTTTGAGTGAACCCTTTGATTCTCCAGTCTGAGGGGTTTGATTGATCTGTTTGGTTGATGAATTGGACCAACTGTTGACAATCTCACAAGAAGCAAATGTTGTTAATGTTGAGCTGATCAGCCGTAGCCGCCGCTAGAGCTAGACTGGCAGCCTCAGCCATCAAGACCGAGGTGCAAGCCATGAGCTGAGCCCTGATGTAGATCGTTTGCGTCGGAGAGGCCTGCACATTAACAAACAGGATGCCCAGACCAGCCGGTCTGGTAGCAGCCATGGTGGAGTGGTCTGGGGAGGTAGATGCATCAACATAGCATCTAATCCCTGGCAACACGGCTGGGAGGGCCATGGTGTATCTGTTCGTCATATTGACCTGTAAATCATAAGTATTCATACCTTGGTGGCCTATAGTAGGCAGTTGTTGTCCAGAAGTCACATTTCGGGGTTGAGGTTGATTTTGTGCAGTTTGCTGACTCTGGTGGTCCACCTGACTTTTTCGGCTCGTTGGACAATCTGCAGAAACACTTGGCATACCTTGAATGTCCTGATGGGCACTTATATTGGCCTGAGTTGGCAGCTGTGCAGTGGTGTCAACATGCATCCATCGCATCATAGCTGCTGTGGCACTATGCACCTACATTGGAGTCGAGTCCAGGACATTCTTTGGAAATGGTTGTCATTTCTTGCTTTCCAAATGAACCACAAGGTGATTAAAATTTTGTTAAGATAATGGACAGGAATGATGTTATTAATAATAGTAAGCAAGGTGGCTTGGATGCCATCCTCCTCCTGAGGCAGAGTATCAGTTCTTACAGAAGGAGTAAAGGAGAACCAAACAGCCCTAGGCAAGTTGCAATGAAAAAACAAATGAGCCTCATTTTCAGTTTGACCACAATAAGAACACTGAGGACCAATGCGGGTAGAGTATCTAGAAGCTCTGTGAGCAGTTGCTAAAACCCTTCTAATAAGCCTCCAAGTGAAGGTTTTAATAATGGGAGGTAGATTTGGTGCCTTCCATACCTTGGTCATGATATTCTTTAGTTGTGATAAGATGCTTCTTGAGCCTTGGGCTGGTAGGTGAATTTGATTTTGGGTTGCCAAATGTCTGTAGATGTTTTTGGTGGTGCAGAGTCCATTCTTTGATGGTGTCCACCTGAGAATATCTGGGTGGTGTTGAGGTACAGTACGTGTTGCCGTTATCTGCTGGACTGCTCGGTCCTGAAAAGTGTTAGTTAAAAGATGCATATCCCAATCTTGAGTATTAGGGATCCAAATGTCAGAAACTTTTGATGGAAGTGGCGTAGTCACAATTGGGTCCAACAGGTGAGAATGGATGGACTTCCAGATAGGACACCAAGGTGTTGACTAGATTGAAGAGTTGCCTGCATGAATTTGGTAAGTGACTTTGTTAACGAGATCCTCTTTTACCTGCAGAAGTGAAGACCAAAAGACTGATTTTGTGGTGGGGTTACTTGCAGTCCAAAAGGATGAATGGGGGTGATATTTTGCCTTTAAAACTGCTGTTAGGAAAGGATTTTTTGAGTTGACAATGTCATAAGCAGTGTGCAAAAGCAAACTTTTGTTGACTATGTGGAGGTCTCGAATTCCTAGACCTCCATTCTCCTTTGATTGACAAATGTTTTCCCAGGACCTGTAAGCTGTAGGATTAGTGGGATCATCTTCCTGTACACCTTCCCACCAAAATCTTCTCATAATAGAGTTAATTTTTTCAATGAAATTCTTGGAGAAGAGGATGCTAGACATGTAATAGACAGGGATTGAGGAGAACCGATTGAATATAAGTAAGATGGCCAACATGATTGATCTTGTTGGCCTTGACGGTGGTCCATTTGGCAAGGAATTTGTTGTAGATGAAGTGATAAGCCCTGTTTTTGTCTTTGTGGCTGAAAATGAGAGGATGTCCAAGGTGCATGGTATTGGGAAGGAGATCAGGCATGGGGAAAATTCCCTTGATATTGGTCCTAGTGATGTTGTCAACATTGTGGCTAAAGTGGATAGAAGATTTGTTAAGATTGGGGATTTGGATAGATCGGTGACAAAAATCATTAAAGATGTTGACAAGAGTGGTTTCCTGGATAGTTGCTGTTCCACATAGGATAAGATCATCAGCAAACAAAAGCGAATGGATAGGAGGGCAATTGGGACCTAAGGTGACACCCTGCAAATTAGCCTCATTCATGGCTTGTTGTAAGGCAAGAGAAAGCTCATTGATAGCAACAATAAAAAGGAATGGAGAGAGGGGACATCCCTGTCGAATACCTTGTTGGGGGTAGAAGTAGGCAGTAGGGTCTCCATTAACAAGAACAGCCATTGCTAGGGTGGTGAAGCATGCTCTCAGGAGTTGTATGAAGTGAGGGTTAAGACCCAGTCTTTGGAGAGCATGAGTGAGGAAGTCCCATCTCAATCTATCAAAAGCTTTAGCCAAATCTATTTTAAGAAGGAATGCTTTGGCCCTCCAAGTCTTTAAAGCAAAGGAATGAATAATTTCCTGCGTGATAATAATGTTAGAAGAGATATGCCTATTTTAATGAAAGCAGCTTAAGCTTGATCAATAAAATTAGAAAGATGAGGCTTAAGCCTATCAGCAAGAGTTTTTGCAATTAATCTGTAAATGACATTACACAAGCTAATAGGCCTAAAATCTTGAGGAATAACAGGCTGCATTTTTTTTGGAATTAAAGTGATATAAATCTGATTGATCTTCTGGTCCACAGTAGCAGTAGAGTAGAAGTCACTTACTAATTTATGAACATCTTGGGCTAAACATGGCCATGCTGACTTGTAGAAGCCGGCATTGAGGCCATCAGGACCAGGAGAAGCATTGTTACGCATACCTTTGATGATAGTATGAAGTTCCTAAATAGTAGGGGAAGAGTTAGTAAAAGAATTAATACCTTGTTCTGCATCTAGTGATTGGGTGGTTGGGACCGCCTCCTGATCAGTCTGTGCGTGGTGGTGGTTTGTTCCTATAGAGTGTAAATATCAGTAGTCTTGAGTGACACCAAAAATGTCTTGATAGTAGTTAAGAAGGGTAGAAGCAATCTGATCAGGGGTAGTAGATTCAAAGCCACAAATAAGCAATGGTGTTCTTTCTATTTCTTTTGACAACAACCTGATGAAAGTAAGCTGTATTTCTGTCCCCTAACTTGCCCCAATTCTTTTTTGCCCTCTGCAAGTGAAATTCCTCATTCTTGTTGAGGATGTCATGATGCTGGGTGGCAAGGTGCTTTTGGACAGTAAAATCTTGCTGGTGGGGCGGTTTGGATTGCTGCTGCAGGAGGAGGTTCTCTATAGTACTAAGTTGGGCAGAGAGGTTGGGCTTTGTTTTTCTCCATTTTTTGAGGTCATAGGCTAAGTATTTGGTTTTTTGGTGAAAGGGCCTGGTAGTAGACTTGATCCAGCTTTCCTTTGTGACATCATTGTAATCCTGCTCCATAGTCCACCAATTCTCAAAGCGAAAAATACGGTTAGTGTGAGGACGATTGGACCGAAGCATAGTAAGAATGGGAGCATGATCGCTACGGAACATAGGAAGATGATATACCGTTGTCCTCGGGTAAGCCATGCACCATTCAACATTTGCCAAACAACGATCTAGCCGCTGGAAAGTCGAGGTAGAACTGAAATGCTTGTTCGTCCACGTGTAGGCCGGTCCACTGTAACCCAAATCCAAAAAGCCACACTGCTTCACATAATCACAAAACATATTAATACGTCTAATATCAGCATTACACGGACCACATTTCTCACTAGCATGCATAAGCTCATTCATGTCACCCATGGCTAAGATAGGGAGGGGGTTATGATTTACAACAAACTGGAGTACCCTGGACCATATAGTAGAGGTGGTTCGATGAAGCGGATCTCCATAGATACAAACCAAGCCAAACTATTCAGAAGTAGTAGTACTACTACACAAGGCTAAAATATAGTGGTGATTACTATCTACTATGGTTATGGCAAATGCATGAGTCCAAAGAAGCCATAACCCCCCTCACTGACCCTGCGAAGGAACTATAAAAGCATTGGATAAGTTAAAATGATTAACAATAGAAGTTCTAGAGATTGAACCGTTTCTAGTCTCAGAAATAAAGCAAACCTGCGCTTTCATCGATGTGACAAGACGCTGGAGGTGCTGCATTGTTGTACTACGCAGGGACCCTCCTGATCCTTGGCAGTTCCAAACCAGTAGGTTCATGGTTCACCCAACGCCCTTGAGGCTGGCGCCCTAGCCTGTGTTAAAGCAATTGTATGCTGTCGAGGAAGGCGTTCACCACCCACCACATCACCCTTGTACAGGTTGAAATTGGGAGAAGTGGAGTCACCCTGTGCTTCCCATTCCAAAACTTTTGCTATTCTTAGCAGACATTCAGTTGTTGTATGAAAGAAGGCACCATAGAAAAGACATATATTGTGCACTTTCTCATAATGAATAAACACTATTACCCTTCCCTCTTTTGAAATTGTCATGAAGACTTTATCAGTAGCAGGGGCGTTGGCATTGACTCTGTTTTTAACAGGAATATATTTGTCATCCCATGTTAAACATGCTGAGTCGAAAGGAACAAAAGCTGAAATCTGACCCAACAAGTTAATTATCTCCCTAACACGCTGAACAGTCATATGAATTTTTGGGAGACCATAAAGCCTAACATTCACTTCTATATGCTAAAAATGATGAACATTAACATCCTGCCTAGGTACATGCAGCTCAAACAACAGATTGTGACGACGACGATGCAAACTAAACCCGTAATAGTTTGGTCTCTGTCAAGCCCGCACCACCACCTAGCCGCCGGCGGCCACTCCAGCCCCCGGCGCCCAGAGCCCCCGCCGCGTCGGTCTTCCCGACCATGCGATGCCACAGATCCGCCTCCCCTCTGCTCTGCCCAAGCACCCCCTTCTCCCGCCCCCTCCCTCTCCCCCGCCGTCGGGTCCCTGCTGCACCCCGCCCCTGCAAGTATCATCCCAGGGTGTGGTCCTCGCCAGATCTCGGCCTCCGAAACCTGGATCTACCTACCTCCTAGCGATGGAGCAGGGACCCGCATCCCACCGCTCCTGGGTGGACGAAATCGAGAAAGAGGAGCTCGCGGGGGGGGGGGGCGACTCGCCGCTCGATCTGGGTCTTAAAGATGACTACGGAGGATGAATCTCCTTCACCGACTCCGAGGCCTCAGATGGTGGGCCGGAGCCGGAATCACCTCATCCGCCGACCGACGCCAAGGGGAAGGCGGTGGCCATTTTGGGCAAACGTCGCCGCCACCGCCATCGTCACCGTCGTCGTCGAGACGCGGAGGTCTTCATGGCCACGGCACGCTGCTCCTACCCACTGATTGAGGGCCCTCGGGAGCTCTCTCGGTGCGGCGGAAAGGGAGGGCAATCCCGGCGGTCCCCGCCCTCCCACCCACCGATCGAGGGCCCATGGGAGCTCTCTCGGTGCGGTGGGGAGGAGGGGCAATCCCGGCAGCCCAGGTCCCCGGCATCGCATCCTCCATGCTTCTCCGGCAACCCAGATGCGGACGGCTTTCTCCTGTCCCAGAGCTACCGCCGTGACTGCAAGCGCCATCCTGCCCGCTAGACGAAACCGGTGCCTCCCCACCTCAACGAAAAATGCTTCAACTGCGGAAGCAAGGACCACCTCCGGAACTAATGCACTGGCCCTTCGAGGTGCCTTAACTGTGGCGGCGAGGATCACCGGCACCGTGACTGCCCCTTCCCTCCAATGCAGCTCCCTGATCTCGGCAAACGTCGTCACTCTCCCGACGCCCCCCTCGTCGCACGAGGCCAAGACAACTGTATAGGTGCACTCATCCTCCTCCAACGAGACTCGGTCTGCGCACTCGGCCTCCACGCCCGAGCCGCCGTCCTGCCGCAACTGTGGCAGCGGCTGCCACCTGGTGGACACTTGCCCTTTTCCTCTGTTGCACGACGTCGACGCAGGCAGCCGACGCCGCTCCCCGTGTGACGCGCCACAGCAGCAGCCGCAACGCCGCGAGGAGCCTCGTCACCACGACGCGCACCGGTGGGGGCGCTCTCCGAACAATGCGCCCCGATGAGGGCGTTCTCCGCATGCGCCATGACTCGACTGCGTGCCGCAGCATGAGGGGCCGCGATGGCATGACGCTACGCGGCAAGACGCTCCCCGAATGGCGCGCCGTGGTCCGACCACGCGCCGCGACGAGACAGGGCACCACGATCACAAGCCGCGCCGCATCAAGATGAGGCCCCGCATCGGGAGCATGGCCTCAACGCAGAACGCGCCCCGGCCGCTCAACTCTGCCACCGGTTGAGGATGCGCCTCCGCCTCCACCTGCACCTGCACCTGAACGTGTGCTTACTATGGAGTCCAACATCAACCTGGAGGCGCCACGAGATGGAGAAGGCATGTGGCCCACGGTGCCGCTTGTTGTGCCTCGCTCTACCGAGCTCGAGGTGGCCGAGCGCAACCTGGGGCTGGCACTACTGGCTGTCGTAGCAGGTACCATGCCCCATGTGTCCCCGGCAATGCTGCGGGCCTACCTCTCTGACTTCCTAGGTATCCACAACGTCTCCGTGCGACGGTATCAACCTCACGACTTCATCGTCAGGTTCTCCAACCTTGATGACCGTGACGCCGTGCTGCACACCAGAGTCCATCAGCCTCCCTTTCAGCTCATCTGGTCTCCTTGGCGACGGCAGTTGCTGGCGAGCGATGATTCATTTCGCTTCAGAGCTCTGGTGGCCATGTCCACTGTTCCGCTACATGCCCGTTCTGAAGCAGTGGCACAGGCGATCCTGGGGCGTGGCTGCGCCTAGATTGAGCTTCCCCTTCCTGGGTCTACACCAGTGGATGACGACCGTGTTTTCTTTGTGTCTACCTGGTGCCGTCACCCATCACTGATTCCAGAGAGGGAGCTGATCTTTATCCCGGAGCCTAATGCCATTACCCCTGGGAACGCTCTGCATCCCCAGGCTGGCGAGGAGGTACTCAACGGCCTGCCTGGACTGACATACAAGGTCAACATAAACATTGTTGAATACCAAGACTGGGGCACCCCCCACCACCCTCTGATGACGAGGGCTACGGGGGAAGAAGAGATGATGATGACTCGGATGACAGTGATCACCACCGCAGGCATCCAGGAGAGTATGTTCCTAAGGGCTTCGACCGACTACCACGCTGCTATCAGCTAACGGCGTTCCACAGCCTGAGAAGCAGGCCCGCAGTGTTCTGCTCAACAAATGGGTGGGGCGTCCTGATGATGCGCCCATCAACGCGCCAGACGAGACCATTGTGGAGGACTTCCACCGTGCTTTCGCGGACGCTGTGCCTTCTGTACGACGTGAGACCATGCGACAGCTGTTCTCCCTACGTGGCTCCCGCTGGGCTGCAAAGGCTCCAGTCACGGATTGAGCTACGTCACTACCTTCTGTCGCCAAACCGTTGCCCCATGAGTACAAACCATATTGCCGTATGGAATGCTCGTGGACTCAACCGCCGCGCGCGTCATAATGTTGTTAGGGACATTGCTGAACAGCAGCATGCGTCCATCGTATGCTTGCAGGAGACCAAGATGGCCGACCTGCCTGTATCTATGAACTCAGAAATTACTGGGGCCTCTTTTGATTATGTTTTTCTTCCTGCTATGGGTGCGTCCAGCGGCGTAGTGACCTCCTGGCACCATGACCTATGGTCGGTCATGTCTGTTTGCACGTGGCGCTTCTCTATCACCACGAGGATGGCGCCAGCCGATGGCCATGGCCCTCCCTGGTGACTCACGAGTGTGTATGGCTCATCCACACGTGCTCCCAAGGCGGCCTTTCTTCAGGAACTCCGTGACGTGCGTGCCAGCTGCCCCGGGCCATTGATGATCTACGGCGACTTCAACATTATCTACAAGGGCAGCGATAAAAACAATGGCCGTCTGCACCGGGGACTTATGCGCAGCTTCCGTGAGGTCATTGAGGAGGTACACCTATCTGACAAATTTTTCACGTGGTCTAATGGCCGTGATCAGCCCACGTTGGAGCCTCTCGATAGGGTGCTCGTCACGGTGGAGTGGCTAGAGCACTACCAGAACCACCACCTTCGGTGCCTCTCTTTCGATTCTTCCGACTTCGCGCCGCTGTTGCTCGTTCTTAATTCTGAACCTTGGGCACGGCCACAGTTCCGTTTTGATGCACACTGGACCAAGATGGACAGGTTCCTGGACACGGTGCGCAACGCCTGGGGGGCCTAATTGGAACGTTGACACCTGTCAGAACCTCGACCAGAAGCTCCGCTCGCTTGCTAGAGCATTAAGGAGCTGGAGAGCTACACACATCGGCAATATTAGACTACAGCTTGTTGCAGCAAGGCTCATCATCTATGAATTTGATGTGGCACAGAAGTCGCGCTACCTCTCTCAGGGCGAGCTGGAGCTGCACCGTGAGCTCAAGGCTCATGTCCTGGGGCTCGCGTCGCTTGCTCGCACGATGGCCCGGCAGCATGCGCGCACCAGACACCTAAAGGATACTTCCACCTGCAGGCTTGTCATCGCCGCCGAAAAAATTATCTGCTCGTCACCAACCACAATGGCCAGACCTTCACGGAGGAGGAGGCTAAGTCCGACATTGTGTTCTCCTACTACAATAATATACTGTACTTGGGAAGCCCTTCCAGCGCCTTCAACGCATCGACTTACAACGACTTAACGAGGCTGTGGCCTAACCTAGAAGGACGATCAAGCCCAATTAGAAGGTGGCCCTCAGCTGTAAGCGAGGAGGACACGAACAATTTTGTATCAAACTCTCTGAACTCATATGAAGAATCCTTCCTCCTTAGACCTACCCGTTCTTCCCCTTTCTCAAGTTTCCCCTACTCCTCTGATCCGATTGCTAACAAATTGGTATCAGATTTATTTTCTGATCCTAGAACTCCCTTCCCATACTCACTATACCAAATTTCAGCACGCACAAGGAGTGATGGATCCTCGACGAAGTTGCTGGTCTGAATTGGCGCTTCGACAAGAAGGACCAGTGCTTCGCTAGTCTAGAGCGTAGCCTGGCCAATCGCTCTGCCACTATCTATTCTCGCCTCGTTGACCTGGTGGCATCTCAAACCACCATCATCGGTGATCTCTCGTGTCACATCGTCGACGATCTCTCGTATCGCATCACCGAGCTGAGGATAACTACTCTGACCGTGAAGCAGAGTTTGCAGGCCGCCTCTCCGAGCTCGAATCTTTCCATGTCGCACACATCAAGGACGAGCGCGATGGGGGTGTCATGACGCTGGAGGCCACCACCATCGAGATCCGTGAGTGGTGATCTAGTGTGGACGGCGTCCTCGATGACATTCGTATCTCCATTGGGAAGCTGGCCAAGTCTACCGACTGTGGGATGTTCGATGAAATGTTGCCAAGAAATTAAATCTTCAACGCGTTCACCTATTAGATCACCCACCGAACCACCCATTGTTGGGCACTGCGTTGAGATGACTACACTGGATATGGGGTCCGGTGCCATTATGACCTGGATCCCTATCCCGGCCAGATTCTATTCATACGGTTCATACTTTGCATGGTGCTCATGATAACCATCCTCTGCTTGCTTCGGATCCTAATTCTCCCCATCACACTACCCATCCTCCTGATCCACCCCACATCTACCACCACATTTCCCTCCACCATAGCTTTCTCTCCATCACGGCCATTAGAGCCACAACACACCAACAATACTAGATGTCTTCCTAAACTTCCCTTCCCAAAATTTGATGGAACACACCCACGCCATTGGCATTCTCTGGTTGAAAAGTACTTTGCCACATATGAAGTCCATCCATCAATCTGGGTCAGTCTCGTTGAACATCACATGGAAGCTGCTATAACTCACTGGTATGAATATCTGTCCTCCCAGTTGCCATCCACACTTGGGCCTCCTTTTGCCAACTACTGCAAGATCATCTTACAGCCTATTCTCCTTCGTCTTAATTGGTGGATCATCTTACTGCCTATTCTCCTTCGTCTGATGCCCTGTTCTTCACCACACGTTTCATAGATGGACTTCGTCATGACATCCTTGCCAATGTTGCTATTCAGTTTCCTCTAAATTTTGATACTACTTGTCATCTCTCCCCAGCTCCTCACAAGGCCGCTTGTGGAGGTGATTGGTCTTCTCCGTTGAAGGCTCTTCCCGGGCCTCGGGTACCTCTACTCTTGCCGGCACCACCACCCAAGGCAGATAAAGCTCTGGTTCATTTGCGCCTGAGGCCTTAGCTCCGGCGGCACCTTCAGACACCACTCTCCGTGATCTCAATGCCTATCATCGCGCCATGGGGCTTTGATTCAAGTGCATGGGCAAGTGGTCCAAGGATCACCGCTGCATGCCTGAGGTGCTGATGGCAGTTGAAGCTATTTGTCAGGATTTTGTTGATGATGACTATGCGACTATCGAAGGTACACCTGAATGTAGCGCTGAGCAACTATGTATGGTGGTCTCCAAGGCTACAATGCAGGGTGTTGTTCATTCACAAGCCATTTAGTTCAAGGACAGCAAGTTAAAGACCGCCTAGTCCGCTTTTGGATTGACTCTAGTAGTTCAGTCTCATTTCTCAGTCTTGAAGTGGCTTGGTAGTAGGCTGCTACTTTTTTTATCCCTTCTCCATCTCAGGTTCTGAGAAACTATCTGATACGTCGCCCCCTAAGATTCAGTTCATCTTCAAGCAGTTTGAACACTTGTTTGAGCCTCCAAAAGAGCTTCCTCATTGTTGATAGTTATTAACACAACCACCTAGATTAGACAGAAGTCTATCCCTGGTAATGGTACTAGGAATAATTGTTGGTATTTGTTAGCATTGGCGGGGTTATCAATCTCAACACTAAAAATATATGGGAACAGTTCTGCAGGATATGAGGGATTCTGCAAGCGCACAGAACTACCGTGCAACACTTCGCCTGCGCTAGTCGAATTTATTTGTTTCCCATAGGAAGGACAGGTGGGTGGATCCTTGGGATGAGTGTGGTGAATTAGTGGGTGAAATATATATGAATGGTAAAAGGGATAACTAAAGATAACTAGGATAACTAAGTTAACCTGAGGGACGAGATCATTGCATAGCTCTAGAGGGCAGGAAAGGTGTAACTACGTAATTAAGAGGCATATGTGCTCCCGATTTAACAAGACAATGCGCAATGAGCCTTACGCTTTAAGAACTAGACCGAACGTGATGGACTACAAAGACTAACATGGCTGTCACCACCTGTTGCTAGCTACCACTCTATCCGGGGGCCTAGCCATATCTGAAGGTGAGTTATAGCCTAAGCACCTCGCTTAATCTATAAGCCTACCATCTCTACTTTAGCTTGAAGCAGCGATACCTTAACTAGACGACAGAGCCGTACTAGATATGAGCAGACTATTACAGAGATAACTTAAAGAACCTATGCCAATAACAAGTGCCTAGTCTCACTACTAATGAATAGAAGTAAGAGTAAGACTTGAATGTAGAGGCGTAAAGTAAATACTTAAATAGTAAGTACTAGAAGTAACATATTTGTATTAAGTAAGAATTGTATAATTAAAAAGAGTAAGTACTAGAAGTAACATATTTGTATTAAGTAAGAATTGTATAATTAAAAAGGAGCTATACCAGACTAAGACTCAGGAAGACTTCCAGACTCCAAGGCCGAAACTCCACCTGACTCTTCTCCTCTTGCTAGCTAGATACGGCTTCTAAGCTATGTCAGGGCTAGAGCTAGCACATTAGAGCAAGAGAGCAACTACTCTAGTGATCTTCTTGATCTTCCACTTGTTCTACTTTTGTTATGCTTCTTCAGGGGCCGAAATGCACCTTTTATAGTAGTAGGGGCACCAGGGGGTACTTGTAGGCGTTGAGGGAGGTCGGTAGCCACTGAGTGGGGGTGGGTGCCTCGAGCATGGGGGCGACTGCCCTCCATTTCCACCACCTCAGCATCCTACGGTGATGGATGGCTTCCCCAAGTCAGTTGCAGGCAGGTGAGTCGGTTTTGCATGTTGGAAGGTCAGTTATGGTGCTCCAAGTGGATGACGGTGGGCTTATGGATCCGTGTCACTTCCATCGTGCGCCATTGGATCAAACCGATGTTATTGGACAGTGATATATCATAAATTAAAAAGAATCAGTAGCAGGTACTGGTGACATATGGCTAGAGCGGCTTACTGGCAGTAATTCGCTGGTGATATATCAGGTACCCATAGGAGTTGAGGCAAGTAGGTGCCCATGTTGGATGAATGTGCTCAGCATGGGACAGAGGAGACAGGATGGAGGACAGGACGATCTGCCTTTGGTACTTCAGTCCATCAATGTCGGTTTAAACCAAAAATTTAGCAGTGAATGTCCATATATCATTGTCAGCTCATGGCTAGAACCATGTATAATTGCCGGTTTTATCCATGAGCCGACGGTGATGTGAACTTTCACTTTCGGATTTTATGGACCCAAATCATTTTTCAGACTTTAAAGCTAAGAACTGGCAGTGAAAAGTTCAGTGTCAGTTTGCTAGAAACCGTCACTGATGGTGTCAGCAATGAATGTTGAATCTATAGTAGTGTGCTCTGCTTCCAACTTCCAACGACCATTGAACATCTCTTTGCTACGTGTATCTTTAGTCGTGTGGCTTGGGTCAAGGTCCTCGGCGTCATGGGACATCTTTCCTACCGCAGCAACAGGATAGTCCTATTTTGTCACCTTTTACCCAAACACTATGACTAAATGAGACTAAATGGGCTTTAGTTCTCTCTAGTCACATTGGAGTGACTAAATGACGACTAAACTATTCCCTATAAAAATTAGACTAAACCATTTAGGTGGGAATAATCCTAAGATTAGTGTGGTGGTTTTTTTGACTAAATTGTACTCTGCTTCCTCTTCATGAAATACGTGAGGACGTGGTCATGAAAAAAAATCTTCTTTTCCATGTTGTTGGAACAATGAAGGTTTTCAGTGGTCCCATGGAAGGAAGCAGAAACGAGCTGAAGGCGACCATTGATAAAATGGAAAAGCTAATTGATGAAGGACACAAGCTTCTTTCTTTGCTGCCAGCCATCAGTGACACTGTCAACAACAGGCCAAACAATATTGTGCGGCCACCCATCAGGACTACTTCAACTCCTCCGGTCGTATTTGGCCGCGATGGGGACCTTGAGATGATAAGAAAAATCCTTCGTGATACACCAACCGATGATGAACCAAGCTCAAGTAGAACAAAGTGTTATTCTGTAATTGGCATACATGGCATTCCAGGTTCAGGGAAGACGACCCTGGCACAGTATGTTTGTGAGCATGAAAGGGAAGGTGATTATTTCGACCTCGTAATGTGGATTCATGTTTCTCAAAATTTCAGTGTGGACACTGTTTTCACTGAGATGTTACAGATTGCATCGGATGGGAGAACAGATGCACCCAATAATCTTGACATGTTGCAAAGGAAACTAGAGAGTGAACTGAAGGGCAAAAGGTTTTTCTTGGTACTGGATGATGTCTGGTACCACAAAGATATCAGTGACCAGAAAGTGGATTTATTACTTTCTCCATTGAAGGCTGGGAAGAGGGGAAGCAAAATCCTGGTAACAAGTCAAACAGCGGAGGCAGCTAGAGCTCTTGGTGCTCGAGACCTAGTTGCAATTTCTGACCTGGATAAGGAGCAGTTCTTCTCAATGTTCATGTATTATGCACTTGATGGTGAAACCATCAGTGACCAGTCATTATTAATAGAGCATGAGTACATTGGAAGAATTATTGCTGGGAAGTTAGGACAATCACCTCTGGCAGCAAGACTGGTAGCTGGACAGTTAAGAAGAAGACTAAATATTGAATTTTGGAGGAGGGTTGCAAACCGTGACTTGTTGAATGATACGATGGGAGATCTTTGGTGGAGTTACCAACAACTTGAAGATAATGTCAAGCAATGTTTTACGTATTGCAGCATGTTCCCCAGAAGATATGAGCTGCAGCGAGATGAGCTAGTGCAGCTGTGGGTGGCAGAAGGCTTTGTAGAGGATATGGAAGATATTGGTCATGACTGCTTCGATGTCTTACTGTCATGCTCATTTATTCAACCAAAAGGAAAGGGTGGTTTCACTAATTTTTTCACTGTCCATGATCTGTTACAGGACTTAGCAGGAAGAGCTGCTGGAAATGACTGTTTTAGAATTGTGAATGGTATGGTGGGTCAAATTCCTCCAGATGTCCGTCACCTTTTTGTTGAATCCTATGATAGAAGTGTGTTCACAGAGCAGATCAGGGAGTTGGGTGCCTTGCGCACTCTCGTGATGTCTTCTTCTGCCAATGAAATGACAGCGCAAGATTTCGAGCAGATGCTCCAGTGTTTAAAGAAGCTGCGGGTGGCACATGTAAGAGTCCAAGGTTTGAACGAGATACCAGCATGCACTGGCGAATTGAAACATCTTCGCTATCTTAGCCTTTTCGGATCCCTGTCCGAGGATACAACTCTGCCACCCACATTTGCCAAACTGTACCATCTGCAGAAGTTCTGTATCCCACCACTCACAAAATTGCACTGTGCCTCCACTAGGGAAATGGCCAACCTTGTCAATTTGCGAGACATGCTCACTTTTTACAGCTTGGAGATTCCATATATAAGGAGGATGCGGCGGCTCCGAACTCTGTTCATCTTCACAGTGAAGAGAGAAAGGGGTTATAAGCTAAGACAAATCGAACACCTGGACAACCTTCGTGGCACCCTACACATCGAAGGACTGGAAAATGTTGACAGCCAGGAGGAAGCTCGTCAGGCCAAGCTAGCTAACAAGGTACATCTCTCAGATCTGGTACTCAGCTGGTGGAGCACCACTGAAAGGACACTGGGAAACCTGGATTTAAATAAGTCAAAGAAAAGAGGTAGGCGCATGCTGGCTCAATTTGGGACTACACGACGGTTTAATAGGCAGTGGTTAGGAAAAGAGAGGACTTGTCAACAGAGGCCAAATCCGCAAGAGGATATCCTTGAGGCCCTGTGTCCGCCATCCCTGATCAAATCACTGATTATCAAGGACTACAGACGATCAAAATACCCGAGTTGGTTGTCTGGAGAACAGGGCAAACTAGAGAACTTGCAGCGTCTAGAGTTACATAGATGCTGTGGAACCCCGAATATTAGCGAATCCTTCAATTATTTAAGGGTGCTTATCATTGCAGGCTGAAATTGGAAGTCCTTGCCTGAGAACATGGAGCTCTTAACATCTCTCGAGGTGCTGACAATCAGTGGGTGCAAACAAATCAGGACTCTAGGAAGATTACCCGAGTCCCTCAAACAACTTACACTAGACAAGTGGCGGGAACCATGTTATCCACTTCCGATTAGTGATTTTCTGGTTAATTTGCGTACCCTGAAGATTTCAGACTGTCGTTGGCACTCTTTGCCTGAGGACATCAAGTGCCTGACATCGCTCGAGGAATTGACTATCCAGGGGTGTGATATGCTCCGGGAACTACCAAGATTACCTCCGTCCCTCAAGAGACTTGAAATTAAATGGTGTGAAAATATCAGAGCTCATTCGTATTGTCTGAAGGTTGTACGTATCCCAGAGAAAATAATAGTTTGGTAAATTCATTATCTACTAGTCCATGACCCCACTTCGACACGGGCTCGGCTTGTAGGTTAAGTCATACTCCGTATTAGACATAGACATAGCCTCTCCGACACAATAGACAATATGGGAGCATATATAAATGCTTTCTTATCTAGTTATCTTATTCTACTTTTAATAGACTTTATATCTACCAATTACTTTATATAAGTTTTTCTATCCCAGTTTATAGTCTTTCCATTTGCATCACACCAACTCCATGATGCATGATGTTTTTGACATAGGTTATTTTTAGAATGATGAAGTCCATTTGATCCTCTGAGTTTGTCGCTTGAGTGTGGAAACCCTGATCAAATCACTGATTATCAAGGACTACAGAGGATCAACATACCCGAGATGGTTGTCTGGAGATTAGGGCAAACTAGAGAACCTGCAGCGTCTAGAGTTACATGGATGCCATGGAACAGCCCCGAACATTAGCAGAGTCGTTCAGGTATTTAAGGGTGCTTGTTTTTTTTTTTGAAGGAAAACAGGAGGGGTTGCACTCGTACTGTGCTTTTTTTGAAATATAGAAAAACAAAGTCTTACAAGAAAGTCTCAAGAAACAAATAAAGAAATAAAGAAAATCTGCAAAATTACACAAAGGCCTCAAGCCATTGGGATAAAATAGAAGTTAAAGAATTCTTGGTCCTAAGATAACTTGGGCGAATTAACGTCTGAAGATTGCCTTACACCTTGGCATCATTTCTAACTGACCAAATGGCCCAAGACATTGTGACTATTATCTCCATAAAGAAGGGCACCTGTAATTGGTTTTTGAAAGAGATCAGGGTACCAAAAGGGTCATTTGGATTCTGAATAATCAACTGAAGTGGTGTTGCCCAGCAGGAGACTGAAAAGGGACAGTCAAGAATCAGATGAACGAGGTCTTCCTCCACAGATGTAGAACAGAGAACACAATTGTAGTTTGGTAGGACCATTCTTTTCCTTCTTAAGAGCTCTCTTGTGCTAAGACGATCTTTGAGAAGGAGCAATAAGAAAAACTTTTCTTTTATTCTGACAACGAGATTTCTAGAGCCCAGAGAAAACCGGATGAGTAGGTTGGTGACCTGTCAGTAGAACATATGCCCTCTTTCAGTGTATAAACTGTCGACCCCCAGATATATGACCAAGAATCATAATTTTCATCAATATTAATTAAGCCCCTCTACAATAGATTAGAGTTGCAGATACTGCTGAAATGCTTCTTTAGAGAGAGGTAAATGAAAGAGCTCATGGAAGTGTTTTGCCTGACATACTTTGTGAACTGTGATAAATTTATCTTAAGCAAATGAAAATAGTTCGGGCATATTATTATTCAAGGAAAAACCATTCTAGGTGTCCAGCCAGAAAAAACAAGATTTACCATCACTGATTGTTGTCAATTGCCATGCCTTTATAATCAGGTGCAAGTTTTTGAATGTCATGCCACCACAAAGAACCCCTACGAGTTGTCGCTGGTAATCTGTCATTTGAGTATCTTACTGACCAAACTAGATTTACCCATGGAATGTCCAATCTGTTATAAAACTTATGTATATTCTTGATCAATAGACTATGGTTCTGACTTCTGAGTCCTTAAGTTGATGAACCATAGTCCTCCATTTTCTTTTGTATCACAGACTAGAGTCTAGGCACCTTTAGGTGGCTTTTTGTTGTTCACATTAGAGCCACGCTAGAGGCAATGCTTTTTGAAATTTGTGAATCTGTTTGACAACTGTCTTCGGGAGGAGGAAGTTGGGCATGGCAAATGTTGGCAGAGCACTAAAAACTCCATTTGTTAGCTGCAATCTTCCAGCTTGGCTTAGACAACTTGAAATGCTAACCAATCTTCTCTCACAACGGTTGACAAGAGGCCAAAATTCAGCAATTGTTGGCTTAGAGAGACTTACCGCCTGTGACCAAGAGGTCCAGGGTTCAAGCCCCAGTCTCTGCACATTTGTACAGGGATGGCTGCTGGCTATTTTTCCTTCCCTAGACCCCGCAGTGCGGAAGCCTATGCACTGGGTACGCCCTTTTTTTTTGGCTTGGAGAGACTTAAAGGTAACCTATATAGGTGAAAGGTAGACTACCTTTGGAGTAGCCAAAGGTTCTGGCTAGCATCTCCAACTTGGTCTCATCCACATTGATTGGAACCATCATGGATTTATGGTAATTCACTTTTAACCCTGTCGATTGTTGGCGGTCCTTATTGCATACTTTTTACCGTCAACTTATAAATAAAATGAATACCAAAATTTAGTTATAAGGCTATTAGTAACCAATTCTATGAGTTTTGGTGTCTCTTAGTGTTTTGCAGGACATACCTAAAAATATGCAGAAAATAACAATTTTGGCTATACGCAAATTGAGTGGAGAAATAATTTAATAATTCATAACAATCTCGAATACTAATTTGGAGTGCACCAATGCAAAGAGCTTATCAAGACGACTATACAAATATCTTTTGTCATGGGCACCACTTGAGGCTTGAAGATATAAAATAAAGTGAATATATACGTGTATATGTGTGGCTTGCACGTCCATTTGGAGTGGCATGTTGGACACGAGCAGCTCCCATGTGGAAATCAACGAAGGAGCATCCTGCCGTCGTGCAGCCCGGCAAGAAAGAGTGCAAGTCGGTCCTAGGCCCAGCCAATACACGAGCACGACATGCATTTGTAGCAGCCAACCGGCATCACAGCCAGACCGGCGTCCAGCAGCAGCCCCTCCAGGCCTTCACGCTCACGGAAGGAAGGAACAGGCCTATGGGCCTGTGCCACGAGGCAAGGTGGGCCCATGTGCAGCAAGCCGCACATCACATGGCGCTGGGAGCCTGGATGCATCTGCCATGGGCTTCACGCAGAGCACAGCCCAGGCAAGTGCCCACAAATGGGCGGTACAAGCAGCCAGCACGTTAGTAGTTTTTAGTACCAAATGAATTAGACAGTGTTGCTTCCCAACGGTACCATCGACCAAATAGAGGGGCACTCTTACACTTGTAACACACACCATAAGGAGCAATTATTCTCACTATTTCAAGATGTAGTACTTGCTAGTTGGAAATTAGGGAGAGATGTAAAGGTTCTGGAGGAGTCTTGGAATTTGGTATATTTCTTTATCTTTTCTCAGTAAGACTTAAGCTTTTTAATATATTATTCTTCTCTATCAAAAAAATATATATTATTCTTCTCTAAATTATTGAATTGTCATTTTGGTTATCTAGTCATGTCTTAGTTCTTTAGCTAAGTTTGGTCAGTGTAGTGGTTCACGCTTTGGCATGGGTTCTCCGTTCGACCGAATGCTCTAGTCGTCATATGTGGCTAGAGTAGTGACCGCTAGCAATTATTCTTCTCTAAACTACCGAATTATCCTTTTGCTTATCTAGTCATGCCTTAGTTCTTTAGCTAAGTTTGATCGGTGTAGTGGTTCATGCTTTGGCATGGGTTCTCCTTTCAACCAAATACTCTAGTCGTCATATGTGGCTAGAGTAGTAACCACTAGCATATCTTGACCTCTCCTGTTGACCTCCCAGCTCAGCTTATCTGCTCTGTTGTCTTATCTAGAGCTCTCCCACTTCTTTACCCTTTGCTTCTCTATGGATAAATACGATACCCTGGAATACTCCTGGGTGAAAGCTACAATGGTATCCGTTCGCTTGTGGATTTCTCTGTATGCGTTAACAAATACCAACATGGATTCTGCAAAAGAATTGAGAAGGGCCATCAAGAAGAACAATTCCCTAGCATCAGCTTTCATAAAGATGAGGGTGTCATCAGAATATTGGAGAATAGGGAAGTCATGATTATGAGGGAGAGGAAATGGGAGAGAAGGTAAACCTATTGCTTAGCTAAGTAGATCATGGTGGAAGTCAACAGCAAGTACAAATAGGAGGGGGGATAGGGGATCCTCCTGCCTCACTCCCCCTTCTGCAATGAAATGTTTTACGTGAAACTCCATTTAGCAGAACTGAAGAAGTGCCAGTACAAAAAATGAGTTTCATTCATCTAATCCATCTCTCATGGAATCTCTTCTTCTCCATGATTTGAAGCATCAACATATGTTCCACTTTATCAAAGGCCTTTTTAAAATCAAGTTTCAGAATAATAATTTCTTTCCTTGATTGGTGACATAGGTGTAAAAATTTCAGAGACCAGGCTAGGCAATCTTGTATGCACCTGTGCTTGATGAAGCCATATTGATTAGTGTGAATCAATCGAGGAAGGTGTAATCGTAACTTGTTGGCCAACAATTTAGTAATGATTTTAATTGATGTGTTCAACAAAGAAATGGACCTGAAGTCATTAACTTTGATGGCATTGTCATGCTTATGAACCAAAGTTATCAAGGAACCATTAATGCTTTGTAAGCAGACATCCCCATTATAGAAATTTTGACAAAGCTTGTAAAATCCCCACATATAATTGGCCAGCACTTTTTAAGAAGATCAGTGTTAAAACCATCAGGACCTGGAGATTTGTCAGATTTGAGAGATCTAACCACATAATCAATCTCCTGAGTAGTAAATGGAGCCGCCAAATCACTTAAATCATGATCTCCCAGAAAGAAATAATCCAAGTTAAAGAGATTAGAATCAAACTCAAAAATCCCCAATCTTTCTTTGAAAGTTTCCCAGATCATGTTAGCTTTGAGTTGGTGATCAAAAACATTAGTGCCATTATCGGACTCTAGACAGGTGATCAGATTCTTTTTGTACTTGATGGTGACTTGAGCATAGAAGAATTTAGTGCTTGCATTGTGACCCAATTAATTTGGCACTCCAAAATGGATGTACCAAAAAGTCAAAACAACTTATAATTTGGAACAACAGAGCACATACTCTATAGTAAAATACATCTGGTGCTCTCTAAACCTAGGTCGGAGACGATGTCATACATATCTGAAAACATTAATTTTTAGGTCCCTAAATTTCTCCTAGGACTACAACGCAGGTCCAAATAGGTTTGACCCGTGGATAAGCCGTCTTGCTAATTCGCGCGCGCGAGAAGCAGAACGAGCGCACACTCTCCGACATGCACCAAAAGTTTCCATTTTTGGCAGAAAAAATCCTGCAACTTTCTATTTTTGGAAAGTTTTCTATTTATAGCAAAGGAAAGGTAAAGTTGCAAATTCAGGCGCATAGTTTTACTCATATATCCAACTTAGAACACATAACTTATGTGAGCTAACATGTTGTAAAGTTAGAAATCTAACTTAGAACGCGTAACTTACGTGATTTAATATGTTGTAAAGATATAAATCTGACTTATAAGGCATAACTTACGTGATTTAGCGTGTTGCAAAGTTAAAAATCTAACTTAGAACACATAACTTATACGTACAATGACTGCGATACAGAAAAGAAAAGTGAAAAAAATCTTCAAAACATATCTAAATGGATCTAGTTTTATTCATCTCGTTGTGTAGAACACGGTCCAGAAATTATAGCAAGTTAAAATAAATATTTTTTTTTCTTTTTCTAGCTTGCATCAGCGCTGACATCAGTGAATGAAAAAGACAGTCACATGCATGCACGGTCCACCTGCTCACAGTCACCGCGCAGCGCGCACCCAGAATGCATGTGAACGCTCGCCAAAAGGGAATCTCTCTAGACTTGTAAGTGTCATCTAAATCTCACACATCCTAAATTGCATATATCCAATTCCTCAAACTTGTTAAAATAGACACACACTAGGTACCTAAACTTGCACAATAATGTCATCTTAATCACTAATTACTAAAACTAGTTCATCAACCCGTGCTATCGCACGGGCTAATTATAACATGAAGAGATATCATTTCTAATTTATTAAAAAGTTAGGTTTAACAACTTTGCCTTATCTCGTTTGCTCATATTCTAACACAATATTTTTATAGATACCACATTCTAATTGAATATAGTTAGTTGTGAAAGACTGCAGTCAATAATTGATTTGATTGATCTGATGTTTCTAATTTTCTGTCCCAATATATTTTCAGTTGTCAAAGAAAACATCTTATTAATAATAATTAGATGTCACGATGGAGTCACTACGTTAATTTTCACTAGACGCGCTATAAAAAAGATAAATTTTCTAAATTCTAACAATAATTAGAACATCTAGCCAAATGTTAACAAATGCATCTATTTTGTTTTTCTAAAATATTACCCACATTTACCATTATGAAAATAACGTAGAATAACCCCTAAAATATACCCACCTCTGCGTTTGCAAAAAATCTAAAACAAATACCAAAGAACTTAAAATTGAACATATGCCATTGTTGGGAAGGTCGATGATAATTATAAATAGTCTACCAAATATATGCAATATAAATAACTTTGAAAAAAACACTCCACTCTTATGCATTGTTTTGTTAGGGAAAATTAAGGTTTTAGATTTTCGTAAAATACCAGCTTTTTATTAATAATAAGGCCCCGTTTGAACTTTTGGAATTGAAACATACTAATACTAATAAGTTATAATTTAGGCACATATTAATTAAGTTGACATGGTTGTATATGAAATATATTTCTATACTATTGTTAGCCATTCAAAGAAAACACACATTCTTAATATAGGGAAGCGAGTGAAGAATGCATTATAAGTTCAAGATAAAAACATACCATGGTTAAATATAGAATCAATTTTCATCTCCCACTCTATTAATTTGAGATAGACTTATATGTGAACTTTGGGAACTTGAGGAATCTAAAATTTCAAGCCAAATAGTCAAATCCATTAAGTAGATTCTATTTCCTCCAAAATGAAAGATCCAAATGGCCCCTAAGAGAATAAAATGCCAATTAGAAATGATATTGCAATTCATGTCTTTCTTCAATATATAAAAGAATAATATATTAGTCCTTTTTAATATTCCTATAGGTGATTATCAATCGGATAGCACGAGTAATGAATGTTATATGAATTTAGCTTTCGGTTCTCATATAGGTAATAAACTGGACAGTTTCAGTATGAATTACGTGGCTATAGATTGAACGATGCTGCAAAGGACATTTAATTAGAGTTAAGCTCATGACGCGATTCAACACACAGAAACGCCTGCTGGGTATATAGGACAGGACGAGCAAGAGAGCATTATTATACGTACACATCGCTTGATACTCATCCACGTCCATGATCCATGCATGTCCACATGGATTAGTTGTTGATGACAGAGGTCGGAGGCCTGGATCGATTTTTTTTTTTAGGAGAAGAGGCCTGGATCGATGAGCTTGTCACGCTCAAGTTTTCTGCATCCGCGTGCGTGCTGATGGGAGTAGGGCAGATAGCTTTAACCACGGAATGCGTTTCGTCTGATCGTCCATGATATTGTGGTACGCCACCTGTTTTAGATCTGGAACAGAATATTAAATATCAAGAAGAAACAGATTGCAAAAGGAGATTAGGCAGCATACGTAGTTAGATGGACTGCAACTAATGCATGGAATCCCACACAGTAACTAACATACCTTTAATCCTTGCGTTCTGGCCGGCTTGGTCGCTTTGCCCCGTGAAACGATCGCCGTCGCTCGGGAGCCGCCCTTGGCTGCATGTCTGGATCCAGATTAAGTAAATGGACATGTGGGTACTCAATCTCGATTGGATGGATTCTGTTAGAGTTGATAGATTGCCTCCATATCATTTATCTAGAAGAATTTGATTTTTATAATAACCAGCCATGCACGCAATACACATATATTTTACTTTATATGATGTCTTGATTTTTATTATAAAATAATAACTAACCATGGACGCAGTACACATATATTTTACTTTATATGACGTCGGAACATTAATAATTTTGCCAGGTCCGTAGTCCAAGGATGGATTTTCTTTAAAAAGATATATTTATCTATTTTTAGTCTATAATATAATGGTAGAAGTGGATAACTTTTTGGGTAACAAAATAGATCCAACGGTCATTAGTAGCTATAGTATTTCTATTTGATAGCCAGATTTTTCTGATTAACGTGAGAATTTTTATTATTTATTTTTTTTCTTAGCCCATCTGCTAAGAGTTAATGTGAAGCCTCCGTTGAGACCTCTAATTAGTAATAGTAAATGGTAGAAGTGGGTAACTTTTTAGGTAACAAAATAGATCCAACGGATATTAGTAGCTATAGTATTTCTATTCGATGGCCATATTTTTCTGATTAACGTGAGAATTTTTAGCATTTATATTTTTTCTTACCCCATCTGCTAAGAGTTAACGTGAAGTCTTCGTTGAGACCTCTAATTAGTAATAGTAAGATAAGATTGTGGATCTGTGTCCTTAGACTCACTAATTGGGCCACACGATCTCCAAACTACAATTGTTTGTGATAAATTGTGTGCGTGGCGGCTGACTATGCACCTGGAATGAGGCCTTCATAACATCCATCTCACTCATCTCCATGCCTATGCCCGCATGCCAACACCGCCACTCTCTCTTGCATCGCCATAACAAGCACCAGCGCATACAACATCACACAAAATAATTAGATCACCTTCGAGCAGTAGAAAAGCAGAACCACCGCCATGACCAAGTGGTGGCAGCTAGCTAGCTCTGCATGACCAAGTTGTACTCGTCTTGTCTCACGAAACAAGACGCGTAGAGGTATTCTAGTTTCTGAAGCTTTGTGATACAAGTTGGCAGCGTCTGTATAGTACGCGTGTACTACTGACATCCAACATCTGAAGCTGCCTCAGATTTCCCACTGAATCTGGCAGTCTGAAGATTCATTTACATCCTCGTAGGGAAAGATGCCTTACATGGATGAGCTCCCCGATCTTGTCAAGGTGGTGAGCTCCCCGGAGGAACCTCATCTTATTGAATATATATCAAGACGATCTCCATTCTCCAAACACAGTCAAGGATTGCACATGCGAAAGGTCCGGCATGTGGTCTGGATTACATCCTTGTCTCTCTTCCAGCTGCTGCTTAAGGCAAGATGCCGTATTGCACCTTGAGTGTTGCCCCCTTCCTCTAGTGTCAGAAGTAGGTTTTCTGCCCTTGCCTTTGATACACAGATTTCACGTGTGGAGAAGACGAGCACCGAAATGCAAAGGTCTCGTCAGAGTAAAGCCACTAGAGGAGCTCACAATAGAAGGGTACATATTCAGGATAAAAGGTCTGAGGAATGGAAGAAGGTAGCCGAAGACCGGCTAAAGCTATGGGTTGTGCGTGCATCAGACAAGCTGGAAGGTTCCATCAGGTCTTGGACTGCTGTACAAAATGTGCCTTAGATGTTAGTCATGCACTCAGGCTATATACTCCGCCATACCAAAATTGAGTAGACTATGGTCCATCAATACATGCTATGGGCTATATATAGCTCCTGTTGCAGCCAATATCTACGGAAGCCGATCGTTATGAATCTTTATTTTTACTTTTTTCTATCTTATTTATTTCTTGCTTTCTGCCAAACTTTTATCCTCAAAGCAAGTTAATAGTGTTATACCATTTATTCAAAATTCTCATGTTGTTTACTATTAATAATAAGGATTTTAGGTCGTACGTAGCACTGTTGTTGCTACAATGGTGCAGAAACTTTCGTTTAAAGATTAATTCTACATAACGGCCTCAAGATCCATGAAAATTTGAGGTGAGATCTAGGGGAGGTCAAGGTTGCTAAACTCAAAAGACATTACTACACCAAATATTTATAGAAGCGGCTAGAAACCGTTTGATGAGGTGGCTTTCTTGTATGTCTTTGGAAATATCAATTTCTAGAGGTGGCTATTCAGTCACACCCTCAAGATATCATTTTATAGAGCCAACTCCTTAGTTGTCTCATGTAAAAACTCGACATTTCTAAAAGTTATCTTCCTCGCATTGATCTCCTAGATAACCTGTCTATAGATCTTGAGATTGTCTTGTTGGATATTCTTCACGACATTCAAATAGGGCGACTTGAAACATTCAGACACTTTTTTTTGAGAAACTGGGATAATATTTCATTCATATGTTTTGGTGATTACAACCCACAGCATACAAATAAACTCTTGAAAGAAAAAAAAATGCTCTAGTCCTTGTAGGCTCCTCCAGGAATTCCTCGCCACCGCCAGCCGGAGCACGCAACTTGAAGCCGACCTCCTCTCTGGCGAAGGAACATAGTTTTTGGATGCCGTCTTAAGTAGCACGTCGCATCCGACATGCATTGTTGGCGCTGAACGGTCTGACTTAAGAAAATGGTCATCGCCATCACATCACTACGTGACGAGGAATCGGACGCCTCAAAGATAGCTAGAATCCCCGATTCATCGGACGATGAGACACCCTGAAGGGGAGTTGGACCACCAAAACAAGTGGGAATTGAAGACTAACCTGATTTCATTTCGTGTTGGTAAACTGACCTCACAAGGCAGCCATCAACACCACCTGGAGGGAGCAAGAACTCCTCTGGCCTCCCACAGCTATGTCACTGGTTTCAAGGCCGACAAGGCTGCTAAGAGCATGGGCACACCCGGCAACAAGAAATTCATAGAGGATTGGAGCACCAACACATAAGAAACAATCCACAAATACCTCGCTAATGATGAATCCTCCCACTGAAACACCGAAGCTGCGCTCCACACTCTCATCAACCATCACCAGACACCGATCACCAGCAACAACAACATCTTGGAGAGAGGATAAAGAAGCTCGATGCCACATAAGCATCCCTGGTTATTCACCTAATCTACTAGCACAAGTAGCTAGTACTATACAGCCTAATCTCAAGCCAAATCCCTTCCCATCCGACACCAAAGAGCCATCGAAGGGAAGAAACCAGCAAGACTGGGCACGGAAGATTGTAGATCGCCCTGTCACA
Source organism: Bothriochloa decipiens (assembly GCA_023333625.1). NCBI lineage: Eukaryota > Viridiplantae > Streptophyta > Magnoliopsida > Poales > Poaceae > Bothriochloa > Bothriochloa decipiens. The sequence goes on from CM041634.1 coordinate 31,376,214, forward strand.
CCTGTGGCCTATCGGCGATCACCGGAGACGTGAGATAGGCAGAGGATCAACACCGACGACGAGCAGAGGACACCTCTGAGCTCATGTGCCTAGTTCTGTATTGAAAAGGGTAATTGTCTCTTACACGCAACGACGAACGGCTCATATACGACATGCTCCTGGACACTGGCATGAAGGCCCCACACGTCATAGACTTAGTTCAAAACAACAAATGGATCTGATAACAGAACATGCTAACGAGAGAATGAAAACGCCTTCCTGCTTCTTTACACCTCTGGGTCCTGGGTTGTAACAACTCCCCCCGTCGAAGAACTGGCTTGTCCCCAAGCCGGCGCCTTTGGAAACTTCGTCTTCAGAACATGGTAGTCCTCCCAAGTTGCTGATGATTCAGGAAAGCTAGACCAAGCAACACACACCTGAACAATAGCTTTGTTACCTTTCTTGGTGAGGCGACGTTCCAGAATGTGTTCAGGGACTGCATCCGCTGCTTGCAAGTCAGTAGTCACCGGCAATTCAGAGTATACCGGCATATAGTCTGGAGTGAACGGCTTCAGCTGAGAGATATGGAAGACTGGGTGGATCTCACTGTGTTCTGGTAACTCCAGTTTTTAAGCAACAGCACCAATTCGCTCCACCACTTTGTACGGACCAAAGAACTTGAAGGCCAATTTTGGGTATGGCTCGCTAGCCACCGATGACTGAGTGTAAGGCTGTAAACGCAAAAGAACTTGATCTCCCACCTGAAGGTTCTGTTAGTTCGTTTCTTATTAGCATGGATCTTCATTCTATTCTGAGCTTGTTGCAAGCGTGTTTTGAGCCTTTGCAGATGTTGTTCTCTATCAGCAATCAACTCTATGACAGAGAGTGGCGCTTCCACAGTTGATGTACGTGACAATCCCAGATTTGGTTCAGAACCATACTAGGCCACAAATGGTGAGCATCCTATAGCACTGTGAAAAGTTGAATTGTACCACAGTTGAGCCAGGGAGAGCGAGGATTTCTAGCTTCTGGGAGCATCTTGGACTGCACAGTGCGAGTACATTTCCAAACACTGGTTTGTCCTTTCGGTTTGACCATCTGACTGGGGGTGGTATGTCGTGGACATGTTCAACTTGATATTGTATGTATGAAAGAAGTGTTTCCAGAAACTACTTACAAAGATCTTGTCACGGTCACTGACAATACTCTGAGGTAAACCATGCATCTTGACAACATTGTCCATGAATAGCTGGGCTACCATTGCTGCTGTGTAAGGGTGTTTCAGGGGCAAGAAATGTGCAAACTTTGTCAGCCTATCCACAATGACCATAATGACTGAGTACCCATCGGATTTGGAAAGGCCTTCCACAAAATCCATAGAAATATCCTGCCAAATTCCTGATGGTATAGGCAATGGTTGGAGGAGACCTGCTGGGTGATCTAGAGAGTGCTTAGACAGTTGGCAAATACTACATTGTTTCACAAAGCTGTCTACATCAGCTTTCATCCCTTTCTAGCAAAACAACTTCTTCAACTTGTAATAAGTGGCAGTCACTCCAGAATGACCCCCAATGGCTGAACTGTGAACAACAACAATAAGTTTGGTTTGAAGTGCTGTGTTATTGCCAATCCAGATAGCATTGTCCTTTTTGATTAGGCCCTTGTCCAAGATGTATCCAACAACATTAGGACTAGCAACTGCTAATTACACCAAGAAATCTTGGGCTTATGGATCAGTGGCATAAGAATTTGTGTTTTCCTGCACCCACAGTGGTTGCAGTTGAGACACTATGTGCGAAGCCATCAAATGAGGAGCTCGAGACAGTGCATCACCTGCCAGGTTTTCTTTCCCTTTCCTGTAAATGATCTTGAATTGGAGCCCCATCAAACTTGACATTGCTTTTCTTTGCATATCTGAGTGTAGATGCTGCTCATTCACATAAGTCAAAGATTTGTGATCAGTCAAGATCTGAAACTCTTGCCTCTGCAAATATGATCTCCATTTCTCCACTGCCATAATCAAGGCCAGGAATTCCTTCTCATAAATAGAGAGGTGCTTGTGCTTGGGTCCTAATGCCTTGCTAAGATAAGCAATAGGTTGCCCTTGCTCCATGAGAACTGCCCCCACTCCCTCAGCACAGGCATCAGTATCAACCTGAAACTGTTTGGAGAAATCAGGGAGAGCTAGGACAGGGGTTGTTGTCATTGCTACTTTAAGATTCTCAAAAGCTGCTTGAGCTTCTGCAGTCCATTGGAAAGTCTTCAACCTCAAGACATTTGTGAGTGGTCTGGCAATAATGCCATAGTTTTGAACAAATTTCCTGTAGTAACCAGTGAGGCCTAGGAAGCTCTGAGTTTAGTCATAGAAGTAGGGGTAGGCCACTGGGTCATGTCTCTTGGAGGGATCTGTAGACACTCCTTTATCAGAAATGATGTGTCCAAGATACTCCAATTTGGACTGTGGAAATATGCATTTGGATGCTTTCAGATAGAACTGATTGGCTCTTAGCACTTCAAAAACCTGCTGAATGTGTTCTATGTGATCCTCCATACTCTTACTGTAGATTAGTATGTCATCCAAAAAAAAGCACAAATTTCCTAAGGAAGGGTTGCAATATCTGGTTCATCACACACTGAAATGTTGCAGGTGCATTGGTCAAGCCAAAGAGCATGACCTTGAACTCATAATGCCCCTGATGGGTTTTAAAAGTTGTCTTACCCTCATGTGCTGGGAGTATTTTGATTTGATGGTAACCAGATCTCATGTCTAACTTGGTAAAAACTTGGACCCATCCAACTCATCCAGTATCTCATCCACTATAGGCATAGGGAACCTGTTCTTAATAGTGAGAGCATTGAGCTTCCTATAATCCACACAAAACCTCCACTGACCATCTTTCTTCTGAACCAATAAGACTGAAGAGGCAAAAGGGATATGGCTGTGAGTAATAAGACCAGCCTCTAGTAGTTGCTTTACTTGATTCCCAATCTCAGTCTTATGTTGAAGAGAGTAGTGATAGGTCTGGAGTTCACAGGAACAACATCAGGAAGTAAAGGCACAGCATGGTCATAAGCTCTATGAGGTGGCAGATGTTTGGGGTCTTGGAAGATATCAGCATACTGCAACAATAATTCTTGGACATCCTTATTCTGAGATTTGGGAGGTAGTGCTGAAGTGTTAGTTTGTGAGACAGGAGGATGCACCACAGCACAAGCTCATATATCATTGCCCTGACAAGATTTCAACAACTTCTTGGCAGAAATGTGATTCAGGGATAAAGGAGCTGGTTGGACCCCTTGGCCCTCATATGGAAACTGTATAGTCATTGTTGCCCAACCACAGTTCATGGGACTGACTGTCTTCAACCAATCGTATCCCAAGATTGCATCATAAGGCATGGACTCTAGCACAATTATATCAGTCTGAAATGTGTGTCCCTGAATATACCATTGGAGGCCCTTGACCTGTCTGTTAGTATGCATCACAGATTGATTGGCCAATTTGACCTGCTGCTGATGAATTGGACTGACTGAAAGTTTGGTGAGTTGAACAAAATTGGAACTCATAAAGCTGTGGCTGCTGCCAGAATCAATAAGAATAAGCATAACCTTGTTCTGCACAGTGGCCTTGAGCTTAATGGAATCAGGTGCTTCAGTGCTAGCCAAAGCATTCAGGGAGAGCTGACAAAAGTTTTCAATGAGCATCTTATCAATGGCTAGTTCATTCAGCAGATTTTCATCGAGTTCCCTATCTTTATCCAGATCATTAACCACCAGAGCATTGACTTGTGGTTTATTTCTCTTAGCACATTGTTCTGCATGCCCTGGTTCATATTTTTTCCCACAAGCATAACATAGATTGTTGGCCTTTCTATAATCTCTGAGCTGTTTGTCCCTCCACAAATTTCCATAGGGATTGTTTGGCTTTGATCTCCCCTTGGAGGTGGCAACCTTTGCTGCTGCTGTCAAGCTGGTTGTTTCAGTTCACTTCTGTCTAACACCTTTTGCTGAATTTTAGCAATCAGCAAGGCAGACTCAACCGTGTCTGGTCTCTGTGGTTCAACCACAGCCCTGATGTCATCTCTTAGACCTCGAACATAATTTGTTGCAAAGAAGATATCATCATGAGTACAGCCATTCATACATACATCATACTGAAGAGACTTGAATTGCTGTGTATATTCCTCTGTTAGCTGCCTTTCCTGATGGAGGGCTTGCGTTCTGGTGCCAGGCTCCAAGCTTTGTAACTGAACTTGTCTCCGGCGATTTGCCGAGAGCTGGTGGTCTATAAAGCATTCTGAGTTTCAAAAAAAATAAAAATTGCTGCTCCTTCAGACTTCACTGCCGAAAGCACCATACTTCCTTCTTGTGCTCCCAGTTATTAGCTTCGTCAATCACATCAAAAAAACTAGCAGGCTACCCTATTTCTGTTGAACCCATGTCCTGCTCCGAAAATCAAATTTCAGGTCACACCGCTACTTACTCTTAAACTACAATTCATAGTCACTGTTTATGTTTTTTACCTCACCAATTGACTTGAATATATTACTTCATTCTGCAGGAATGCCATAGTACAAATTCAGAAAAATGAAAGCCTACATTATCCTTACCTACGCAAGCTACATCGATTGAAATATGGAAATTAACAGTTAACTAGCTGAAATATGTTTTGTCTTGATTACATATGCAGGTTGCATCGGCTCCTGGACTAGCAGAGACATAATGCAACCACTTGTGAACCAAAGATACTAACAGAGTAGCGTCAAGCCTCAAGCCATCAGCAACTAGACAATTCTACCTAATGTAACATAAAAATTATGTTAGAGCCATAATCTATTGTACTAAAAACCTTTCCATCTTATATTGATCCACCTCTCGAACCAGTTCACTCATATTTGAGGCTGCACGCCAATAGTATTAGAAAAGCATGGGAGAGACACTGCAGAACGACAATGGATCTACCTTTCTATATTGCAAAAAAAAAAAAAAAAACAGAGACCTCTCCGTGTCTCAAACAACCCACTGTACTACTAAGGCCTAGATCCTTATGCTTGATAGAAAAATAACCCTGTTCTTGGGATCTGCTCTCAAAGGCAGATTTGTGCCACTCCTATTTCGACTCATTCTGAGGATTTCACTTTAGCAATGGCTTCTATTTATTGATTTATCTGCGTAACTTCTCTACTTCCCTGAACTTCTTCTCAATCTCTAGAAAACCAGCCTTTATCACACGGTTTTCAGTTTCAAGTTATATTCGATTCTCTAATGCAACGTTTCAAACCTCTTCCAAACCTCAACTTTTCCTTGTCAAGATAACCTCTTCAGAATCTTCCAGTACATCTCCAATACAGCACGCAGAATTTTCAAATAAGGCCTTGTTTAAATGTGAATTTTTTTTTAATTATGACACTGTAGCACTTTCGTTTGTATTTAGTAATTATTGTCTAATCATGAACTAACTAGACTTAAAGATTCGTCTCATCATTTATAACTAAACTATATAATTAGTTAATTTTTACCTATATTTAATACTCCATGCAAATGGCTAAAGATTGATGTGACGAAGAAAGAGCGAAAAAACTTAAAATTTTAAAGGCATCTAAACAAGACCTAAAGCACGCCGAATGCTATATTGCGTGAAAATTCTCAGTAGATTTTCACATGCTCATCCAACTAGTCAAAATCTGAGTCGTGGTCTTAAAACATAATTAAGTACATTACAATTAACCAAAGTGGAAGAATCATTTATATAAGAAAATCAACAGAATTCCTAAAAACATGGTATCTACAAGAAATCAAATCACAAATGGCAATTAAGAGGGCATATTATAAGGGGACATTCGGAATGTCGGAGGGTGCCTCCCCTTCCCTCTGCCACTAGTACAGTCTAATTCCTATATAGGTATTGGTTTCTGTTCCGGCGCGCAAGCACACGTCTGCTAGCAAAAGTTGTAGATAGAAGCAAATAAAATAAAAAACCAGTACAAACATCATAACACATAAAAAGTGCAAAACATCACGTCTTAGTGGGCACGTAAAGACTCAAACACAGACGTTGAACCATGTGCATATATGATCAGACACTCAAGAACTAACAGCAGATCCCACTAGGCTACACCCTTCCTTCTGCTCCGAAGGAGCTGACTTCGACATACGGGCAGTAGCAGCTCGGGATTCCTTGAGGTCAGCTCGCATCTCTTCCAGGCCAGTTGCTGCCTCCTTGAGGACGTCGAAATAAACTGCCATGACATCTTCCTCTTGTGACTTGTCGACCCTTGTCCCTTTCTCACTTGTACCATTGCTCTGCTGCTTCATTTGGCCTGCATGACATACGTATGTTAGAATTGCTAAAGTGCAACAATTTTTTTTAATTTTGATTAAACATGTGCAACTTACTCAATATTTATCTAAGATGATGATGATGAAACTGGAATCTTACAATATGTGCGTTGCTTATAATATAACAAAAGTGCATTTTTGTATATAATACCTGCTGTCTGGATGATCTGAGCTAGAGCAACACTACGATGCTTACCTTCATCAGCTCTAATAATAGATATCCCTGAGCTCACGCTCGAGCCTCTGAAAGGCCACTGATCTGTCTCTCATCTTCTCCAACCCGGGCAGCAACCAAAAGTTCCAGTAAACTGCGAAATCCAAGAAGACAACGCCACCGATACCGACCGCAGTTCTGGCGTGCCATAGTTGACGACGAAGATCCTCAATTATTTTATCCTGAGCCAATAAAAGAAGATATGAAGAGTTTGTTCTACAGGAAGGGCAAACATTTGACTCGCCTAATCAGAAATGTAAGAACTGTACCTTGTCGGTGGCCGGCGGCGGCGCTATGAAGTCCGCGATTCAGAATATGACGATGGTGCAGCTGAGATGGTGCGCGTGCTATTTTGGTGGCCAGAGACGGGAGTGTTGCTCCGGATCGAAGCCCTGCTGTGGCGGTCATGCCCACGACCAATCGATCCCCACCGACTTGACGGATCTATTTCATCATTTACATAATAGAAATAATTTTGTTAGAAGATGAAGAAGAAAAAAAACACTTTTTTTTTTCACTCGCAACAAGATCCCGATCGAAGATAGGTACATACCTGGTTGCTGGTTAGCGGCGGCAAAGAAGCCCCACCTGAGCGGGCGGCGCCATGGAGTCCGCCCGCCAGAAGAGGATGAGGAACCCCTGGCGGCGCGCGTGCTAGCTTTCTCGCCATGGATCGAAGGAGCGCTGCCGCGGCCATAACCACCAACCACGAATCGATCCCTTGCCCCGATTTTGCCCGACTGAATCTCTTGGATTTGGGGTGCGTTTGGTTCGTGCTCTCAGGATGCCACACCGCAGATTCGGCATGCCACTCCTTCGACGTCAAATTTTCACGCCACAACTCCGGCACGATTTGGCATCGAAAATGAACTGCGGGATTGTGGCACGTCTACGGCATGCCGCGACTTCGGGCGCAAACCAAACACTTGCGCAAACTGTGGCGTCGAATCTGTGGCAAAGTGCGGTATGGTGTGGGCACCAACCAAACGCACCCTTGATTTTGATGCGTCCCCTTGTGTGTATACGAGATCTGATTTCGCCTCCCCTTCTAGACCCGTCGTCGTCTTATGTAGGGCGGCTGGGGAAGACGACTAAGGATTTGGGGTCCATATCCAATCCATCCAAACCGAATCCGAGCGGAACTGAAAAGGGAACGGCCAAGGATGGCAACGGGACGTGTCTTGACCTGAAACTCGCGGTTTTAGACCCAACGGGCACAAGGACGAGTGCAGCCCACGGGCCTGTGGGTTCAGGGATCTAAATTGGGTTGGGTCGAGGTTTTAATTTTGGGATAATTATTTATTTAGCCCTGAAACAAACTTTGTTTGCTTATTTGGCCTAAAATATTTTAAACTTGTCTATTTAGCCCGAAGGTGAAATTTTCTTACTTTTACGGCCTTCTGTTAGTTTCAGGGGCTCCTTCCGTTAGGTTGCCCCCTCCAGCCCACGCAAAATGACTAAGTTACCCTCACCCAGTTTCCCCACTCCAACCTAGTTCCCTTTGGCCTCCCCCGACCCCGACTGCGCTGGTGCTCCATCCTCCCCTGACCCCGACTGTGCTCGTAAAAAAAATCGTCGATGGAGGCTCGCCAGCCCACCGCCGCTCCAGCCGGGCCGCCGGATCCGGAGCCGCCGCCCCAGGCGAAGATCCGATGCTGCCTCCTCTTCCTCGTCCTAATCCCCTTCTTTCTCGCAAGCCTGACCGACCATCTCGCGAGCAGGAGGTTCCGCCCGGGGGCGCGATCCGGACACGGGCGCGGGTTGTAACATCTATAGTGTTAGGCTGAACAAATCTTGCATCACATTGCATAAGCATCTCATGGGCATCTTATTTGCATCTTGATTGGGTCTGGTGCTTGCTTACTATAGTTCAAATAAATAATTAATTGAGTTTTCAAAACCCTTTTTAGAAAGTGCTTGTTGCATTGCCCTAGGACCTGAGCGGGCGCTGCCAAGTAGTCCACCCGGCAGAAGAGGACGAGGAGGCATCGGCGGTGCGCGTGCTAGCTTTCTCGCCATGGATCGGAGGAGCGCTGCGGCGGCCATGAGCACCCACCCACGAATCGATCCCTTCCCTCGATTTCGCAAGGTTGAATCTCGTGGATTTGATTTTGAAGATTTCGCAAGGTTGAATCTCGTGGATTTGATTTGATTTGATTTTGATGCATCCCCTTGTGTGTTCGTTCTACACAAGACCTGATTTCGCTTTCCCTCTCGACCCGTCGTCTTATGTAGAGCGGCTGGGGCAGGCACGGGGACAGAACCGGAAGCAAAGTCCTCGTGGAAAGAGGAATCGAAACCGAGCCCTACTGGAGATTGGGTTGGGTGGGGGTCCATATCCATCCACCGTAGCCTTCCGAGTCCGAGTCCAAAGCAGTTCCAACTTGAATGTGAATTGGTTGCTCAAAAAAAACTTGTGAATTGGAGGTTTTGGTTTTGTTCTTTTTAGCGTCCATTTGCTTTTATTTTTTTAGCGTGACGTGATATTAACTCAATTATTTGCGGCAGCAAAGCCTGGGTGTTTAATGTTTTCTTGCAGTTTGTTTTCAAATTTTTAATAATCAATAGCATTATCATTGGCTGCCGTGAACATGCTTTGATTTTTTTTATTTCTTTATTATCAGGTGGTTGTCCATACTTGAGTAATAACAATTTCCACGGGGTATTTGGTAGTACAGTCTAGGGATTATCATCACCAAATAGAAATCAATATATCATGTTGCTTTTACGGAGCGCCGGTGAAACATCCTCAATTTTTCACGAAGAGAAAATGCACAGAATGGCGGATAATATAATAGTTCGAAGCATCAAACCATCTCATTATCTCGCAGTAGTCGATACAGGATCCATACATCGAATAAAATAGTACAATTAGGGGGATTACATAAATAGTTCACCGCCACACTGGCGGAATCATCAGAGTAGCAGCAGCCCCAGGAACGGCTGCCGAAGACGGAAGTATAAAACATCTCCAAAAGAAGCCTGAGCGTAGGAACGAGACGTCTACTCCTCCTCATCGTCATAGTCGTAGTCGGGCTCACCTGCCAAATAATTTTTAGTACGGTTTGTACTAGCCACATCTCCCACCCTATGCTTTGCTTTTGCTATGTAGTATTTTATGGGATGCAAAGGATGTAATCAATTCGACCTAATATATGGCTGTGGTTTTCTATGCAAGTAGTGACCAATATTATATAATATAACTCATCAAGTTTTTAACCCATCTCATCCACATATCCACCCCATTCCATCACCATCACACACATCTCACCCTCTCGCACTCAGTCGACTGGTCCAACTCCCTCTCGGAGCCTGTCTCAGCGGCTCATAGCCGGAAGGGTAACACCAGGGGAGAAATAGAAGGACTCATCTCACTACTCTCGAGAAGCGTGGGTCTTAGGAAAAAGCCATACCAGTGGCTCGCGGACTATATATATATAGATTCATAAACTCAGCAGAGCGTGTACACCCGTAACCACAAGATCACTATCATCGGCGGTGCCCCGCCTAAGCTGATTCTGGCTGCTTTCTAACCGGTGCGATGCCACCCTACCACTCAGTACTGGGACATCCCGGATTGGTACCACTGGCACACTGAGACTGTGAGACATAGTACCGGGCCCCTATGGTCACTATGCTGTCTAAGGAGGGTGTGGGTCTCCACGCCCGTACCTTCCGACACTATCTGCTAACAACCTAGTAGTAGTGGCACCGTCCTAGCTAGTCAGACATCCGTCTCCCGCCCATACAAGAGCGAGTGGTGAGCACGTAAGTCCCAAGGTTCCGGTCCTCAAGAGATATCAGGTCCTAGGGGGATCAGACAGGATTATCTTCTCTTAGGGACTACAACAGTCCGTGCTACAACAGCACCTCTCACCCGGGGCTTCGCTCCACGAAGGTTCTCACCCCCGGGGTCTCCTTATACCTCACAATGTGCCCGTCACAAGCACCTCACACGGGAATGCCCAGAACACATTCCCCGGCAAGACTCGCCCGCATGGCTCGTCGTAGAATCCTGTCCGATTGACTCAACCCTCACCACACACCCAAGACGCACGCAGCACTCTCCCCAAGTAAAAGTGGCACCACGTGCCTTAGCCTTATAACCATACTCTCCACCACACATCATCATCACACAGATATAAGCGTAGTAGAAGTAAAGCGTCATAAGTAAGATAAGCAAGCGTCTAGCCTATCAGCAGGTGTGTAGGAGTAAGGTTGCGACAAGGTAAAGGCTCATCAAGCAGTTCTACTATGCAACCTATCATCAGGTGACATTCATAATTAAAGCACTAGCAACTAGATATTATGTCATGCGTAATAGGATCTACGAGGTTGGGTGGGGTGTGGCACCTGCGTAGTCATCACCGAGCTCCTCCTCGTACTGGTAGTCATCCTCGCCAAGCTGATCCTCCTCTGAAACGAGACATAATAGCCGCGTCAGCGGCTCCTATAGAGTCAACACAAAGAAGCAATAAAATTCAATAACTCCAAATATACTCATACATAAGCCTATCATGTAGAGCTCATTTTTATGAAAATTTGGACACTTTGTTCATATTTTTCGGAGATCGTATGAAGAAGTTATGAATTTCCAAAGTTTATTCTATTTTCTAAAAAAGAAAAAGGGCGGATTAACCCGAGGCTGATATGTGGCGGCTTCTGATTGGGCCATGTGGCGTGCGGGCACAATGCATTTAAAGTTGTGCTGACGTCAGCACTGACGCGGGGTCTGGTGTCTGGATGACGTCATGCTGACGTCAGCACTGACGGGGGGCCCAGTCAGTGGCTGACAGGTGGGGCCCATGGTTTTGGTCACTGACAGGTGGGGCCAGGTCAACGATCAACGCCGACCGGGCCTCGACGGGCCTCGGTGGGCCTGGGTAGGGCTGGATCTGGGCCAGGTTGGGCTGGCCCGGCCCGGACACGTGTCGTCTCATTAGCTGGGCCACGTGGCAGGTTGGACCTCCGTCGGGCCGAGTCCATGGTGCTCTGGCTCACGGACTCGGTTCACGGTACACCGGAGACTGGGTGGCTAGGTGGCGCTGCGCGGTTGGCTGGCTAGGTCCACGTGGTGGACCTGGTCCACACGGGCACGGGAAAGTTTCCCCATCTTCCTCACGCACACGACGGGCATGGCCGGTCGGCCAGCGGCGAGCAGGCAAGCGGCGGCTGCGGCGGCAGTGCGAGCTCGGCGGGCGAGCGGCTAGGGCGGCGCAAGGGCATGGCAAACGTGCTAGTGGGTTTGGGGAAAGGAGCGGCGCGGAGCAGGTGAGGATGGACGGCATCCGAGGCGCGGTGGCGGGTCACGGGCGAGCGGCGGACGGCGGAGGGCGCCATTTCTTCTTTTGGAACGACGGACGCGACGCGCGGCGAACAAAAATGGTAAAAGGTGGAAGCTGACAGGTGGGCTCCGCTTGTCAGCGAGAGTGGCGGCGGGAGAGCGCGGGCGACGCTGGCGGGCGTTTTGTCGATGGGCCGAGCTGGCCGGTGGGCTGCGCGTTCTGCCGATGGGCCGAACGGCGTGGCAGCGCACGCGTGCGGGCGGCGAGCTGCGGCCTTGCTGGGCCGCCTTGACGGGCCGTGGCGCGAACGCACGAGCGAGCGGCGGGCCGCCTTGCTGGGCCGCGAGCAGGCCGGGCGAGCGGCGCGTGGCGGGGTGTGGCGGGGCGTGGCAGCACACGGTGCGGCGCGCGCGAGCGACTGGGCCGAGGCGGCAGGCCGACGAGCGGGACAGGCCGGACGGCCGCGAACGGGTAGGTAGGCCGGCGCGCGCGAGCGGGCTGGGCCTGCTGCCGGGCTGATCAGGCTTCTTTGGCCTTTTTCCTTTTTCTTTCTATTTTCAAAACCTTTTCCATTTCTATTTCTTGCAAAGCAACTAATTTAGCCACAACCCTAGGTTAGTGAGGTTAGTGACCATGATGTATACACCATGGTGGGTCCACTAGGGTCTCTAGGTCATGATGGCTCCATTTCTAGAGTTAGCAGGCATATATATACATGTGATAAAAGGTTATTCGATTTTATTAGTCATCACATAAAATCGAATAAGAGGCAAAACATTCTCTGGTAATCAAATGCAATGCTCGGGCCAACGTCGGGTGCTATTTGTGCATCTATTGGCGGGTTTCCTACATGACATCCACCATACACTGGTAGTCTTTAGAAATATTTTTGAAAGCCCGTATTTTCGGTGACCGGATTTCTAGGGTTGTTACAGTCCTACCCCCTTATGAGAATCTCGTCCTCGAGATTCAAGAGTGTAACTTACTCTCCAAACAGGTAGGGGTAGAGCTTCCTCATTTCTGACTCTTTCTCCCAAGTTGCTTCCCGTTCTGTGTGATTGCTCCACTGAATCTTCAGATATGGCGTGCTGGAGTTTCTAGTTTCCTTGGTGGTTCTGTCCATAATGCGGATGGGGTGCTCTCTGTACTCCAAAGTGTCTTGAATATAGAGTGCCTCTACGGGTATTGGATGCTCTGGCGGTTGCAAGCACTTGCGCAGTTGCGACACATGGAACACTGGGTGTACTCCTGCCAGTTGAGGGGGCAACTCTATTCTGTAGGCAAGCTTGCCAATCCTTTCACTGATTCTGTACGATCCCACATACCTTGGCGCTAGCTTTCCCTTCACATGGAATCTGACGGTTCCTCGAAGCGGGGAGACCTTGAGATAGACATAGTCTCCGACTTCAAACTCGAGGTCCCTGCGCCTCTTATCGGCATAGCTCTTTGACGGCTCTGGGCAATTTTCAGATTCTCTCGCACCTGGGCGACTCCTTCCTTGGCCTCCTTAATGGTGGCCGGGCCAAAGAACGATCTTTCGCCCGTTTCAGACCACATCAAGGGTGTTCTGCATGGCCTTCTGTACATAGCCTCAAAGGGTGACATCTTGAGGCTAGCCTGGTAACTGTTATTGTAGGAGAACTCTGCAAAGGGCAAGCTTTTCTCCCAATCAGTCCCATATTTCAGAACACAAGCTCGAAGCATATCTTCAAGGATCTAGTTCACCCTTTCTGTCTGTCCATCTGTCTGAGGGTGGTATGTGGTACTGTAATCTAGCTTGCTCCCTATCGACTTGTTCAGGGCCTTCTAGAACTTAGAGGTATACTGCGGCCCACGATCGGATATTATGCTCTTAGGGGCTCCATGCAGCTTGAGAATGTTCTCGACATACAGATCTGCTAGCTGGCTGATTCGGGCATTAGTCTTGATGGCTAAGAAGTGAGCTACCTTAGTCAAGCGATCGACTATTACCCATATGGCATCATGGCCCTTTGGGGTTCGAGGCAAACCCACAATGAAGTCCATAGAAATGCTATCCCACTTCCATTCAGGTATATCTAGTGGCTTTAACAGCCCTACAGGTCTCTTATGCTCAGCTTTGACGCGTTTGCAAATGTCACAACTAGCAACATGCTCTGCAATGTCTGATTTCATGTTCTTCCACCAGAATTTCCTCTTCAAATCAGCATACATTTTAGTACTGCCTGGGTAGATACAATACTTGGAGTCATGACCTTCTGATAGGATTTCGTTGCGGATAGCTGGGTCGGCAGGCACATAAATTCTGTCCTTGTACCAATAAGTGCCTAGCTCATCCTCACTGAACTCTGGGCACTTGCCTTGTGTCAGGAGCTCGTGTATCTCCCAAATTTTGGGGCAATGGCGTTGGGCTTCACGGATCCTATCCATGAGAGTGTAGTGTACCCGGAGCTCATTCAACAGGCCATGAGGTATCACCTCCATCTGTAACTCATCAATGCCCTCTTGCAACTCCTTAGGCAAGGCGGTGGTGAACAAGGCATGACAATGGCTTTTGCGACTAAGAGCATCAGCAACCACATTGGCCTTCCCCGGGTGATAGAGAATCTCCATATCGTAGTCATTAAGCCAACGACGCTGTCTCATGTTCAGATTTTCCTGGGTGAAAAAGTACTTCAAGCTCTTGTGATCGGTGTAGATCTCGCACTTGTTCTCAATGAGGTAATGCCTCCAACTCTTCAAGGCATGGATCACAGCTGCAAGCTCGAGATCATGGGTGGGGTAACGCTGTTCGTGCTCCTTAAGATGGCGAGAAGCATAGTCAATGACTTTCCCATTCTGCATTAGAACACAACCAAGCCCGTGGCGAGATGCATCGCAATAGACCACAAAGTCCTGGTGGATATCGGGCAAGGCTAGAA
>CM041634.1:31390940-31425079 GCA_023333625.1 Bothriochloa decipiens
ATCGCAATAGACCACAAAGTCCTGGTGGATATCGGGCAAGGCTAGAACAGGCGTTGTGGTGAGCTTCTCCTTCAGGGTCTGGAAACTTTGTTCGTATTGGGGCGTCCATTCAAACTCGTTGGTCTTCTTCAGGAGGTTGGTCATGGGGCGAGCTATCTTGGAAAAGTTCTCGATGAATCGGCGATAGTAACCAGCCAATCCCAAGAAACTTCTCACATCAGTCGCATTCTGTGGCTGCTCCCATTCCTTCACTGTCTCAATCTTGGATGGATCGACAGCCACTCCATCAGCATTGAGCACATGACCTAGGAAAGCAACCTCCTCAAGCTAGAACTCACACTTGTTGAACTTGGCATAGAGCTGATGCCTTCTCAACTTCTCCAACACTATCCTCAGATGTTGCTCATGCGCTTCGATGGTGGCAGAGTAGACAAGAATGTCATCAATGAAGACCACCATGAACTTATCCAGCTCCCGCATGAACACTTTATTCATCATGTTCATAAAATAAGCCAGCGCGTTCGTAAGACCGAAGGACACGACGGTGTACTCATACTGCCCATATCTGGTGACAAATGCCGTCTTGGGAATGTCCTCCTCTCTGATCTTCATCTGATGGTAGCCTAATCTAAGGTCGATCTTGGAGAAGTACTTGGCATTGTGAAGCTGATCAAGCAGGTCATCTATCCTTGGCAGAGGGTACTTATTCTTTATAGTTACGGCATTCAGGTCCGGTAATCAACGCACATCCTCTGCGTTCCATCCTTCTTCTTAACAAACAGAACAGGAGATCCCCAGGGCGAGGCACTGGGCCTAATGAACCCTTTCTCGGATAGCTCCTCAAGCTGTTTCTTAAGCTCCTTAAGCTCATCAACTGCCATACGGTAGGGTCGCTTGGAAATCGGACTTGTACCAGGCATCAGGTTGATCACGAACTCAACATCCCTGTCCGGTGGCATTCCTGGTAGCTCTTCCGGAAAGACAT
This sequence comes from Bothriochloa decipiens, assembly GCA_023333625.1. Lineage (NCBI taxonomy): Eukaryota > Viridiplantae > Streptophyta > Magnoliopsida > Poales > Poaceae > Bothriochloa > Bothriochloa decipiens. The sequence continues at coordinate 31,391,926 of CM041634.1, forward strand.
CAGGGTACTCACAAACTATGGGCACTTCCTCAAGTGACTTCTCTTCCAGGGCACACAGCATGGATATATCTGTCCCTTTGTTTGGTTCACATCTGATCTGATGGCCACTTGGATGGGTTATATCCACAAATCTGGGTGAGCAAGATATCACCCCTTTGCTCTAAGTTAACCAATCCATCCCTAGAATGACGTCTAGGCCCTCGAAGGGTAGCAAGGTAAGATCAGCAAGAAAGGTAAGACCCTCGATGGTGATACTCACTCCCTTACATATTTTGGTATAACAAATGTTGCCCAAAGGTGAACTGGTGTATAAGGCTTCTTTTCGTGGAGTGACAGGTATATGGTGCTCTCGTGCAAACTTGGAGGATATATATGAACATGCAGCACCTGAATCAAACAGCACGGATGCCTTAACTCCATGCACTAAAAACATACCGTACACCACGTCGAGGGCACTCTGGGCAGCCTCTGCTGAGATGTGGGTGAGGCGGCCTCGGGGTGCTCCGGATGGCACCTGCTTGTGCGGGGTGCCCTGGTTCTGCCTGGCGGGCGCTGGTGTAGCTGGTGCAGCCTTGTTCGGGCACTCGGCTGCCTTGTGACCTGGCTGGCCACAAGCGAAGCAAGTGTAGGTCACGCCACCTATGGGGGTTGGCGCGGCGAACCTCCACGTGCTACCTCTAGGTGTGGCACGTGCGTACGCTTGGCGGTCCTGAGCAGGGCGGGGGTAGTTGCTGGTGTGGGTACCACCGCCCCGGCTCAAACCATGAACAGCTCCCTGGGTGAAGCGAGAGCGGGGAGGCTGAGAGGTCTCACCACGCGACCTCCGTGGGGCAGGTGCATGGGAGGTGCCCTTCGTACGGCGCTTCTTGTTCTTGCCAAGCGCCTCTCTCTTCGCGAAAACCTCGTCGCGGTCCTTCTCAATCTCCATGCACCTGTCGATCAAGGCACGCAGGGTGTGGCTCTTGGTGCCCGAGAGGGAGAGCCTGATGCGGCTAGACAAGCCCTTGCGGTAGTAGTACATCTTCTCCTTCTCCGAGTTCACCACTGAGACGGGTGCATAGCGCAGCAGGTTAGTGAAGCGGGTGGTGTACTCATGCACCTTGTCAGCTCCCATGGAGATGCTACGAAACTCGTTCTCCTTCTTTTCCAGCGCACCTTCACGGATGAAGAATGCGCAGAACTCGTCCACAAACTCATCCCAGGAGATGTTGGCGGGGTCCCGGTGGGTTTCACAGAGGTTGTCCCACCAAGATCACCCAGCACCCATAAGCTGGTGAGCTGCCAAGCCAACACACTCCTCGTCAGTGCAAGTGGTCAAGTCCAGCTTCTTCTCAATCTCCTTAAGCCAGTAATCAGCAGTGATAGGGTCGATGCTGGTGCCATCGAACGTCGGGGGCCTCAGCTTGAGAAAGAATTCTAGCTTCTTGTAGAAATCATCGCGGGGCTCCCGGTGCTGGGGGTGCAGCACGTTCTCAGCTAAGACTCGAAGAAGCTCGGTCTGCTAGGCCATCACATCTTCCAAGAGTGACACGGGAGGTGGTGGTGGAGCTGCATCTTCTCCTGCGGCAAGCTCGGGTTCGGGCTCAGCAGCAGGCTGTGGCTGTCCTCTAGCCGTGCCTCCGACAGCTGGTTCCGGCTCAACAACCGGCGGGGGCGGTGGGTGTGCAGGACGTGGGGTGGCAGCGCGGGGTGGCTCCTCAAGGTCAATGGGTATGTGACCAACGCAGCGACGACCACGACCACGACCACGACCACGGCCCCTGGCGGGCGAGGTGAAGGGGAGCGGTTGCTCAGGCAGCTGGCACGACGAGTGGACATCCTGCTTAACATAAACCTCAAATTAGGGCATGTGCGTGTAATATAACTTTGATATCAATGATGTAATAATTTGAAATAATTTGAAAACATTTTTAATTTATCCAACACTCATACAAAGAAGCATGAAGATCCAAAAAGATGCGATAAAAACCGAATCATTCATTACATCAGGGGGTACATGGCGATGTCTTTAGCGGCTACGCTTGGAGACTCGCGAGAAACGTACTACACGCAGGTAGTTCTAGCAAAAGGGGTGGACAACTACTCAGCATCATGGTGAGTCTGGTCACTTGGCCATACATGGCCCATCATCTCCCGATCTGATACTACTCTAGACCACCCCTAGAGGCTGGTCCAAACTGTATGCTGCGGGAGGTATACCGATGCCAGAAGCCTGGATCTGCTCGTCAGTCATCTGAAGGCGAGAGACGTAACGACGGGCCTCCTTGAGCTGAGGGGTGGACACTGCCTGTCCACTAAGTCCAGTGGTGGGACATCCACTCAAGTTGAGGTGAGATTGCCCCAACTCGAATGTCTCAACCCTGACCTTCTTACGGGCTCGTAAGGGAAGCTCATCCTGCAACTCCTCGTATACTCTGACCCTCTTGCGATCTGACCTCTTCCAAGCTTCCATAGTGTGTTTGAGCTTATCCATGAGGTATGTTGTCTTGTGAACGTAGTTGATCAGGTGTCCCTGGTTGTAGCTAGCAAGAGTGTACTCCTGCAGCAGCTTATCACGTTGAGCCTTACACTGCTCACGGAGTTTGTCCCTGTAGGCAGCATCTTGACTCTTTTTCTGGAATCTCTTTGCGATGTCTTCATTCTTCTCAGCTATGGTGGTCTCAAGCTCCCAGATATTCTTGTTGAGATGACTATTGTGGATTCGAAGATTATCCATCTCGTTCATCAGACTAGTGATCTGATCCTGGTGAGTGTTCTCTTTGCATGCTATCTTACGCTCCAGGTCCGTAATCTTTTGCTTCCATGCTGCCTCCTTATCTTCTGACTTGTGGATCCTCTCATCAACTTCCATCAGGTAGCGACGATCACGGCGTCCCTTCCGCTCCAACTCAGCAATGTACATTTCCTGGCACTGCATGTACATCATAGAGGCGCAGTGGTAGGGGTTGCGGTCAACTCTGGTATTCTGTTCGATGTAGATGACCTCCTCCCAAGTACCCTGCTAAACGTCGAGGGCACGAGGAAGCAGATGAAAGCGACTTTCCTTTAGATAGTCAGCTCCGCTGCGCAGCACAGTGCGAAGTGCCTGGCGTGAAATAGTCTGAACACACATGCTGGTGTCGTTGTCGAAGGCGAAGTCAGCGAAGGTGGTAACTTCGGGCAGGTTCATGCTTGCAGGCACGTTGATGTGGACTGCCTTGTAGTCCTCGATGCCTCCTCCAAGGGTGGGCTTGCTGCGGCAAAGATACTCGACGTTCTCCACGAGAACACCAAGCTCATTGAGAACCTCGCGAAGCACGTGAGCATAGCCTCCATGCTCCGTCCCGTCGAGTCTGAACTCAACGACATCCATCGGCGGTAACAGACGAAGCGGCAAGTTGGGGTCCATCTGCAGCTGACATGAGAGAGAAAGAAGTTAGAAAAGTTGCAGAGAGAGGTAAGCCATGCATAAAAGCGTATGCAGTGGTCGGTGTATAACCGAGAGATTTCAAGATTTTTCTAATTCTATCGTCCAATCCTATGGGTCTCGTCCTAGGGTCAAGCATGGCTCTGGTACCAACTGAAACATCCTCAATTTTCCACGAAGGGAAAATGCACAGAATGGCGAATAATATAATAGTTTGAAGCATCAAATCATCTCATTATCTCGCAGCAGTCGATACAGGATCCATACATCGAATAAAAGAGTACAATTAGGGGGGATTACATAAATAGTTCACCGCCACACTGGCGGAATCATCAGAGTAGCAGTAGCCCCTGGAACGGCTGCGGAAGGCAGAAGTACAAAACATCTCCAAAAGAAGCCTGAGCATAGGAACGAGACGTCTACTCCTCCTCATCGTCATAGTCGTAGTCGGGCTCACCTGCCAAATAATTTTTAGTACGGTTTGTACTAGCCACATCTCCCACCCTATGCTTTGCTTTTGCTATGTAGTATTTGGTGGGATGCAAAGGATGCAATCAATTCGACCTAATATATGGCTGTGGTTTCCTATGCAAGTAGTGACCAACATTATATAATATAACTCATCAAGTTTTTAACCCATCTCATCCACATATCCACCCCATTCCATCACTATCACACACATCTCACCCTCTCGCACTCAGTCAACTGGTCCAACTCCCTCTCGGAGCCTGTCTCAGCGGCTCACAGCCGAAAGGGTAACACCAGGGGAGAAATAGAAGGACTCATCTCACTACTCTCGAGAAGCGTGGGTCTTAGGAAAAAGCCATACCAGTGGCTCGCGGACTATATATATAGATTCATAAACTCTGCAGAGCGTGTACACCCGTAACCACAAGATCACTATCATCGGCGGTGCCCCGCCTAAGCTGATTTTGGCTGCTTTCTAACCGGTGCGATGCCACCCTACCACTCAGTACTAGGACATCCCGGATTGGTACCACCGGCACACTGAGACTGTGAGACATAGTACCGGGCCCCTGTGGTCACTATGCTGTCTAAGGAGGGTGTGGGTCTCCACGCCCGTACCTCCTGACACTATCTGCTAACAACCTAGTAGTAGTGGCACCGTCCTAGCTAGTCAGACATCCGTCTCCCGCCCATACAAGAGCGAGTGGTGAGCACATAAGTCCCAAGGTTCCGGTCCTCAAGAGATATCAGGTCCTAGGGGGATCAGATTGGATCCTAGGGGGATCAGACAGGATTATCTTCTCTTAGGGACTACAACAGTCCGTGCTACAACAGCACCTCCCACCCAGGGCTTCGCTCCACGAAGGTTCTCACCCCCGGGGTCTCCTTATACCTCACAATGTGCCTGTCACAAGCACCTCACACGGGAATGCCCAGAACACATTCTCCGGCAAGACTCGCCCGCATGGCTCGTCGTAGAATCCTGTCCGATTGACTCAACCCTCACCACACACCCAAGACGCACGCAGCACTCTCCCCAAGTAAAAGTGGCACCACGTGCCTTAGCCTTATAACCATACTCTCCACCACACATCATCATCACACAGATATAAGCGTAGTAGAAGTAAAGCGTCATAAATAAGATAAGCAAGCGTCTAGCCTATCAGCAGGTGTGTAGGAGTAAGGTTGCGACAAGGTAAAGGCTCATCAAGCAGTTCTACCATGCAACCTATCATCAGGTGACATTCATAATTAAAGCACTAGCAACTAGATATTATGCCATGTGTAATAGGATCTACGAGGTTGGGTGGGGTGTGGCACCTGTGTAGTCATCACCGAGCTCCTCCTCGTACTCGTAGTCGTCCTCCTCAAGCTGATCCTCCTCTGAAATGAGACATAATAGCCACGACAGCGGCTCCTATAGAGTCAACACAAAGAAGCAACAAAATTCAATAACTCCAAATGTACTCATACATAAGCCTATCATGTAGAGGTCATTTTTATGAAAATTTGGACACTTGGTTCATATTTTTTGGAGATCGTATGAAGAAGTTATGAATTTCTGAAGTTTATTCTATTTTCTAAAAAAGAAAAAGGGCAGATTAACCAGAGGCTGACATGTGGCGGCTTCTGATTGGGCCACGTGGAGCGGCGGTGAAACATCCTCAATTTTCCATGAAGAGAAAATGCACAGAATGGCGGATAATATAATAGTTCGAAGCATCAAACCATCTCATTATCTCGCAGCAGTCGATACAGGATCCATACATCGAATAAAAGAGTACAATTAGGGGGGATTACATAAATAGTTCACCGCCACACTAGCGAAATCATCAGAGTAGCAGCAGCCCTAAGAACAGCCGTCGAAGACGGAAGTACAAAACATCTCCAAAAGAAGCCTGAGCGTAGGGACGAGACGTCTACTCCTCCTCATCGTCATAGTCGTAGTCGGGCTCACCTGCCAAATAATTTTCAGTACGGTTTGTACTAGCCACATCTCCCACCCTATGCTTTTCTTTTGCTATATAGTATTTGGTGGGATGCAAAGGATATAATCAATTCGACCTAATATATGGCTGTGGTTTCCTATGCAAGTAGTGACCAATATTATATAATATAACTCATCAAGTTTTTAACCCATCTCATCCACATATCCACCCCATTCCATCACCATCATACACATCTCACCCTCTCGCACTCAGTCGACTGGTCCAACTCCCTCTCGGAGCCTGTCTCAGCGGCTCATAGCCGGAAGGGTAACACCAGGGGAGAAATAGAAGGACTCATCTTACTACTCTCAAGAAGCGTGGGTCTTAGGAAAAAGCCATACCAGTGGCTCACGGACTATATATATAGATTCATAAACTCTGCAGAGCGTGTACACCCGTAACCACAAGATCACTATCATCGGCGGTGCCCCGCCTAAGCTGATTCCGGCTGCTTTCTAACCGGTGCGATGCCACCCTACCACTCAGTACTGGGACATTCCGGATTGGTACCACCGGCACACTGAGACTGTGAGACATAGTACCGGGCCCCTATGGTCACTATGCTGTCTAAGGAGGGTGTGGGTCTCCACGCCCGTACCTCCCGACACTATCTGCTAACAACCTAGTAGTAGTGGCACCGTCCTAGCTAGTCAGACATCCGTCTCCCGCCCATACAAGAGTGAGTGGTGAGCACGTAAGTCCCAAGGTTCCGGTCCTCAAGAGATATCAGGTCCTAGGGGGATCAGACAGGATTATCTTCTCTTAGGGACTACAACAGTCCGTGCTACAACAGCACCTCCCACCCGGGGCTTCGCTCCACGAAGGTTCTCACCCCCGGGGTCTCCTTATACCTCACAATGTGCCCGTCACAAGCACCTCACACGAGAATGCCCAGAACACATTCCCCGGCAAGACTCGCCCGCATGGCTCTTCGTAGAATCCTGTCCGATTGACTCAACCCTCACCACACACCCAAGACGCACGCAGCACTCTCCCCAAGTAAAAGTGGCACCACGTGCCTTAGCCTTATAACCATACTCTCCACCACACATCATCATCACACAGATATAAGCGTAGTAGAAGTAAAGCATCATAAGTAAGATAAGCAAGCGTCTAGCCGATCAGCAGGTGTGTAGGAGTAAGGTTGCGACAAGGTAAAGGCTCATCAAGCAGTTCTACCATGCAACCTATCATCAAGTGACATTCATAATTAAAGCACTAGCAACTAGATATTATGCCATGCGTAATAGGATCTACGAGGTTGGGTGGGGTGTGGCACCTGTGTAGTCATCACCGAGCTCCTCCTCGTACTCATAGTCGTCCTCCTCAAGCTGATCCTCCTCTGAAATGAGACATAATAGCCATGTCAGCGGCTCCTATAGAGTCAACACAAAGAAGCAACAACATTCAATAACTCCAAATGTACTCATACATAAGCCTATCACGTAGAGCTCAATTTTATGAAAATTTGGACACTTGGTTCATATTTTTCGGAGATCGTATGAAGAAGTTATGAATTTCCGAAGTTTATTCTATTTTTTAAAAAAGTAAAAGGGCAGATTAACCAGAGGCTGACACGTGGCGGCTTCTGATTAGGCCACGTGGCGTGCGGGCACAGTGCAGCTGAAGCTGTGCTGACGTCATGCTGACGTCAGCACTGACGCGGGGTCTGGTGTCTGGATGACGTCGTGCTGACGTCATGTCGACGTCAGCACTGACGGGGGGCCCAGTCAGTGGCTGACAGGTGGGGCCCATGGTTCTGGTCACTGACAGGTCGGGCCAGGTCAACGGTCAACATTGACCGGTCAACGGTCAACATTGACCGGTCAACGGTCAACATTGACGGTCAATGGTCAACGCCGACCGGGCCTCGACCGGGCCTCGGCGGGCCTGGGTAGGGCTGGATCTGGGCCGGGTTGGGCCGGCCCGGCCCAGACACGTGTCGTCTGATTAGCTGGGCCACGTGGCAGGTTGGACCTCCGTCGAGCCGAGTCCACTGTGCTCTGGCTCACGGACTCGGTTCACGGTGCACCGGAGACTGGGTGGCTAGGTGGCGCTGCGCGGTTGGCTGGCTAGGTCCACCTGGTGGACCTGGTCCACACGGGCATGGGAAAGTTTCCCCATCTTCCTCACGCACGCGACGGGCATGGCCGGTCGGCCAGCGGCGAGCAGGCAAGCGGCGGCTGCGACGACGGTGCGAGCTCGGTGGGCGAGCGGCTAGGGTGGCGCAAGGGCACGGCAAAGGTGCTGGTGGGGTCGCGGTGGCGGGCACGGGGCTCGGCTCGCCGGCGCACGTATTCTGGTGGCGGCCGGCGGCGAGGTCGCGGCAGCAGGGCACTATGGCGCGCGAGACGCGTTATTAGCAAGCGCAAAGGCTTCACAGGACCAGGACGTGCTCAGCGGTTGCTTCCATTTGGAAAAAGCGGCTCACATGCCGATGGCAGGCAGCAAGGCATGGCAATGCCTCCATCTTCCCCTCCATTCCTCGATTGGAGCTGCTAGGAGCTCCTGGACCTGCCTACCGTGGTGAGTGGAGGCTCGGCGGAGCGCGCGCGACGACGAGCGTCAAGGCGGTGCTCTGGCGGTCGGGGTGCCATGGCGACCAGGGCCGCAATGGTGCGTAGCCCCACTGTGGTCATTGCCAGGCCCCAAGAGGTTGCCCTAAAGGTGTTCTAGGACAACGCGAAGCTAGAGATCGAGTTAAAGGAGAGAAAAGGGGGAGAGCAGAGTGGGAACGCAGGCAATGCACGAGCGGCGACCATGGAAGTCGAGCTCACCAAGCTGTCCCGATGGCGGTGGCGTAGCTCGCGGTTCCGCTCAGGGAAGGAGAAGCTGAGCTCGCGGTTCGCTTGGTGGAGTCGAGCAGCGGCGTCGGGTCCTCCTCTGGCGGCACGGATAGCTCCTCCCCGCCTCCTCCTCTCCTCACTTTACACCTTCTCCTCAGCAGCAGCATGCGAGAGGTGCGGGCACGGTCAAGGCGACTACGCGGCACGGGAAACCCTAGAGGCCGAACGCTCCTCCCTTTTATAGCGGCCGGCGGCCATGGCGGATGGCGAGGATGGCAGATGCCAATCCTGCGGCTGGGCGCGACCGCGAGTTAGGGTTAGGGTTCGGGGAAAGGCGCCGCGCGGGCAGGTGAGGATGGACGGCATCCGAGGCGCGGTGGTGGGTCACGAGCGAGCTGCAGACGGCGGAGGGCGCCGTTTCTTCTTTTGGAACGACGGACGCGACGCGCGGCGAACAGAAATGGTAAAAGGTGGAAGCTGACAGGTGGGCTCCGCTTGTCAGCGAGAGTGGCGGCGGGAGCGCGCGGGCGACGCTGGCGGGCGTTTTGCCGATGGGCCGAGCTGGCCAGTGGGCCGCGCGTTTTGCCGATGGGCCGAACGGAGTGGCAGCGCGTGCGTGCGGGCGGCGAGCTGCGGCCTTGCTGGGCCGCCTTGATGGGCCGCGGCGCGAACGCGCGAGCGAGCGGCGGGCCGCCTTGCTGGGCCGTGAGCAGGCTGGGCGAGCGGCACGTGGCGGGGTGTCGCAGCGCACGGCGTGGCGCGCGCGAGCGACTAGGCCGAGGCGGCAGGCTGACGCGCGGGACGGCCGCGAGCGGGCAGGCAGGCCGGCGCGCGCGAGCGGGCTGGGCCTGCTGCCGGGCTGATCAGGCTTCTTTGGCCTTTTTCCTTTTTCTTTCTATTTTCAAAACCTTTTCCATTTCTATTTCTTGCAAAGCAACTAATTTAGCCACAACCCTAGGTTAGTGAGGTTAGTGATCATGATGTATACACCATGGTGGGTCCACTAGGGTCTCTAGGTCATGATGGCTCCATTTCTGAAGTTAGCAGGCATATATATACATGTGATAAAAGGTTATTCGATTTTATTAGTCATCACATAAAATCGAATAAGAGGCAAAAAATTCTTTGGTAATCAAATGCAATGCTCGGGCCAACGTCGGGTGCTATTTGTGCATCTATTGGCGGGTTTCCTACATGACATCCACCATACACTGGTAGTCTTTAGAAAAATTTTTAAAAACCCGTATTTTTGGTGACCGGATTTCTAGGGTTATTACAGCCGGCGTGCCCATGGTAAATGAATGGGCTAGTGGGTGAATTATCGATTATCACCATAAAAACTGGCCCTGTTGGTGTGTTGGGTTTTTTCCTCCTATGACCAAATACGATTTCCTACCTTGTCCCTTGTCGCTCGAGTGCAAAAGTGGCCAGCACACCTTCTCCCGATTTTCATCTCAAAAAAAAACCCTTCTCCAGATTTCCATAAAATTTTTTTAGAGAGCTTCGGGGGGGGATATCCAGGATCCCCACCTGCTTTTCCATTCCACATGTAACCGAGCAAGCCCGGTTTGGTGGAAGGCTACGGCCTTCACGGTTTACATCAAACAACATCAAGAGAGGAGGGGAGGTTGCAGATTACATGGGAATGGCTATGCTCCAATTTTGAGTGCTGGCTACATCTTTCTTGGGGATACGGCAGCTCCAGTCCTTCACTAAGTCTTTGCAGGCGTTGAAGAGGCGAGAGACGCTAGGGGGAGATGGTTGAAGACTACCGCATTCCAGTGTTTCCATATTTCCCAGCACAGCAGGAGGATGAGGGGATGCAGGATCTTCTTGGACACATGAGCGGGAGGGGAGGAATTCCAGAGCTTTGTCACCTTGGCAATGCTTGAAGGGCTCCATCCAATGGCGACCCAAAAGGTGTGGACGAATGGGCACTGGGAGAAGATATGGTCTGCAGTTTCTTCAGGTGCCCCGCAAATGGCACAGGTTGCGTCGTCGATGATGTGCTTATGAGCAAGGTTACTCCTGCTATTGATGTGATCCTTCGTGAGCAGCCACCCAAAAAGCTTCACCCGTGGGGGGCAAAGTTCTTCCAGATAAAGCTGTGGGCGTGGGGGTCGCGTTCTTCTCCCCTGGTAGAAGCTTTGTACATGAGGGTTGTCAGCAGCTTGTGGTTGCCATCTTCAAAGAAGCATGATCGGTGGTCAGGCGTGTCTTGGAGTTCGACGTCGAGGAGCATGGAGGTGAGAACGGAGAGCTCCCAGGTAGCCTGTGCAGTGAGCCTGCATTAAAAGAGCTCAGGGAGAGAGGAGCGCATGACGTCGCGCACCGTGCGCGCTCTGCCCGCGTAGTGGCTGTGGAGGGCGGGCAGAAGCTCGGCGAGCGATGCGTCATCAATCCAGCAGTCATTCCAGAAATCGGTGGCGCGCCCGTCGCCGATGGAGACCTTAGTGATGTGCTGGTAGGCAGGGAGCAGCTCGCGCAGGGCTCCCCAATGTGTGTCGGCGAGGCCCCCTTCTAGCGTGGCGAGGTCCGCGTGTTCCATCGCCCACTGCGCCCAGGCGGAGTCGCCGGGGTGGTGGAGCTTGTGGACGAGCTTCAGTAGCATGCAGGCGTTCTGGGTGTCGAGGCGCTTCACTCCTAGGCCACCACCTTCTTTCTTCTTGCATACCTCTTCCCAGGCCACGAGACATTTCACACCCAATGCCTTGTCTGTGCCTGCCCAGAGATTTCCATAAATTAAAAAAAACTTTGGTACTCCTACATGTCATACTATTTTAAGGTTCTTGTTTTACACAAGATGCACCTACAAGAACGACATGAAGTGACCCGTGATGAAGCATGGAGGACACCCAGCGTACCTGCTAATGTTCTGTGTCACTTCAACCATCAGACACAACACTAGGGACTGTCATAGTCATCTTCAGAGAAGGCGGTGTCAATCTGCTTCAGCCCGCATGCCGCCTCCGAATACGAAAATGTATCTTGATGTATGTGCTAGGAACATACTATCTCCATCATCCAACATGCCTCAAGTCTGGTGATGGTTTTCTCTCTCCACTGTATTTTCCTTTAAGAATCTTTATTTTCCAACCGTATTTTTCTTGTATTTAGGGTTTAAAGTTTAGGATTTAGGGTTTACGGTTAGCGTTTAGCATTTTAGGGTTTAGTTTAGGTTTTAGGTTTAGCGTTTTAGGGTTCAGAAATTAGGGTGTATGTAAATACAGAATGTACAAGAGTAACAAAGAATAAACAAACGAAGTTGTCAATGTCAGTTACGAATCTCGATTGAGGGATGGATGGTGGAGATAGTAGGTGCTGTGCACCTACGGGCCAAAAAATTGTGTTCCTCCTAATAACCCTCATTACTGACATCCTCAGCCACGCCATGGTCACGCATGGATCATCTCTCATTGTACATTTTGTAGCCTTTCCTCTCTTTTGCTCTGCCCAACCCTCCTCACTTTAGTACGACGACGACACCTTGATTGTTATGAAGGGTGACATCCAGGACGTCCTTTGTCTCAAAGAAGTACTCCAGCAGTTCTCTGACGCCACTGTCCTGTCCATCAACTATCACAAGAGTAGTATTGTTCCTCTTCACATGGAACCGGGCACTCTTCAGCAGTGCGTCGACTGTCTTGGCTGAAAATTGGAGTCTTTCCCACAAAACTACCTAGGCTTACCTCTATCAGCATCCAAGCTCCCGGCTTCGGCCTTCAGTTCCTATGTTTCAAGAACCGACGCCTACCTATCCTCCTGGCAGGCCTCACTGCTAAACACCATGGGAAGGGTAGTGCTTATCAACTCTGTGCTCGACAGTCAATTGGTTTATGCAATGTCGGCCCTTTCCATCCCGCCAACAACCATCAATGAGATTGACAAAAGAAGGCGTGCTTTCCTCTGGACAGGAGAGCCCCATACCTCCTCTGGCAAATGTCTTGTTGCTTGGGAAAAATGTTGCACTACCAAAGATCTTGGTGGCCTTAGCATCAAGGACTTTGACACTCAGAATATATGCCTACTGCTGAAGCTTATCCACAGACTGCATTGCTCTAAAAACTCAGCATGGGGGAGATGGGTGCGTGGTCAGGCCAACCTCTCAACCCTCCGTGGAAATCTGCAGGGGCACCATTGGGATGTTCTTCAATCCATTCTGCCACTCTACCAAGCATTGACATCGGTGCAAATCAAAGATGGGACTGCCACCTCCTTTTGGAATGATGTCTGGTGCCTTGACGAAGCTTTGGCTGATAGGTTTTCGGCACTATACAGTCACTGCAACAAGAAAGATGATTCTGTTGCGGAGGCAATGCAGTCACAGCTATCAGGCGCCTTTGTTCCCAGACTCACCAACCAGGCCGCCTCTGAACTTTAGCAAATTCAATCAATCATGGAACAAACAACTCTGTCAACGGCATCGATCGCAGAAAATCGCAGTTTGATTGTGGACACGGCAAGCTGGACTCATCCTCCATTTACAGACTTCTCAAAGCCAGACAACACCCTGCCGATTCCCTATCTGTGTTCATCTGGAAAAACCCATCCCCACCTCGAGTGCAGTTCTTTATGTGGCTTGCCACCAAGGGAAGACTTCAGTGTCGAGCAAACCTTTCAAGAAGAAAATTGTCACCTTCCCAAACTGTGAAGTCTGCGGTGCCCCCGAAGAAACCTCTGATCACATACTGCTGCACTACCACTTTGCCAGAGAATTTTGGAGTGCCTTGGGTCTGACGATCAGCGACTGTATGTCCATGAACGACTTGAACCCATGCCTAACATCCAGGCCATCCCCTCCTTGCAGCACAGTAGCTTCCTTGCCTTATGCTGCTGGCAATTATGGAAACGTCGCAACGCCTTTGTCTTCCGTCATGAGAACCTACCTCCAACACAAGTTTTGCAAGCATGTGCCCTGGATGCTGCAGCTTGGCGACCTCGCCTCCCCAAAAAACAGAAGCAGATAAACGATGCCTGGTGTGTATTTCTTCAGGAGAGAGTAAACCAGACCATGTAATTTTTTTGTAAAATTTGTATAGGCGTCTTCGATCCCTCTGTTGTACATCAAACTCGACCATTTGGGTCTTTCTATACAAAAATCAGGTGGGGAACCCCCACCCCACCCCCCCCCCCCCCCCCCCGGGTTGAATGCTCAAAAAAATATGTGGTTGAGCTGATAGATAATTATTATTTTGACAAGAGGATAAAGAGAATATTAAGGTCCTGGCAAGTCTGTAGGGGATGAATAAGCATGTTAAAACAAGACTCCATCGGAGCGTCAATAACAGTGCGGCACTGCCCCAATTTTATGCGGATAATGTTCCTAGGGTAGAGCATATTTCACCACTTGTACAAGGGTAGGAGCTAGCGTAAGTAGATCGAGAGCAAACCCTAGTAATCCAACACAGACAAGTAGAGCACAATACAATAGTAAGAACACAAGAGAAGTGATTTATCTCGTCTTCAGCTTGCCACATTATATGACATCGTTCGGCACTATTATAATGACATTGTTCGGCACTATCTAAATGTACAACATAAGCTTTTTACCATTTATAAGTATTTTAGAAAGGAGAGAGTACAACGAAAATCGCATGACACCCATTTTTGTGTGGAGAGGAATGCCACCCGTGCTTGTTGAGTTGTCGTGCCATACTTGCAAAATGGATCAATAGATCCCATTTTAAGCGGGGACATAGCATTTGCAACTTGCAAAATGTACGTGATGCCAACCGCGCCAAATAGTGAACATGTTTATGATGACGAAATGGTATTAATAATATAGGAGAAGGAACAGAATAGCAATTAGATATGATATTTTAATTTGTCACTCCATTCCAAATTAAAGATCATTAATCTTTTAACTTTGACCAAGTTATTAAAATATATTAGTATCTATAAGTTCAAATAAACACACTAACAAAATATATTTCTTAGCAATTAGATATGATATGCATAGCTGCAAATGGTATAGACTCCCTTCATTCCAAATTAAAGATCACCTTTTTCCTTTTTACTAACACAATCTTTTAACTTTGACCAGTTATTATAAAAAATATATTAATATCTATAAGTTTAAATAAAAATTTATTTCTTAGGAAATTTCGTGAAACTAAATCGATGACATGTATGTTGGTGCATTTTTCTATGCACTTGGTCAAATTTAGATAACTTTGACAAAGGACAAATTAAGTTGAAGTAAGTTATAATTCAGAACCATGAACTATGTATATAAATGGTATATACGCAATAGTAAAAGGCTTCTCGTTGTAAGAAAAAGACACTCCGTCAGTTCTAAATTACAAATTATTCCGGTTTCCTAATTTTTTTTACTAATTTGTAATTTAGAAAGTATATCTATCTGTCTGTCTAATTTGTAATTTAGAAAGTATCTAATGCAGATACAAATGCAAACGGAACTCCCCCCCCACCCCCAATGACCAATTGATCTATGTATTTGTATCTGCATGATTCGCAATGCATTTTTCATGCTGGATGTTTAGATTGTGAGGGACGCACGGGATCGGATTTTAATTGGATCGGATTTGATGTCGGCACCGATGGAGCGCAAGAAAGAAATATGGGTAGGGTTGCTGAACATATGGGAGGCTACCAAGCGGCCAGCAGGTCTCTGATCCGATCCAGAGTAGCCTAGCCTAAACACTGCTGGTGTCGCGGTAGCCTAGGACTCGGCAGCAGCAGCACGCATGCAAATGCAAATCTGTTGAGCTGTGCTTGCATTGGCTGGAACCTGCAGGGCCAATCATCATTATATTTATTTATACGTATTGATATACTTTGTTATTATTATAGTTCCCGCTTGCGGTGGAGTAGCGTCGTGACCAGTCGCATCTTGTTCTTCGATCGTGTTCTTGGTTTTGGAAAGCGTCCCTTCCCCTTGCCCAGTTGCCCGTACGTACTTGTCGCGAATGGCCATGCGTGCTTGATGCCGATGGCAGGCACAGGCGCAATCTCGACGGATCCAGCCTACAGTGCACAGCACGCCTTCAGCTTCAGATATCTTTCTCTTTAGGAGAGGGTGGCCTGTATGGCCTAACTGCTGAACCACACACCGGCCAGACTCCCAACAACAACGCCGCTTGTGGCTTGCAGGTCGACCGCCCATTCAAGGAGCCTATTTTGATACCTATGGCCAAAGATATGATACTCTTTACGTTCATAAAAAAGGATATAATTTTTTTAAATGTTAAACGATTTGAAATTTGACTAAAATTATATAAAGGCAAAATATGCATATTGGTCCTTAAACTTTTATTCAGAGAATCAAGTTCGTCCCTCAACTTTTAGCTTGGCCAATCTAGTCCCTCGACTTTCGTTTTTGGTTAAAGTCATCCTTATGCTGATTTAGCACTCATTGTTGGTATGAAACATATGTTAAAAGTCACTTTTGCCCTTAGCTCCTTTCCCTCAAAACAAGCAACAAGCAGATTTTAGTAAAGGCACATGAATGTTTATAGTGATGGTAATCACAAAAATGTTGGAGGAGCATGCGTCAAATACCAGCAGCACAATATTAATATTTCAAATGAAAAAAGGTAACCACATGTTGTTCTTCTCGCGTCAGGAAACATCACTGTATCTTGGCAAAATCTCATGATTATACCTTTCTAAAGAAATTAGATAAAAACCACATCAATTCCCCAACCGTAGACTAAGAATCATGAGAAGTAGAATTCTTGCCGCAGGATTATTCCTTGTTAATAAAATAAGGCTAAAAGATAAAGAGATCTACATGTCATGGATCATTAGAATTGCCACGTTTACCGGCTGAAATTGAAGAGAGGAAGAAGGAGCCAAGGGTAAAAAAGATTTTTAACAATACTTTCATGCCACCATGGAGTACCACATTACTACAAGGATAACTTTTGACTTGTAAACAAAAATTGAGGGACTAAATTGGTCAATTTGAAAATTGAGGGATGAACTTGACCCTTGGAGCAAAATTGAAGGACCAAGATGCCTATTTTGCCTTATATAAAAATGTGATGATACAACACCACTAAACTAATTTTGAGTATATATTTTTTTAGTGAAACTAGTTAGGGACATAAATGTTATAATTTATTTACTAGCAATGATCTTCAAAGGGTCAATTGTGCAACTGCCCCTGTTCTGGAGTCTAATTACTCGTTTACCCTTATTTTTTTAACTTTGCTCGTTTGCCCCTTTTTTTGAAACCGAAGGCTCTAGTTGCCCCTGCCCTGTGAAGTGGAGTTAACGGTATTATGTCCAGGATGAAAAGATCAAAATACCCTTGACATGAATGACTCAAGAATCAGTCCGGTTTTTTATTATGTCCAGGATGAAAAGACCAAAATATCCTTGACATGAATGACCCAAGAATCAGTCCGATTTTTTTTTACATGCTTATTGTGCACTTATTTTGGACAAATGATAATATATGTTTTTTCTATAAATTTTGAAGTACATATTTGCACAATATTTACAAATAACAATACATGAAGAGAGATCCAAAATATATAAATCATAATATTTAGCTTCATCACTTCAGTTCCTGTCACCTTAGCATTGCATCGAGCACCTAGAGGGCGGCACCGCACCGACCCTGCCACTCATTTGTTGGCCCGTCCATACTACTTAGTAGAGTACTAATTGATGCAATTGATCAAAAACTCCTCTTATCCCTCTGCACAATCGAACCAAGCAGGCAAACCACCTGGAAACTTCCATTCCAAGCAAAAACTCGGTCGTTGCTGTTGGTGCTGCCATCCTCACACGGGCTCTCGTGCAGCTCCATGATGGGCTTCATCGCGTGGTCCGTGATGGCAATTGGCGATGCTAGTTGGGGAAGAGGTTCTGGAGCACGAATGCGTGCACCAGCGTGGTGACGAACACAACGGCGCCTCTGGAGGCCGCCCGACGGCGTGCCCGCTCGCCGCTGGATCCCGCCCGTGCTAGAGGCCGTGCAAGCGCAACGCCCGCGAGCGGCCCGACGCCAGCGCGACGGTCGCCCGACACCCGCGCGACGGCCACGACCCGCGGCGACGCCCGCCCACGCGCGTCGGCGCTACGGCCACGCACGCCCGCGAGCCTCACGCTCGCACGCAGGCGAGCCAAGGCCGACGCCCTCCTGGGCGTTGTGCCCGCGCGCCGCCCGCGAGCCCGCCCTCCACGCAACCGCCTCCGCGCCGCGACGCCCGCTCCGCATCTGCCTGCGCCGCACCGCCGACAAGTCGCGCGCTCACCCGCGAGCCCGCCCGCGACGCACCGCCGACGAGTCGCGTGCTTGCTCACGAGCCAGCCCGCGACGCCCGCCCCCGGCTGGAGGCCGCGCCAGCCCTGGCTGGACGCCGCGACGGTCCGGCGGCGCGCCCTGGAAGCCGCGCGCTCGTATCCCGGTTGGAGGTCGCCCGACGCCCTGCAGGTCGCGCCGCCGTTCTTCCAGCTCGCATCGCCGGGGACGCGACGAGCAGAGTCGGGACGCTCCGGAGGGACCAGGACTTCACTTTGAGGATAAGGGGTAGAATGGTTATTCTCTATTTTTCTTTTTTTCTAAAACATTTTTTTAATCAGTTATTGACCGGCTTCTCACGGTGACAATAAATAGCGGCAAACGGAGCCTTCGCTTTCAAAAAATAGGGATAAACAGATAAAGTTAAAAAATAAGGCCAAACGAATAATTAGACTCCAGAACAAAGACACTTGTATAATTAACCCATCTCTAAAATTACACAATGTTATTATTATCTAGATCCTCAATGTACAAGTTTAACCGTGAGTTTTCGTCCCAACTGTCAAATTTTGGTATTTGAGCCTTACAAACTTGTATGGTAGTACGGTTCAGACCGACCGCCCATTCACGTTTGGAAAAAAAAATATACTACGAGGAGCCTATTCTAATAGTGGCCAAAAATATGATAGTATGATATTCCTTTTGTCCATAAAAAGGAGATATTGATTCTAAATTTTACTAAAATTATACATAAAAAAATTATGCTACAACACCACTAAACTAATTATGAGTATATTTGTTGTAGCGTTTGGTTGTGTTGCTATGCAGAATCATGTTCCTAAGTTTAGTTGTTTGGTTGTCTTTGGTTGTCTGTTCTCCGCGCTCATCGTCTCTCGGTAGAGCCACAGTGCAACAGCTTGTGCCCACGCGAACCAGGCCCCTACGAAACAAAAAAAACTTGTTTTCTAGGAACCAGACTCAGACTCGGTGTTATTGTCATCGTCTCTCGGTAGAGCCACAGTGCAACAGCTTGTGCCCACGCGAACCAGGCCCCTACGAAACAAAAAGAAACTTGTTTTCTAGGAACCAGACTCAGACTCGGTGTTATTGTT
Source organism: Bothriochloa decipiens (assembly GCA_023333625.1). Classification (NCBI taxonomy): domain Eukaryota; kingdom Viridiplantae; phylum Streptophyta; class Magnoliopsida; order Poales; family Poaceae; genus Bothriochloa; species Bothriochloa decipiens. The sequence continues at coordinate 31,410,900 of CM041634.1, forward strand.
TCCATGCCGCTATCTAGGTTGCGGTGCTCGTCCAACCAACCAAACGCTGCGCCCTAGCACTCCATGAGCTACAGGTCGTCGGGAACCAGGTAACCAAAAAGGCTAACAGCAATTCTAGGGGTCAAATCAAAATATGAAGAGCCAGGAACAAGATGCTTGGTACCATCATACAAGTTTAGAGACCCAAACATAAAAATTCAAGACTTAGGACCTAGGTGGTACTGTCATGCAAAATTTTAGGGGTCATCCTGTTGACACTAAAAAATGTCTAGTGGAATATTTAGTAACATGAGCAAATCACGGGAACCCTGGACATGGTTGAGATGAAATGGCAGCGTCAATAGAGCAAGTAATCACACGAAGAAGACGGCGAGCCGCAAGCGAGCCTGCCCAGTCGGCGAAGCCGGCTCTAGTGCCTGCTGCCGTGGCAAGTGGCGCAGTCGGCTAAGCCGACTGCCCCAACCGGCTAAGCCGGGTCAGATCCTGGCTGGCTGGGCGCTGGACCGACCCCACGAAAACCAGCTTAAACGGGTTGCCTGGCCGGCTGGGTCGGCCTGCTGCTGAGTCCAAACCGATTTGATACTAAATCGTGTTTTGGCAAGTTTTAAGCGTGGGAGACTTGGAGATCACGTGTTGAAGTTGTTTTCTACTGGGATAAGACTACCCCCTCTATATATACGAGAGGATCATGACCGATTGATCCCATCCAATCAATCAAACAAAAAACCAATCTATCAATTCTTTTACCCCTTTTCTCTCCTCAACCCCTCTACCTGATGTTCGGTGCTTCTCTCTACGAGATTCATTGGCATTTTAGGCGGCCTTGCTGGTCCTAAGAGATCCTCCACGTGCTTCCTCCTGACGGATCCTTCCGGAGGTGGTTCAGGAGCTTATTCAGCCATACACGAGCTCTACATTGGCCTTTTCGACTTTGTGTTTGCTACGTTGCAGGTAGTCCAGGCAACCTCTTTGGGCATCTAAGACCTGCTAGTGTGTTGGTATGATCGTAAATCGGCGTCAACACATTCATAAATTTTACCCGTATTTATTAACCATTTTTTGAAAAATAAAACAGTCATATTTATATCCCTAGACAGCTTAAACCCGTCTTTGGACACTGTGTTCAGTTCAGCGCTAAGTAAGGCACAATAGCTCGGGGGGTGCCTGCTCCTTACAGAACGAGTTTTCTTCTTTTTTTAGAAATGAACGAGTTTTCTTCTTAAAGTATAAACACTTTTTTTAAGAAAAACTTAAAGTATAAACGTGGATTCGCATACATTCATTCACACACTCGTCGCCCCAAAAGGCCCATGAACGAGAGCAAGCCCGGTGCGTGTGCTTCCTGGACTGGGAGCGGCAGACCACGCGCACGGGGCCAGAAGCCCATGAGCTGGACTGGAGTAGGAAGCGCATGAGATATGAGCAGAGTTGCCGAAATGTCAGCGAGAACGCCGACCGTGGCAGTCCTCCACAATTCTCATCACCAACCGTATACTAGTAGTATTTGGTGCCATTAACAAAAATTATCGTCACCTGGACCCGTATCTATCCTCTCACGACATTCGCGCGCGTGCTGCCTGTGCTGTTGGCAACTGTTTTTGGTGACAGCAAAAAGAAGCAGATGGGGCGCCATGTACTCCTCGCTACTGCTACCGGATAACAACAACACAAGGCGCTGATTCCTTCCGATTCGGGAGGGAGGGAAGCATGATGCATGTGCGGGACAGCACAGCACAGGAGACAGGATGGCGTCTGCTGCTACTGCTACCGCTACTGGTGGGCTTCTCGAGGGGAGAGCACGCTCACGTTCGCTCCCTCGGCTGCAGGCTCCAGTCCAATTTAGATTCCCTTCCACTGTGACCATCCTGACGCACGTGGGCCTAAATTGGCGCTAAAATTTTTATAATAGAATTTATGTAGTATTTTGTTTGTATTTAATAAAAATTATCTAAATTTTGATTAATTAGGTTTAAAATATTCGTCTCGTAAAGTATAATAAAACTGTGTAATTATTTTTAATTTCATCTATATTTAGTACTCTATGCATATGCCGGCATTTTGATGTTACGGAGAATAAAAATTTTATATGGTGTCAATTCTAGATTTTATAGGGAAACCATTCATAATGTCCGCCTCAACCGTCCCTACTGCACACCCCCTTCTCTTTACGGTCGGGTCGGGTTTCTTAGCCGCGCAAAATCTCCATATTGACTATGACTATTTTTCTTTTGCGTTTTAGCAGGAGACTAGCCCTGTTGATTTCCATCCCATTGCCAAAAACTAGCTCATGTAAGAATATGTATACTCCCTCCGTGTAAGACATTTTAGTTTTTACTAGACTCATAGTTTTTGCTACGTCTCTTGATATATGTTATGTTTAGATACGTAGTAGAACCTATAAATTTAAAAATACAGAAAATATTTTATAATTTAAGACAAAAAAAGTAGGTTAGGTCTAATAAAAGCTAATAATTAGGCTAAAATTAGCCCATGTTTAGCTGTCCTATGCATTTATATCATTCGAAAATAGGGGTTAATTGTTAGTACCCTAGATCGAGAAAGACCCTATGATTCTCTTTTTTCTTCCTTTTCTTAACATAACAAGGTGTAGATACAGAGCTTCACATACACACGACCTTCACAAACAATACACGTATCACATTTACATTAAGAACCCATGTGCAAACGTCTCACATGCATTGTACACCTCTGAGAGCAAGATGTTGGAATGGTAATTCTTCAGGCAAAAAAAAACACTTGAGGAACGACTACATGTGAATGTGGTGAGATCACTCCTGAAAGAAAAGATCAAGAAAATAAACTCAAGGAGAGATGAAGAAATGAGGCGGTACGTAGTACCATCCTCCCCGGAGACAAAAACTTTATTAATTAACTTCCTCTCTGTCGTTGCGCTCATAGCCATCCATATTGATGCGAAACAAGGCGATATTGTATGAAGTATCCAACATTAGTAGTTGATGACAGAAATCTTACCGTTACAAAATGAAGGGTAGTGTATAAAGTATTCACCATTAGTAGTTCGATGATGGAAATCTTACCGTTACTAATGGAGTGGTTGAACTGAGTTTCTTGATGATCCTTACGAGATGTGTTAGAAAAAAAATGATACTCTCGCAAATATTAGAAAGATCTAGAGTAGTCATCAATTAGATATATTGCATATTCTCTCCATCCTATAATATAGTGTATGCTAGCGTTCAAAATTTGTTTTCAAATATGATGCATTTTAGAGGACAAAAGCAAATTTTGTATTAAATACCACTACTACTGTAAAGAACTTCCGTGACGGGCATTTTCGGTTTTCCGCAGCAGGCAAGAGCGAACGCCACGGATGGAAGGTCACAGTTAATCGTGGCCTCCACCGCAGCGGGCGGTGGTGCCCGCTGCAGAAGTTCGGTTACCGTAGCGGGCAACATAAGCCACCCGCTTATGTTGCCCGCTGCGGTAAAGAATTTCAGAAAAATAAAAAAAAAGCCCACATGGGCTGGATCTGGGCCCGCCGCCGCCAGGAGCTCCACCGTCCGCCCGCCGCTCGCCAGATCCACGGCGTGCTCGCCGCAGTTCGAGAGAAGATGGAGGTGCCGGTGCCCTCCAGGCTGTGGATATGCGCCGCTGCCACCGCGAGCCTCCAGGGGTCGGATCCGGCCAGGACCGCCACCGCCGCGCCTCCACCGGCCGGATCCGGCCGGATCCTCGCTTCCACGGAAGGAGGAGCTCCCCCTCCATCGGATCCTCGTATCCGCCCGCGCGTCCTCCACAGTGAGGGGCCCTCTGTCCGTGCGAGGACCTAGCCACCGCTAGGGGATGGCCGGGCGCGCGCGTCTTCCACCGCCGCTAGATATGACAGCATGAGGAAGATAGAGGATGAGGGCTGAAAGGAGAGATAGATAGAGAGGATGAGAGAGAGAGGGAGAGACATACCTGTTGGCCTCCTTGCCGGACGTGGTCGACACCACCACCGCAGCCGTCTTGCTCCTCGCAACATCGCGGCCCAGTGCCTTGCGCAGCGTCACCTTGCGACTCGCCAGATCTGGCACGGCGGCGCTCTCCTTGATGGCTCCCTCTCCATATCCGTCATCGGCCAGCCTCCACCGCCTGGCCTCCATCCGCACACCCCGGCGTCCGCCAGGAGCGCGCGGCCTCCATCGGCACGCGCCGCCATCGGTCCAGCCTCCACCGCCTCCATCCATTAGAGGGGCGTCGTCGTCAGTCCAGCACCCACCGTCTCCATCTAGTAGAGGGAGAAGGAGATGGCGCCGCTCATGGAGGAGAGGGAGCCGCACGTGGTGGGGAGGAAGACGGCAAGGGAGAGAGTGAGAGAGAGAGTGGGAGAGGGAGAGAGGAGCGCTCGAGGGAGAGAGGAATGCTCAGGGGAGAGAGGGAGAGCGCGGCACCAGGGAGAGGAGCGCGACGCGGTTGGGAGCTGTGAAACCCTAAGAAACACATTTATATATGCAGGCGGTTAATGGGCTGGCGTGGACTCGTGGGCTGGGCCTGATTTACGGTGGCGGGCCTTATAAGATGCCTGCCACGGTAAATCAATTTACCGCAGCGGGCAACTTAATATGCCCGCCACGGAAAATAGATATTTTCCGTGATAAGATATTAAGATGCCCGCTGCGGTAATTCGATTTACCGCAGCGGGCAAAAGTGCCCGTCACGGTTAATTAAAAGTGCCCGCTGCGGTAAATCATGGAATTTACCACAGCGGGCAAAAAAAGAGCCCGCCACGGAGTGAACAGTAGCGTCGTCACGGAAGTTCTTTTGTGTAGTAGTGTACTTTTATTTTATCAACCAATCACTATTAATCACGTTGATGATATTGTTTGATTAGGAAGTAAAATGATAATACATGCGTCTTTTATGTTCTCTCTTAATTTATCTTAGAATTTGTGGAATGCAATGTATCACAGGATGGAGGTGTTTGCGAGAAACGGCTAAAGATTCTCTAATAGAATTATATTATAGATGTTGCTTTGGAAATCTTTGCCTTCTTCCTTTTTGATCAAAACTTTGTTTTTGAGATTGGTGAAACTTAGTACTTTTATTTGTAATAAGGAATAACTATATGCATTAATTGATGCAGAAGCTGGGATATTAATATATATTCCTTTTGAAAAAACAGGAGGGAGTACATCCATAATTAGCTTCCGTAAGGCAATGTTCCATGCTTGTGTAGAATGTTATCTGTTTTTGGATAAATTTTAAACCTTAAAATATTATTTATTTTAGGACTAAAGGAGTATATAGAAGTAACTTTTTTTTAGAACAGCCAGACTTCATTCATATATGATGATCATGATTACAATCGTTCGCTATGATTTCCCAAAGGGCCGGTGGTGGTATAAGCCACTCCACAACCGGGCTTGACTGGGAAACAAGCTTAGCACATTCATGCGCAAGAGAATTACAAGTTGTACAAGCAAAATGCAAAACAAAATCATCTAGATTCCGGCTTAAAACTTCAAGCTCCTGCAGAAGGGGGCCGACTTCAGAGAGTTGTGCCTGGCGCTTCTCCCACAGGTTGACAAGCTGCTGGCAATCAGTCTCCAGGAATAGGCGCTGCACTCCACACTCTAAAGCAAATTGGACGCCATCTCAACAGGCCATTGCTTCCGTGGACAGGACGCTAAGGTAGTGGTCGTACCACCGAGCTCTTCCTCCACAAACACGACCTGCATCATCTCTGATCACTACTCCCGATGCCCCTCGTCCTTCTCCTGCCAAGAAGGAGGCATCGACATTGACTTTGGCCCATCCTGGCGCTGGTTGTTGCCAATGTTGTCGAGCTTGCTGTGATTTTTGGACCTTGATCGGGTGTGAGATTTGCCACATATCGAAGGCAGCGTCTTTGATCCATTCGACAACCTTCCTCGCTGGGATCTCTGACTCGCTGTGTGTTGGGGAACAACTTTGACATACAAACATCCTTTCCAAACTTTGAAGACAAATATTTATTATAAGTATTTGAGACGCCAACATGTGCAGCGAAGACAGCGAAGGTACTTCGCTGTACGTATCTTTGGTTTCGTTTATGTATTTTCGCATGTTTCAAGATGATTGGCGGATATGACTTCGCTATACATTGAATGCCCCGTGAAGTTGATGTGGACACTTCGCTGTGGCTTTCAAACTCATGTGATTTTACCTGCGCAAGATGGCTTCACTGGGCCTCCGATAACCGGCGAAGCCAACGTGGCGACTCCGCATGAGAAGTCTGCGAGATTCTTAGTCGAATTAAGAAGTCACGATCAAGTTCGAAGTTGCCTTAGAAGATTAGAAGAAAAAGGGCGAAGTGTGCCTCACCACTTCGCCGACTTACTTTCTAGTTAAAAGGATAGGAAGCTCCATGACAAATTTTGTAAGATTCTTGGAACGGCGAAGCTAGGGGGTCTATAAATACCCCCTGGGATGTAAGTTTTCGAGGACAGAATAAAATATAATTTTAGCTGAATGTTGTTTCCGCCTTTATGTGTATGTGAAATCATAACCCAACATCTGGTGCCGTCTGTTTGTGTGATTGAAGACACCCACGACCACCACACGGACGCAAAATGGCAAGACCCAGCAAAAAAGCAACTTCGGCTGGAGACAATTCAAACCAGGACAGAGACCCACTTTTGGAAGACGAGACAGAAACAGAAAACAGATGTGTTTAAGAAGAAGAAGAAACTTAGAACGAAGAAAGAAGATTCAAAGAACTCAAAGATCAACTCGTCGTCAAGAAAAATAGCTGGAAGAAGCAAGAAAAAAGACAAGAGAAAACTCTTTAAAACAAAGAATTGCAGAAGCAGAAGTTGAATTAAGAAAGCTCAATGATGAATTAGAAAACGAGAGCGAAGTCATGATTCAAGAACCAAACTCAACAAGCAAAAACACCAACAGCAAAGAAAACCAAAGCCAAATAGCAACAATTGACACAGAGTCGCCCCTATCAATCGACATTCAGCTAGCGAAGTGGCCAGCATGTTTCAAATTCAACATCATCCCAACTTACAATGGCATGTCCGACCCAAGAAAATTTCTTATGAGTTTTGAAGCAGCAGTTGCATCAAGTGGGGGAGATGCAAACACCTTAACGAAGTCACTTATCATGGCAGTAAGAGGACCAGCGCAGCAGTGGTACTCTTCGCTAAAACCAAGGTCAATCAAATCTTGGGATCAACTTCGCACAACCCTGCTCTTAGATTTACAAGGCTTACAAAGAGTTGAGCTCACAAGCAATGATCTTTTTAACATCAAGCAGCAACCAAAAGAACCGTTGAGCCCGTATTACAAAAGATTTATACAAGCAAAAGCTCAAATACCAAACATACCAGATGAAGTTGTCATCATAGCAGCAATCAAAGGACTGCGAGCAGGCCAACTTTCCTCGTACTTCAAAAGGGAAAGACCAACCACAGTTGAAAAATTATATGAAGAAATGAGAAAGTACTCTGAATCCGACGAAGATTACAGAAAAAGAATAGAAGAAGAAAATGAAGAAAGAAATATGTCAAGAGCAAACAACAAGTTCCAACACTCAAGAGTGACAAACATAGAACGAAGACCATTTCAGAGAATAAACCATATCAACAACACAAGCGAAGTCAACAACCAAGGTCCAAGCTCGAGTAACCAAAGAAATTTCCAAAATAGTAGAAATTTCAAGGAAAATTTCCAAGAAAGACCAAGCTACAACAACCAAAGCAGAAACTTTGAAAGGAAAACTTTGAGGCCGAAGAATTGTACTGTATTATACATGACAAAGGGGCTGGTCACACATCAAAGATGTGTCTAAAAGTAAAGAAAAGCATTGAAGAAGTGCAAGAAGAGAATAGAGCAACTTCGCAGCTGAAAATTGTCAACCATCTAGCCCCTCAAAGAACAAGTTATGCGCCAATAACTTACCCCCAACACATGTTGCCAGCACCTCTGCCAATCTATAATTGTCAACCGTTAGCAATGTGCCCGCAAAATCAATGGGGCTCAAATCAGCAGCAAAGTTTCCACCCTGAAAGTTCAACAGCTAGCAGCAATCACCAAATTCAATACAACAAAATGCCTGAAGTATCAACAAGCAATGGGAACGCAATCATCCCAAGCAAAGGCAGAATTATGACAATCTTCGGAGGAAACAACATGGAGCTCGATACATGAAATGAAAGAAGAAATTATTTCAGAAGAGTAAACTCCATAGCAGTTCAAGGTCCATTCAAGAAAACAAGATGGTCCCATATGCCAATCACATTTTCAGAACAATATCTCAAACTCAAAGATTACCCTCATATGGACGCAATGGTCATAGAAGCAAACATCGAAGGTTGGTCAGTAACAAAAATTCTGATAGATGGTGGTAGCTCAGCAGATATCATATTCACAAGAATTTTAGACGCAATGCAAATCGACAGAAAACTTTGGGAAGAGCCGAGCACCCATTAGTAGGTTTCGGCGGAAAGAAAATAAACTCTATTGGCAGAATTGTCTTGCCAGTGTCATTCAAAACAGTGAATAATGCAAGAATGGAACAAATAGCATTCGATGTTGTAGAAATGCACAGCCAGTACAACACAATCTTTGGAAGGGAAAGTTTAAATGCTTGCGAAGCCATAGTAAGCTACCCATACTTATGCATGAAAATGCCAGCAGTTAATGGCATCATAACCGTCTTCGGTGATCAAACTGAGGCATGGAACATAGAAAGAGATGCAAGCCTAGCTTTCAAAAATATCCATGTGATACAAGAAGAAGAAGAAGATGATGAGTTTGAAACTGAAAACGTGGAGACACAAGAAAAAGTAAAGCCTTGCGAAGAAACAAAGAAAGTACCAATCGTCCCAATGGTGCTAGAAAGACAAGTTATTGTCGGCACAAACCTATCAAAAGAAGAGGAAGAAAGAATAGTACAAGTCCTGCAAAGTAACAAGGATATCTTCGCCTGGTCTGCACAGGACTTAGGAGGAGTAAGCAAGGATGTCATAGAACACAAGTTAAACATCGACCCAAACTTCAAGCCGAAAAAGCAAAAGCTCAGAAAGTTGTCGGAAGACAGAACACAAGCTGCTAAAGCCGAAGTCTAAAGATTGTTAGATGCAAAAGTCATAAGAGAAGTTCAATTCACAACTTGGCTCGCAAACATAGTCATGGTTCAGAAGAAAACAAGAAGTGGAGAATGTGCATAGACTTCACAGATCAACAAGGCATGTCCAAAAGATAATTTCCCTCTACCAAGAATAGACACTCTAGTAGACCAGGATGCAGGAAGTGAAATGCTCAATTTCCTAGATTGCTATTCAGGCTACCACCAAATATGGATGAAAAAAGAAGATGAAGAATACACAAGTTTTATTACACCATTTGGAACTTACTGTTTTCAAAGAATGGCCGAGGGGCTTCGTAACGCAGGAACAACTTTCATCAGAATGACTTTCACAATCCTCAAAGATCAAATACCAAGAAACTTGCTAGCATATATGGATGACTTGGTAGTCAAAAGCAAGAAAAGAGAAGACCACGTTGAAGATTTACAAGAAACTTTCTCAAACCTCAGAAAAGCAAATTTAAAGTTGAACCTATAAAAATGCATGTTTGGAGTTCAAACATGCAAAATTTTGGGATGCATCGTTTCCGCAAAAGGAATTGACCCGAATCCAGAGAAGGTGAAGGCAATACTAAACATGCAAGTGCCAAAAAATATCAAGGACATCCGAAAGTTGACAGGAAGACTAGCTTCGCTGAACAGATTTATATCCAAATCAGCTGAGCGAAGCCTCCCAATATTTCAAGCACTAAAAGGGAAAAAGGAAAAGTTCAACTGGGGTCAAGCACAACAAGAAGCCTTCGAAGAAATAAAGAAACATCTATCCAACCCCACAACCTTGGCAACACCTGACCCAACAGCAGATCTGCTACTATACGTATCAGCAAATGAAAGTACAGTCAGTGCAGTACTAATACAAGAACAAGAAAAGGAGCACTCAACAAGACAAGTTCCAGTATACTTCGCTTCTGAAGCTTTTTCTGGATCAAAAATATTCTATTCAGAAATCAAGAAAATTGCATACGCAATACTTATGGCATCCAGAAAGTTAAGACACTACTTCCAAGCTCACAAAATAAGAGTGCCAACAAATCAACCCCTCAAAGAAGTGCTACAAGGCTGCAAATCCTCAGGAAGATTGGGAAAATGGGCTGCAGAATTGTCCCAATACTTCATCAAATTCGAGAAAAGAATAGCAATCAAATCTCAAGTGTTGGCTGACTTCATGGCAGATTGGACACCCTCAAAGTACAACCAAGAAAGAATGGAGCAACCCGAATGGATAATCTATTGCAATAGTGCTTAGGGCTTCGCCGGCGCAGGAGCAGCTGAAACATCCTCAATTTTCCACGAAGGGAAAATGCACAGAACGGCGGATAATATAATAGCTTGAAGCCTCAAACCATCTCATTATCTCGCAGCAGTCGATACAGGATCCATACATCGAATAAAAGAGTACAGTTAGGGGGAATTACATAAATAGTTTGCCGCCACACTAGCGGAACCATCAGAGTAGCAACAGCCCTTGGGACGGCTGCGGAAGGCGGAAGTACATTAAATCTCCAAAAGAAGCATGAGCGTAGGAACAAGACGTCTACTCCTCTTCATCGTCATAGTCATAGTTGGGCTCACCTGCCAAATAATTTTCAGTACGGTTTGTACTGGCCACATCTCCCACCCTATGCTTTGCTTTTGCTATGTAGTATTTTGTGGGATGCAAAGGATGTAAACAATTCGACCTAATATGTGGCTATAGTTTCCTATGCAAACAGTGACCAATATTATATAATATAATTCATCAAGTTTTAACCCATCTCATCCACATATCCACCTGATTCCATCACCATCACACACATCTCACCCTCTCGCACTCAGTCGACAGTCCAACTCCCTCTCGGAGCCTGTCTCAGCGGCTCACAGCCGGAAGGGTAACACCAGGGGGAGAAATAGAAGGACTCCTCTCACTACTCCTGAGAAGCGTGGGTCTTAGGAAAAAGCCATACCAGTGGCTCGCGGACTATATATATATAGATTCATAAAACTCTGCAGAGCGTGTACTCCCATAACCACAAGATCACTATCATCGGCGGTGCCCCGCCTAAGCTGATTCTGGCTGCTTTCTAACCGGTGCGATGCCACCCTACCACTCAGTACTAGGACATCCCAGATAGGTACCACCGGCACACTGAGACTGTGAGACATAGTATCGGCCCCCGTGGTCACTATGCTGTCTAAGGAGGGTGTGGGTCTCCACGCCCGTACCTCCCGACACTATCTGCTAACAACCTAGTAGTAGTGGCACCGTCCGAGCTAGTCAGACATCTGTCTTCCGCCCATACAAGAGCGAGTGGTGAGCACGTAAGTCTCAAGGTTTCGATCCTCAAGAGATATCAGGTCCTAGGGGGATCAGACAGGATTATCTTCCCTTAGGGACTACAACAGTCCGTGCTACAACAGCACCTCCTACCCGGGGCTTCGCTCCATGAAGGTTCTCACCCCCGGGATCTCCTTATACCTCACAATGTGCCTGCCACAAGCACCTCACACGGGAATGCCCAGAACATATTCCCCGGCAAGACTTGCCCACATGGCTCGTCGTAGAATCCTGTCCGATCGACTCAACCCTTACCACACACCCAAAACGCACGCAGCACTCTCCTCGAGTAAAGTGGCACCACGTGCCTTAACCATACAACCATACTCTCCACCACGCATCACATCACACAGATATAAGCGTAGTAGAAGTAAAGCATCTTAAGTAAATAAGCAAGCGTCTAGCCTATCAGTAGGTGTGCAGGAGTAAGGTTGCGATAAGGTAAAGGCTCACCAAGCAGTTCTATCATACAACCTAACATCAGGTGATATTCATAATTAAAGTACTAGCAAGCTAGATATTATGCCATACGTAATAGGATCTACGAGGTTGGGTGGGGTGTGGCACCTGCGAAGTCATCACCGAGCTCCTCCTCGTACTCGTAGTCGTCCTCCTCAAACTACTCCTCCTCTAAAACGAGACATAATAGCCGCGTTAGCGGCTCCTATAGAGTCAACACAAAGAAGAAATAAAATTCAATAACTCCAAATGCACTCATACACAAGCCTATGACGTAGAGCTTATTTTTATAAAAATTTGGACACTTGGTTCATATTTTTCGGAGTTCGTATGAAGAAGTTATGAATTTCCGAAGTTTATTCTATTTTCTGAAAAAGAAAAAGGGCGGATTAACCAGAGGCTGACATGTGGCGGCTTCTGATTGGGCCACGTGGCGTGCGGGCACAGTGCAGCTGTAGCGGTGCTGACGTCATGCCGATGTCATGCTGACATTATGCTGACGTCAGCACTGACGCGGGGTCTGGTGCCTGGATGACGTCATGCTGACGTCAGCACTGACGGGGGACCCAGTCAGTGGCTGACAGGTGGGGCGCATGGATCTGGTCACTGACAGGTGGGGCCAGGTCAACGGTCAATGTTGACCAGTCAACGGTCAACGCCGACCGGGCCTCGACCAGGCCTCGGCGGGCCTGGGTAGGGCTGGATCTGGGCCGAGTTGGGTCGGCCCGGCCTGAACATGTGTCATCCCATTAGCTGGGCCACGTGGCGGGTTAGACCTCCATCGGGCCGAGTCCACGGTGCTCTGGCTCACGGACCCGATTCACAGTGCGCCGAAGACTGGTTGGCTAGGTGGCGCCGCGCGGTTGGCTGGCTGGGTCCACGTGGTGGACTTGGTCTACGCGAGCACGGGGAAGTTTCCCCATCTTCCTCATGCATGCGACGGGCATGGCCGGTCGACCAGCGGCGAGCAGGCAAGCGGCGGCTGCGGTCGGTGCGAGCTCGGCGGGCGAGCGGCTAGGGCGACGCAAGGGCACGGCAAAGGTGCTGGTGGAGTCGTGGTGGCGCGCACGGGGCTTGGCTTGTCGGCGCATGTACTCTGGCGGCGGCCGACGGCGAGGTCACAGCAGTAGGGTACTACGGCGTGCGAGACGCGTCATTAGCAAGCACAAAGGCTTCGCAGGACCAGGACGTGCTCAGCGGTTGCTTCAATTTGGAAAAAAAGCGGCTCACAGGCCGGTGGCAGGCAGCAAGGCACGACAGACGGCGGCGGCGATGACGAGGTCCAATTCGCCAGTGAAACTTGGTATTGGCCTCCATCTTCCCCTCTATTCCTCGATTGGAGTAGCTAGGAGCTCCTGGACCTGCCTACCGTGGTGAGTGGAGGCTCAGCGGAGCGCGCGCGATGACGAGCGTCAAGGCGGCGCTCTGGCGGCCGGGGTGCCATGGCGACCAGGGCCGCAAAGGTGCGTAGCCCCACTGTGGTCGTGGCCAGGCCCCAAGAGGTTTCCCTAAAGGCGTCCTAGGACGACGCGGACCTAGCGATCGAGTTAAAGAAGAGAAAGGGGGAGAGCAGAGTGGGAACGCGGGCGATGCACCGGCGGCGACCATGGAAGCCGAGCTCACCGAGCTGTCCCGATGGCGGTGGCGTAGCTCATGGTTTGGCTCGAGGAAGGAGAAGTTGAGCTCGCGGTTCGCTTGGTGGAGTTGAGCAGCGGCTTCAGGTCCTCCTCCGGCGGCACGGACGTCAGCGGCGCGCGCAGCTCCGGCTCCGGCGACGCTTTGCTCCCGACGGCCGCTCCTCCCCGCCTCCTCCTCTCCTCCCTTCACCCCTTTCCTTCAGCAGCAGCAAGTGAGTGGTGTGGGCATGGTCAAGGTGACTGCGCGACACGGGAAACCCTAGAGGCCGGACACTCCTCCCTTTTATAGCGGCCGGCGGCCATGGCGGATGGCGAGGATGGCAGATGCCAATCCTACGGCTGGGCACGACCGTGTGTCAGGGTTAGGGTTTGGCCAAGGCACGGCGCGAGTGGGCGGGCGAGATGGATGGTTCAGCGTGCAGTCAGACGCGGGCGAACGGCGGAGGCGCGTGGTGGACAGAAATGGCGCGGCGGACGCGACGCGCAGTCGACAAAAATGGGAAGGGAAGGAGCTGACAGGGGGGCCCATGTGTCAGCGAGAGAGAAAGGGAAAGGCGCAGCGCGGGCGACGGCAGGCCATTGTCGGGCCGGTCGGCCTTGTTGGGCCGCGGCAACGCGAGCGAGCGGCGCGCGCGGGCGGGCGGCCTGGCGCGGGCGCGCGGCGCTGCCG
>CM041634.1:31426449-31483813 GCA_023333625.1 Bothriochloa decipiens
GCACCTGGGCGACTCCTTCCTCGGCCTCCTTAATGGTGGCCGGGCCAAAGAATGATCTTTCGCCCGTTTCGGACCACATCAAGGGTGTTCTGCACGACCTTTCGTACATAGCCTCGAAGGGTGACATCTTGAGGCTAGCCTGGTAACTGTTGTTGTAGGAGAACTCTGCAAAGGGCAAGCTCTTTTCCCAGTCAGCCCCATATTTTAGAACACAAGCTCGAAGCATATCTTCAAGTATCTGGTTCACTCTTTCTGTCAGTCCATCTGTCTGAGGGTGGTATGCGGTACTGTAATCTAGCTTGCTCCCTATTGACTTGTTCAGGGCCTTCCAGAACTTAGACGTATACTGTGGCCCGCGATCGGATATTATGCTCTTAGGGGCTCCATGCAGCTTGAGAATGTTCTCAACATACATATCTGCTAGCTGGCCGATTCGGGCATCAGTCTTGATGGCTAGGAAGTGAGCTACCTTAGTCAAGCGATCGACTATCACCCATATGGCATCATGGCCCTTCGGGGTTCGAGGCAAACCCACGATGAAGTCCATAGAAATGCTATCCCACTTCCATTCAAGTATATCAAGTGGCTTTAATAGCCCCGCAGGTCTCTTATGCTCAGCTTTGACGCGTTTGCAAATGTCACATCTAGCAACATGCTCCGCAATGTCTGATTTCATATTCTTCCACCAGAATTTCCTCTTCAAATCAGCATACATTTTAGTACTGCCTGGGTGGATACAATACTTGGAGTCATGACCTTCTGATAGGATTTCGTTGCGGATAGCTGGGCATATAGAGAAAAATTACAAAGCAAGAGATCCAGTGTTAGCAAAGTATCTCCAATTGCTGAGAGATCAAGAAAAACACTTCGCTGGATTCACAGTGAAAAGCATTTCAAGAAATGATAATACAGATACAGACAAAATTGCAAAAGCCGCCGCCCAAAAGTTAGAGTTACCACCAGAAGTATTCTTCCAAACTATCATCGAAGCCTCGACAAGAATGAAAGTTGAACAACCAAAAGAAGTACACATCATAGAAAGCGAAGATTGGAGGACTCCAATTATCGCATTCCTCGAAGGATTCTACGAGCTAGAAGCAAAGTTGATGAAGTAAGAATGAAGCAAAAGACCAGAAGCTACAAAATAATCAACGAAGAACTATATAAGGAAGGAGTTTGCCAACCACTGCTAAAGTGCATCTCGAGAGAAGATGGGAAAAACCTGTTGAAAGAAATACACGGTGGAATCTATGGATGTCACGCCAGGGCTAGATCAATAGTTGGAAAAGCCTTTAGACAAGGGTTCTTCTGGCTAACTGCCCAAAATGACAGCAAAGAAATCATTCAGACTTGTCACAATTACCAAATGACAGCAAGCAAAGTTAAAGCACCAGGAACAAACCTTCAATTAATTGAACCAACTTGGCCACTGGCAAGATGGGGAATAGACATAGTCGGAAAGTTACCTCCAGCTCAAGGCAACTACCAATACGCAATAGTTGCAGTCGAATATTTCATCAAGTGGATTGAAGCGAAGCCAATCACAAACATGTCTTCTCATACAATGAAAAAATTCCTATGGCAGAACATCATATGCAGATTCGGAGTCCCAAGACATATCACTGTAGACAATGGAACCCAGTTTGATAGCGAAGACTTCAGAGAATACTACCATTCAATGGGAATCAAACTTTGCTTCACATCAGTTAAAAACCCACAGTCTAGTGGAGCATTCGAAAGAGCAAATGGGATAATTTGCACTGGAATCTCAAAGTGCCTAACAAACCCCAGAAAGGGAAAATGGGTCAATGAATTACCAAAAGTAATATGGTCTCACAACACTTCAAAATTGAGGCCAATAGATTTCTCTACGTTCAAGCTTCTCTACGGAGACGAATCAATGACCCCTGAAGAGATAAAATACGAAGGTCCAAGAACAAATGTTCAAATAATCATAGAAGAAGACCAAGTAACAAGCAAAGATTTGCTCGAGAGGAAAGAAATGAGGCACTCAAGAATATCAAGAAGTATCAACTTGAAACACAGAAGTGGTACAACAAGAAAGTCAAGCCAAGAGAATTGGCACCAGGAGACCTCGTCCTAAAAAGAAAAAGAGACGAAGACACAGTAGGAAAATTTCAACAAAAGTGGGAAGGCCCTTTCATCGTCACAAGAACGAACAAAGAAGGTGCGTATCATCTAGCAAACCTTAAAGGCGAGGAACTCAGTTACATCTGGAACATAGAACCACTCCACAAGTATTATCCATAAGCAGAACTGCAAGTTTAGTCTACTTTTTAGCAAAAGTAGAAGTAGAATCTTCTTTACAGGCAAGCTTACATTACTGAAAGCATATCTGAACTGCACTCTTTTTCCACTCAGGGAAAATCCTTCGCAGGGTGAGTGGTTTTTTAATGAGGCAGTCTCTTTGTAAACCTCATGAAATATAAATGAGAAAGCAATTTCCCCAAAGATATGTTTCTACATCGCACAGCTAAAAGCACAAAACACCGAAGAGTATATCCAATATATACTCTCATATCGGCACAAATTTTTGCAAAAACTAAGTTAGCATCAACTTTTTATTAAATCTAAAAAATGCTAACTTATCTAAGGCAAATTTTTTGACTTTATTTCACTAAGATGAAATATTTTCAGCTTCTAAGGAAGCGTACACGTCCACTTCGCTCGAAAAGGAAGGGACGGCGTTTTAAAATTTGCTAAGGCAAATTTTTCGACTTTATTTCACTAAGGTGAAATGTTTTAGCTTTTAAGGAAGCGGACGCGTCCACTTCGCTCGAAAAGGAAGGGACGGCGTCTCAAAATTTGCTAAGGCAAATTTTTTAACTTTATTTCACTAAGGTGAAATGTTTCAGCTTCTAAGGAAGCGTACGCGTCCACTTCGCTCGAAAAGGAAGGGACGGCGTTTCAAAATTTGCTAAGGCAAATTTTTTGACTTTATTTCACTAAGGTGAAATGTTTCAGCTTCTAAGGAAGCGTACGCGTCCACTTCGCTCGAAAAGGAAGTGACGGTGTTTCAAAATTTGCTAAGGCAAATTTTTTGACTTTATTTCACTAAGGTGAAATGTTTCAGCTTCTAAGGAAGCGTAAGCGTCCACTTCGCTCGAAAAAGAAGGGACGACGTTTTAAAATTTGCTAAGGCAACTTTTTCGACTTTATTTCACTAAGGTGAAACGTTGCAGCTTCTAAGGAAGCATACGCGTCCATTTCGCTCGAAAAGGAAGGGACGACGTTTCAAAATTTGCTAAGGAAAATTTTTTGACTCTGTTTCACTAAGGTGAAATGTTTTCAGCTTCTAAGGAAGTGTACGCGTCCACTTCGCTCAAAAAGGAAGGGACAGTATTTCAAAATTTGCTAAGGCAAAATTTTTTAACTTTGCTTCACTAAGGCGAAAACGTCTCAAGCTTCCAAGCAAAATGCACGCATTCCACTTCGGACGAAAAAGAAGGAACAACATTTTTTACTAAGGTAAAATTCTCAATTACATGTTTTTCAACAAAGTACTTACACAATTTAATGCAAAGTACTTATTCTGTACCTAGTCTTACAAGTGAAGGAAAACTCACAAACTTCGCAACACAAGATGCCTTGCAATACAATCTTTCCAATTACAAAAATGTGTTTATAAAATTATCCATCCCGAGAACTAACCAGCTCGGCAGCATCACCAAGTATGTCGCTCACAACTTCGTCTATAATTTCGTTCGCTTCACGACGTAAATTGTCCTCACAAACACTCACCAGCGAAGTACTTGAATCATATGACTATAAGAAGAAGAAGTTAGAAAACAAGAACAACAACAGAAGGAAAACAAATCTCACACGTTAAACTTTTACCTGCGCAAAGCCCGTAAAGTCAAAAACTCGGCTATTAGGAGGCCGGACGCCGCGGCGTCGCTTGTTCACGTCTATAAAAGATTTGTAAATCAAAATCACCAAAAAAGTTCAAGTTTAAAACAACAACAACAAAACTTACGAGCAAGAAACTCATCGACATCACAGCCATCGCACCTCGCGCTAAAACCATAAAACTCGGCAGGCTCAAAAACAAAGTCGTCTTTACACATTAACAGCGGAATAATGTCTTCGACATCCTGCGCAGCCTCAGCATGAGGAACCTGCACAGGACGGACAAATAGTCAAGCATTCACCAAGTGTATATCTTACAAAAAACCACAACTTAGAGTCATTGTATCTCAAAATCCCTCATCTTGCAAAATAAAAAATAGCTATAGCCTAAGAATGACCACCACTAACATCGCTGAGCCCGACACCGCTTCGACCTCCAGCATCAGACTCCTTCTTTGCGGCTTCTTCTGCCTCCCTTTGAGAAACTTCCGCCTCCTTTGCAATTTGCTGACACAGAAAAAGAGAAAAGTTAGACACAAAAGCACAAAAGAAAGCAAAAGCAGAGCAAGTATAAAATTTACCCTCTGAAGCTTTTCTCTAGCTTTGTCAAAACAATGGACCTGACCACCTGACCTCCAGTACTGCTCGAGATATTTGGTGCACAACACTTGTGTCGCCTTCGTCACATTAGTCAGTTCGCCCACAGAAGGGAACTTGTAATTAACATCACAAAGTTGTGCAAACAATGGATCCTTGCTTTGTCTCATCAGATGAAACAAAGCACGAGCAGAATAGAAAGCGCCAATATCAACAGTGGTCTCCATGACCTGGGATAGATCCTCATATTGGTGGCAAAGCCAACTGAAAAAACTATCCCAGTCACCAAAATCCTAACACTTGTCTCCAGGTCTAGCCCTAAACTTATCATAACATTCAAAGCAAAGCTCCCAGATGCGATTGCAATTGTCAAAGAAGGATTTGTCTTGATCTTTGATCTTTCTTTCAATACGCCTCACTTCTTCCCTCAACTTCTCTTTCTCCTCCTCAATCCTCTGGATAACATCATCTCTTTCCTCAACTTGAGCAAGAGCACTGATAAGTTTGCCCTCCAGCACATTATGGGCGTCCACAGCGTCTTCTCTCTCTTTCTCCTTTTCAGCAAGCTGTTTCTTCAGATTCTCAATTTCAACTTGGTAGTCACGTTCATGAAGGGCAAAGTTTTTCTCCCTTTCTTCTATCCCAGTTCGCAAACCCCTCATCAAAAGAGAACCCTTGTACATCATTGACAGCCCAGCATCAGCAACCTCGAGCAAGGGTTTTTTGGATATCTCAAGCTCTGCATCAGGCATAGTAAAAGCCTTGTCTATGCACTTCGATAGTTGAACCTCAGAACTATGAGGCATCATCCAAAGTTTATCGGCCCCGACACTAATAAATTTGAAACTGTCAAGACCTAAGCTCTTCTCTTGACAAAATGCCAGTCCACGCTTAAGAGCATCAGAAACCTCCCCTTCGCCATCAACAGGGACAACGGGAGTAACAGGGTCCTGACCACCAAACTTGCTTAAGTCAACTTGTTTTTGAGGAGAAGAAGGCGCATGAGGAAAGATAGTTTCTGAAAGGAAAATCAAAAGTTAAACAAGACAGTCTAAATAAAAAAGAAACAATAAGCCGCAACACTCACCAGTAGAAACACGCTCACCCAAGTTGCATTCAACACTTTTTTCGCTCTCAACATGAATAGTAGAGCGGGTTAAGCAAGCCAAGTGGTCATCATTAACAACATCATCAAAAACTTCATCATCGCTATCTTCAAGATTGATAGAATAGGCTCTAGAGCCTCCAGCTTTCTTCAGCATATTCTGAGCACCAACTTCGCCGATTTCAACTATAGCTGGGTTCTCAACCGAAGTTATTCTCCCAGTGTCAACATTTCCTTCGGCCGGTTCAACAAAAGAAGCCTCAGCATCAGGCATCGGCAAAGTCGACCCGCCAATTTCATGAAAATCTCTAGCTTGAGTTTCTTTCTTAGAAACCAAGCTGGCCACCGCACCAACTTCGCCGGAGCCACCAGCAGGACCACCGCGAGCTTGCAAATTCTATAAGTTTCCGTTAAGTGGAGTAAGTAACAGTGGAATCGAACCGCTAGAAGAGAAAGTCTTACAAATTTTGCTCACCTCATTTTCAACATCTTGAGAAATAGCAAAACCAGCATCATCTTCACCACCACCACCTACAACCCCAACATCACCTCCGACACCAGCACCAACATCAAAAACCAGGTTTCCTTCTATGTCCAAACTCCGTTCAAGCACAGCGTCAATCTCTTCAGCGTCCAACAACACAGAAGGACTCTGATTCTTCTTCAATTTCTTGGCAATAACTTTGCTAGAAATGCCAGACTTGCATTTCTTCTAAATAACAGTCTCCTTTCTACCCTGCTTCTTTTCACGGGCATAGGCAGGAGGGGGCCTATCGCCATATTCAACATTAGCGACTTCAAAAACTCTATTCAGGCACTTGTAATCACTCCCAAGAACCTTATCAATGTTATTCTTCTCGCTCAGCACATATTTGCCAAGCAAATCCTCAACCTGGCTTTCCACAGACTTCAAAAATTCTTCATCAGAAGAAAATGTCCTCGAGCGATGAAAATCGTTATCTTGGAATTTGTAATTTATACCCCAAACTTTCTTAAGATGAAAACGCTGAAAAGACCAACCTTTTTTCAATGGCCAAATTTTAGCAGCAGCATACTCCTCAACTAAATCCCTAGCACATTGTAGCGAAGCCGTACACTTGTACGCCTTCACAGCAGTCTTCGAAATCATGGAAGAAGAAACAGACGGAGACAATCTAAATTCTCGATCTCCATTCTAGCAGCCAGCGGATACTTCTTCATCATTTTCTTTGTAACAGGATCTCGCTCCTCAACCATGGGCACTTCATGATAAAACCAAAACCTAGACCAATCTCCAGTACCCCACTTGTTCCTGGTTGTCGGAGAAACTTGAACGGCATTGCGAGCCATCTTGAAACTTGAACAAGCAAAATATTTAGTGATCACCCGCCCCTCAAGCATAAATTCTTTGAACTGGGTGTGTATTTCAAAAAGCTCGCAAAAAGCCGCAATATCTGCATTAGCCTCTTGAGATTTAACGGCCCAAACAAACTGAGCTAGCCTAACTACTCCATTCGGAGTCAAATGGTGCATTTGAATGTTGAAAGCCTTCAACACATCTTCAACGAAGTCTTGGCAGGGGAAGCGAAGCCCAGCAGTATTCAAATCCCGGTACACAATGCATTCGTCAGGACGAGGCTTCGGGTTGGTCTCCATAGGATCAGGAATCCTCACTTGATCACGTTCAACAATTCTTAACCGAACCATCTCATCAAGGTGACTGTTTTCAAACTAAGTTTTACCAAAAGTTAAGGTAAAACCTTCATCATCCTTCACTAAGTCCTCAACTGATGCATCAACGCCGTCAAGGCCCTCATCGTCAGAGTCCATCTGAGCCCTATCTTCCTCGGTCTTCGAACTCTCCCAAGACTAAAGTTGATCCTGTAAATCTTGCGAAGACATCTACAAAAAAGAAAATCAGAAATACTATTCAACAAAACTACGAAAACAAAAAAGTCAAAGGAACAAACCTTGGCGAAGGTGCGGCTCAAGCTTCGAACAAAGACTTGAGACCAGGTGAGCACAACGGCAACAAGTCAAAAAAACTATCTTGAACTTTAGAACTCAAGAAAAATTTTGGCAAAGTGTCCATTCTTCTAAAAACGACAGCCGCAGAGGGGGGAGAGCCTCGCTATTTATAAGCATCGCCCGGTCAACCGGTCAAAGCTAGCCGTTAGATTCAAAATTCGAACAGGCCAACTCCAAAGTTTGGACGGCGTTTGTTAGGCAAAGTTTCATATAAACTTCACGGGATTCAGACCTTTGAGTAGGCATTCGCCCGCGAGGGGCTGCTGTTGGGGAACAACTTTGACATACAAACATCCTTTCCAAACTTTGGAGAAAAATATTTATTATAAGTATTTGAGACGCCAACATGTGCAGCGAAGATAGCGAAGGTACTTCGCTGTACGTATCCTCGGTTTCGCTTATGTATTTTCGCATGTTTCAAGATGATTGGCGAAGACAACTTCGCTATACATTGAATGCCCCACGAAGTTGACGTGGACATTTCGCTATGGCTTTCAAACTCCGCACATGTGATTTTACATGTTTCAGGTTACCAAGCGAAAGATGGCTTCGCTGGGCCTCCGATAACCGGCGAAGCCAACGTGGTGACTCCGCATGAGAATTCTATGAGATTCTCAGTCGAACTAAGAAGTCACGATCAAGTTCGAAGTTGCCTTAGAAGATCAGAAGAAAAAGGGCGAAGTGTGTCTCACCACTTCGCCGACTTGCTTTCTAGTTAAAAGGATAGGAAGGTCCATGACAAATTTTGTAAGATTCTTAGAACGGCGAAGCCAGGGGGTCTATAAATACCCCCTGGGATGTAAGTTTTCGAGGAGAGAACGAAATATAATGGCAGCTGAACGTTGTTTCCGCCTTTATGTGTATGTGAAATCATAACCCAACACAGTGTTTCCTCTTATTTCTGTTCGTCCACAGCGACCAGATACCACAAAGAATTGTTGCTGCATCTCTTTCTAGGATGACTGCAGGATCAATCAAATCCCTTGCCCATGTCTGGGGGTGAAGCACCAGGATCTTGACACCAACTAGAGCCCGGACTTCCCTCCAGAATTGCTTGGCAATCGTACAATCCAAAAGTGCATGCTTGATCGACGCCTCCTCTGCTCCGCACGTTTCACAATTCGGTACTGGTTCAATATGCCGTCGATGAAGAACCGGCAAGAAACCATTCACTACTCGCCACCAAAACAAACACCCGTACTTAACTAATAAACTTACCAGGACCGATTAGAGACCGTGTAGAGTATGCTCATTTATAGAATTTTAGAAATAAATAGAAAATAGAGTACATGGATAAACAATTTTTATTAGTTTTAGGTAGCAAAATCAAATTGTAACGGTTAATTATGCCCCTTATTAGATTCCAGTCGCACATTGGTTGATAGGCTAGTAGGGACAGATTGATCGTCTATCTATGCTATAAAAGAAAACAAAATTGAACCTGAGCACATCCATATCTCATCTTTATTTCGAATTAACCTTACAAATCAAAGCTGAAGTCACCATGGTAATATAGTCATAATAATCAATAACATAATGAAAACAGTAGAACGAATCCGACCGGTTAAGATTCAGCATCGTATCAAGAATTGTGGACACGCTGCCCGAGGAGAGAGCGACCAAAAGGCAGGACGCCGGCCCCGCTCGTTCTTCTTGCCTTTTAAACAAAGTGCTGGATTGAATGAAAAGGGAAAGGGAATGATTCCTTTACATCCCTTTTGATGCAGTGTGCGTGTCTGTGTGCCTCCCCTCCTCCATCTGCAGCTGCATTGCCCAGGCAGGCCTGTCTAAAAAGCTCACCCGGCCCTGACCGCCGGTGGGGCTCGACGCACGGGCACCGGTGCCGGCATCGGCGTCGCCATGCATGACACGAGGCTCCTCCGTCGTCTTCGTCGTCCTCCTCGCCTCGGCGACGCCATTAAAATACCATTAGCATTAGCTTTATCGTGGTTGCTTTTGCTTTGCTGCGAGACGATAGATGCCTTCCCTCCGATCGACGACGACGACGGGAAAGCGAGCAATGATAGCCCTATCATAACCTTGCTGAATCGCCTTTAATGTGCTAGGGTTTTTTGCACGCACGCACGCATGCACAAATATTAAGATCATCGCAGGCAAATAAAGAGCAGCAGCAGCAGCTTCAGCTTGTTAACAATAATGCGTGTTAGAAAGGTGCCATGATGGTGTTTGGAGAGTTGCAAGTACACGACCGACCTGACCTCTCTCATCTCTCATCTCACATCACCATTTGGGATCGGGACTTGGAAAGCTTGAGCACTTGCTGCTAGCACACACACGCACTGGCCTGGAAAGCATATGCAGCTTTGCATGGATTCATGCACGCACATGAAAAGATGGAGACGACTAAACTGCTGCTTAGACTCGATAACCCTAGAAAAGCTAGTTCGAAAAAGGGGCAAACTTTCCAAGACCTTTTCCTTGTGCTCGATCGGCGAAAAAGGATTTTAATTAGTTTATTCATTAATCTCCAAATCAAAGTTTGAAGACATGCATGCTGCACATGCATTAGGCTTTCTGATTTTTTTTTCAAAAGAGAAGATATTTTCTCATTAAAAAGGAAAACAGAGTTTATAATGAACTAGATATAGTGGATAATATTAAACCATGTTGCATCATCATCCTTGTTGCATTTGATTGGGCTCCATCATCGATATGATCATCATCGTCTACCTAGTCTTTGAGCTACTAATAATGATGAAATACATCATAAGATGGATGGTCTCATGCACATTGGACAAGCATAAAAAAACGTTAACAACAACATGCATGCGTGTTACAAATCTATCATCATCATTGCAACTAAATGGCTAAATCAGCTGGTCGCTCCTCGTAGGGTTTCCCCTGCTGCTGTCGGGAAGGTGAAGGCCGGCATGGTGGTACCATTGTTGTAGCTCATCAGTGACGACCCAGCAGCAGCAGCCATGGTGGCGGTGGCGTCGTTCACATTGTTCGCAGTGTCGGCACCGTAGTTCCGGCGGTCTAGGGTTTGCAGCTCCCGGACCTGTGACTTGAGGAAGCGGAGGTAGTTGGCGGCCTCGTCCAGCATGGAGGCGGTATCCATCTTGGCGCCGCCAGGGACGAGCTTCTGCAGCACGCGGAGGCGCTCGCTGATGCGCTCCCGCCGCTGACGCGCCGCCACCGTCTGCGGGTCGGACGAGATGCGCACGTTGCGGCGGCGCGGGCGCTCGCCGGCGTCCTCCGAGCCGAGGGACACCGGGCGCATCGCCGCCGCGCGGTAGATCATCTCCTTCATCTGCGCCAGCGCCTCCGTGTCCGGCTCGTACATGGGGTCGTCCACGCCACCGCCGCCGTTGCCCGCGGGGTTGTTGTTCCGGCCGTCGAAGCTGATGCTCGACGACCCGCTGCTGCTCAGCGACGACGGCTTCGCTGATCTCTGCTTGGCGGCGCTCGTGCTGAAGGCGATCTGGATGCCGCCTTCGCCCGCGGTGGTGGTACTGGACGCCAGGAGGCTGCACAGGGTGCTCTCCTGTGCCGCCGCCGCAGGTGACCGCTCGGCGGCGGCGGCCTTCCTCTTCCTGTTGGACCGGCGTTGCCTTTTGCCACCACCGGTGGCACCGCCTCCGCCGCCTTCTTGTTCACAACGACTGAGGCTCGTCGTCGCGGCGGTCACGGCCGCCGCCGTTACTGTGGTCTCGTTGTTGCTGGCGGAGAAGACCGGCAGCGGCGATCGTCCGACGACGAGGCTGTTGTTGCCGCCTCCGCTGTCAACAACCGCGGTGGCTGTGAACGCGGCCGGCACAGCAGCAGTTGTTACCGCCACAGCGGCTGTTGTTGCTGGTGAGAGGTCGTAGTCGGGAGGCATCCCCATCGCGCCGTGATGGCGATGGTGATGCTGCTGTCGCTGCAGGACATCCGCGTCAACGTCCGCGTAGGCGAGCGTTGGCGTCGCCATCTCCATCGAGGGGAAGGCGACGACAGCGGCCTCCCCAACCACACCACCACCGGCCGCCGGTACTGCCTTACCGGCGGCGCAAGCGGCGGGCGCCGCCTGATGGACGATGCTTCCCTGCAGCTCCAGGATCGCCGCTGCCAGCGCCTCATCAAGCACCAGCCTCTCCAGCACCGTCATGCCGCTGCCGCCTTCGACGACGTTCCCCACCACCTCCACCTGTGGCAGCAAGCCGTCGACGCCGACACCCACGCCGCCGCCGCCGCTCCATGCGCTCTCGCGCAGGATCATGTCGCTGAAGTTATGATCCATCGATCTTGGAAGAATCAGATCGACCTACGACGGAGAAACAATGGATCGGCCGTCGGCGAGCGAGCTTCTTGCAAGTTTTTATTGCAAGTTGGCTGATCTGATCAGGAACCACATGGTGTGAGTACTATATGCATGGAACGATCGATCGAGACGCCATGCTCATGCAATCAATGGATGGTGAAGAACTTGCACACATGCATATATGATGCATGGCATGCATACCATAACACCAGCACGTATGAAACATGAAAGAAGAAATGTTGTTGCAACATAGTGCATCAGTACATACCTCTTGATTAATGCGCGACGACGCAAAGCTAGCTCGCTCTGCAGGCAGGTCTCTGATGGAGGTGGTGATGATGAGTAGCTAGGAGGCTGACACTACACTTTCACTGCACTGTTCATCTACCAGTACTCGTGCGAGCACGATCGACCTGCTAGCTAGGTAGCTGGTTCTGATGCAAGCTGCTGCTGCTGCTATGACAAGCGAGAGGTGGTGCAGGAGGAGCATTCATGCAACACTACTAACCGCTATAGATGGAGGAGAGGGGAGAGGAGGCCGGCCTGCTGCAGCTGCAAAAGCACCTATGCTGGTCCATGGATGGATCAAGGAAAGAGCAACAGGACAAGAAGATGCCTGCCTTGCCTGCCTGCGGCGAGCTATACGCAGTGCTCGACTTTTGGATTTGCATTTGCTATGTGGGAGCAATTTAAACCCACATCTCTCTCTCTATCTCTCTCTCTCTCTCTCCTGTGTGTGTATGCAGTAGCAAAAGGCTGCAGGGAGAAAAAGTATGCTCTTATAAAGAGGGCAACCAAAGAATTAGTAGCTAGGGTGGATAGATATATGTGTGTGCACCGCATTTTGCCTAGCATAACTGCATAAGCATATATGGGAGGGAGGACGGAGGACTACTATAGCTACATGCACACTCTTACTTTTTCCAAAACCAAAAAAAAAATCAAGTACTAGACACTTACAACAGTAGAGTACATGGTCCCTCACTATGCACACTTGACACTTTGTGCAGTGACAGATGCAGATGCATTGTACACGTATCTAGCTAAACTTAGCTTCATCAGCATATTTAGCAGCCTGCCTGCCCCGGGCTTTAAATTTAGTTGTATCACTCACTTTGGTATGCAGCTCTAATTAATGGCCTCAATAACTGGGTTCTGAAATATAAGCTCTAGGCTAGGGCCTCCCTTTAACTCGGCAGTCAGCACAGTCCTACTCACTGCCTAGACAGCTAGACAGACCCTATAGACTAAATAGATCACTACACAGATAGGAGCAGGGGCAAGCAGGACTCAATTATATGGCGCAGGCAATACTCTTCCTAGCAAGTCATCAAAGAGATGGCCCCTTTGGACTATGACAACTAATTAAAGTTAAATTAAGCTTGTAATATCATCATCATATGGAATATACCACCAATTTGCTATTTGAATTAACGGATCTTAGTACAAGAATTTCTCTACAAATAAACCAATCTCTAGGAGGCTAATTAAACGGTCCACCGGACAGTATATTTTCCTTGGAGTTTCCTTCCTTACACTACATCCCCTCTCTCATCTCCCTCTTTTCCACCAACAAAGCCCCAAACTGCCTCATTCAATGAGACTCCAAGTCCAAGGATTGAGTTTTGGAGTGTATATTATGCTATAATTAGCATGAAATTAGTCACTAATCAGTGTGGAATTACTCTATCAATTTATGATGGTCAGTATAGTCTTTTCTCTGTCATATATTAATATGTCCTAAACCTGTTAGGAATCTTTAGATGGAGTAGTATACATACTTTCCCAAATAGAAATACGACAATACCATCTCTAAAACGTTCAATCGAAAATATTGAACACGATGATATTGAAAATTTAAACGTGAAGCCTAAAAGACAATGATACTTATTATATATATAAGTAGTACCTCACGATCGAAGATATGTAGAGACGACTAAGCGCACGTACAACGGGCGTTGCAGCCGTCGTCTCAGGATTGGAATTTTACAAAAACGTCCTTCAGCAGCAGCAGACCGGATGGTGCCGTCGTCTCACGAGACGCCGGCGGCTTCGGCTCGTGCTCCGAGGTCTCAACTACGGACGGAAGGCTCTCGTGTGAGCGCTGAAGAGAAAATTAAGTGCACGTGAACAACCCAGAGTACTAAATACTCGTACTGAGTATACGTGAATTCCGAAAGTGTTTTTGCTAGTTTCTTTTTTTTACGTTGGTTTTTGCTAGTTTCTCATTTTCTTCCAAAGAATGCACAAATTAACTGATATTTATAAAATTCATATAAAATCAAAATTGAATAAAGAAATTATGATTCAAATTTTATTAGTACCCACATGTCGTAAATATATTCAGATTTGGTTATGTTGTAAAAATTACTGGTCCAAAAATATATAATCATATTTAACATTATAATGCTTAATTTATTTTGTATTCACTAGCAAC
Source organism: Bothriochloa decipiens (assembly GCA_023333625.1). Classification (NCBI taxonomy): domain Eukaryota; kingdom Viridiplantae; phylum Streptophyta; class Magnoliopsida; order Poales; family Poaceae; genus Bothriochloa; species Bothriochloa decipiens. The sequence continues at coordinate 31,440,730 of CM041634.1, forward strand.
ACACTTGTATACAGGGATCATATTCGTATTTAATCACAGACACATGTAAGCACTAAACAATTTATAGACGGCTAAATAAACAGCCCATTGTGTGAGCTATCTTTTCAGCTGTCTATACACAGGTTTCAAAAACTTGAAGACAGCAAGCTGTCTCGAGGGCTGTACATGCCCTAAACAGAGGCAAAAGACTGGTAGCGTTAATTAATTTGGCGCATCTGTCCAGTTGCATCGCGCGCTATGATTTCATTATGATTAAGTGCCAGAAAGGGATTGATCGATCAAAGTGTACCAATGCAGTGTTTCCCTTTTTTTTCAGATGAGATACACGGTGAGATCGAGGGGAGCTCATGAGCACCACTGCTCCTTGTCTCAGTATATACTGTAGCATATATGTACTCTCTCCGTTTTAAAATATCTGTCGTTTGCGCTTCCCGAGAAAAAACTGCCGGTAATTTTATATTAAAAAATATTAATATTTATAATACAGAAGTAGTATCATTAGAAAGACCTTTAAATCTAGTTTTTTAATAAATTTATTTGGAGATATAAATGTTACACATATTTCTTAAAAATTGAGTCAAACTTATGACACGCACATCAACAGCGACAGTCAATTTGGAACAGAGTGAGTACTACCATGCAGCAGTAGTATGCTCCCATGCATGTCCACATATATAGTCCTACTTATTTATTTGCACATGTTGTAGTATGTATTAGCTAGATTATATGACGAGTTAAAAATAAAAAGAGTGGTAACTCAATTGAAATGGTTTTACTTAATTACTACTGTGTACCTCAAATTACTACCCTTCATTATTATTATTACTGGATGTCTCATGTCTGACAGCTTTAACTTTGGGCACTTTCATGCATGCATGTAACGTGCGTGCTGCGGCTAGCTGCAGGCCACAGGGTGCTGACTGCTGATGCGTACAAGGACAAAGCTAGCTAGAACCGATCGAACGCTGAAACACATGCACGACGCACAGCGATCATCGGCGGTCAGGCCGTTATTTGGCTACGACGACAGGGCAGCTAGCTGCTACTACGACTATATATACTGAGCCATGCCACCAGTAGGTGCGTGGTATGTGTGTGAGTGGTGGCATGCGTGCAGGGCCTATTTGGTTGGCTTCGATTTTTATCAAACTAAAATTATGGTATATTAATTTTGTGATTATTAATTGGTTTACTGTTAAAAAAATTACAACCACCAACTTTTATAACTAAAATTTTGATAAGTCTTTAGAAAGTTCTTAAACCATAGGAAAGAGACAATTGACAAGCTTTCGTTCTGGTAGTCAATCAAATACACATCTATATATGTTTTCTATCCTAATTTCGGTAAATTTTGATTTGACAAGCCTAAAAATTTTAATTTGCCATAAATTTGGTTGAGCAAAAATTAAAAGCCAACTAAGTATCCCCCTCTACGCTCCTGGCACATGGTGACGAGAGCACTACACCTACTGTACTATACCGTAGGATCGATAGAGTCCTACGTGGTATAGCATGTGTGGTGGCTGTGTGCCGGGCAGTGGACAATGCCACACCACACCACACACGCATTCGTGTTCGTGCATGCATGGCCGGTACGGTACGGTAGCAGCCTGCTGGTGGTAGGGCGCGCGCAGCTAAACATTCGTACTCCCGGACGACGTAAATACTCCATCGATCGGCGACCGACCGACCGACCGAGCAGAGGTACGGTGCACATCATCAACCATGATGTGGTCATGTGGATACTCCCATATAGTAATTAATTAACAAATTATTTCACATACTAATTTACTACTGGATGTGATATAAAGTATATATATATATATATATAACAATTTATGAAAATTTTCACCATAATGTGATAGCAAATCACTTGAGGACAGCTGTTATGGTAACCGTACGTCAAACCACATATGAATTAATAGTTATATATAATAACACGTGTTTCATAGATATATATACTCACTCTGTCTAGAAAAAATCCGTTATGGAATACATGCAGTCTAACTTTCTCAACTTCAAAAATATTTATAGAAAATAGTGTAACATTTATATCTCTAAATAAATTTAATATAAAAATATATTCAATGATTATCTAATGATACTAATTATGTATGACAAGTATTAATATTCTTTAATATATAGTTGGTCAAATTTAAAAAAAATAACTTCTCAAGAAGTGAGACTAACTACTATTTTGGTATAGAGGGAGTATATGCTCACTCTATCAGAAAAAAATCATATGACCATAAAGTAAGTTATTATATACTCCTACTTATTATTTCTTCACATAAAAAGCCAAATATCAATATTTTCTTATATGTAGTTGGTTAAAGTTAAGAAAAATGACTTCTCTAAAACTAAAAAATGACAATTTTTTACAGGCCAGATTAGTATCTATAGATATAACTAGCTAGTACTGTCAGTCTATAGCCTGGCCGTATGACGCAGTGACACATGCTGTTTCAATGATGTAACTTCAATTCCCACAGTACTGTGTGGGATCGATTGGAGTTCCTTCATACCCCTCCGACCAGAAGTTGCAGTTCAACTTTGTTGCCAGGGAGTATGTGGTGATAAAGAAAAACCCACAAAAATTCACCGGTAAGAATAGAAAATAATGCGTACGTGCTGAAAAACTACAAGGCTGAGATAGCTTTATGATTTTATAAACAAAAAAAGAATTTATCTTAGGGCCTATTTGGTTCATGGGACTAGGGACTATTTAGGGACCACTAGTCACAATTAGTCTCTCAAAAAAGATTAGTGGACTATGGACTATCTATCTCTCTTTTAGTCTCTATGTGACTAAGTTTAGCAATTTAGGGATTATACAGGGACGAAAAATTAGTCCTTAGTCCATTGGAACCAGGACCTTAGGATAGGGCCAGGAAAGTTTTTGTATTTAATTTGTCAGTTAGCCCTGCAGTTATTGTTTAGATCTACCACGACTGTAGCTACAAAATGATGACACAGTAGCAGCAGTCTGGCTAACCCTATCCCCTGTAGTATAGTAGGAGTAGCTTGATTTAATTTGGACCACTGTCTACGTATCCATCCTACATTCCTAGGCCTCGTTTAGATTGCGAAAAAAAGTAAACCCGATAAATAGTACCACTTTCGTCTTATTTGACAAATATTGTTCGATCGTTGACCAACTAGGCTCAAAAGATTCATCTCGTGATTTTGAACTAAACTGTGTAATTAATTATTTTTTTATCTACATTTAATGCTTCATGCAAGCAGCTAAATATTAATGTGATGGAGAGAGAGTGAAAAAATTATAACTTTTGGAGGGAACTAAACATGGCCCTAGTATCTTCCTCTGTAAATATCCCCTGCCTGCTATCTGCGAGAGAAGCAGCCCACAATAACACCTGCATTGCATTGGTGCGCGTGGTAGAAAACGGAAACGTTGGCAACCAATTTTCATGCTAGAAAATGTATAGACGGTCCCCTAAACCGTCTAACTTCCATAAGTTTTTGCAATCGACAATTATATTTCTCCAACCATTTCAAATTGACTTCAGTGACATGAATGAGTTTTGATCCATTTTATTATGTAGCAGCTTTTTCGTAGTTAAAGAAAAAAACAATGACATAAATCATTGCAAAATATGCCCCAAACTAAGCATTTGTTGTTTGAACAATTAACAATTTACCAATAACAGCTGCGACTATAGAGGTCGCTGCAAATTTTCGCAAAAAAAAAAGAGCTCGCTGCAAAATGCCTCAAACAAAATATAATTGTCTCTTCTTTTGAAGAACAATCCATTGATCAAGTAGTTCAGTTCCTATACTTTACTATATAGATACTATAGATTCAGTGATTCATTACTTGATACTATAAATTCAGTGATTCATTATGGATAAAGAAGGACTTACTAGTCAATCAAATTAATACAATAAAACGCCAGTCAGACATGTGATTAATTAGGGAAACAAAGGAAACGGCCAATGGAGAATTAGACAAGAAGGATAGCACAATGTTGCCTTGGCCATTCCATCGCATTGTTGCAATGTTTGCTAGCTCTCCAGCCAGTGATCGAACGAACGTGATGACAAGAGAGAAAACAACAATGCACAAAGAGGCTGCTGCGCTGCTTTAATTGGAGCTGCCTAACGTCTGATAGATATGATCCAAACAGTGTACATCATGGTCAGTGGTTAGTAAGTAACTGGACGTCTAACTAACTGCAACTATATATATACACCAACGAGAAAGACCCAAGCGTGAGATTTGCATTGTGTAGGCGCACATTGTTTTTATATAATATATGTACAAAATGCACACAGTAAGTATCGGCATATATATGCATGCTTGTGACTAGTAGACGACAAGTTTGGAGCATGTTGCCATCATGGAGAGTTTGTGTGGCGCAGGCTGCCTTGAACGCCAGATATAAGAAAGAAATAATTGGCTGTGTGCGCCGCAGGCAAAGAGACAAGAGCGAGCTGAGTGGAGTGCAAGTGCAGTTGTCGTTGAAAAGGGAGAGTATAAAATGTTTTCCCCATTATTAACTGCGCCAGTATTTTAAGTGTTCTCTCTACCGGTATCTGCCTTCTTGCAATCACAAAAACTCGTAGTGTCTGCGTCCGATAGAGACACATGTCAAAGTACTAGCATTCTAGAATTCATACTCGCTTGCCCATCAATTTAGATGTGCTCTCGTATGGAATAAAATTTTAAGAAATATAAATATTAGCTACTATTTAATACATATGGCTAATAAAAAATTAGTTATACTAAATTGTATAGGTTTTGTTTATTTTCTAACATAATAATAGACACAATAGTTATCCAGTTACTGACTTATTAATGTTGCACTAGTTGAATGGTCAAGTGTTACTATGAACTGGTACCTATCATGTTTTGTTTATTTTGGAGAGCACATGATCTGCCGGGGACCCGTGTTCACCTAATAATATACTTTTCAGCAGTCCCTTGTGCATGCTTGGGGACCCTGCTTGTCTGCCTGTACCTCCTTCGGATATTCTTTACATAAATAATGTATAGGTGGCCTAGAGAAGTGTCACATCCCGTTCTAAAATCTAAAGTGAGGATGGATAAGCACAAACATGTCTTGATGCCATATATCCTGATCCCAATTTGGCTTTGCAACTCCGTTATTCGGTAAATAGAGATACCGTTTATATACAGGATAAACCTCCAAAGTTGAAAACAACTGTTCAAAATTATTAGCAGATAAATAAGTAGTGGGATAGACAAGAATTTGTGTAGTGAGGATGTCAGCTGATGGTTTTTGCGGTTGTTTGTTGTGAGAGAAAAGCATTGTACCATGACTGAATGACAAACCAAATAGAAGCCAATGATTTGGCTTGCCCAAGTTTTATGAACCAAAATTGCTATCAACCAATTAGACCATGTATAACCGCATTAGATTTAGTTCAGGAAAAACACTCAAACTAGGATTGGCATCATAATGTTAAATGATGTTTCCGAATTATATTATCATCACATGAAAGTCTATTTTCATAACATATATAGTCCATTTTGAAGTTATTATTTTTTTTTCAAGCATACCACCTTGAAATAGTGTACTATATGCATGCATGTAGTTTTTATGACAACATATACCTAAATGACTTATATTTTTTTTTTGCGAAATGAATTATATTTTTTAGGTGAGGAATAAGTTGTTTAATTTTATATTTGAACTGTTAGATTAGACAAACTTTAATCTCGAATTTTAGAGCTACTCCGTAGTATTGTCATGCACATTTTTGTCATGTGTGTTGTTTCGTGATGTCATGAGACACATGCATGAATCATGAATGGTTAAAACGTACTGGTCTATCTCAAATTATAGTTTGTTTGACTTTTTTTAATCCAAAATTTGACTATCTCGTCTTATTTAAAAATTTGTTCAAAATATCATTTCTTTTGTTATGGCTTGCTTTATTAATAAAAAATCTTTGAGAATGACCTAAATTTAATAAATTTTGCTCAAAATTTTTGAATAAGACAAATAGTCAAACGAACTATAATAAGCTCAACCGTATTTGAGGTGTTTGTTTGTACGTCCCCGAATATGAGGAATGAGGCTTAGCTTGATGGTTATGGCTTGTTCTGAATGACCTGCAACTATTTTGTGCCTGTATAGAATTTTGCACGAATTTGTTTGACAAACTGCAATGCCAATAAAACTGGTGAAACCATGACCCACCATATCAACCCCCGAATGCGCGCATATATATGCAGGTGGAAATCATCGCTTCACCTCAAGGGTACTGCTACTAGTACATTACAGTAGCATCATAGCTGCAGTGCTCCATCTCGATCAGGTGGACTCCTCCGAGGATTGGATTGGATTCAGATCGGCAATCATTTAATCAGGGCAGTTAATTAATGAGACGTCAAGCCTGGAGAAGCGACACGTAGCGGCTCTAAACTGGCAACACGTAGCCATCCCTTTCCTGCCCGATGGAGCCGGATCCGATCAGAGCGGCGGGCCTCCGCCGAGCATTTGGATTTTGGACCACCCCGGCCGGCCATCGGCGTCGGTCCATTGGTCGTGTGCGAGTTATGCGGGCGGCCCACGCCACGGCCGGCCTCGTGGCCTCGTGGGGATACGGGGGCCCAGCCAGCCCCGGTGAGAGCCCTCCTCGCTCGGCGCCTAGCGCGGCCGTCGCGGTCCGCTTGGTCGCATCACACGTCGGATCGGACGCCGCCGTCGCCGTCGCGCGTGGGTTGGTCTGGGGGTGGCCCAGGCCACGGATCCCGATCGGCTAACCGGCCTCCGCCGCTGCTTCTGCTTCTGCTTCGCTCGCCGTTGTGAAAATGAAACCGCGTCGGACGGACTTGTTCATCCTAGTACCAGCGCGGCGGAAATTTCCCATTTCCAGGACGGAGTTCGTGTGGATAGATATTCCGAAGCAGTCGCCATTCCTCAGTGTCCACAAACAATCTGACACTCCTACTCCACTGTGTTGTGTCCCTGCGACGGCGTAGCTGTGCGATGCTCGAAAACTCCCGACTCTGAAGTCTGACCCACAAAGCAAAACAACAAAACAGGGGCGCTTAAAGAGCGAGGCATGAGAGAAGAACCAACAAGGTGATGATGGCGAAAACAGGAGTTGGAGAGAAAATTGGTAATTAGTCAGCGGTGTGGTGTATCACACGACGAAGTGAGGAACAGTGAAACAGGAGGTGGTCATCCTGGGACATCACGTTCACGTACCCATCATCCTCCGTGCCTGGTCCATCCGGTTTGTTGCCGAGTCCCAAATTTTGGCCTCTGCGTCTAGTTGAGTTGATGGATGATGTATCTCCCCTCCTCTCCCCACCGCCTTCAATGACCCGTTATCCAGATATCCAGGCAAAACATAGCATAGCTAGTTTTGTTCCCGGCCCTCGCGTTGCCATCGCGCATTCAAAGCAAGATCTCCGACCCAATCTTCCGCAACTGACCTAAGGCGGTGGTAGGACAGCAGGCTCCAGCTCCAGCTAGCTCCTTTTGGTGGTAACCCTCCTTTAGCGGCAGTAGGACCAGGTGGCTTAATCAATGGCGCCGCAATTACAACGATCGTTGCACAGGTGGCGGCTGACCTATAAAATAAGAGAGTGAAATCTAAAACATTCTTCTGCATCCTGACGCGTTAACTGAAACAGGCTACAAACGAGTGTAAACCGGATGGCAGAGGCAACGAGAGAGCAAGCATAGCAACACTGACATAGACCAAGTTCAAATCCTTTATTTTTTGTTTTCATGATTCACGGACGGACAAGAGATCCACGGTACCACATACACCTTTTGTATATTCCCCCCTTTTTGCGTTCAAAAGATATTAAGCAGTCCAAACATGGGTCACAACTCACAAAGGGTAACATCTCTAGAACTCCAGCATTCGGCCTCTGAAGATGGCCTCGGCTTTCCTGACTTCCTTCACTGGTCCAATGATGAACACCTACATTTAGCACACAGATAAAAACAGGATCAGGAATAAAAACTGAAATATGGTCCCAGATCAGTTGCCGCACGACGAGTCATGCTTAAATATTAACTAAAGACAATGGACAACTATTCGATATCTATGCAGTTAGGAAGAACTTCCTAGTGTGATCTCATAATCTTACAATAATAACACTAGTAACAATTGGGTTCAAGAAGTTGTTGGCTAGTGAGTGCATACAGCTGGAAACAATTCAATGAAATGATCGAGACATTTACAGGTTTGTATCACGTGCAATGAGATAGAAAATTTTCATCTGAATCCCCAAATAAACAGAATCCCCAAACAAACTCTCCACAACAGCCTACTTCATGCCATCAGCATTTCTATGATATGTGGGTTCAGGACAACTTGTCATAGACAAAGACATCGGCAATAGACACATCCAGAAGGATACACCAAGTGGCATATGAGAGACTATTACTAAAGAAAAGTCTGTCATGATAGCCAGACTGACAGTCAAAACAAAGATCTCCACAGGTCAAAACAAAAGGGAAAAAAGAAATATTTGTGCAGAGCCCACCAATTCATTATTAAAACAAAGCTGGATCAATAATTTAGCAGCCCAGCAAGACTGTCCAGTATGAATAGAATGTTTATGACAAACAAGGCTGTGCAAAACATACCCTGTCTGGAGGCCCCTTAGCACCACCAATATGGATTTCAACACTGCCCACAGGAACCCAAGAAAACAGAGGATTAATGAAGTTTAACAGCATTGAGGATGGGATGTTTACGAAATCAGAATCAAGATGTTTACTTGCAAGAATCTTTCACAGCCATTATCGTTGATCCCTTTCTGCCAATAACTCGTCCCATTTTCCCAGGAGGCACATCTAAGACTGATAGAATATCGACTTCAGGAACATAAACATCAGCTTCAATGTCATCTATCACAAACATGAAACGTCAATCAGCACAGATGCTCTGCAATGTCAACATACTGATAAAATTGAAACTCTTTGGTCAAAGAACTAACAGGTGCAATGGGAACACATCCGTGCCATGGTAATGAGGATTATATCTAGGACCCAACTAGGCTGTCAAAAGTTACAAAATTTATAAAACTTTGGGCCTACAATGTCAACTATGGCTGTACAAAACCAGTTTCGCCAACACATGAAAATGCGATTTGATCCAGCAGCTGACAGTGTCATGTAGATTGCTAAACACAACAAACAGTAAATCTGTATTACAATAACAGCCATACATTTCACATTTTATGGAAGACTCGAAACAAAAGGTAAAATGGATTTAGTAAGTGGCAAGCTCCTTAATTTCAAACAGAAGGGTAGAAAATCTTATATATACTGACCAGGGACAGGAGGAAGAGGTGACCAATCTGCAAACTGGTTGTCATTTAAGCAAAAGCACCTACAGTACAGCTCACTGCGAACTGCCAGTCGCCATAAAGATACTTTGCTTAACTTCTCCGTCATTTTCTCATAGATATTGAGAAGGAAGCGGACATCATCTGTGGCAGCTCGAACCATCATATCAGACAAGGGCCTCATTGTCCAAAAGTTAGGGTCCTGAAATCCATCAATTAATATTATTTGTAAGCTTTCCTCAGGAAGATATGCTACCAAAAGTTCAAAACAATAGAACAGCTAACGGCAAGACATTATCATAGAAACTAAACACAACATTTCATATCCATGAGGATGTTCTAAATAGCAGGTTGCTGACCTGCCTTAGAAGGGTACGGACTTCTTCCTTTTCAGGATATTGTATGCCTACATAAAGCAGTACCACAGTATCACACCATATGGACAATCAAACAAAAAATGAGGAATGCAATGCACCACATAATACACCAAAACAAGAGTACAGTGCATAGGGAGCAGGGATTAACAGATATGATGTTTGGCAGTAACAGTAACATCATGTTTTTTGTTAAAAATATGAATGTTGGAACCAATATCATAGGCATCTAGCTGGGCTGCATGCACCTGTGCAATTAGGTAGTAAAGAATTTTGGCTCAACAAAGATACCAGCACTATCACTTTGCTGAAACAAGCAGATCAAGATCAACCATAGGTTACTCACAGGCTGATAACACATGGTAAGTCTCCATGCCATGCACTGAGTGACTATTGTGACGACTTGTAATACTCCCTCCGTTCCATAAGTCATTTTAGTTTTGTCCTTAGGCAAACATTTCTAAGTCTGACCAAATTCATAGAAAAATACACCAAAATCTACAACATCAAATTAGTTTAGTTATATCCTCTATTCAAAGGCATCACCTAGGCATCCAGGTGTGTCAAGCTTGCCTTGGTGTCAGTTATGCCTTGTCGTCTAGGCAATAAAGCATACCCAGTTCACCTTGCTGCCTTTAAAACCATGATTATATCCACCATGAAATACGTCTTCATAGTGATTTTTTTTTTGTATCGTACATGCTAATATATTTTTTCTACAAACTTGGTCAAAATTAGAGAAGTTTGACTTAGGACAACTAAACTGAGGAATATTTGTCGAACGGAGGGTGTAGTTAAAACCAAAGAGCTCATCACCAAAAGATCACTATTGCACTAAATCTACCACATTATGTTCAAATAAGTTGACAATAGTTGACAATGATGGCTGACAGCAGCTAGGCCTGACAACAGTGACGGGGGATGGTGCCAATGGTTGCAACACACAAGAATTCACAAGAGTTGATGATAATTTGCATCAATGGAGGACAAGTGGTTCCTACAGGGGGCCAATGGGCTAGTTTTCTGGCTTTTACTACGTATTTGTTGGTCTAGAACTTTTGGGTTCACCATAGCTGCACCGTTATTGGGTTCTACCTGTCCTTAGATGGCTTGTTGTAATGATGTGTGACTAAACTGAGCTGTTGGAATTGAGTGTCAAGCCTTGACACAGTCACACAGCTTCGCCCCGCACTCAAGATGGTCTTCGACCTTCCATCAAAAGTCCCAGTAGGACTACTTGGGCAGGTTGATACTTGGTATCCCCAAACAAAAGATTTAAAACAGCTAACATATAATTGAAAGCACATGATCCCTTATTTCTGCTGTTATATTTGAAATTTGATTAAAAAATACAACAATCAAATAAAACACCATCTTGGTTTGTTATGTCTGCACACAAAAAATAGAAAGCATCTTAATCATATTATGCACTGAGTATGTGGTAAGGCACACCAGCCTCCAAACTACTAAATCACTTGACAAGAATTATGGCCAAACACTTGCAATAGATTCCATTGTATATGAAATGAAGGCATAAAGCATAAGCACATAGGTCAAGCTTAAGCAAAAGCTGCACAAATTTATTTATTTTTATTCAGGACTAAGTTTTGCCATATGAAGTGAAAATTGCAGTGAATAACTCAACCATAGAAAATATATAAAAAGTCCAGTAGCATTCATGAAAAGGCATATAACTCCAGAGTCCAGAGTATAGTGCATACCACAGAATTGTTTATCAGCAAGAAGGTGGACAAAAGATATGTAATTGTGATCATCAGATGTCTTCTTTTTTCCTTCCTGCTCCTGCTCTTGTATCAGAGAATAAGCGATCTGCAAACAATAATAGTAATTTAAGCCTTTCTTTCTTGTGGAGAATAACCACAGTATCGTACCTAGTACTACAGAGAACACTCTAGAAAGGGGACGCCACACAAGTACTTATGCAGAGTGCATGGTCCCTAACTCATGATAATGCTAAGTTCTAAAGCTTTGTGCCGAAGAAGAGAACACGACCATACATTTATAGTACAGAGAAATTAACCCACTTATGAAAATCGCTAGAAATTGTTCCTACAGAGCAAGTAAACAGATATGTGGTGATTACCTGTGTATCCATCACATTATGCAGTTTGATGCCAAACTGAAAATACAAAGCCTGCAAAAAGTGATAAAGTCTAAACTAGTTAGTCAAGTTTACAATCTCCTAAAAGGACAAAAAGAAAACATAGAAAGCTAAAAGTTCTCAAATGCATAATTAGGCACCTCGCTGTCCCTTTTACAATCATGAATAACTTTGGTGATATGATCAGACTCAAGTGCGGGCTTACAAGCTTGAATAAGTTCTTTTCCACCCTCAATAGCATCAACCAGGTAAACAGCATCAGGGAATGCAAGCTGCAATAATAAAGACAACCAACAAAAAGTATGTCACATCAGGGTCTTAGATGTAGAGAGATGGACACTTTAGGACAACCTCAAGAGCAAGACAAGTATATATAAAAGTTAGATGAAACAGTAGGCATATTAAGTCTAGGTGCATGAAAAGATACATCTAAATGTGTGACCCTCGAATTCTAATGACGTATAGTTTCTAGCAGAATCAATTCATGGAAAAATGAAGGCCATTGAAGGAAACAAAGTAACATTTTCGTCCAGTTATAAGAAAATGCATGGCTGCCACATACAGAGTGATGTCACAATCATGAAACAAAATCCTATATACAACATCATGCCTGATAAGGTTTACTTTTGCTCACCTGCATAATACAGAGAGCACCATTGCGACAGAGATCAACACCTTCACAGTCAAATCCAATTACCAACTTCTGGGCAGCTGAGGGTTCAAGAAACTCGACTGGGAGTTGACCAGGTTTGGTAACGATATGATAAGGGGGGCATGGTAATTCTGGGTTGTTATCTGAAAGAGAACTCAAGTGATCAGAACAAAGGAACTAAAAATTGGTTCATGGTGCACATCTGTACAAGCAATCCCAAATCAAGGGGAAATTATATGGACAAAAGCAGTTCCAAGTTCTGAGCAAGATATAACCGATCCTAGCGAGCAAAAGATCTACCAAGAAAACACACAGGTGCTAGATGCAGCCAATTTCACTGCCAAACTATCAAGTCAATGGGTAAGGTGCATAGGAATGGAACCATAAGAACCTCTTGTTCCAGAATTTCTGGTACAATGCAGCTACACAACTAATTCCCTATCAATGCTAAAAAGAGTACTGATGAAGTAGCAAGCAACTATCAGCAGGTAATCATCACAACCACTAGGATATCTACAAATTATTTGCATACACAGTACACAACTATAAGAAGAGCACAAGTACTTCACTTGGAACTATCGGCATTGACTCCATGAAGTCGTCCCGCAATCCGGCCCAAACAAAATCCAGTCCTAGAGCGACCCGCACGAAGTGGCTAGCTGAGCAATCAAAAAGCATCTGCATACCAACACTACGAGCCCTAAAACCCTAAGATTAAACCATGGCACAAAACGCTCCAACAAAATACAGCAGGGTAGAGGCTAAAGCACAAGTACACAAGCACTAAACGAACTCCCAGAACCCTAAAAAGCAGCGGACGCCCCTGGATGCGGCACCGCGAGCACAGACGCAGGGGCTCGCGCCGCGCGGGCGCAGCGCTCATGAGCGCGAATCGCGGGGCGCTTCAAGCGAAACGGAGCACCGGGGCAGCAGGATCGCGGCGACCATGACCCGCCACGATTTACACCGCGAGCAGAGCAAGAGCAACACTGGGAGAGCCGAGCCACCAGGAGGATGAACAGAGAGAGGGGGGAGGCAGAGGTGGGTGACGAACCTGAGGGGGCGTCGGCGGCGGCGGCGGGGGCGAGGGGCTCGGAATGGTGGGAGGCCATCCCGATCCCCTCACGATCGCTCGCACGGGGAGGGAGGCAGCAGGCAGGCGGGAGCACCGGCGACGGAGAGGAACAAGGACGAAAAGGGGACGGACACGAGGGGGGCGCACTGTACTGTACTGTACTGTACTGTGTAGTCGCCGCGCCGGTGCTGCAGCCTGCAGCGACGGTTTCTGGCGTGTTCCGCGGCTGTCGTCGGCTGGGCCTGGGCTGGTCATTCATTGCGTGAGCTCCACCGGCAGCCCAATCCTGTGATGCTGATGTGGGACTCCCAAAAAAGAATCCGATCTTCCCCAGGACTCTCAAGCCCGTTTAAATTAACTTCCTGGGATGTCGAAGTAGTGTAGAGCGGTTTTTCTCTTTTTTATTTAATTAGGTGGATTCTCCCACGTGTTGCCGCAGGTACGAAGGTGTGTATTCTCCGTTGCTGTAGGGATTTTCTTGTGTTGTAGATGAGATGACTTATGCATGGATGCATCAAAGTGTGTTCATATCAAATTTAAGGGATAATTTAAATAAATAATGGATAATAATATCGATAAAAATTAACAACCATATTACTGGTGAACTTAGCTTGTTAAAAGAACTACAAATTTATTACAATTTAGTTAAAAATAGGATATATATCTATATGAGCAAAATAGTATGCGACATGCAAACCACAAACTTATAAATACTTTCGAGTTCATCTACACTATAAAAGAGTGAAAGAGTTGATAAATAGCTGTCACCCGAAAAAATATACCCACCTATATACCCATCCTTAGATGATTGGATGTCTTTGGTAGGATAATTGGGCCAAGCCTATTATTTATTCTAAATAATCAGAAAATCTCAAAGGCCCACAATTGTGTAATCAAGTGGAAAGGTGATTAGTACCAACTTGACTAATTACCTAGAGGACAATCAACTTAAATAGTGAGCCTTGGGATGCCCACATAAGCTGATTAAGGAGGAGAACCTGGGACCCACACGCGCGCGCCGCCGCCGCCGCCGAGCCGAGCCGCGCCGCCCGCGCGCGCGCGTCGCGACGCGACGGGGCCGAGGGCTGGCTGGCTGGCCTGGCTTCGGCCTGAGGCCGTGGGCTGGCCTAGGCCTTTGTTTTGCCACTCGGCCCATCCGGCCGAGGCAAACCCTAGCCGCCGCTCCAGCCCACCCGGCCGCCAGGGAGATCCTTATATAAGGGGCCTCTGTCGGAGACTAGGGTTACGGCGTGTTCCCTCCCGACCAGCCGCCTCCACTCAACCTTTCGAGCTTGAGCCGCTCCTGTACACCTCCGGCCAGATCCCCTGCGAGCACAGGCGGCTCTGGTGAGCAGGCCTCCGGAACTTGTCCCGTCAAGCTTACCTGCTCGGGTAGGCGGGCAATCAAGTTTTTGGGGAGCGTCCACGGGCGCGACTACTCCGACACGCTGCTGCTGCCTTCCCCGACTTCGTCTCCGTCCAGCAGCAAGATGGTGGCCACGAGGACGCGTGGTGGCACGACTGTGGGAGATGCCGGCGACGCCACCGCTGCTACTGGTGCGGCGAACTTCACCGCCATCCCTGCAGGCAACAATGGTGCTGTACTGGCCGCGGGTACCGGCAGTAGCACGCTAGGGTATAAACTGAGATCCCTGTTTATGCTTCATTTCGTTGCTGCTGTTATTTTGCTTATGTTAATGAATACCAGTAGCAGTAGCGATTATGAGGCTGTCGCACGCATCATACTAGCGTTAGTATTTTGCTTATCACATTTATGGATTCATTCATGGTGTAAAATGACTAAATATCCAACAATCCAAAAACTTGATAGGTCATTTTCATCTGCTAGCTTTGCTGCATCATTGAGGCCACCATCTTTGAAGGATGGCGGATCTAATTATAAGATATGGCGATCCCGTGCTATGTTGTGGTTTACCGCTATGCGCTGTGAGTACGCTGTCAAGGGAAGGCGCATTGAACCGCCTCTTTCTCCTGAGGAAGAGAGCAAGTTCAATGAGGCGGATAACTTGCTCAAGCTGTCGTTCATTAGTGTCATAGATGAGGGTATGATTTCACTGTACATGGACATGCCTACGGGCAAGGATATGTGGGATGCACTGCTGGCCAAGTTCGGGGTTCCTGACGCTGGCAGTGAGCTGTACATCATGGAGCAGCTCTATGACTACAAGATGGTCGATGATCGTTCTGTAGTAGAGCAGGCTCATGAGATACAGATGCTAGCCAAGGAGCTTGAGAACAACCAGTGTGTGCTGCCCGACAAGTTTGTGGCCGGCGGTATTATCGCTAAGCTGCCACCTACTTGGAGGGATTTTGCCACTTCTCTAAAGCACAGGAGGCAAGAGTTCAGTGTGACTGATCTTGTTGCTTCCTTAAGTGTTGAGGAGAATGCGAGGGCAAAGGACACACAGGGCAAGAAAGTGCTAACTGAGGGAGGCTCTAGCGCCAATCTGGTGCAGAAGAGGAACCCTCAGGCCCACAAGAGGAAAAAGAACAAGAATGCTGAAAACAAGAATGTCGTCAAGCCACAAGCTCAAGCCTTTAAGAAAAAGGAAAACAAAGAAAAGAGTGGCGGCTGCTTTGTCTGTGGGAGCACTGATCACTGGGCAAAGGAGTGCCCAGACCGCAAGGACAGGCAGCAGAAGAAGACAGCCAACATGGTTGTTAGCGAGGCTGGAGGATCTGGGTACGGTAATTATTTACCAACGATCCTTTCAGTTTGTCTCTCTCCTGATTGGTGGGTTGACATAGGGGCTAATATTCATGTATGTGCTGACCGCTCTTTGTTTTCTTTGTACCAGGAAGAACGAGGTTCCTCCCTGCTGATGGGAAACGGGTCGCATGCGGCTGTTCATGGTGTTGGCATGGTCAATCTGAAGTTTACTTCGAGAAAGACCGTGCAGCTGAAGAACGTGCAGCATGTCCCCTCTATCAAGAAGAATCTAGTCAGCGGGTCTCTACTGTGTAGAGATAGTTTTAAGCTTACTTTTGAGTCCAATAAATGTGTTGTATCGAGATATGGAACATTTATTGGTAAGGGCTATGAATGCGGAGGCTTGTTCCGCTTTTCATTGATGGATTCTTGTAACATTAATGTCGTGAACCATGTGAGACATGATGTTGGGTGCAACGTCCCGTTTATGCCATATTAATGTTGGATGCATGACGCGCTTAGCTAAAATGAGTTTAATCCCTAAATTTGATTTGGTTCAAGGTTCTAAGTGCCATGCTTGTGTGCAAGCTAAACAACCCCGCAAGCCTCATATGGCTGTGAAAGAGGCGAGGAACTTGGCACCTCTAGACCTCATTCACTCAGACTTGTGTGAGATGAATGGAGTGTTGACCAAAGGCGGCAAGAAATATTTCATGACTCTAATCGATGATAGTACTAGATTTTGCTACGTGTACTTATTAAAAACAAAAGATGAAGCATTACACTACTTTAAAATCTATAAAGCCGAAGTTGAGAATCAACTTGAGAAGAAAATCAAACTGTTGCGGTCTGATCGTGGTGGAGAGTACTTTTCAAAAGAATTCGATCAATTCTGCGAGGAACATGGAATTATTCATGAGAGGATGCCTCCTTTCTCCCCCCAATCCAATGGGATTGCCGAAAGAAAGAACCGCACTCTAACTGATTTGGTTAACGCCATGTTGGACACTGTGGGACTTTCCAAGGAATGGTGGGGTGAGGCTATATTGACTGCGTGTCATGTCCTGAATAGAGTTCCTACAAAGAATAGAGAGAAAACACCATTCGAGGAATGGGAAAAGAAAAGGCTAACTCTCTCATACCTGCGCACCTGGGGTTACTTGGCCAAGGTAAATGTGCCAATCATCAAGAAGCGCAAGCTAGGACCAAAAACTGTAGATTGTGTCTTTCTCGGATACGCTATAAACAGCGTAGGCTACAGATTTTTAGTGGTTGAATCTGGAGTGCCCGACATGAGAGTTGGTGCAGTGATTGAGTCCAGAGATGCAACATTCTTTGAGAATGATTTCCCTATGAGAGGAAATGTACCGAGCACATCTAGTCAGGGACCTCCTGATGCTCCCGAAACTTCTGTGCCAGTGGAGTGTTCTGAACAACCCGTCATAGAAAATCCTGGTGAGGAAAATGGTGGGGTCACTCGAAAGAGTAAGAGACCTAGGATTGCAAAATCCTTTGGTGATGACTTTACCATATACCTCGTGGATGATACTCCAACAACCATTGAAAAGGCATTTTCCTCTTCTGACGCTGACTATTGGAAGGAAGCGGTACGGAGTGAGATGGATTCAATAATGTCTAATGGAACTTGGGAAGTGGTTGATCGCCCTTATGGGTGTAAGCCTGTTGGATGTAAATGGGTGTTCAAGAAAAAGCTTAGGCCTGATGGTACCATTGAAAAGTACAAGGCAAGGCTTGTTGCTAAAGGTTATACCTAGAAGGAAGGCGAGGACTTCTTTGACACTTACTCACCTGTGGCCCGATTGACTACTATCAGAGTACTACTTGCCTTGGCTACATCTCATGGTCTTCTCGTTCATCAGATGGACGTGAAGACGGCTTTCCTAAACGAAGAGTTAGATGAGGAGATCTACATGGATCAGCCCGATGGTTTTGTAGTAGAGGGTCAAAAGGGCAAGGTGTGCAAATTGTTAAAGTCTTTGTATGGCCTAAAGCAAGCTCCAAAACAATGGCATGAAAAGTTTGATAAGACCATGATGTCAGCAGGCTTTGTTGCCAATGAGGCTGATAAATGTGTCTACTACCGTTTTGGTGGGGGAGAAGGAGTGATCATGTGCCTATATGTGGATGACATCCTAATATTTGGCACAAACCTCAATGTGATTGAGGAAGTGAAGGACTTTCTGTCCAAGAACTTTGATATGAAAGATCTGGGAGAAGCTGATGTGATTTTGAACATTAAGCTACTAAAGGGAGAAAATGGTGGGGTCACTTTATTGCAGTCCCACTATGTGGAAAAGGTTCTAAGCCGCTTTGGCTATAGTGACTGCAAACCTGTGTCCACTCCCTATGATCCAAGCCTAATTCTGAGAAAGAATAAAAGGATAATGAGGGATCAATTGAGGTACTCCCAAATCATTGGCTCACTAATGTATTTGGCTAATGCCACTAGACCTGACATCTCATATGCTGTGAGCAAGTTGAGCCGGTTTCTTTCAAATCCGGGAGATGATCATTGGCGTGCTCTCGAGAGAGTAATGCGGTATCTCAAAGCAACCGCAAGCTATGGTATTCACTATACCGGGTACCCAAAGGTACTGGAGGGTTTTAGTGATGCAAATTGGATATCTGATGCTGACGAGTTGAGGGCCACCAGTGGGTATGTGTTTATCCTTGGGGGTGGTGCTGTTTCCTAGAAGTCTTGCAAGCAGACTCTCATTACGAGGTCAACTATGGAAGCAGAGCTTGCAGCACTAGACACCGCCACAGTTGAGGCCGAATGGCTTCGGGAACTCCTGATGGACTTGCCGGTGGTTGAAAAACCTGTGCCCAGCATTTTCATAAACTGTGATAATCAAACTGTGATAATCAAAGTTAACAGTTCTAAGGATAACCTGAAGACTACTAGGCATGTAAGGTGTCATTTAAAGTCTGTCAAAAAATTGAGAAACTCCAGAGTGATAGCGTTGGACTATGTCCACACGTCTAAAAATCTGGCAAATCAATTCACCAAGGGGCTGTCACGTAACGTGATAGACAGTGCATCAGTTGAGATGGGACTGAGACCCACTTAAAGTCCGCTATAGTGGTAACCTGCTCTATGTGATCGGAGATCCCGTGAATTAGAGTGGTGAAACAAGCTATGAGTAGACTGAGGGAAAAGACCCTTATAAAGGTCTCTATCTTTGAGAATGCACTTCTTTTCTAGGCTGTAAGGCAGGATGGTATGTGTATACCTTTATGTGATCCGAATGGCTTATTTAAGCAGGGATGTCGACCTACAGGACATCCTAGAAGGAACACACCTATGTGAGTCAGACTGCTGGTCCCAGTCTATGAGATTTGGGTGATCTCTAAATACTCATGAACAGGCATGGAGCTTGACTTATATGCTCCACCCGAGGGGGTGCTCTTGGCAGCCTAGTATCGATTAAGAATTTGGGCGAACCTCGTTTCACACAAAACTGTCAATTCAAGGCATAGTCCATTGATCAGTTGTGAGTGAGTGTAAGCCTCCTTTCTAGATGGTAGTTCAACTTAACAGTCTCCATCGAAACACCGGTATATCAAACAAGCTCAGAACTGAAGGCACTAACTGTGTACCTTTGATGTTTGGTGGGGATTGTTAGGATAATTGGGCCAAGCCCATTATTTATTCTAAATAATCAGAAAACCTCAAATACCCACAATTGTGTAATGAAGTAGAAAGGTGATTAGTACCAACTTGACTAATTACCTAGAGGACAATTAACTTAAATAGTGAGCCTTGGGATGCCCACATAAGCTGATTAAGGAGGAGAACCTGGGACCCACACGCGCGCGCCGCCGCCGCCGCCGAGCCGAGCCGCGCCGCCCGCCCGCGCGCGCGCGTCGCGACGCGACGCGACGGGGCCGAGGGCTGGCTGGCTGGCTGGCCTGGCTTCGGCCTGAGGCCGTGGGCTGGCCTAGGCCTTTGTTTTGCCACTCGGCCCATTCGGCCGAGGCAAACCCTAGCCGCCGCTCCAGCCCACCCGGCCGCCAGGGAGATCCTTATATAAGGGGCCTCTGTCGGAGACTAGGGTTACGGCGTGTTCCCTCCCGACCAGCCGCCTCCACTCAACCTTTCGAGCTTGAGCCGCTCCTGTACACCTCCGGCCAGATCCCCTGCGAGCATAGGCGGCTCTGGTGAGCAGGCCTCTGGAACTTGTCCCGTCAAGCTTACCTGCTCGGGTAGGCGGGCAATCAAGTTTTTGGGGAGCGTCCACGGGCGCGACTGCTCCGACACGCTGCTGCTGCCTTCCCCGACTTCGTCTCCGTCCAGCAGCAAGATGGTGGCCACGAGGACGCGTGGTGGCACGACTGTGGGAGATGCCGGCGACGTCACCGCTGCTACTGCTGCGGCGAACTTCACCGCCATCCCTGCAGGCAACAATGGTGCTGTACTGGCCGCGGGTACCGGCAGTAGCACGCTAGGGTATAAACTGAGATCCCTGTTTATGCTTCATTTCGTTGCTGCTGTTATTTTGCTTATGTTAATGAATACCAGTAGCAGTAGCGATTATGAGGCTATCGCACGCATCATACTAGCGTTAGTATTTTGCTTATCACATTTATGGATTCATTCATGGTGTAAAATGACTAAATATCCAACAGTCTTTAGATCAAATGGTGAATATTAATCTAACCGTAGACCGCACAAGCAAGCGTAAGATTTCTTACGTTCCTGCCATGAAAAACCTTGTAAAATCTCTCCCTCGCTTCTTTTTTGTTCACCAAAGTTTCTCCTACCCGCCCCTCTCAAGCACGATAATTTCTCTGCTAGGATTATATCACGGGGAAAAGATTGGATTGCAGGATCGGAGGTAATAATCGTGTTCCTATACGGAGTATTTTTTTATTTCTTCTTCACCCTAGATCCAGCACTATCGCGGCGTGCAACTGCCTCGGCCGCCAAGACGTGGGATCCCTCAAGACGAAAAGCAAGGGCGACGCCTCCTCTGCCTACGATTGAAGTCTGGCCTAGGACGATGAGACTCGGAGGCGACGCCGACGGCAAGCTCGAGCTCCTACATCCACATGCAACGAGTTCCACAACATCCACACATCATCATCGTCGGCGCTAGGATCGGCAACAACGATCCCATGCACATGCACATGTGCTCTTAGGAAGCAGCTACTTCGGCTATAGGTACGTCAACTAGCTACCAAGGACTGTGTGCGTGCCCTGCGTTGGCATCGTCTCTTGTGTCAGAGTTAATTTCACATAAGAATACCTGCATGATTACCTATTCTTTAATTAATTCAATCTAAAAATAGTGGTATAATTTTTATAGTATAGATTAGTGTAGCATGTTATAGTATAGAGTTGATGAATATATAGATCTAATCTTCAAAGTAATCTTTATTATTTTTCTCATCTTAGATAAAAAGCTTAAGGCGGTACACATAGATCTTCTTTGTTCTTTTTTCTTGCGGGCACACAAGGATCTAATATTCAGAGTATTTTTTTTCATAATATTTCTTAGATGGAAAGCTTGCGAGGGGTTGTTTATAAACATTTTTGTTCAAAGACTTCTTAATTATTTTTCTTGGTGTGCTTGATACGTAGCGCCACTACGAAAGGTGATCCAGACAGCTATAGAATTCACGAAGACATGTCGATCCGGCAGAAGAGCTGGTTTGGTATTTTTCTTAATTCTTTCTGCAAGTATGCAACTTATAACCTTGTGCTTGTTACATACACATCTCTTAATTCAATGAATTAGTTCTTAATTCTTTTTTTTGACAAGAAACAACTTTATTATTAGCAGCAACGTGCTGCATGGATTATTACACCAGTCAAGTAGAACTTGAGAGATAGGACATTGTAGTACATGGAGTTCATGAGAACAAGAGTATATGCTGATGAGTTGAAACTTCTATTGATTTTGTAGAGCAGGGATCCCTGGACATTGCATGATTGGAGAAAATTTGAGTGAGATGTTTAATCCTCCAATCCGGTGGATTTGAGTGGTCTTCCTGGTTGAAAAGATGAGCCAACTGTTCATTGTCCGTCAAGAAGATGATGTGACCTAAATTAAGTTTGTCAACGACCATGGATGCCAAAGCAAGGCATGCTGCTTCAGCCATCAGGACAAATGTGCACGCATCAAGTTTAGCCTTGATGTAGAGACCTTGTGGTGGTTGCACCTGAAAGTTAAGAAGACACCCAACCCAGCAGGTCTGGTAGGCATGTTTGGCAGATCCGGTAGAGTTGATGCATCAACATAGCATCTTGGGCCTTGGAGCATGGCTGGATTGTTGATTCGGTAGCTGTTCGTCATATTTGTTTGCTACAATGAGAGATTCATACCTGTGTCATTGTTGATGCTTGGACATTGTTGTTCCTGTGGGCTTGTGTCCTCTTGTTGCACAAATCTGAGAGATATTTATAGGTGCAGCTTGGATGGGAGCTTGGTTATTCAGGGTGCAGCAAAAACTTGAACTCGACAGCAGCATCAGGTGAGCGTTGGCATAGCTTGTACATTTTGTTTGGTTCCTTCTCTCAATTCTCAGTTTGGTTCAAAGCAACCGGCTTGGATTCATTCTATTCAATATTGTATATTCACAATCAACATGTTCACTCTGAAAGTGCAGTTCAGTTTGATCTGTCACTCAAGTTCTCTTGTCCACTGATTTTGAAACTGCAGCCTGTTCAGTTTTCTTGTTTGAGTGGGAAGGCGCGGTACGATGCTTCTACACGTGGGCATTGAGCCGTATTGCGTGCGTCCAAAGGTGAATTTGACGGTCAGGGTAGAAGTGACTGTGACGTTCAAGCTCGCTCCCGGCGACATTGATATTTTCTTCAATCACATATAGCAACCTTTTATGTAGGAGGCAAATTACGTAGTGAGTAGTTTTTTAAAAATAATTTATGACGTAACTTACCAATAATCATAAGCATGTACGTGTCGCACGTGCATTGCTGCTAGTATTATTAAAAGGCACACAATATATACTTAATAATAAAATACGTGAGGGCTCATGATCAACTTCAGTCTCGGATGTGCCAGACAGGGATGGCTTTTCCGCTCGTCCTATCTCCATCTCCCGCATCATATCCACCGTCTCTCCTTGGATTACTCCTGCGCCTCTCGCTCCATTCCAACATCCCTACGAACAGCCTTCATCCCGCGGTGGGGACGACAATCTCAGCCACACACTTGTTGGAGATCGAGAGTGTCGAGCAGGGGACGTTCGTCGTCCGGACTCCGGAGATGGATGTCGAGCACGAAGCACTAGCGCTTGATCATTAAACTATACATATGAAACTTTCTGTCAGGAGAACTTGCATTCAGAACCCAATAAGAAAATGCTCACTACCTCTTGCCGCATAATCAAGGCATCCTTCGAAGCAATTGCAAAGAAGCATATTGGGCAGGTACTGAACGTAGTTGGAGACGGTGATTTCCTGGTCTAACGCAATGAAGTTGTGTTGTTGGAGACGGTCATTTCCTGGGCAATCTCTACCCCACGACGATGTCTGCAAGAAAGCATATGTGTTGTTCCATTTTATATTGATGCAGAAGGGAGCGTATGACGGTCTATTGGTTATGTCAGTTTATATTCATGAATGAGGCTTAGTGGGATGTAGATACGGAAGTTTAAGCCCAATGAATGTCAGGTTCATGTCGTTTGATTTTTCTTGATGTGAAGGGATGCATACGGAACGGACTGCTGATTTGAAGAGACAGGGAAGAACGAATAGACGGCAGGAGGCCAGCAGTCAGAACAAAGATTTATTTCAACGTGTATTAGTTTTTGGATTGGAATTGAAAATGGATAGCATGCTTTGGTTGAGCTGGTTAGTAGGCTAAGGGACCTAGCGGATAATATGGCACAAGGATAGGCTACACAAATAGGCTAGTGGGTATTAGCTTTATAGAGTTTATAAGATATATTGTTAAAATCAGCAAATAGCCAAGGGGTGTTGGGTCTACTGGTTTCCAGCAACACCTTGAGGCACCCCCCAGAGGTGCCGAGTTCGACTCCCGGTGGGAGCGAATTTCAGGCTCTTAGGGTAAAAAAATCTCCTCGCTGGCCCTGTACGCCAAAGCACTGTGGAACGACCTAACCGACCTATGGTGAGGTTCCAAGAGGTGTATGGACAACCTAGGGACGGTCCCCCTCGGTGTCTGGACAGGGTCAGGGTTCGGGGGTTTTCTAGCACGGGGAAAGCTAGCCTTCTTCTTAATGCAATGCGAGCGGGAGTGTCACCCCCACCTGTGCTAGTTTTAAAATCAGCAAATACTTGATAATAAGGCTATTAAAACGTAGGAAAAATCTCTAAAATGTCTAAAAAAGCATGAGAAATATCTTAGAGCAAAACTTGAAAAAATAGATTTATCTCTCAAGAAATATAAAACTATCTCAAAAATCTAAAAGTTCTAAAACATTCTAGCGATATCTACACTAGTGCACATATGGCCTCTAGTTTCGGTTCGCAACCCCCCTCTATTCCCGGTATGCCAACCGGGGTTGCGAATGCGGGACTAAAGGCCCCTCTTGGTCCCAGGTTAGCAACCGGGATTACTGAGCGGCATCTTATCCCAGTTGGTGTTACCAACTGGGACTAGAGGTTACGCCATGCATGCACCATGCGCTGCCACGTAGCACATCTCTAGTCCCGGTTGGTAATACAAACCGAGACTGAATGTTTCATTTTGTTTTCTTCTCTTTTGTTTCTTTTATTTTATTTTCCTTTCTTTTTATTCCTTTTATGTTCTTTTACAGTTTGCTTGCATTGAATATTATACGCAAATATTAAGAAATAAAACTAAGAAGCTAATTTGGAGCTTACAAATTACAACTAACCATTCATCATGTTTTTAAAAACTTAACTAAAAATTACAATAACTAGATGTTCAACCACAAAGTTAATTACACATGTCCAACTACTCTCCAAAGCGAGGAGTGTGGATTTCACTCTCTCGCAGTATAAGATCTGTGTAGTGTAGATCACCGATCTTGTATCCCATAATATTATCGATGAAGTCCAAAGTATTAATTAGTGCACTCTCCGTTGCCTGACAACTAGTAGGACAAGGGAGACTAACAATAACTAATGGTGGCTCAACAACGAATGGTTTTTCCCTCTTAGTCGCTATCACCTTTGCTTGATATTCTTATGTAGTTAGTATCGGGTCTTCATGAGCATATTTCCACTCATAACACAATCTATGCATTGCCTGGTTCAAAATGGCTTCAAAACTGCATCCTGCATAGCTCATGTCATACTCCTCTATCTATAAGTATAAGTGTTGCAGAGAGTAGGATTATGAGAACCAAGCTTTACAACTTATAACAACAAAAAGTAGATAAAGCTTTCAAACTAAGAGTTTACCACATCATTTGGAAGGTTCCGAGACATCTGTGCACACAAGTTCATAAGTTTGTCATACATGTTGAAGTTTATAGCTTGAATCTTCACTGAGCATAGAGTATGCAAGGTGATCCCAATCCTCGAGAGCCTAGTTGAACATGATTTGATGGCATATTTTATGGCAACAGATCGTTGAGGTACCTTTGTGTAACATCCCAGATGTTAGTAAGTAATTAAAATTATAATCAAGTGCATTATCAAGCAAAATCATTGAGCATCGTGGGATGAATGCATTCATGTTTTAATAATATCTGTTATATGATGCTTAATTTTATACGTGAAATGATGATGTTTAGGGTTTATTTAAAGTTCTTTGTCATTTTAAGTGTTTCTGCAAGTTTATAAAACAACCTAAAATTTATCCTGTTATCTTGTGCTTTGATTAATGTTTATGTTAGGTCAACTTTGATATGTCTCAACTAAAATAAATTTACTTTCCTTAGGTTGCTTGTGTTTTTGATCTCATGAGTGACATAAAATCATAAAACCCTAATTTTTAATGTCACTTTCAATCCTTGATTTATGCCCTATATTGATTAAGGTGTAAAGTCATGCTTTACACTTGAGTCATGTGTAGGGGATAAGTTCAAGAGCAACAATTAAAAATTGGGCTCCAAGTTTGAGTTTGGAATTGGATTCCCAAAACTTGCTTCAAGTTAGGTAATTCAAGTTTAAATTCAAATTAGGGCAATATTAAAAATGTTTTTCAAAAGTCAACTTGGTCAACTAAGGGTACTATTGGGTCATGGACCTAAAAATGTCCTTGGATGATGTTTGTGATCACTAATGACCAACCAATTCATTTAGAAACCAAATCGAGTTTGAATTCGCTTTCGAAAACCCTAATTTCAAAACCCTATTTTACCCCTCTTTCGATATTTCAAAATCTGTAAGGAATTTTGAGATATCTCAAAATATGGTTTGTAGATCTTGACAAGAGCTACAAGTTTGGTATTTAAAGTTTTTTAAGCTTTCAAAAAGAATTTTAAATGAATTTGAAAATACAGTTTTCCAACATTTGTCCCCTTTTGATTTTAAACTCATAATTCAAAAATTATACATAATTTGGGAAAACTTTTATATGGAAAATTGTTGGTTTGAAAAGTTGAGCATTTCATAGATTTGAATATTTTCAAGTTTTATTGAAAAATAAAAAGTAATTTCAAATATTTGTTTCTAGGGTTTTGTTCCCTGTTTGAATTTGAATTCATATTTCAAAAACTCAAAAGAATTTGAAAATGTTTATTAAATAAAAATTGTAGCTCTTAAAAGTTATGTAAATGATATTTTGGGATATTTTCAAGTTCTTATGTAAAATCTAGAGTAATTTGCAAATTCCTAAAATGCCATCATCTGCTATAGTAATAGTGATATCAGCATCGCCTTCCTCCCTAACTGCTCACCGTCGCCGCCGTGTCCATGGTCGCCATACTGGCTGCCATGGCCACCAGCTTGCGCCCACGCTAGAAACGTCCTCGCCTGCGTGTCGCCCTCGCCTTCGTTGCGCCGCAGCATAAGGGTGGGAGAGTCGTCTTCATTTTCTTCTTCTCCTTCCTCTGTCGTCGCCATTACCGTCGCTCTGTCGCTCGCTTCTACCTCGTCCGAGCGTTCTTCGTCCCCATTTTCTCAACCAATAGCTTCTCCTCGCTCTCGCGTATCCACCAGGCTCAGCCGCGCCGCCTCGCACCGCCTGAATTGCCCCTGTCACGGTCGTCTTTCTCACGACCGGCGACCTTGCCAACTATGAGTTCGGCACCGCCGCCAGTCATCGTCGTTGGCTTTCATCCAAATTTGTCTTGCATTTGTGCTCGCCTTCATCTACTTCTCATCTTTCTCCTCTTGGTTTGGTGGATGGTGCCCAGGTTGCGCCGGGACATGGACCTTGCCGCCGGAGTTTGCCGTCGTCGTCCCTGTCGCCGCCGAGTTCCCATCTCCGACCAGTCCAGGTCTTCATCTTCATGCGCACCATAACCATAGTGAGCCCCTGGTGCTTGTAGTCTCCTTGGTTTGGGGTACAGCCGTCCGTCGTCACCGCTCCGCAGCTCGCCGTCGCCATCACTGTGTCTGCATGGCCACGCGCGTCGCGTTTGCCGCTCCGTCATCGCTTTAGCCCGCTTAAGTGCTTGTTCACGTCCGCCTGCGTGTGCTATTCACGTGGGTGCCCTCGCCGTCACCAGCAAAGCTCCAATGAGCTTTGCCGCCACACCGCGGCACCGCCGAGCCGCCATGGCCGTCGGCGTGGGTGTTGCTACCGCTCCGCCTCCGCGTTAGCTAACTCGCTGAGTTTGTCTCGCTGTGCTGAGCGTGAAGGGCCAAGTCCGACCGCCGGGAACCTCACCGCTGGCGAGAATCGCCGCGGTCAACCCTGCCGTTATCGTGGTCAACCCGGGGAGGAAAAAGGTTTTCTTTTTATTTATTTTAGAAATTCATTTAAATGCTATTTTCTTTGGAAATTCATAGTAAATCATGTATTACTTCAAAAATTATAAAAAATATATGTATGTACTTTTTTATGAGCTTGATTTATTAAAAATATTGGATGTTATTTTTGAGCAAGTTTTGTTGGTTAATTAATTAGCCTAATTAATTAATAAATGGATTTTTATGATTTTTAATAAATCATAGAGTTATCCAAAAATTCTAAAATTTGTTTTGTAGCTTAATTAGACCATGTTTAACCTAAGATAAAATTTTGAGATCAATTTGACCAACTTAATTTTATCCTTATTTTATGCTTTTTAATTAATTAATTAACCCCTTTAGACATGTTTAATCATTATAGGATTTGTTTGACTTTGGGATTGATTGATAACCTTAGGTAATTAACCTTAATGACTTTTGGTAATTTAATTAGTTGTTTGAGTTTACCTTAATCATGTCATTAGGGCTTAATCAACGTTATTTCATGTGCTTAAGGAATTTTACTAATGAAGTAGTTAACCCTAATGAACTTAGTAAATAAGTTTTGTTGGCTTGCAACTTTATAGTGAAGTAGAGATGTTCTTAAGTTAATTAAGTTGTTATGCTTTCGTCCATGTATCATCATGCATCATGTCATACATTCCATCATGCTAAAGCATGCATCTTTTATATACGTGTAGTGTATACGAGAGTGAGAAGGTTTGTGTTGAACAAGTATTGGGAATGGTCATCCATCCATGGTGCCGATATCGTCAATCCATGGTGTCAATGCCAAGTCTGACATTCAGAATCTAACTTCTATGCAACATAGGCAAGCCCCGGATATATTCAAACCCTACCCTTATTTTATAAAAGTTTTATCGCTTCAGTTATGAAATATCACATTAAGTAATAGGAGTTGAGTGATAACCCACCAATTACATTACCTGTCCTATTTCCATATTCCTTGTTACCTGTTTTTGGAAAATGCTTAGTTATGCTTAGCCCTGCTTAATTAGTAAGTTTTCAAAAAGAAAAAGAATAAAAAAGATGAGTTTGGCTTTATCTGTGGAATCATGATGATAGTTAATAAATCGAGTCCGGACGGGTAACTTGCATTGGGAAAGGAGCCCCTTTGTAGTGTTTCCGTCTGTTGATGCCCTAGGTCCCGTTCGATGGTGAATCGGTGATATCGAGAAATTAGAAAATCCGCATACATGAAGTGATATACAGTGGGCCAGAGTCCCCACGTATGTCATGGAGTGATATATAGTGGGCCAGAGTCCCCACATATGTCATAGTGTGTTATACTATGGGTTTAAGTTCCCACGTATATCGGTACAAGGTTGAAGTACTTAGTGTATCATATGGTGATATATGGCTGCGGTTGTTATCCCGGTATATCTGTGATCTGGTATGTATCGGAGTTAGAGTCTCCGGTATCCCAGTGATTTAGGTCCCAGCTGGGTATAAAAATGGATTCAAATCGCCGTTGCTTCTCGGAGAAGAAGACTCGATCAGTGTTCATCATCGTAGTAACAACTTGAATGATGATAAGGTATAAAAATGAAATTGCTTGTTTATGTTGAGCTAGAGCAAAATAACTTTACTTTTTTTATAATCAAAGATAAGTAAAAATTTGATCCACAAGAGCTTTTCTGCAAAAATTCCTTTTCTTCGAGTCTTACCTTATCCCACTAGCCTGCATTCCTGAGTCTTGACCCCTCTTTTTCGTCGAGTCAGTCTTGTTGAGTACTTTTGTACTCAGGGTTTGTTGAACCCCTATTGCAGGTTCTAATTGGTATTCGAACCAAGGTTATGACGGTGGGCTCGACGTGATCTAGTTGTTCTCTCCTGACTTAGGTGCTCTACCTAAGTTATCTTCTGTAGTTCTACTCTCCTTCCGCAATTGAAGTTAAGTTGTAAAAGTTAACTTATTCATATATTTTGTAAATTTAATGTTTTCATTCTTTCGCACTGATTTTATGACAAATGTTGTAATATTGTAGCTACTCCTTTGTTGATCCTGGTATGAGTTGTCAAATGTGGTTTAATCGGGGTCCTTTGAGGGCACCCGACAGGGCTTTCTAAGTTATCTGGAACACATGCATGGCTATCAAAAGTCTTTGAAACAATGATAGGTGCGTGTAGGCCATATAATTTAGGAGGTTCTGCCACACTTTGGTCCTACCTCTGAGATTAGTACAAGTCTGTGACCATGACCACGACCACGACCAAGACCAATTGAGAAGCGGATTTGACATTGGAATAGTGCACCACCATCAAAAATATTGGTCCTAACATCCACTTCCGTAGCCTCGAAGTAAGATAGTGTCTCTTTCAGCCAAATGATTGTGTCAATCTTCTGCAGTACATAAATATATATCAACCACACATATATGAAATTGATAAATTTACTACAAACATATAGATATAGTTGCTTACTATGTGGGGTTGCGGCCGCTTGACTTCCGGCAATATTGGATAGAAACCCCTCGAGCGTAAATAGCCATTGAAACAAATGACTTCCGACGGAGGGAGACGACATCCAGCCATCTCTTTAATTTTGACTAAAGTTAATATATTTCATAATTCAAGACAATCAAATGTATATTTATACAAGTCAAGGTTTATCATCAAAGAAAGAACCTAAAGATAATAGGAGTAAGACATACTTTTTTTACAGTAGTTACTTTATATTCTCGTGTCATCAAAGGGTTTGAGATCGCAAACAACAATAATGTAACAAAACACTCATGTCTCAACAACATTTACTTATTGGAATTTTACAGATTAGAGAAAAATAACAGGAGTATGACATATGAATCAAGGAGAAAACCCCACTAGTTTTCAGGATTATGAATGAACAAACCTTGCAGGCCGATGAGGGTGCTCGAAGGCGTGGACATGGACCGGAGTTGAGGGCGTCGAGGCGGCCGGGGTTCGGGGGGCAGCGGCGCTTCGGTGCTTCGGGGCACGTTAGGGGCGAATGAGGCGTGTCGGTGCGCGGGGCGCGTCGGTGCGTCGGGGGTGGATCAGGGGCGGGTCGAGGGCCGCGGCGTCGAGGAGCGCACGTCGGGGCCGGAGACGGTGGTAGGGGTAGCGGCGCGTTGGGGCGATTCGGGGTGCGGTGGCGCGTCGGCAGGTCAGGGCGGCGTGTCTTGGCAGCGGCACTTCGGGGTAGGGTCGAGGGCCGCGGCGTCGAGGAGCACGTGTCGGGGTTGGAGACGGTGGTGGCGGTGGCGGTGCATTGGCGTGTGTCCGCGCGTCCTTGCGCATCGGGGTGCGGCGGCCCGTCGGGGCCGCGGCGTCGAGGTGCGTGCGTCGGGGCCGCGGCATCGAGGTGCGTGCGTCGGGGCCGGAGACGGTGGTGGCGGTGGCGATGCGTCGGCATGCATCCGCGCGTCCGTGCGCGTCGGGGTGTGGCGGCGCATTGGGTCCACAGCGTCGAGGAGCGTGCGTCGGGGCCAGAGAATGTGGCGGCGTGGGAGGGGCGCGGGATGGGGCGGCGCAGGGGAAGGAGAAGATAGGGCACGGGATGGGGCGGCGCAAGGGAATGAGAAAATATATGGAGGGCCTTTAATCCCGGGTGGTACCCCCAACCGGGATTGATAAGCCTTTAATCCCGGTTGGTATCCCAATCTGGGACAAAAGAGGCCGGGTTTCCTCCCATTTTGGCGGGGGGCCAAAAATTTAGTTCCAGCCAATTTCATTTCCCGCCCTTTTTTCATCATTTCTAGTGTAAATATATATATATATATATGATGAAGCTTATAATTATTATATTTATTTCAACATAATATATATACATATTTATCAGAGATACATAAGGCACAAAATTATTATAAAAAATATGAAAATATTAAAAAAACTTAAAATATTATATTTATTGAGATTTCTTACGAGAGAAATATACGATGACAAAGACCTTAAAATAAAATTACATATACGATAACAAAGACCTTTTTCTATATAGGTCAACGTTACAATCAAAGTGTACAAATATATTAAAATTTAACCACCTCAGTAGCGTTCTTCTAGCATCCCATGAACCTCAGAAACGCCGGGTGGTAACGAGCTATGCTGATTCAAGATGATCAATGAGGCCGCAAAAACTCATGCCTAAGCGCGCCCCGATAAACCGCTGCCTCTGCGCTCTCCCTGTTGGGGACGTTAAAAACTGCATGGCTTGTTCTACTCCAAGCCTCCGATGAACCAATGCCTCCGGGATTTGCAAGCACGATTCAGGGCCCACCGAATTCCGCTCGGGGCCGTCACCATGCAGTACCAACATCACCCTAGGATGGCAATAGTGCACAGCCCCGTATGGTTCCGTGAACCTCATGGGGACCCCAACATTCAGCGTTGCTCTATTTTCAGTAGCATTCTTCTAGCACCTCTACAATGCATCATTTTGGTGGAATAGGATAGGCAATAATATCTGTATGTGTAGGGGTTTCTCCCATAGAGACCCCATTTGAGTGAATTTTTTAGAAATAAAAGATCGTGTAGTGAAGTAGAGTGTGTGTAGTGAACTAGTGTGTACTGAACTAGTGTGTGTGAAATGCTAAAGGTGTGAAATAAGATGGAGAGATCGGGGCTCTATTTATAGGAGTGCCAACCGTGGTGGTAGGTGGGAGCAGTGCTGGGACATTTAATCCCGGTTGGTAATAAAAATCAGGATTAAAAGTGATTCAATCCCAGTTGGTATTACAAACCGGGATTAAAAATTCCTGCTCCCACCTACCCAACACAAACAAGCACTGCTCCCACCTACCACTATTTTTATTTTTTGTGTAAATCAATTTATTTTTTAATTTTGAAATAAATATATAAAACTATAAATAAATTTTGATAAAGAATTTATTTTAGTATTTAAATTTTTCATGACATATATATGTTTTTATATTACTCATTGGTCATACCATGATATCCTACTAAAATAAAATTTATGTATAGCATGAAGAGGTGTTACATCACAAACTGGGTTCAGCGTCTCCATACAAAAAGAAGTAATTAAGATAATAAAACATTACGATACAACTGTAGACATAAGTTATTACATGACCAAATTAAAACATGAATCTTACAAATCAGACACAACAAATACAAATTATAATTAAAACCAAATTAAATTACAACCTTGCAAATCAAACAAACTAAACACTAATCAGTATCATGTGATTCACTCTCTTTAGGTGTCTCGCCTTTCACTTCGACCCACCTATCTATAAATATATGCCAGTTTTAGTCTCCGACCGTGTATCCCCTCTCAGTTCGATATAGTGCAGTGCCGTATGATTGCATTCTCTCGGGCCACATGAGACAAAGAGAATGGTCGACCGTAGACAGAACCTACTGAAACTTCACTGTCGTGGTGAGTGAACCTTATGCCAAACTGTTTGCCATCAATAGTATTCTGGCCAGTGGTGTCAACTCAATCCCAATCATAGTTAAAATAATCTGCAACTTGGTTAAGAATGACCATCAAGCCACATGAAGATGGGTAACATCCTGAAGCGTAACTTGCAAGTGGTAGAAATAAAGATAATATTATTACGTTAGTAAACAATAAATAATATGCTAATTTTACCACATTAAAAGTGTTGTTTTGCACGCTATATTCTCTAAATGTAACAATAGTGTAACCAAGACAACATAGAGCCATTTCCTTGTAGTATGAGAAATCACACATATTATATCCTATATGTCAAAGTGCGTCTAAACACACGCCGACTGTAGATTGCTGGGCGCTCCTTATGGATGCGCCCCGGCGCATAGTGTGCCCAGGAGTATTTGGATCTCGCCTCCTCGAAGGGATGGTAAAACTAATTTCACATTTTCAGATCTAAGCATTGGGAACACAAAGTGTGACCATGTCGAAGTGCTTAGCAATGAGCAAGGAAAGTGCATTATATAGCCATTCTACTGGCTCTATCCATTAGGACATAAAAATGCAATGCAATAATCATATTAAACTAATTATACTTATTTATATTATCATAAAAAAATATTAAAAATTTTTAATATAATAGTTGGCTGAGAAAATCGTGGAACGGACATATTTAGAGCAAATGGCTCATCGTCTGGGTAGAAACCCGATGCCTGTGGTGACGGTAGAGGAGGTGCTACGTTGAAACCTAATGGATAAAATTTAACAAATAATAAGTAAAATGAACCTAAATAATGAAATACAA
Source organism: Bothriochloa decipiens (assembly GCA_023333625.1). Classification (NCBI taxonomy): domain Eukaryota; kingdom Viridiplantae; phylum Streptophyta; class Magnoliopsida; order Poales; family Poaceae; genus Bothriochloa; species Bothriochloa decipiens. The sequence continues at coordinate 31,474,943 of CM041634.1, forward strand.
AAAATATATAGAAATATGTATATATATACCAAAGAAATATCCTGGAGCCATTGTTCGAAGAGAAGTGAATTAGTTTTCTCGCGACTTCACCGGTTTCACCGCGTGACTTCACATTCATGTAGAAATGTATGTATAATTAATAAAAATAAATTCACCATCCTGACTTAATCATGGAATGATCTAATTATTTACCATTGAAAGATTAAAAAATATATGAATAAGATGCTAACCTTTTAAAAAGATGATGCACGGTGGAAGGCTTCTTTTGCTCCCCCAAGCAAGAACACGTAGCCGTTTGAAAAATTTTGTGTTATCTCGAGCAGGGTAGCAGCAACTGGGACATATAGGGAAACATATCCCCTGGCCTGCTACGCGCCTGCAAAGGCTGCGTTTGGAGCCGTTTGGAGCTGTTGGGACGTCCTTTAGTCCCGGTTGGAAACACCAACCGGGATTAATCAAACTTTTAGTCCCGGGCTAAAAAACGGCCGGAATTAAAGCTTCGATTCAAAAGCCATTTCTCTACTTGCTAAAAGTGTTTTGAGAACCTTTCACAAAATATTCTGATTTCTTTAACTTTAATCAAGTATTTAGAAAATGCATAAAATCTATATCGTAGGTTGACGGTGAGAAATGGCCAAAGCAAGTGAAGGACTCCATAACAACATTCACGGTGTCAAGACGACCAAGAAAAATATTTGGAATGATCACGTTTGGAGTCCTGAGGACAAAAGGAAGGTTTTGGGTCAGTCCCCTCCCGAATAGCCTAGTTGGTTTCCCAAAAAGGCTAGGCCGATTTCTCTTTAGGCCATCCGAGCGCCCAACAAATGGACATGGTCAGCACAGTTTTTCTCATGTTTCGAGACCGGTTCAAAGCCCTGTGTTTTTTTTAATTAGAAAACTACATGATTACATAATATTTTTTTAGAAAATTATATGATTTAACATTTTGGGCATGTAGGATGAAAGTTTCTATTCATAGCATTATAGTAACTAAGAGTGTAGTCTGTTTATGGACTACCTATTTTATTTTACTATTAATATGTGAAAAAAGCTCAAAAGTATATACATGCATATCAATTTCTACGATGTAGCAATCATGCAAGATCTTTAGCAATGGCAATGATGGTCCATGATTAATTTTTCAATAGATCATAGTAAAAGAAATTTTGTGAGTTGCAAGATGTTTTGCTTTCATTACAAAATAACTATAATGTTTTCTTTAGAAAATTATATGACTCCACACTCATAATTATTTGTTGGAGTGAATTTGACATCGTGGATACTTGGTTAAGACGATGTCTATTTATAACATAGTATTAACTAACAGTTCCGTTGCAAGGTGAATTATGCATCCAAGTTTATTAGATTTGTTGTTGTGGAACACATTTGCATTCGGGTTATAGACATCACAAGAATTGAAGAGGCAACGAATTCGTAGAGGGAATGGATCTGTTTCAGCAACGCGCGACGACAACAGCGACAGGGCCGTCAGGTCCAGGTTACTTAGCCGCGTGACCCCGCGTGAGCTCCACGTGCGCCAGGAAAAATTTGTGCGTGTTGACCATCGCGGTCAACTGGCCGTTGGATGGAGAAGATCCACGGCCTCAAGCGTTGTTATGTTTGTGGTGCTCCGTGCGTGCTCTGGTGTTCTATGGAACAGAGCGGCAACGTAACGTTGCTTCGGTCATTCACCAGTCCATCACAAGCAAAGCTGCACCATCGTTTAATTGTTCCTACACTGTACATACAAAGGCCCTGATGGTTTTGCTGGCTGATTCTTTTTCTCAGAGTATTTGTCCCAACAAAAAACACCTTGTGGTTCTGCACGAGCTCTTGTATTTTGTTTCTTGCTGGAATATACTTGGTCATAGAAAAACCTCTGGAGGATTGTCTTTTAATCGATCTGGGCATAGTTTATTATAGTTGGGCCCTACTAGCAACTCGTGTTTCCTATGATTAACTTGCTAAATCAATAAATTCAGTGAGTTACATAATAGGTAGCAATAACGTTAATTTATTTATTTTTATCTCCAGTAGTTGCTATATTAGCTTCCTGATAAATAATTTTGCACGAGGAACAACCAATCAAATATCCTTTATCGTAGTTTGTATGTTTCTTACCGTTTTCTCACCTAAAACCCTTTATTTTTAAAAATGTACTCATGGGTCAAATTTACTCTGCTTTTCTAACAAAACGCCGGCTAGAGAAGGGATACAGAATTCCTTTCGACTGCGAAAACTATACTTTGGGAGGATATTTAGTAAGTTTTTATGTTTTATTAAGGAGCTCTCTTACCAAACTATCAAAGCAAAAATCAAAATAGGATGGTATTATATAAAAACTCCTGCAAATGTTGTAACTAAGTTTCCAAAAGAGATAGAAAAGGAAATGAGGTCTTCTTACTGTTACTTACTACTCTTTTCAGCTACTTTGGCTAATCAGAAGTTGGCAGTCTCCTTTGGCTAGCTAGCCTACCGTCATAGTTAAGCTCCTTTGGCTAATCAGTCCATATACACGGACGAAAGGTAGGGTCACACTTCACAAACCATTGTAACTTTTTTACCAGTCGATTTGTCCTCATCACACACAAAAAGGAACAATATTGACCGCCTAAGCTCGTCAGAAACAGAGGAGAGGCAGGATCGCCTATGTCATCGCCAACCAATGGAAATGGATCCGTGAAAAGACAGAGTTTCCATCTCTCTTCCACGCACGCCAAACTCTCCGATGACTCAATCCACGCACGCAAGCTAATTGCATCAGCGCGCAATTATTGACCAGAAAATAAAACCAAGCACAAGCTTGTACTGCATCTAAAATAAAATAAACACAGCTCGTGTACATAAGAAAGATTCAGGCGATAGATAACAGCAACCACGTATGCCCACCCAGCCGTTGGATCGATGGATTCATTTTTTTCCCAATCTGATTTTTTTGCAGAGTGTTCATGCCGCACACCAATTTACCAATCTGATTATGAAACAATCCCTTGAGTTACTTCCCATCAAAACACTTACTGACTGGTGATTGGTAATTTGGTAACAGATCACCAAGAACAACATCCACCAAAGCCAAACAAGTTGAAAGAAAGTGGAAACTGTACTGTATGTACCCACCATGAATCCTTGATGATATATGAAGCAACCTGCAAGCATGAAGAGAGGAGGCGCGCAGAGCCAAAACCATGGAGGATGATGATCAGGACCATCCGTAGACGAGGTTGAGGTAGCGGTCCTTGATCCACTTGAAGCTCTTGCGGAAGGATCCCTTCACTTTGCCCTCCACGCCGTACGCCTTGTACGCCGCCACCCGGCGCTTGCGGTCCAGGTCCGGGTCCGCCAGCGCCAGCCACCGCCGCTTCGACTTGCTCCGCTTCACCTCCTCCACCGCCCCCGGGCCGCCGTACCCGTACTCGTACTGGTACGAGTAGGAGGAGTAGGACGACGCCCCCATCCCGCCGCTGCCGCCGGCGCTGTACGAGTAGGACCGGAAGTCCGGCCGCGCGCCGCCGCCGACGCCGCCGTAGTAGGGCTCGATCTGCATGCGCCCGCCCGCGTACGACTTGGACCGGTCCATGGCTATCAGGCTCTGGCCTGTGGGTGGGTTCTTGGTCTTGCTGGCGGTCGAGGCAGAGGGGGGAGGGGGAAAGGGAGATGATGACCACCGGCACGCACACGGCGATTAGTAAATAGCTTAGCGATGGTGATGGTTGGGACGACGAAGCAGAGGAGAAATGGGGAGGTGGAAGCTGCGGTAGTTGCGAATATGTGTGCTCGAGTCGATTGAATGAAATGGAAGCGCGCGGTTTTGTCAACTGTCTGCGTTGAAATATGGCCAGTTGACGTGGGAGTTTTTTCTCAAAGAGCCCCAAGATTTTTGTCTGCTTTTGATGAATTCTGATTCTGGTTAGAAGAAAAGAAGGTGGTGCTCTGTTTTCAAATAATCTAGAGGAGGCGCCGGCTGTATGCCTGTGTGGATGATGATGTGGTGGCCGACTTGACTTAATTAGATTTGATTTGAAGCCGGACAAGATGACAAATTGTTGCGGCGGCAAACTGTCAGTGGTATCTTCTGGGCCTTGTTTAGGCCTCGTTTAGGTTCTCAAATTCACCCCTAAATTTTACTATACAGAATTTTTATTTCTCGTCACATTAAAATACCGATAAATACATGGAGTACTAAATATAGATGAAATCAAAAACTAACTGCATAGTTTTGTTGTATTTTACGAGACGAACGTTTTGAACCTAATTAATTAATGTTTGAATAATTATTAGCAAATAAAAACAAAAGTGCTACAGTGCCGTGCACTGTTACTTTTCTCGAATCGGTGTCCCAATTCGGGTAACTAAACAAGGCCTTAGTTTCTTGCCAAATTGGCATTCTGCATAGTGTCGTGTCACATCAGCGTACTGTAGCATTTTATTTGTATTTGGTTAAAATTGCCCAAACTTTGACTAATTAGGTTCAAAATGTTCATCTCGCAAAGTACAATAAAACTATATAATTAGTTTTTGATTTCATATACTCCATGCATATGCCGGTATTTTGATATAACAGAGAATAGAAATTCTGTATAGTGAATTTGGTGGCAAAATTAGACATCTAAACAACGAGGCCCTGGTAGGTTTACTTACTTACACATGTGGTGCGAACGAATTTAGGGCTGATTGATTGATGGATTGTTACGCGGAAACGAATTCAATTTGGTTCGTGGTCGGCTCTGGTTGCCAAGGTACGCTTCGGTTGCCAAGGTGCCAGCGTGTTTGGTTCGTGGATTTCCGGTCATTTTCTTAGGTATGGTGATTCCTTAGATTACCTCTAGGGAGTTACTAAATGGAATGGCTTCGTGACAGATGGCATGAACCGGAGACGCAAACCCAACGCCTATGGTAAATTTGAAGCTAGGTTCGGATGATTCTGGTTCAAAGGTCCGGCAACCCACGCCCTTAGTAGCGAAATCCACAGCCAGCCCGTTGAAACCAAATGTTCTTGTCCTTTTGGCCATGATCACCTAAGATGGTGTTTGGTTCATGGTGGCGTGTGGTGACCAGAAAGAAATTAAATTGGATATCACATATAACACTCTAAACAGAGTTGGCATAGTCGATCTAGTTTTTTTTCTCATTTTTCTCTCCAAATCTCAATCTGTTTAGAATAGAACTCTAGTTTGGTACTCTCTCAAGGTTTGGGGACATTGTAACTAGCCTTGTCGATCTTAGAACAATATTAGGAGCACCTTCCGTGACAAGGTTTCTCCTAGTATGTCTTCATAGGTTTCATGTTATGGCGGCGAAAACCAAAAAATAAATCTTTGTCACGAACACCCTTATGTGCTGTTGATCTCTATGCCAACAATCGATTTCATTACTTCGGAGGGGAAAGAAAGATAAATTAATAGTCACGATAAATGAAAAATCTAATCTTAAATATTGCAACCACAAAATTGACTTGATCTTTTAGAAAATAGTTGTTATAAATATTCGAGGAGGAGGAGGATCTATGATTGTACCTCTCCCACTTCAAATAGGACCGACAATGAGTCTTCACATAGATCAAGAAAGTCACATTCACTCCTCACGCTAAGGTAAAGACCGATACAAATGATTATGGCCATACCACATACAGTACTATGTTTGCTTCATTCAAGCAAGATAAAATTATCTATGTTCAATCTTTGGTATATATACTACTCCTTCGTCCTCTAATAGAGTGCATTCTAGCATTCAAAATTTGTTCTCAAATATGATGCATTCTAGATGACAAAAGCCAATTTTATATTAAATACCATTTGTTAACCAATCACCATAAATCATGTTGATGATAGCGGTTGATAAGGAAATAATATAAGGGTGCTTGCATATTTTATATTCTCTCTTAATTTGTCTTAGGATTTTTAGAATGCGCTATATTATAAGACAGATCGAGTAACGAGGAAAGAGTACGGATACAAAGAAATTGCATCAATAATTCATATATTTCCTTTAGTTTTCTTGCCCACAAAGCTTGTATCGCCTTTCCTACGCAAGAGAGTCAAATTGGCTTGCCCATGTAAGCAAATAGCAAAACCTTGCTTTTAATTATGGGCTTGAAGGCTGCTGGCAAGAGATCCAAACATAACGATTAGGAATTTGTGATATAGATAAACTAGGGGCATACCCCGCGCGTTACTGCAGGAACTACCGATTTAGAGTGATATTAAACTATTCATGCAATTCTTAGGAAGGAATTAAATGGTATGAACCACTGTTTAAAGAATAGCATGGTACAATGTGGATAGCTATTAGTATGTTAGTGGATGATATTTTGGATATCATAATTACTTATGCTAGTGAACTTTAATTAAAGTGTGAGTGGGTTGCTGAGGTGGACAACTTGAATGTTAAGAGAAATAGGCTAGTGGGGTTTATCTATATAAGATATATAGATTGCTGCCCATGTAATCTATAGTATTTATTGTATCTTTGGTGGACATTTCTTGCAAGTTATATCGTTGTTGAGGGTGCCCCAAGCATGTGTTTGGTTTGAAGATAGCTAGGTAGGATTTGATGGTCATGCCCCTATTTCTTGGATAGGACTTTCCCATATATGTATCTATGCCCTAAGCTAAGCCAGACAAAGATCAATGTTTTTTTTCTATTTGTGAAAATTCTCCGTTAGTTCGGTTAGAACTAGAACCGAATCGAACTAGCTGAAAACCAAATTGGATGGCTCTATTTTTTTTCTAAGAATCAATGGGTTCAAATTCCCAATGAATTTCTTAGGTAACCGAGGAACCAAACCATAACTGACCTTGCTTCATGTCTTGGATTAGAAAAATTGCACGTAGCCTTGCTTCATGTCTTGGATTATTAGGCGGCGGGGCCACTAACAGGGCCCACCGTCCCGTATTCTTAGGTCGTAGGCAATCCTATGGGTCCCGCATCAACAAATGCCTAGATTGAATCTGAGGCCTTTTTTTCTGCCTTCACTTGTGCAGTGTGGAAAGCCTTATCTTTTTTTTTTGGCATGTCACAACCATGTGTGTAGCCACAAAATAAAAAATAAAAACATCTATGGTACTTATCTCCACGTACCACCTCCATCTCCACCTCCACTACCTCTGTCCGGGACTCCTGCATTATACGGCTAATGGCTTAGGGCTGTCCCAACCGAAAAACCATAACAATTTCTATAATATAGGATTTTGCAACAAGAAACTACTACTTCCCAATGCAAAATTTTGTATCAAGATGCAGGTAAAAATTTTCCAAATCATTCACCGGATTCCTCTCTCCCATCTCCAGATAAAAATCGATCACCAACCACTCGCCAAGTTTTCGTGCATTGAAGGAAGACCGCGTCAAGATTGCCTGCAAATGGGTTTGGCCCCCACGCCCTTTTCGGATTTTTTGTACTTTCATGCCGAGAGATGGCACTTCATGATGTAGAAGCAGGAGAACCGAGAACCTTGTCCCTTCATTTTGGGCATGAAACCTTGTCCCACATCTACAAAGTATTTTCTAGCGAGAGAAGGCATATCCCACTTGGCCCCTTATCCAGAGGACCGTCCAGTCGCAACATTGTCCCACATCTACAAACTATTTTCTAGCGAGAGAAGGCATATCACACTTGGCCCCTTATCCAGAGGACCGTCCAGTCGCAATCTTGTCCCACATCTATAAAGTATTTTCTAGTGAGAGAAGGCATATCTCACTTGGCAGAGGACCGTCCAGTTGAAAAGTTTTTGAGTCCAGTCGCATTTGTTGACCTAGTTTTTCCCTCTCTAAAGGGCTCTTTAGAGCTGGTCTGGCTGAGCTGGACCAATGAAATGTGTCGAAGATGACATGGCATTGAGATGGACCAATCAAAGCATTTAAGGCGACGTGGCCCCTCCCCTTTAATAATAAAGGGTTAAATGTTTGGCACTTTGGGTTGATGGGCTTATTTTGGCCGAGATAGGATTTAGCATATCCAGAGATACCTTGGGCCGATATATAGCTAATATTTGTGTACTCTTTGCAGATGACAGCCTGCTGTTCTTTAGAGCAAATGGTGAGAATGCTATGGTTATCAGTGAAGTTTTGACTTCATATTGCAATGTGTCGGGACAACGGATCAACACTGACAAGTCATCTATCCATTTTGCAAAAGGAGTTGGACAGCAAACCCGTGATGAGATCAAGGTGATGCTGGAGGTTCAGAATGAAGTACTGAGTGATAAGTATTTGGGCATGCCGACTGACGTTGGGGCAGCCATCATTGGCGCCTTCAAATATCTGAAGGACATAATGTGGAGCAAAATAGAAGGTTGGCTTTCACAATGCTTATCGGCAGGTGGAAAGGAGGTTCTAATTAAGTCTATTGCTCAAGCTTTGCCCACCTACTCTATGTCATGCTTCAGGCCACCGAGGGGTTTATGTGAACAACTGACGAGTCTGATGAGGAAATTTTGGTGGGGTTGCAAAGAGGGCAAGAGGAAAACAACATGAGTAGCATAGGACTCCATGATAAAACCAAAGGTGATGGGAGGTTTGGGCTTCCGCGATATAGAGTTTTTCAATTTGGCTTTGCTAGCCAAACAAGCTTGGCGTGTTCTTCAGGAACCACAATCTCTAAGTGCTAGAGTACTCAAGTCAGTCTACTTCTCTGACGAGAGTTTCTTTGATGCAACTCTTCTCCATCTAGGATATGGAGATCTATCATTGATGGTCGGGAGGTGCTCAAAGGGGGCTTGATCAGAAGAATTGGCACTGGTGAATTGACACTGTGTGGACGACGAATTGGCTACCATCTGGTAACTTACACCGACCCATCCGGACTGCAGAACCAAATCCACCGTAGTATGTTTTAGAGCTTATAAATCATGATGAGGCAAGGTGGGATTGGGA
>CM041634.1:31518813-31584355 GCA_023333625.1 Bothriochloa decipiens
CTCTTAAAGTGCAATATGATGCATGCTTAACACCAGAGTGTTACAGCGGATTCCGTGGTCGCCGCTGCCGCCGGATGCAGTGCCGTTGTCATGGCCGGAACGTGCCATGTATGGAGGCCACGAGGAAAAAGAGGGGGAGGGACGGATCACGGTAGGCCGGAGCACCCGGAGTGCGCGCAACAGTCGACGGCGGCGGCGCGAGGAGAAGAGGTGCGAGAGCCACGGGCGAAAATGACGAGGACGGAGGTATGAAGGAATGCGGACAGAGGTGGGCTGAGTGGAAGTGGAGCGGTGCGTCCACCGTGGGTCCAGTCACCGTACGACACCCATAACTAGAGCATTACCGTTTTATTTATCACCTCTGTTTGTTCGTATTCTGACAGGATAAGTTTTTTTCCCTTTGATATCCTCCTTCGTATCCTGACAGGGTGAATTGCGAAGAATCAATATAAATTTAGTAGAAAATGTGATAGATACTTGTGTGTGCGCTCGCCTGAGAGCAGAACTGCAGAGGTAAAGGCTCGCGATACGTCCAGGACGCTTCTTTGTTGGTGGGCTGACTCGTGTCACAAATGGAGCACGCCGTACCGCGCAAAAGCCCAACCCAGCTCTGTGCAGCGGAAAAACGGAACGGGCCCTTTCTTCGTCGCCGCATTTGCTGGGACCCGCTGCCACATCAGGTGCTGCGCTCGCAGCCGAGGCGGCCTCCGCCACCGCCCATGACGGTGATCTCGAGCAGCCGCCGCCCAAATTCGTTGAGCTTGACTCCACATTGCACTGCTGGTTCGGAAGCCTCACGTATCTTCCTATACCCTAGCCCTAGCGCCGCTATTTGCCCCACCATGCTACACCTCAACGGCTGAACCGCTGGACGCCCGTGCTCGCTCGCCGGCCTCTCTGCTCCTCGTTCGATTCATTTGAGAATTGAGATCCTTCTTTTCCTTTGAGGTAATAATCCTTGTTGCCTGCCTGCTTTCCACTGTTTTTTCGCTTTGCAGAATCTTAAGAGTATAAATTATGGTCAAACCCGTGTCCATCCGTTCACGTTTTGAAAAAAAAAAATCATACAGTAGCTGCGATGGAATAACAATGACATGATTGACCACCTTATATAGGACTGTCCTGTGGAGTTCTCCATCTAGTGCTGAATTACTGACTCAACGAGTTATGAATCACTGATTATGCATGCAAGCAGCGTATGTTGCTTTTCTCTGAGTGCTGCACTGGTGAAAAGGAAGACTTCATTTTTTACAGAATAAAAGACTGGACATATATCAGTGCAAGAACAGAATAAGGAAAGGAAAAGAAGTTTTGTATTTTAACTTTTAAATTACATCTCAAGTCCAATTCAATGCGTTGCAAATAACTGACATGGTGATGACTGACTCTTATTCATAAGCCAGGTGCTGATTTTTTCGAACAAGGGAGATCCCCATTTCCATTAACATCGTAACAGAAATACAACAGAGTTTGTGAGAAGGTTCAGAGTAGCAAAGGTACGGTCCAGATAGAGACCAAAAACAGAGAACATGACTCAGCTACGCATTACTGAAGCCAAGCAAATTACAATTCTGACAAAAGAACAGCCCAAAAGGCTAAGCAACATGATCAACAGATAAAGCCTACTGCTGGCTCCCTTCATCCTGTCCACCGGTGTTGATTTCTGATTGGGTCTTCGTCATCTTCTACCTCTTCCACGCGGGGGGCTAAGCCAGGTGGTGATACAGTGGGAAGATTGAAAACCATATCATGCTAGTACTATCCATTACTGTGCAGCCCTGGATTTACTAGATTTTCTCAATAATTCATTAAGTAATGGTAGCATAGTAGCTCAATGTTTTATGGCACCTCGTGACTTTCAGATGATACAAAAGGCTTTGGCGGCATTTGTAGATTCTCCAATCTTCCTGTCAACATGTTTACAACCTGCATGTTTACAACCTTTGTCATTGACGGTCGGTTTCTTGGGTTCCATTGGATGCACCATAGTACCACGATGGCCAGCTGTCTCACCTTTTCATTCTCTTCTCCTGTTGTTTCCCTAGCAAGTATCAAGTCCTGCCCAATGATTACCCTCTCGAAGATCCATTCTGGAGGTAGACCTCATTTTGTCCATCAACACTTGGGTCTGAGTTCCTCCTTCCACTTATCATTTCTAACACCAGCATGCCAAGACTGTAAACATCTGACTTGTAGGATACCCCAGCAAATTTCGGAGAGTATAGCTCTGGTGCAATATATCCCATAGTACCTCTTGCTCTTGTCAAGGTAACGATGCTTTGATCTCTTGCACAAAGTTTTGCTAGGCCAAAGTCTGAGATCTTTGGATTGAAGTTGTAGTCTAGCAAGATGTTGTGAGGCTTGATATCAAAGTGGAGGATGTGTTTCTTGCAGCCTTGATGTAGGTATTCCATGCCTCGGGCAATACCTAAAGCAATATCTACCATTTTCTTTGGCACTAGTAGTTCCTGGGAAATACAAGAATCACGTGAGAATATATATTTTTCCAGTGACTCACTAGGCATGTATTCATAAATAAGGGCACGCCTTGTTCCTTCAGAGCAAAAACCCAAGAGACGCATAATATTTGCATGGTGGATTAGTCCTATGGTTGCAACTTCATTGATGAATTCTTCTCCCTCCCCAGCAGAGTTCTCTAGCATTTTAGCTGCCACTGGCACTCCATTTGGTAGCTCACCTCTGTATACAGTTCCAAATCCACCCTGGCCTACTTTTTCCTTAAATCGCCTTGTTATCTTCTTGACTTCTGTGAAAGTGTACCTTGTAGGTTTTGAGGTGCCATATGTCTTGTGAAACAGTTCGACCTTCAAGTGTATCTCCTCATATATCTTTTCTTAAGTGAAGGATAGAGTGCGGTGGCCACAATCGACAGAAGAACCACTATTGCAGCTGCTGCTGATGTAGCTATCAAGCAGAGAACAGGAAGTCATTTTACAGTGTCTGGATGGAAAGACACCACTTGGTGTAATAATATCAAGAGTCATCCTAGAACGAAAATAAGACTTCCTGTGTAATAAATAGCCCTTTATTTCGGGTATGAGGAATGTTTGATTAGCAGCAGCACCTGCAATTACTTTGACGCGTGAACCTGCAAGTACCAATGAAGAAAATAAGAATCCTATGATGGTTTAGTATGAAAAGGTGAATTATTGAGAGAGAAAAGGTATGATCCAATATTTTAGTACATGTATCTGCATGATGTGACCTCATCCCCCATCATATATACAATAAAAGTTTTATGTTTTAGGAATGGCTATCTCTATACTGTAGTTGCATGAATATAAAAAAAGAGTGATGCTCTTTTAATATTATTCAGCATATTTGATCACATGCAAGGTTTCTTCAGAGAAAATGCAAATATCAGGGACAAGTTAGTAGTCCTATCTCTAGTGAATTGGCAATTAACCTGTTCATATTCCCTACTAGTGTGCATTATTTTGCCCCAGCCAAATGTCTGCAGCAGTCTCAAGTCCCAACCCATCGGAACTACCTGCCACATTGGTTTTTTAGTCATTCGCTTTATGCAGGCCATTCATGAGTTTGTTCTTCTCTTATCTGACCCCCTTTTTTTGCTCACTTCACAGGTGTTTTTTTATCGTGCAGATATACCACTTTCTATACCTTTTGTATTCACCTTCAGCCGCATACTTCCTCAAATATTACTATAAGCTCATCTAGGTTTTTTCTAAATCAAACTTTTCAAACTTTGACTGTCAATATGTAATATTTTATGTTTTATATAGATTCACTTCCCAAGATTGGCATTACTGGATTCATTATGAAAATGTACTTTCCTATTATATAACTGTTTTCATATAGGTAGCATATTTTTTGTGATGTGGGGTCGTCACTATAACCGCCGGCCCCGAAGCCGAAGAATTGCTGGCACGGCCAGTGATGGCGCGTGTCATGCGCGTGGCTCAAGAACAGAGTAAAGAGGCCAACAGGCTTAGCCTTGATGAGGGACGGTAACCAAGAAGACGAGGATTAGCAGAGCATTAAGTAGGTGACTAATCAACAACACTTGTATCAAGGAGCCCAGCTCCTATATATATGTAATCGGTGAACTAAGCAGGAATCAAGCCATAAGTTAAACCCTAAACCTCTCACATGTTCTCCTCTCAAATCTCACCTCTGCTTGGCGACCAGGCAACAACCCTGGCCCCGCCATTACCTGGTTCTTACGAACTGAACAGTTAAGGATACCCAAGCCTAGGAGTGGAGGCCCTTGACAACCTGGTATCAGTTATACGGCGATCCTCCGGCTACCACCAACCTTCCTCAGCCGCTGCCGACTTCCACCCTTCCGCCGACCAAGCCCCTACCCACTCCACTGCCTCCTCATCGCCACCCATGGCTGATCCCACCACCGCCGACCTCGCGAAGATGATCTCAGAGCTCCCCAAGAACATGGCAACGATGCAGCAGTAGCTCACCACGCTGTAGCAATCCCAGCCGCCGTCGTCTTCCAACGCTAGCTCGCGGGGGCCGGGCGACAGTGACCACCACGATGACCGCCATCTCGTCTCCAGAAGATGGACTTTCCTCGATTCGACGGCAAATCCGACCCCCTTGCCTTCCTTAATCGATGTGAGTCCTTCCACCAGCAGCGGATTCCGCGTGAGGAGCAGGTATGGATGGCGTCCTACAACTTAGTGGACGACGCCTAGTTGTGGTACCTGCAGGTCTAGGCGGATGAGGGCACACCATCGTGGTGGCGGTTCTCGGTGCTGCTCTACCTCTGCTACGGGCCGCCCGTCCGCTCCAACCCGCTCGCCTAGCTCATGGCGTGCAAGCGAACCAGCACGGTGGCGGAGTATCAGGATCGCTTCGAGGCTCTGCTCACACGCGTGGGACCATTGGACGAGACATAGCGCGTTTAGGTGTTCATGGCAGGCCTTGGGCTGCCCCTCAGCCTGGACGTCGAAGTCCAGAACCAGCAGACCCTCTAGATGGCCATGAGCCTGGTGCGGAAGCTGGAGCAGCGCGAGCAGTAGTATGCCCTGCTGGCGGCCGCGCTGACCAGCAGCCCCACCTTCCGGCCGGCGGCCCAGGCCTCCTTCCAGGCGCACCGCCACCATTGGCGCTACCGGCCCCAGCGGCTGCCCAGCTGAGCGCGTCGCTGGCATGGAGGCCGCCCGGTAGACTGAGATGGAGTCGCGGTGGCGCCAAGGCCTCTGCTTCAACTGCGACGAGAAGTTCAAGCGTGGCCACAATCATGTGTGCAGGCGCGTGTTCCTCCTCGACCTAGCTAAGGACGATGAGATAGAGGATGACCCGCCCGGCCACCACAACATCGATGACCCGCTGATCTCACTGCATGCCATGTCCGACGTGCGCACCAGCGAGACGATGCAGATCCACATCAAGATCGGGGGCGCCGTCCTGCTCGCTCTGATCGACTCCGGCTCCATCCACAATTTCATCTCCGAGGATGCAGATGCACACACCTCCCTTCAGCTCCAGCCGTGGGGCACCATGAAGGCCACCGTGGTGAACGGCAAGCGCGTACCATGCCCTGGCGTCTATCGCGCCGCTACCTTCTCCATCGACACTTCACCGCGGACCTCTTCGCACTGCCATTGGCTGGATACGATGTGGTCCTGGGCATGCAATGGCTAGCATCCCTGGGACCCATCCTATGGGACTTCAGTAAGCTCTTGATGACATTCTGCTTAAGGACCGCCCCGTGAGCTAGCATGCCTCCACCATGTTCCAGGGACCACGCCATCATTCTGCTTCCTGGCACACAGCCGGTGGCGGTGTGGCCCTACCGATATCCGGCGGCGCACAAAGACGAGCTCGAACACCAATGCACGGCGATGCTTGACCAGGGCTTGACCTGGCGTAGCTCATCGGCGTTCTCCTCGCTGGTCTTGCTGGTGAATAAGGTGGATGACACCTCAAGATTCTGCGTTGACTATCGAGCACTCAATGCCATCACGGTGAAGAACACCTACCCCATCCCGGTGGTCGACGAGCTCCTTGACGAGCTGAGCGGCGCTAAGTTCTTTACAAAGCTCGATCTGCGCTCTGGTTATCACCAGGTGTGCATGAAGCCCGAAGACATCAATAAGACCGCTTGGCCTCTACAACACGCCGGCAACCTTTCAAGCTCACATGGATGACGTTCTCCGGCCCTTCCTCCGTCGGTATGTCTTAGTATTTTTTGATGATATCCTCATATACAACAGCTGCATGGCAGAGCACTTCGCCACGTTCGCGCCGTCTTCACCATACTACATCAGCACTGGCTCTTCATCAAGAGGTCCAAGTGCGCGTTCATGGCGGCATCCATCGCGTACCTGGGGAACGTCGTCTCGGCCTAGGGCGTCACCATGGACCCGGACAAGGTGAAGGCCATCATGGACTGGCCCGAGCCTAGCTCGGCCTGGGCAGTCCACTGCTTTCTTGGGTTGGTGGGCTACTACCACAAATTTGTGCATGACTTCGATACCATCGCTGCCCCCTCACTACACTCCTCAAGAAGGAGGGGTTCCTCTGGTCCGGGGCAGTGGACCAGGTGTTCCACGTGCTCAAGAAGGCCCTCACCTCGACACCGGTCTTGGCCTTGCTGGACTTCGCCCTGCCGTTCGTCGTCGAGTGCAACGCCTCCACCTATGACTTTGACGTCGTGTTGTTGCTAGAGCAGCATCGGATTGCCTTCTTTAGCCGACCCGCCACACCACGCCATCAATCGCTCGTGGCTTATGAACGCGAATTGATCGGCTTGGTGCTCGCCATCTACCACTGGCATCCCTATCTATGGGGCCGTCGGTTCCTGGTGCGCACGGATCATTTTAGCCTCAAATACTTGCTCGATCAGCGGCTGGCAATGATCCCCCAACATCACTGGGTGGGGAAATTGCTGGGCTTCGATTTTTTGGTGGAATACAGGGCTGGCAACACCAACACCGTGACCGATGTCTTGTCGCGCCGCGACAGCGACACCGGTGCAGCGACAGCCATGGCGCTGGCGCCCCACTTCGACTTCGTCGACCGTCTGCCTGGCCAACAGCCAGGATCCGGCCCTGGTCGTGCTCAAGGAGGAGATCCTTGCCGATTGACGCCAGGCACCTTGGGCCATTGTGAACAACCTAGTCACCTATCAGGGGCGCCTCTACATTTCGTCGGGCGTTGCGCTGCTCGTCTCCATCGTCCAAAACGACGGCTATAAGGGCGTTCAACGCGCCCTCCATTGCTTCCGCCATGACATGCATGCCCCCAACCTCCACACCATCATCCAGGACTTTGTGCACGTCTGTACCACCTGTCAAAGGTACAGGTCGGAGCACCTCCAACCGGCCGGGCTGCTCCTTCTCCTCCCTGTTCCCACCGAGGTCTGGACCGACCTGGGGATGGACTTCATTGAAGCTCTACCTCGCGTGGACGGCAAGTCCATGATACTCACCATTGTCAATCAGTTCAGTAAGTATTGCCATTTCATCACCCTTGTGCAACCGTACTTGGCGGAGTCCGTGGCATAGGCATTCTTCGTTGAATTCGTGCGCCTTCATGTCATCCCTCAATCTATCGTCTCGGATTGCGATCTCATGTTCACCTCCATCTTATGGAAAGAGTTATGCAGCTGGTGGGCGTCAAGCTCCACATGACCACGGCCTTCCACCCCCAGTCCGACGGCCAGGCCGAAGCAGCGAACAAAGTCATCACCATGTACTTGCGCTGCTTCACTGGGGGCCGACTGTAACACCCCAGGTGTAAAACATGCCATGTCATCATATGCATTGCAAAGCATTCATAATTAGGTCAACCTTAATGTGCATCAACTAAAACAAATTTACATTTCATAGGTTGCTTGTGTGTCTGAAATGATGTGTCACATGAAATCATAAAAATCTGCTTTCTAATGTCATCACAAATACTTGGTTTATATTCTATGTACTTGAGGTGTAAATCGTGTTTACAGTAGTGTCAAGCATAGTGTATAAATTTAAGTCCAATCATTAAAAATAAATTCCATATTTGAAATTGAATTTAGATTTTAAAGCTTGTTCCCAAGTCTTGCAATTCAAATTTAAATTCAGATTGGAAAGCTATAAAAGGATTTTCAAAACTTAACTTGGTCAACCAAGGATATTATTGGGTCATTGACCTAAAAATTCCTTTGGATGATATTTGTAATCATTAATTAACAACCAATTAATTTAAAAATCAAATCGAGTTTGAATTCGGTTTCAAAAACTCTAATTTCAAAACCCTGTTTTATTTCCCTTTTCTACAATTCAAAATCTATAAAGAATTTTGGTATACTCTCAAAATATGGTTTGTAGATTTTGACAAGAGATACAATTATGGTATTCAAAGTTTTTCAAGTTTCTAAAAATAATTTCAAATAAATTTGAAAATACAATTTGCTAACCTTTGTCCCTTTTTGATTTTAAAAACATAATTCAAAAATTATGCATAATTTGGGAAAACTTTGTATATGAAAAATATTTTATTTGAAAAGTTAAGCATTTAATAGATTTGAAGATTTTCAAGTTTTATTGAAAAATCAAAAGTAACTTCAAATATTTTTTTCTAGGGTTTTGTTCCCCTTTTGAATTTGAGTACACATTTCAAAAGTAAGCAGAATTTGAATATGTTTGTTAAATGAAAAATGTTGGTCTTGAAAAGTTATGCAAATCTTATTTTTGGAGATTTTCAAGTTCTTATGTAAAATCTGGAGTAATTTGCATTTTACCGATTGACATCACATGCTACAGTGGATGATGACATCATCATCGTCCTTCTCCCTCGGTTCATGGCGTCGCCGTGGCTGCCGGCGCCATACCGTCCTGCCTCCGCCGCCAGCTCGCCCCCTCACACTAGAAACTTCACCGTCGACGTGTTGCCTGCCCGTGCGTCGCCATTGGCCTATAAATAGGTTGGCCATCGCCGTGTTCTTCTTTTCCTCCCTACTCGCCGTCCCGACGACCTCCCTCCGCCGTCAAAATTCACCGTCGTCGCTCCACCGCTGCCAGCTTGCTCTTGCCCTTAGCTTCGCCTCGCTCTTGCACTTCTATTGAGCCTGCTCGCACCAGCTCCCGCCGCCGGAGTCGCGAGTGCGTCGTCATCCTCCTCGTGCACGGCAATTGCGCCGCCGCAAGCTGTTTTACCGATGACCACCGCCACCGCTGGTTATATTCTTTCATCTTCTACACCATTGTGCTCGCCTTGATTTCCTTTGTCTCATGCATCCCTTTGTTGGCCCGTTGGTGCACAGCAGTTGCCTTGACGCCGTCCTCGCCGCCGGAGCACGCCGCCGCCGTCTGTAGCTCGCTCTAGCCTGTCTCCAAGCCAACCAACGTGCGCATCATGTTTGTGGTGAGCTCTTGTACCTGTCCATGCCCTCTGTTTGGCCCGAGTAATGCCGTGGCCGCTGGCCACCGAGCTCGCCGGAGCTCTACGCTGTTGCCGCCGCCGCGCGCGTAGCCGTTGTGTTAGAAGCCTGGAACGACTTCATCTTTTGGCCTATCGCGTTCGCGTTGATGCCCCGCATATGCTCGTGCACTCAACGTCGCCTGAGATAGCTCTAGTCGCCGTTGCCGCCGTGACCGCGCTCCACCGTGCCGCCCTGGCCACCGGCGAGGTAGCTCTACTGCTCCGCTCGGCCGTCTAGCTAGCCTATCTTGCTCGTGTCGTCGAGGTGAACATGTAGGTGACAACCCCGTGGCCGGAGACCTCGCCGGTCAACGGCGTCGGCCGGCATGGTCAGCGCGGGAACACCATTCCCCTTTTCTTTTTCTATTTTCAGAAAATGATTTAAATGCTATTTTATTCCATAATTCATAGTAATTCATGTATAGCTCTAAAAATTCTAAAAATTTTTCTGTATGCTCTTTATAATGTTCTATACCTAGGAAAAATATAATATTCCAAGTTTGAGTAATTTTTGCATAATCTAAAATTAGTACTTTTAATTGAAAAATGCATTTTCTATGATTTTTAATAAATAAAATATTTGGCTTTTATTTCTGAAATTTGTTTTGCCATCTAATTAGACCAGGATCTTTTCAAAATAAAATTTTGAGCTTAATTGACAAACTTAATTTTATGCTTTATTTTATGCTTTTTAAATAATTAATTAACCTTTTTAAATCATGCTTAATCATTATAGGATTTGTTTAACTTTAGGATTGATTGATGACCTTAGATCATTAACCTTAATAACCTTTGACACTTTAATTAATTGTTTGTGCTTATCTTAATTATGTTATTAGGGCTTAATCTACTTTATTTTATGTGCTTAATGAACTTCTTTAATGAAGTAGTTAAGCCTAATAAACTTAGTAAGTAAGTTTTGTTGGCTTACAACTTTATCGTGAAGGACAGTTGCACTCAAGTCCTTAATCTGGTTATACATTCATCACGCATCATATTTATTATTCCATCATGTTGAAACATATCACGTTATCGCGTAGCTTCCGTTAACGTTGTTGAACCAAATCCCAAGGAAGAGCAGAATCAGAAGTTGGGTGTTGATCCAGAGCCAGAGACCGTCTACCCCAATCACCAAGGCAAGCCTCGGATGCATTTAAACTTTACAAAGTTTTTATCACTTCAGTTATGAAATGCTGCATTAGGGGATAGGAGTTGAGTAAAAACCTACCAATTGCATTACCTGTCTTACTTCCATATTTCTTGTTACCTATTATTTGAAAAATGCTTAATAATGCTTAGCCCTGCTTAACTAGTTAGGTTTATGAAAAAGTAAAAGAATGAAAAATATGAGGTTGGCTTCACCTGATGGAATCATGATGATAGTTAATAAATTGAGTCTGGACGGCTAACTTGCATTGGGAAAGGAGTCTCTCTATAGTGTTTCCGTCTGTTGATGACCTAGGCCCTCTCCGTTGTAAGCTTGCTAGATCAAGACTAGATAGCCACATGCATGGTGTGGTATACTGTGGGTTTGAGTCCCACGTATATCTATACACTGTGGGTCAGAGGTCCCATGTGTATCATGTGGTTGATATATGGCTGCTGTTGTTATCCCAGTATATCATTTGATCTGATAAGCTTAGGAGTCTCCTATATATCGGTGATCTAGGTCCTAGCCGGGTAAAAATCGATTCAAATCGCCGTTGCTCCTCGGAGAAGGAGACTTGATCACTGCTCTACATCATAGTAACAACTTGAATAGTGGTTAAGTATTAAGAATGAAGTTGGTTGGTGATCTTGAGTTAGAGCAAGATAACTTTATTTTCTGTTATAACTAATGATGAGTTAAAACTTGATCTATAAGAGCTTTTCTGCAAAAGTCTTTGCTTCTTACAAGCCTTACCTTGTCCCTTTGACCTGCATTTCTGAGTCTTCACCCTTCTTTTTGTCAGGTCAGTCTTGTTGAGTACTTTTGTAATCAGGGTTTGTTAAACCCTTGTTGTAGGTGAGTCCCATGGGTAGGTTTGCTTTACATCCTGCTGCATGACAGTCATTGAGGAAAGTGATGACGAGTAGGATGTTTGGCTCTTGGGCAGAGCGTATCACCGGGGTATTGTAAATAAGTTATCTATCGCTACTCCACTACTACTATGGTTTGTAATAACTAAACTTATGGTTTGTAAGATTTGAACTAAATGGTTTGTAAACCTATGTTATTGTAATTCTTTCGCTTTTTTACTCTGATGTATATTATTTGGTATGAACTGTTGTAATACTGCAATGTCTCTTTGTAATAATTGATCCTGCTCGGAGAATCGTGGATGTTTTGGGGATTCACCCGACAGACCTTTTAAGTATTATGGAACACATGCACGGCTATCAGAGGTCTGTTTAGACAATGATAGGTGCATGTGGGCCATATTATTTAGGAGGTTCTACCACACCTACCGCGCCAGTGTTTCCGCTGGCTGCCCTGGGTAGAGTTCATCTACAACATGACGTTCCAGACGGCCCTCAAGACCACACCGTTCAACATCGTCTACGACCGCGACCCGCCATCCATCCGTTCCTACGAACCGATGGAAACCCGCATCTCGGCAATGGCCAAGAGCATGGCCGAGCGTGACGAACTACTGGACGATGCCCGCGCACGGCTGGAGCTGGCCCAGGACGTCTACAAACGGTTCTACGACAAGCATCACCGTGACGTCTAGTTCATCGTGGGTGATTGGGTCAGGCTCCGGCTGCGCCATGGCGCTATGGCCTCGCTGCGTGGAGTCACCAAGGGCAAGCTCCGCCCTTCCTTCTTTGGGCCGTACCTCATCGCTGCCGTCGTCAACAGCGTCGCCTACCGCCTCGAGCTTCCACCACGCGTGTGCCTCCACGATGTGTTTCACATCGGCCTTCTCAAGCAGTTCGTCGGCACGCCACCAACTGCACCACCAGCCCTGCTCCCAGTTCACAATGGAGTAGTCCAGCAGTGCCGGAACGCGCGACGCGCACCAGGATGGCCCACGACACCCGCCAGGACCTCATACACTAGCAAGGCGAGCCGGCCGCATCGGCAACCTGGGAAGATGTTGAGAGCTTCCAAGATCGCTACCCCTCTTTCCAGCTCGAGGACGAGCTGGTTCTCTAGGGCGGGAGAGATGCGATGTGGGGCCGTCACTATAACCGCCGGCCCTGAAGCCGAAGCATTGCCGGCACGGCCAGTGATGGCGCGTGTGGCTCAAGAACAGAGTAAACATGCCAGCCGACTTAGCCTTGATGAGGGATGGTAACCAAAAAGATGAGGATTAGCAGAGCATTAAGTAGGCAACTAATCAATGCCAGCACTTGTATCAAGGAGCTCAGGTCCTATATAATTATATATATGTAATCGGTGAACTAAGCGGGAATCAAGCAAGAAGTTAAACCCTAAACCTCTCACCTGTTCTCCTCTCAAATCTCACCTCTGCTCGGCGACCAGGCAACAACCCTGGCGCCGCCATTACCTGAACTGCGCATCCAGGGAGCCCCAAGCCTAGGAGTGGAGGCCCTTGATATTTTTATAGACATTGCTAGTCAAAATTCAAAATTTTTTACTCTAGTACAAATACAAACCTAGATTAACTTATATTTGTGATTGGAAGAAGTGTTATACATCAACTCAGTGCCTGTTTTACTTGTCTATTTGCTTTCTTGAGGCAAATTACTCAATTCAAATTTATTTCCCTTTCCCAGGAGCACACATCCTTTATATTTGTAGCTATTTAGTAGGCTCTACTGCGGCTGCTCCAGCATTTTTACTGGGAAGGTGTCTCGCTAGCTGATGGTGCAACCTTAACAATGTCATGTAGGTAACGCAAAACTAATTGACCCAAATAATTCTTATTAAGTTGTCAAGTAACATGTCTAAGTTCCAGTCTAAATAAATTTAGCTTATCTGCTCATGCCAAAAGTGAAGGAGTCCATATGTTACAGAACAAAATGGAAAACAAAAAACATAATTTCTCTTAACCCATATTCAATAACCACCCTTGCAACATGAATTGTGGGCTTGTTAACTAAATATGTTGCAATGGAGGAGTTGCTTTGCTTTTGTTTCACAGTTATGTATTTTGTGATTCTTATGAAAATGCTTCACAGTAGAGAAGTAAATTTTTTGTATGTTAAAACTTTGATTGCCAATTATTTAAAGTTACTCATGCCAATCACTGCTATCCTCTACTCGTTAATTAATGTATTTGAAATGTTCATCATCATAATCATCACAAAGGTTCTTAGCGATAGTGTTCTATACTTATTTTGCATTATCCTTTACCAACTTAACTTCGAAATTCTCTCTATTTTCCCTTAATTATTTGAAGCATTATTTTATGGGTGTTTTTGGTTGTAGTGTCCAACTTACTATATCTATTCATCTACTGTGCTTGTAAAAATTGGGTCTGGCTAATGCTAGGCTAAGTGCATAACACATAATACCCTCTGTCTCTTTTGGGATTTTCATCAGATTGGTTCGCCTCAATTTTCTTGGTGAGGCTTGCTTACCCAAATTATTTGCAGTGCTACTTTGCAGGATAAGCTGACAATTATCTATGAAACTTTAAAGAATCGCATAGCATCTGAGTAGATGTAACTGAATACTGTAAGGATTTACAATTTATGATTAGACCATATGGTTGTATTGTTTGCCCAGTTAGAGATAATACCATCATTCATGCAGAAGGTTTGGTTCTTGTGTGTGCTGAACCCACAGCGCCCCCCACCTTGTTCACACTTTGAGCAGTTGTGTTTGATATCACCACTTGGATTGTAATCACCACTTCCATAATACCACCAATCAATTGTTGTCTCAGAGAAATTGAGTATTTGTTGTGCCTGTTCCTTGAGTGTTGGACCATAATCGCTCATCAGAAAGAAACTATCAGGCACAACCTTGCAATCTAATGAAAGCACAGCAGAACCATCAACCAAATAGGAGAAATGGGATGCGTTGCTAAAGGCATAAGATTGGGCCGAAGATGTAGTTAGCAGCACGGTTCCTTGGTGTGAACTCTCTTAAGCAGCTCACTATTGTTTCACATCGAAGTTTGCATAGTCGTGAGCAGAAGTAATCATCCTTACATTCCATAATGCTGCGAGGTAGAGCTACTGACATTAGCTTTTGCCTGCAGGAGGGAGCAGAGTCGTCCACACGCGGGGCGACCGTCAGGGTAGCATGCCTGAAATCTATAGCGGTCACTTTGTACGGGATAACAGCTGGTGGGGCGAACCATAACGGTGGCGTTGCCAGAGCATGCTAGCTTCATGCATGGTACTCCGCATAATGGTGAGGTACTGCTCGATTCAAGGTGGAAAGGGTATCTGATCTCTGGACCATGTTCGCTGCACCGAGATGGCGGACGGTAGCTGAAGAAGTCTGCATCATCCCAAGCCATGGTCTTGTACCCTCCATCTATGAGAAGACAAAGCAGCAGGGCTATGACAAGAATTCCGCTCATGCTTCTGTATAGATAGTAACTGAGAGAAAGAGGAAGACGATGAGGAGGTGGTGCAAGTTAGCAATGATACTAATTTCAACTGCTGTATGGCTGAGAATTTCCGAGTTTCCATGATACTTCCTGCTGTGCTCAGGTCTACGCAAAGTCAACAGAGCCCACTCTTTCATGTGGAAGAAGACCACAAGTCAAAAATTGCGGTAATGTTGTTTGGCTTGAGCCTCGTTTAGATTGTAACTTTTTTAATCTTAAGCACGTAGTATTTTTATTTGTGTTTGATAATTATTATCTAATTATAGACTAACTAGATTTAAAAAATTTATCTTATAATTTATAACTAAACTATATAATTAATTATTTTTTATCTATAATTAATATTTCATACAACCGGTTAAACATTGATGTGATAGAAAAAGACTAAAAAAACTTAAAACTTTAAAGACATCTAGATAAGTCAACAACACACTTCAGTCTCGTCACGCCTGCTGTTTCGGAATAGTAACTGCACCCTTCTGGGCCTGTCCATAATTAATACCCTAGCTAGCATTCCTGCATCCAGAAATCTCTCATGTGCACTTCATCCTTCTGCTGCTTGGCAAGCTTTACTTCTCTTTATTTCTGTGACTGCAGTTCGTGCTACAGATGCTGGGGGCCCAGGACAGTGTCCTCATTTCTCATGTGGTGATCTTCAACATCTCGTCCCTTTCCATAGGCCAGGTGACGTACCTCAGTGTTGTCTTTGTTGAGGAGGTAGGCAGATGGCACAACTTCTCTGCTGAAGTAAACGCAAAGTCAATACAGCCTACTCTTTTCTTGTTGAGTTGTTTGACTTGGAGAGTATTTGACCCAAGTCAAAAGCGCATCCCAGTCATGTCAGGCCTGCTGTTCTCAAATAAGACCATGCTTAGTTTCTCAAATTTGGATCCAGATTTACTACGTAAAAAAGAATTCTTCGTCACATTAAAATGCCGGCACATACATGAAGTACTAAATATAGATGAAATTAAAAACTAATTGCACAGTTTAGTTATACTTTACGAGACGAATATTTTAAGTCTAATTAATCAATGTTTGGACAATTTTTATCAAATACAAACAAAATGCTACAGTGCGCTACAGTACCGTGACAGTGATTCGGCCATCCCAATTCAAACATCTAAACAAGGCCTTACTAAGCATCCTTCTCGTCTTCTCCATAACCAACACCTTAGCTAGCATTTCTTCATCTAGAAATCTCTAATTACAAACTCGTATGCAGCGTTTCTTCATCCTTCTGCTATCTGGCAAGCTTTACTTGTCTCAGTTACTGTGGCTGCAGTTCTTGCTGCAGATCCTGGGGGGCAAAGTCAGTGCCCTCCTTTCTCCTGTGGTGATCTTCACAACATATCCTGCCCCTTCCGTAGGCCAGGCGACCCAACAGAGTGTGGCGTGGGAGCTTACCAACTAGTCTGCAGCAGCAAGGCCACAATTCGCATCAACACGGGAACATACTTTGTGACCAGCATCAACAATACTGATCGGTCCTTCTGGGTTGTAGATGCCAGCTTGGATGTACACAGTAATTGCCCCCTTCCTCGTTGGGATCAGCTTCCTTACCCACATGGGGAATATGTGGGATATAGCTATGGAAGTGTTTCTCGTTACCACAATTTTGTCACTGCAACCTATCTTTGGGCATGCTTCATAAATTGTTCGCAAGAAGTAACAGATATTAGATGGTACAAGCCAGTTACTTGCCTGACTGCAAACAATTCGTTTGTTTATGTCTCATTTGAGACTTGCGATGTGAAGTTTCTTGATCCCTCTTGTGGGTATTTGGACATGATCCCCTTTGGTAGCCCGGATAACGTATACCCAGAGCTTATGAATGCCAGTGGTACAGATATCATAAAATTGGTAAAGAAGGGATTTTCTGTTAGCTTTCCTAGGGATTCTTTTGTAGATGATTCCCACAATGCTTCTTGGATTTTCAAAACATGCCTGAAAAATTCGACCAGGTGAGTCTGCTCTGCATCGAATATGAAACCATTTATCATGTACTCCCATTTCCACTGGGATTTGGTTTATCAAATAATTATCCAAAACTGTATGCTTCCTTCTCTGATTTCTTTCTTTACAATGGTGTCATGCAGCTACTTCCATGAGCAATTATCTGGCACAAGCATCTTAAAATGGACTCGTGCTTTCTTCTGGACTGAATCACATTTCACACAATGTGTAGACTATTACCATACCCCAAATGTCTTTGACAAGCAGAGGATTGTGATAGCCATAGTAGCAGCTCTAAGCTTGGCCAAGTTACACTTTGGTACGTCGATACTTCTTTCTAATCATCACGGGTTACAATTTTCATTAACCTATTTATAATGTTGTCTAACTTCATATATTTGCAACTTGTTTGGTAGTATTATGCAGGCTCCTAATCCCTGCACTGGTAGTACTCATATTCCTTGCCCACAAGTATTGGAAAACAAGGATATCGATCGATACTGTTGAGAAGTTCCTCTAGATGCAACAAATGATTGGTCCCAGTAGGTTTGCCTACACTGACATCACTGCGGTCACTAGCCATTTCAGAGACAAGCTGGGTCAAGGAGGATATGGCTTTGTATACAAGGGCGTGCTACTCCCAGGCAATGTGCAAGTTGCTATCAAGATGCTAGGCAACTCCAACTGCAATGGGGATGAGTTCATCAGTGAGGTCTCCACCATTGGTAGGATCCACCACATCAATGTGGTTCGTCTTGTGGGCTTCTGTGCAGAGAAAATGAGATGGGCATTGGTGTACGAGTACATGCCCCATGGTTCTCTTGACAGGTACATTCTCGGCCGAGAGAAGTTTCTCTTGGGATAAGTTTAATGAGATTGCTTTGGGCATTGCAAGGGGAATCCAACCCTTTTACACCCTTATGATTTTAGGGGTTCTTACTGGAGAAGTGGTCTGCATATCCATTATGATTTAGTCACTGATTATACCGATCTTTGGGCATGCTTCATTAATTGTTCACATCAGTAACAAATAGTAGCAGGTACAAGCCCGTCGATTGCCTGAGTGCGGACAATTCCTTCGTTTATGTCATGGTTAGCTATTATTACGATGGTTGTATGGTCAGCTATCTTGAACCTTCTTGTGGATACTTGGCCATGATCCCCTTTGTTGGTAGAGGTAGCTGGTATACGGAGTACCCGCTCGAGAATACCAGTTATACAGATAACATAGAATATGTAAGGAAGGGATTTTCTGTTCGATTTTCTGAGGATTATTATTCAGGCCGGAATGCTTCTTGGATATTCAAAACATGCCAAAATAATTCAACCAGGTGAGTCTGTGTTACACATCTAGTGTGAATCAGATTATCTTATCATCCTGTTTCCTTTGAAATCTGTTTCTTATAACTATCTAAACTGTATGCTTCTTTCTCTAATTCCTTTATTTACAACGGTGTCTTGCAGTTATTTCCATGAGCAATTATTTAGCACAAGCATCCTGAAATGGATTCGTGCTTTCTTCATGGACTGAACCACATTTCGCACAATATGTAAACTATTACGATACCCCAAATTATATGTTCTAGAGGGTTGTGATAGCCGAAGTATCTGCTATAAGTGTGGCCAAGTTACATTTTGGTACGTGGGGGTGTGGTTACTTCTTTCTAATCATTGCAAGCAAAATTTTTCAATAACCCGTTATGTCATCTAACTTTACCTACTTGCAACTTGTTTGCTTAGTATTATGCAGGCTCCTGCTCTCTGCACTGGTACTATTCACATTCCTTGCCCACAAATACTGGAAAACAAGGATGAGAATCGACGTAGTCGAGAAGTTCTCCAAATACAACAAATGCTTGGTATGTGGGGTGTGCCTACTTCTCGACTAGGTTTGCAGGCCAAGTATCTGCTCTAAATGTCGCCAAGTTACATTTTGGTATGTGGGGTGTGCCTACTTCTTTCTAATCATTGCAAGCAAAATTTTTTAGTAACCTACTTATGTCGACTAACTTCATATATTTGCAACTTGTTTGGTTAGTACTATGCAGGCTCCTGCTCTCTGCACCGGTACTATTCACATTTCTTGCCCACAAATACTGGAAAACAAGGATAATAATCGATGCAGTCGAGAAGTTCCTCCAAATGCAACAAATGCTTGATCCCACTAGGTTTGCCTACACGGACATCAATGCGGTCACTAGACATTTCAGAGACAACTTGGGTCAGGAGGATACGACTCTGTATACAAGGGTGTGCTACACCCAGGCTCCCTCCCTTCCCCTATTCACCTCTTTCTCCTCCTTGTATAATTCCCTAGCCAAATAAGGGCCTAGATGCCCAGTAAAGCTTGTAGCTATGAAGATGAAGCCAGCACTCGCCAGTGTCACTGCGAGTACAGCACATGGTGGCAGCTGGTGGGCGACTCGGTGCCTACGACAGCCGGTTTGGAGGCCAGATGCCCAGCTCTGGCCTCTGTTCGTCGGCAACCCGCCATGCCCCGCCACGACTTCGTCCCGGTGAGCCGCGCCCTCCCCAGCTTTGCCTCGACGACCCGACCAACCGCTGTATCCGGCGAGCTCATCTTCGATGACCTGGTGGAGCAGCACGACTTGCTGCTACGCCGCTTGCGATGCACGCGAGGCTGCTTCGCAAGGCAGAGCAGGCCCGATGCGGAGAGATCGACGGGGAAGATTGGAAGGCGATCTTGGTGGCGGCGGTGTCCTACCCCAAAATTTCTAATTTTAGATTGTACATAGAAATACAAATAAAAATATATATTTTAATATTTGTATAAAATTTATGAAGATAGTTTGGGCTAGCATAAATTTAGTTATAGGAAAAATATAATTTAGGCTAGCACAAATTTAGTTATAGGAAAAATATAATTTTCAAATTTTTCTAAATTAATTTGATGGGATATTGCTTTATGTGATGCTTGCTTGTTGCTCGTCTTTGTGTTGCGAGTATGTAAAGTTTTTGAAACATGTTCGTAAGTAGTTTATCTTACCTCGGCTTGTCTGCCTTTGTCTCTTATCAAATCCCGCGTTCTCTATCTTAATCTAGTCGTCTGGAGTTTCTCAACATCCTCTTCTTCTGCTCCAAATCAACTTTTGAGTTCATTATCTATCAACTTATAACTGTAAACTTTACTGGAATTTTTCTAAGTTTTTCGGGGACTTGTTCCTATTGTCTACGAGCGTAATCTAATTTTTAGATGCTCCAAATTATCTTGTTATGAGCTTCAAATACTTTATTTAGGTTAATCATGTTCCAAAGTGTCTCCGGAAATTTTGTCCGAGTTTTTGAGCTTCCGGAATATTTTTCATGGTATAAATACTTCTAAACTTTTCTAGAATTATTTTATGCATGAAATTAATTTATAAATAATTAATTCTACTCCTAAGCTATCCGAGAACAAAATCCTTTCTCTTTTTCTCATATCGGTCTCCTATACAGATATTAGACTTATTTTTCTTTGTTTTGTTCCTGGCACGTTTTTGACGTGATGACATAATCTAAAGAAGTAAAACAACTATGCCATATCCTGTATGCCTATAGGAGGCGTATAGCTAATACATGTCAGCCAAGAACTCCGACTCAATATCCACGGCTACTGATTGACGTCCGTCTATAAATAGCATATTCAGCCCATCGATTGTATTTTTTTCCAACCCTAAATAATCTATCTTGAGGCACGCCCCCGCTCAGTTTCCTTGCCACCGGCCTCCACACGATCTAGCCTGAACATCGAAGTTAGAGGAGACCAGAATGGTTCTCTATGCTAGCGCCGACGGCTCCAACTCGGCCCATGAGCCCAAACGCACCACGTTATAAATGGAGGAGGGCACATGAAGCCGATGCTGCTGCCCTGTTCGTCAAACCCTAGCACTCGCCGCCGTCGTCGCCAAAGTTGCATATCATCGACGTGAACAATCCTCTTGTCCTCGTTCTTGGCAATTCACAGCATCGCCACCACTACGGACTCCATCAGATCGTTGCCCGTCACATCTCATCGGCTCAAAGCCGCCATCTTTGGTTTGCATGCGAATCCGTGGACAAGAAGATAACCCACATGCTGATGCATCGCTGGAGGAATTCTTCGCATCCCGGAAGGCAGGCCTGTGCCTGTCAGCGTCATATGCAGCTGACCATCGGTAAGCACATCCATGGTGTCTTCGTCTCTATTTCATCATCTATGGTCTACATCATGCCACAAGCCATGGGTGCTATTTGTTTCCATAACGTGCC
This sequence comes from Bothriochloa decipiens, assembly GCA_023333625.1. Classification (NCBI taxonomy): domain Eukaryota; kingdom Viridiplantae; phylum Streptophyta; class Magnoliopsida; order Poales; family Poaceae; genus Bothriochloa; species Bothriochloa decipiens. The sequence goes on from CM041634.1 coordinate 31,539,936, forward strand.
CCCTCGTACTCATCTGCAGTTGCCGATCAGGTAGACAGCGCCATCTGCCGACATGCCCCAGCTGTGCCGGCCTTCCTTGGTCGCTGTGGCCACGCTGTCCTGCTTTCCAGACATAGTGAACAAGCTAGCGTCGTCTGCCGCCTGATGCCGAGTTCAATGTCCAGTGTTCTATCTGTTGCTGTCTTCATGTGCCTTCGTTAAGATGCTAGCCATGTCGGCCATGCACCAGCACATCTGCTTCCAGACTTGAATTTCAAGAAGCAAGCAAGCTCGTCATTCACCTGCAATTTTGAAGGCAAACGAGGGCCATGCATGCGTATACACGTACAAGCATGCACTACGGCAAGCAAATGGCCAATGGGAGAATATCTGTCCGAACTTATGCTTTCCAGTAAGCCCTTCGTCTATCCTCCTTTAATCCTTAGTAGGTTCCACATCATGTTTTTCTTAAACAAATATTAATATGGTTAATTGCTAATAATTAATATATATTTTTAATTATGAATTTGCTTAGCTCTAACATGCATCTCGTATAATCTGAATAGATGTTCTCACGTGACTTTTTCACCGTAGCAACTAGCTTTCATGTAGTACAATGTTTCACCAGGTGTGGTGTACCGCTCTTAAATGTTTTTATTTGTTGCTCGTATGTTCGTCTATGTGATGTTTGCTACGAGTAGACGAGAACCTCTTATGGGCACTGAATATGAGAAGATGATGACCGAAAGATGATCGTGTGAGAAATAAGCGAGTGATCGAAGGTAAGTATAGTTTGGGTTTTTCTTTCTATGACCATGATCACGAGTTTGTTTAATGAAATGTGATATAAACATAAATAATAAATGTTATCCTTTGATAAAAGTTGAGATTTACGGTACAACTATGAGGGCTATATAGCTCTTACTTTAGCTTAGTATAAAGCTCTTTTCTAACTTGTTAGTGGTTACAACTTGGCGCAAGGGGAGTGTGTTCGGGTTGGGTGCAGTTGGACCCCTGTCTACATGTGTATAGGCTACGGTCGTTGTACCATCAGAAGGGGGATACTACATTCGTAGGCGCAGAAACCTTAGCGGCCCTACCTGTTAGACAAACTTTTAAAAGGCTTCATAGTGTACCCTGTCTGCTCTCTTTGGAAGAGTTTTGGGAGTAATTAACCCGAGCGTATGGGCAACACGACTCATAGTAAAAGTGTATACCTCTGCGCAGAGTTTAATAAACTAGTATACTAGCCGTGCCCACGGACACGGGCGGCCCGAAAAACTGAGGGAGTTGTATGTTTATTTAAATTGTTTATATTTGCAATTTATTTATTCAATTTCACTTGATCATGTGGTATGGGATTACACCACCTTTGCTATATTTACGGAGTTTGACATGGACTCACTCTTGCTATTTCTTCTCACACCCCAATGTGTTAGCAAGTGTTGATCGGAAGATGGACGAAGATGTTGTGTCAGAAGTGCTTGGCATATGGAGCCCTCAGTCAGCCGTCCCCGTCTCAGATGGAGCCTGAAAAGAAGTTTAGCAAGCGTTCTCTGTTACTCTGATATTTGTAGGTGTTAATATTAGTATGTTTTTTACTGTATAACACTATTTTTCTGATATTTTTATTATTTTATTATATATGTAAACTTACACGCATATAATGGCACTCGTTTTTTTTTAAAAAACAGGGTGTGACAGGCGGGCGGTCTTCCAGAGCTCGCCTTGCGGGAGGCTCGATCCAGATCCCGTTCGGCGCTGCTGCAGTGCTCCATGGTGGGGCCCGTTTCCTGCATCATGGGGCCCACCAAGGCGACGTGCAACTCATGCGGCAATTGCTTAGGAGCGGCAGGGAAGTCATCTACGTGGCTCTCTGTACTCCATTCGTAGTGCATGGACGACGTGTTGGCCCCTATGCTAAGCATTCATCGTTCACGCGCACATCTTCGGGCCTGCTGCATGCCTTATCTACGAAGCTTCATCTCTTTTTATTTTTCTTTCATCTAATAGGTGTCTATGCAGCCTGTTGGTTACATCGGGTCCCGCTTCGCTGTTCTAGACAGTTATTTGGTGTTTGTTTCACGACTCTGCCTCGATTTCGGTTCGAGCTTCTTCTATCTCTGTCGACGACATTAACATTATTCTTCGGTTGTTGGAATGTTCTTTCTTTAACGGTTTCATCGACCCTCCTTTGACCGACGCTATGCGCGATCAGACCATCCGGGTGCATGCGTCTTTGACGCCCCTGCGAATACCCTCCGCCGACAGAATCGTTCTCCACAGCGTCTTAGTCGACACTACTGTCTTCTTTATCGGTCACAGGGCTTTGATGTAATCTGGTCTTCCCTAGAGAATCTCTATATACTATGACTGTTTTAATATATAAAGAATATATGTTGTTGTCAAAAAAAATGCTCAGAAATACTAATTGCAATGGGGACGAGTTCATCAATGAAGTCTCCACCATTGGTAGGATCCACCATGTCAACGTGGTTCGTCTTGTGGGCTTCTGTGCAGAGAAAATGAGAAGGGCACTGGTTTATGAGTACATGCCCAATGGTTCTCTTGACAAGTACATATTCTCAGCCGAGAGAAGTGTCTCTTGGGATAAGCTCAATGTGATTGCTTGGGCATTGCAAGGGGAATCATTGCATCTTGGTTGCGTATACAAATCGTACACTTTGACATCAAACCACAGAACATCCTTCTTGATAGAAATTTGTTTCAAAAGTTGCTGATTTTGGCCTCGCTATGTTGTACCCGAGAGACAAGAGCTTTGTGCCAGCAAGCGCCATGCGGGGAACTATTGGGTACAGCTCCTGAAATGGTATCTCGTAGCGTTGGTGCCATATCAAGCAAATCCGATGTTTTTAGCTTCGGTATGCTACTGTTAGAGATGGCGGGAGGGCGAAGGAACGCCGATCAAAATGCAGCCAACCCAAGTCAAGCATACTACCCGGCCTGGGTCTATGATCGTCTAGCCGCACAAGAAGTTGGTGAAATATCTGTTGCATCTGACATGCATGAGTTGGAGAGGAAACTGCATCGTTGGGCTACGGTGCATTCAAATGAAGCCACGAGATCGTCCGACCATGAGTGAGGTCATAGAGATGCTCGAGTGTGGCACTGATGGCCTGCAAATGCCTTCTAGGCCATTCTTCTGTGATAACGACCATAATATGCCTGCTGCAGATTCTTACCCTTTCTCATCGGAGCTTACTGAAATCTCTGAGGAAGACGAGTGAAGAAATATTTACATGTCTTTGTGCTCTGGTGCTGGTAGTATATATGATAAGGTGAGCAGAGCATTAGCTTGTGAAACCTGAAATAGACCTTCAAGTCTTATGTAGAGTTTCTGATTCCTGTAATCATTTACGTGGTGAAAAACATTTATGTATAACTTAAGATGGAGATCAGCAACTATTATAATCATGCTGGGCTGTAATATTTTTCCTGAAAGCAAGATACGCGTCACTTGACGGCAGACACTGCAAATGTATTTCCCTTGGGATAGATACCGGAAAATGCATAGTTAGACAGTGACCCAGGCCCCAGCAACACGGTATAGGAAGGAGCATGGCATGCATTTCTGGTCGGTACAGTTCTGCCTCTCGCTGTGAGATGCCGTGGTGGCGCTAGATACACGTACAGGTGAGATTCGAGACGATGCAGGGCTCTTCATGAAGCATGGGACCAGTCCATTAACGAAACTCACTATTAATCTCTTCTTTTATGCACATGTGAGCTACCAACCTATATCCATATAAAGGACAAAGGAAAAATAATTGTTCAGAACTAACCAATGATACAAAGAGAGCGTGAGTGGTAAAACAGAAAACGCAATGGAATCCTTTTATTAGAGAAAAAAGATAATACCGTCTCAGTATACAAACCTGGTTCATAAACTCTCCAGAGAGTGTCAGTCCATATATTTTCAAAGTATGTCATTAACATGCCTAAACTCGATTCAAGTCTCAAATCAGCCCGTAATGGGTCTTGCCCGCGCTTGGTGCCAGTGTGTATAAGCAGAAAGCCGCCCCCTGTCTTCATTTCCTTCCAAACAGAGCTCCTCACAAGATTAGAGGATTGATCAGCGTCTGTTGCACTGAGAAAAAAAAACAGTACGAACAAGCCTCTATATATCCCCACTAACTTATAACTTTGCCATGAAAAGTTTGTTCTTCTATATATAATAAAGAAATGTGTATTTTCATAACATAATCATAGTAACCAAATCTCAAGATTAAAAAAATATGTAGCCAAACAATGAGCGGAGACAAGAAAAAAAAGAATCAACGCCCCTTCTATCCAGTAGAAGGATGTTTTAGTGTGATCTTTCGTAACAGGGTGGCAGGATATCCATAAAATCTGCTCTAATATTTACGTGAAACTCCATCACTGCAAAACTAAGATAATGTCATAATACTAAAGTATACTCCCTCCGTTCCAAAGTTCACTTTAACTTTTTTATGCATGTATTTTGCTATATACCTAAATAAATAATAGATCTAAATACATAGCAAAATACATAAAAAAAGTCAAACTAAACTATAATCTAAAACGGAGGGAGTAGAAACTAAAAATTAGCACACATGAAAGGCTAAAACACCGTGTTTTAGTGTTTTAGCCCCAACCCATATGTGTTTGTTAGATCCGCGTGGGTAATGCGGTGGAGGCTGTCCGATTTCCACGACGCTCATGTCCACGACTGTTTCCTCTCTCCCATCAGGTGGCAGTGGCTAGGGTTCTAGTGAGGATCTACCCTAAATTTTATCCTTGTCCTTTCATAAATAATTGTTTATTTGTCATTTTGTGATTTGTGCCAAGAAAAAAAGATCAATAGTGTACCAAAAGGTGGCGGGCGGCGGCGGCCAACTAGAGGTAAAAGTTGAACAATGCTGGGTGGCTGAAGGTACAAGATGAAGAGTGCCTACCAAAAAAAAAATCGGGTGTGCTTTGGGGGCAAAACACCTGGACCTGGACATGAGGTAGATAGACTCTTAGTCAATTACTCAGCCTCCGGTGAGCTATCTTTTCCAATGACACCAGCAAGAATTTTGTTATGCATGTATTAATAGAGTAGAAGCATAGTACAACAAAACCTTAAAAATTAAAACAAAACAAAAATAGCCGTTGACAAAACAAACTCGGGGCTACCGTCAACTGGCTATCGCTACCGAAGCAGTCCTGGTAGCGTGAGCTGGTGCCTCCACGGCAGACCGTTTATCGGCCAAGCCTTCCGCTGCCCCCCACGGGTCGCCACCAACCACCACTACGGCAAGGACAAACGACGTGTGCACAAAGGAGATCTCCTTTGCGCTGCCTTCAAGGAGGGAAAGAATGCCTTTAGGCTATAGCGCAGTAGGTTTTCAATCGGAGAAAGACTTCATAAAGATAAGGTTTCACTGTCACTACAATGCCTCTAACGAGGGATACAGTGTTGATGCGTCATCATTGTTAGCATCGGCACAAAACCAAGCAATGTTTTTGCCTCTCGTGAGCATTTTGTTCCTCGTTTTCTTTGACTATAGAATAGGTTCGATTGTACTCGTAAATCCTACTACTCTACGCTACATAAAGAGTTCGACCCCGTATAGTGTTTTCTTTTACGACAAAATAACATCATCTTAATAGGGCACTTGGTATTTTTTTATATTGTTATACTACTTTAAGACGTCCACAACTGGATGCGAAGGTAAACAAGATATGTTTGGGATGGCTTTTTTTTTTTAGAATGTTTGGGACGGCACTCGCAAAGCTTTGATTATACACAGAAGTCCAGGATGCTTCTTTGTTCGTGGGCTGACTCGTTTGGCAAATGGAGCCCTTCCGTACAGCGCGAAAGCCCAAACCACCTTTGGGAACGGAAAAACGGAACGGGCCCCATCTTCGCCACAGCAATTGCACGCGCTGTTCCGCTTCCACAGTTCCACTCCTGCGGCCCCCCAGCGTGAAGAGCTGATGGCGATCTCATACAGGCGCCGACCAAAATCGTTGAGCTTGATTCCTAGCGCCGGTTAGGAAGCCTCACGTATTCCTACCCTAGCGCCGCTATTCACCCCACCATGCTACACCTAAACGGCTAAACTGCCGGACACCCTTTCTTGCTCGCCGGCTTCTCTGCTCCTTGCTCGATCCATTTGAGATCCTCCTTTTCCTTCGAGGTAATAATCCTTGTCGCCTTGCCTGCTAGCTTTCCACTATTTTTCGCTTTGTAGAATCTCGAAGTATAACTTATGGTCAAACCTGTGTCCATCCATTCTCAATTTTTGCAAAAATATCATAAAGTGGCTTGGATGGAATAAAAGTGATATAATTGGCCACGTTATATAGGACTCTCCTATGTAGTTGGAGTTCTCCATCCGAACCACATAGCGTATGTTGCTTTCCCCTAAGTGCTGAACTGGGGAACAGGAATGTTAGACGTATAGGATATATATGTATTTGAGTATTTCCTCTCTACTTAAAGGGCTTCTCTGCATATTGTATATAGTATATCTGCCTCTTTGGGCCTGGCAATACATTTTGTTGGCCTCATTTCACTATTTTTAACATGGTATTAAGCTAGGTTTCGTTCTTACCTTTCCCTGCCAACCCCGTTGCCTGCGCGCGCCTGATCCAGCGTGCCGCCGCTGCGTCTGTGTGGCCATCTGGACGCGCCAGCCACCGGCATCTCCCTTGGGCCGCTCGCCTGCGTCGCTGCAAGTCCCCGGCCATAGATGTCGGCAGTTCACCCACCGGCTAGCTTCCCGTCCGCCTACCCGATCCCCTCCATCGCGGCCCCGCGGCCACCGCGTCGCCTACCCCTCGCAGTCCCACACGCCTCCGCACCCACTGCCCGCCCATGCAGCCTTGCGGCCACTGCACTGCCCGCCCCGCATGTCTCCTCCCACCTCCGGCCTCCCATGCGGCTCCTCTGCCTCTGGCCTCCTGCGCCGCGTCTGCCCATGCCTGGGCCCTGGCCACCCTCTTCACCGCAGTCAGTATGCTCCCGTTTCTTCATGCTCTGTTTTCTCCTAGCACTCTGCTCTTCTTCTTATTTCTCTTCTGTCTTTGAAAGCCTTAAAAAAATAGTGGATCGCTGACCAGGCATTGACCTCCATTCCGCCTTCCACACCTATCTCGCCGCCCTTGCCTATGACGTTCATGTCGAGCACATCCTCCATGGAGGTGGTGGGGGATTCCTTTGTTGGTCGCTGTGGAGCTTCCACTCTACAAGGTTCTTCTTCACTTTGCCCTCTGTGTTGCCTTTGGCATCACCGTCTCACCCAGGCACCTCCTCCAAGTGGTTCTTAGATTCTGCGGCTCTTTTCATATGACTCCCGATCCAACACATCTGTCATCACTGTCATCTCCTCATTTGTCTTCTGTTGTGCGTACTGTTGATGGCACATCTCTTCCTATTGTTGGTCGTGGCAGTCTCATTACCTCCTCTTTTCATGTTCCTACTGTTTCGCATGTTCCTCAGCTCACTATGTAGTTGATGTCTGCTATTCAGATCACTGGCCACGGTTGTCGTATCATTCTTGAGGCGGATTCTTGTGTTCAAGATATCCGTACATGACTTCTGGTGGGGTCTAGGCCTAGACATTGTGATTCTCAGGTTCTTTGGGAGCTTGATTGGTTACATCTTCCTTCACTCCCTTCCACCGTCCAACTCTCCAGCTTCTGTGTCAGTTGGATCCTCTGCCCCTACCTTTTCTCAGTGGCATCGACGTCTAGGTCATCTCTCTGGCTCTGGACTATCCACTTTAGTTGGCATTGGTGTTCTAGGTTCTGTTTCTGGTGAGAGTGCTCTCCATTACACTGGTTGCTAGCTTGGCAAACAAGTGCAACTCCCATATCCTTCTAGTGAATCTGTGTCCCAACGTCCTTTTGGTCTAGTCCATTCTGATGTATGGGGTCGAGCTCCCTTCACTTCCAAAGGGGGTCACTCATGACCCACTTCCAAGGTAGGTCGACAGGTTGTACTGTAAGTCTCGGATTTTGCTCATAGATAAGTTCTTATGAATCTATGTTGCTAAAAAGCACATTTTAAACATCATTGCATATGCCATTAGCCATTTTCAAGGAGCTTTCATCATCAAGTAGAGCAACTAGCAAGAACTACCCATATGCATATATAAACCATAGGTATCAAGGATCACGATAAACAATTGCTAGGAATATCCTTATGGGTTGTTCATATTTGACACATGCAACATGTATATAGTGAAATTATGATTATTAGGTGACAAGGAGAGCCTCATATTATACTTGCCTAAACATTTGCTCAAATTTCCTCATACTTTGCTTTTTGGGTCATCCTTGTACAACTTCTTCTAACGGTAGCAAACACCATCGCGAGCATCATAGACAAACCTAGAAACAATACATCAAGCATTATAAAACAAGAAGTGAAGGTTTTAAACATGTAGGGATTGCAACTACGATCGTATGAGCACAAAAACTGCTAAAAACAGAGCTATTATCTATAAAGCATGGAAGTTCGAAGAGGTAGAAGATGGAAGTTATGATAAATGGTAGGAATAAAATATTCATGATGGATACAGGCTAACTTGAAAGATTTATAGAGCACAAGGATTTATAGATGAATTATAGATTACTATGGATTTGTGTAGAAGACATATGGAACATGTTTTGACAATTCGATGTACTAAGGTGAATGCTAGATTAATGAGGGATACAATTATAACAATATGTGCACCGGCTGAACATGACCGACGCCGGAAGCGGCAGCTGAGGCAAACAAAAGGCAGGGATACACTCAACTTATGGACTTGGAATTGGGTGGGGTCGTGTGCAACTAATAGAAATATAGTCACACTAGAGGGATCAGCGAACAAGACAATGATTCGGTGAGGAACAAACAGCGGAACACTGGTGAATCCAGGACTTGCTCTTCAGCAGGCAGCAGGGGTTATGATGACTGGTGGCACGGTTATAGCAGAACCAAATGGTGATTCATTTTGTGGGGTTGTTAGGTACTGTATGGAGTATGTTGTGGCAAAAGGACATGGTGTTTTGGCCAACGGTTGGCTGCGGAACGCGATTGCAAAAACAGGGTAGCTGTACAGCAGCAGTAGCAGATACTACGGCATCATTATCTCGTCCACTGTAGCACCTATGACTGATCCAAGTTGGAGATACATGTGCAAGTATATGATGCACATGTTGGATGAAGGGTTTGGTGATTTTTACAGTGGATTAGCGGGGAACGCCAGTGCAATGCGGAGCGATACAGCAGCCAGGGCAGCAGAGCAGTGAACACATAGACAATGATATCTCTTTTATCTTGGATCCTCTAGCCATGAAACTTCATAGAGGCGTGCATAAATATACGATACATGTGTGGGTAAAAGGGATTGACAAACGGAGTCACAGATTGCCTGGAACATGCATGCCAACCGGCAGCAGCACAGCTGCGAGGCAGCTGGGACAGTGAGCACGAAAAGGACGTTATCTTTTTCATCTTGAATTCTATGGCCACGAAATTTCCCAGAGACATGTGCAGGTATACAAATGATGTTCTACTCAAAGGATTTCTCATAGAGCTTGTTGGATCAACGGGGAACGCCATTGCCGTCAACAGCAGCGTTGCTGGACGCAATGACAGCAGCATATATCGCTTGCAAATCTCACCAGAACTTGATTGATGATTCATGATTTACAATAAGGGACATGTATACAAGTTAGGGAGAGAGAAGAGGGCCTCACATTGAGGTTCATGGCTGCTGGGGATGATCCCGGCGGCGTCCAATGCCGATGATGGCAGCGAGGGGTGAATTCCATGAAGCGCTGCAGTGCCTGGGAAGTCACAACAGCGAGGGGATCGGTGAACATGAGTTTTACAGAAGAACAGAGAAGTTCATGACCCTTACTGCAGCATGATGCGAAGGATTCCAGGATTCCGACGATAGAGAGACACGTGCAGGAGCAAACGGATTCGTCGCAGCGAAGACACTCCAATTTGATGGAAATGAGGGAGAGAGATGTAGAGGAAGAGGAGGGGGCGTCCGTGGTGGAGGATGGAGAAGATGTGGGTACTTCTTCTCTGGTTCTTGCGTGAGGGAGAGAGGAGAAGATGAGGGGGTTATGGCTGCTGCTTGTGGTGAGAAAGAGAGGAGGAGAAGAGATATGGCTGCTGTGTGAGAGAGATGGCTGCGATTATCTGCAATGGAGTAAAGGAGCTGGCATCATAGAGGATGAAAAAGGAGGATTAAGGCGGGAAAGGCTGTTGTTATTTCTGCATGAGGGAGAGACAGTGGGCGGCTTTGGAGAGGGGGTGAGAAGGAAATGTGGCTGGCTGCTCTTTTAATGGATGCATGCAATTGAAAAGGATGCAAGTGGAATAGATGAATATTTGCATGAGGGGGAAAGGAGTTCAGCAGGAAGATGGTATATAGGAGGGATGGAGGAGAGAAGATGGATGCATCTGTGCTGTATGTGCATGCAGAAATAGAAGGGATTAAAACAGTGACGTGTGTTTGATATATAGATTAAGGAGGAGATTAAAATGTGTGAACAGGAAATTAAGATAAGGAACATTATGTGTTGGAGTTCTTGCGTGAGAAGGAGAGGAGGATGCGGTATAGGAGAAGAGAGGGGATGTCCAAGTGCACTGTATTTGAGAGTGATGGGTAAGAGATTAAGGAGACTAATTGCTTCTGTTTTGCATGTGAGAAAAGAAAGGAGGCTGCCTAGATGAGGATGGCGACCAGAGAATTAAGGAAGGGAGAATTTAGTTGGTGCAGTTATATTTTTGCATGAGGAAAAAGATAATGCGCCATAGGTGGGGAATATGATGGGTTGGGTGCTGCTTATCTTTATTTTGCACAATTCAATGGCAAAATTGAAAGGGAGATATATGGTGCTGATTCCATGCATGATAAGAGAGGAGGTGGCGCATGTTTTCAAAGGATGAGGTTGGAATCAAACCCTAAACGTATCTTGAAGACATTTAAATTCATTTTTCAAACATAAACACTATGCAAAGACATGAGTGTAACAAACCATTAAAATTGATTTGCAAAAAAATATAAGAATCTCACATTTTCTACTCTCAAGAATATCAACAACTTAACTAAAGTTGGAAATTTTAGAAAATGATAAAAACTATTTAATGTTATTTAGTGTTTTCTAAGTCACATCCCAAAATAGGAATTTTGGGGCGTGACATCCTCCTTTCTATTACCATCTTTGATGCTGTGGTTGTGTCTGCTATGTTCTTCTTCCACCTTGTGAGCGCACCAAGCTAACTGCCTAGTTGGTTGAGTGTGTCTTTCTTGGGTACAATAGTGAATACAAAGGCTATCGCTGCTATGATCCTGTTGCACGCCGCATGAGGATTTCTTGGGATGTCACCTTCAATGAATCCCGCTCCTATTATCCTCGTTCCTCTAGCAGCTCGTCTTGCACTGTTGAGTCCCTTTCATTCCTTGCTCTTCCTGATTTGTCTTTTCCGCTACCTGTTTCTATCCACTGCCTGCACCTCTGCCTTCCCCTCATGAGCCCAATCGTCGTTCTCTGCGTTTTGTTCCACTGCCAGACTCCTCCCCGTCCCTCCTTGGGTCTCCCTTTGAGCCCCCTCTAGCCGCTCCCTTGTCTCTGATTGCTCCACCAGCCACCACACTCTCCCTCAATACTAGTGTCTCCTCCCCCACCACCGTTGTGTCCTTCTTGTGAGATCACTCACTACCATACTCGCCGGCCGCGACTTGTGCTGCCACTTGACTCTGCGCTGCCATTTGACTCTGCCCCATCCGTTCTTGGACCTCTTCCTGAGTCTCCTCCTCGCTATGCTCTTCGTGACCATAACACACATTGTCCTCCTAATTGTCTTGGCTTCACCACTGCCGTCTAGGCCAAGCCTACAACCTTTCGGGAGGTTACACTCACCAGGATTGGTAGCTCACTATGGCTGAGGAGATTGCTGCACTGGAGCGTACTAGCACTTGGGATCTTGTTCCTTTGCCACCTCATGTCACTCCTATCACCTGCAAGTGGGTGTACAAGGTCAAGACTTGCTCAGATGGCTCTCTTGAGCACTACAACCTTCGCCTTGTGGCACGTGGTTTCCAACACGAGTATGGTGTTGACTATGCCTTTGCTCTTGTTGCTCATATGACCACTATTCAGACTCTTCTTGTTCTTGCTTCCATCCGTCAGTGGTCAATCTCTCAATTGGATGTCAAGAACACCTTCCTTAATGGTGAGCTCCGTGAGGAAGTGTATATGCAGCCATCTCTAGGGTACTCTGTTCCTGATGGGATGGTATGTCAGTTGCTTCATTCCCTCTATGGTTTTAAGCAAGCTTCTCGCACTTGGTTTGAGCATTTCTCCTCTATTGTCATCGATGTAGGATTCAAGCCTAGTGACCATGATCCTGCTCTATTTGTTCACACTTCTCATGGTCGCACACTTCTCTTTATGTCGATGACATGATCATCACGGGTGATGACATTCAGTACATTGCCTTTGTGAAGCAGCGTCTCAATGAGACATTCCTCATGTCTGATTTGGGTCCTCTTCATTACTTCCTTGGTTTTGAGGTCACCTCCACATCTGATGGTATTTTTCTCTCTCAAGAGAAATACACTCAGGACATCCTTTCTCATGCTGCTCTCACTGATCATCGCACTGTTGATACTCCTATGGAGCTTGGTGTTCACCTACGACCCACCGATGGTGCACCACTTGTTGATCCCACTCGCTATAGTCAGCTTGTTGGGAGTCTTGTCTATCTTGGGATCACCTGCCCTGATATTACTCACTCGACTCATATATTGAGTCAATTTGTCTCGGCTCCTACCACACTTCACTATGCTCACCTCCTTCATGTTCTATGATACCTTCGTGGAACCATATCCCGCCGCCTTTTCTTCCCTCGCTTTAGTTCTCTCCAGCTTCAATCATACTCGGATGCGACCTAGGCTATTGATCTGACTGAACGCTACTCTCTCTCAGCTTATTGTGTTTTCCTTGGCTCTTCTTTGATTGCCTAGAAAACTAAGAAGCAGACGTAGTTTCATGCTTAAGTGCTGAGGCTGAGTTGCGTGCTATGGCGGCTATGACTGATGAGGTGCCATGGCTACGATGGCTTCTTGAGGATTTTGGTGTGCCTACCACTGTATCCACTCCTCTCTCTTCTGACAGCACTGGTGCAATTAGTATTGCTCGGGATCCGGTCAAGGATGAGCTCACCAAGCATATTGGCTTTGTTGCTTCATATGTGAGATCGCAGGTCCAAGATCAGGTTGTGACGCTCCACCATGTGCCTTCAGGTTCATATAGCAGATTTCTTCACCAAGGCACAGACAAAAGGCCCAACATACCTTCTTGTCCTCCAAACTCGGTGTTGTTGATACACCATGAGTTTGAGGGGGGGTGTTAGATGTATAGGATATATATGTATTTCTTCTCTACCTGAAGGGCTTCTCTGCACATTGTACACTATATATCTGCCCCTTTAGACCTGGCAATACATTCTATTGGCCTCATTTCACTTCTTCTAACAAGGAAGACTTCATTAGATGATAAGAAGGATGGACATATCAGTGCAAGAACAGAATAATGAAATGAAAAGACGTTTTGTCTTTGAATTATTAAATTACAACTCAAGCTCAATCTAATGCGCTGAAAATAACTGCATACTCTTATTCATAAGCCAGGTCCTGACACAATGGGAAGATTGAAAACCATATTATGCTAGTACTATGCATTGTTGCAAAGCCCTTGAGTAACTAGATTTTTCTCTCAATTATTCATTAAGTAATAATGGTGGCATAGTAGCTCAATGTTTTTATTGCCCCTTGTGACTTTCATATCAGACGAAAGGCTTCGGGGGCATCTGCAGATTCTCCAACCTCCCTGTTAACATGTTCACCACTTTTGTCATCGAGGGTCGATTTCTTGGGTTCCACTGAATGCACCATAGGGCCACCATGGCTAGCTGCCTCACCCTTTCTTTCTCTCCTCCAGTCATTTCCCTAGAAAGTACCAAGTCCTGCCTAGTGATTACTCTCTCAAAGATCCACTCCGGGAGGTAAACTTCGTTTTGGCTATCAGCACTTGGGTCTGAGTTCCTCCTTCCACTTACCATTTCTAACACCAGCATGCCAAAACTGTAAACATCCGACTTGTAGGATACCCCACCAAAATTCCGAGAGTATAACTCTGGTGCAATATATCCCATAGTGCCTCTTGCTGCTGTCAAGGTAACGATGCTTTGATCTCTTGCACACAGTTTTGCTAGGCCAAAGTCTGAGATCTTGGGACTGAAGTTGTAGTCTAGCAAGATGTTTTGAGGCTTGATGTCAAAGTGGAGGATGCGTTTATTGCATCCTTGATGCAGGTATTCCATTCCTCGGGCAATACCTAAAGCAATATCTACCATTTTCTTTGGCACCAGTAGTTCCTGGGAAATACTAGAATCATTTGAGAATATATATTTTTCCAGTGACTCATTAGGCATGTATTCATAAATAAGGGCACGCCTTGTTCCTTCAGAGCAAAAACCCAAGAGACGCACGATATTTGCATGGTGGATTAGTCCTATGGTTGCAACTTCGTTGATGAATTCTTCTCCCTCTCCTGTAGAGTTCTCTAGCATTTTGACTGCTACAGGCACTCCATTTGGCAGCGCACCTTTGTATACACTCCCAAATCCACCCTGGCCTACTTTTTCCTTAAATCGCCTTGTTATCTTCTTAACTTCAGCGAAACTGTACCTTGTGGGTTTTGATGTGCCATATGTCTTGAGAAACATTTCGACCTTCAAGTGTATCTCCTCATTATATCTTGTCTTAAGTGAAAGATAGAGTCCAGTGGCCACAATCGACAGAAGAACCACTATTGTGGCAACTGATGATGTAGCTGGCAAGTAGAGAACAGGAAATCATTATGCTGTTTCTAGATAGGAAGGCACCACTTGGGGTTGTTAATGGTTCTGAGATAATGTTAAGAACCATAGTTCAGAAAGATAAGAATTTGTGTATAATAAATACCCTTTCTTTATTTTGAATAAAAGTCATGTTTGATTAGGAGTAGTACCTGCAATTACTTTGACGTGTGAACCTGCAAGCACCAAAGAAGAAAATAAGTCTCTATTGATGGTTTAGTACGAAATGATGATTTTGAGAAAGAAAAGGTAAGATCCAATATTTTAGTACAATTAGCTGCATGGTGTTTTTAGGAATCAATGTATTTGCATGGATATAATGTAAAAGTGTAATGCTTCTTACTTGTTTCTAAGCATGTTTGATCCCAAGCAAGGTTCCTTAAGAGAAAATGCAAATATTTGAGGCAAGTTTGTGGTGCCATCTCTGCTGATTAACCAGGTTGTAGTCCCTACTATTGTGCACCATTTTCCCCCAGCCAACTGTAAGCTGCATCAAGCATGCTGTGTTTCAGAACTACCTGGTTTGCTACAACCAATTTCACATTGGTTCTTTATTCATTTTCTTTATGTAGTGTTTCTTCTTGTCTGCTATTATCCCTTCCATTGCCCACCTTATAGGCAGCTATTATCTTGCTAGCATACCACTTTGTGCTTTCATTGTATTCACTTTCAGCAGTATTGTACATCAAGTTGTTTTCTCAAGTGTTTCTGTCTATTTTCTTCCTTCAGACAAAATAACCTACACATTTATTTCACTTTTTCATGTGCACAAATCATTGAAATTTGCATCTGCTTTGGTTGCAGGGTCTACTAATGCTGCTATAGCGTACGGACAAAAAAGGGTTTCTTGCTAGGACCTAGGAAGATGCAACGTTAATAATCTCACTGTCCAGATGGTAAAGAAAAGCTGATAGACCCAAACAATCCTAGCTCAGTTGCCAAGTAACTTGTGTTCTGAGTCGCAACCTAAATAAATTCCATTTATCTGGTAATGTTAAAAGTAAATATGTTACATTGTAGGAGTTGCTTTGCTTTTATTTGTCTTATTTATGCATTTTGTGATCCTTACGAAAATGCTCAGTTGTAGTGCATTAAATTTTGCATGTAAAAGTTTTGGTCAGCAATTGCTTAAAGGTAGTCATGTGAATTGCCATTATTCTCTATCAAATGATCGTCTGTATTTGAAACTGCATTATCATACTTATCACACAGAATTTTAACAATAGTGCTCTGTATTTATTTTACCTTCGGCTTTACCAGTTAAGTTCCTAATTTGTCTATTTTCTCCCTTAATTAGTTGAAGCGTCATTTTTATGGGTGTTTTTTTGTAGTAGTGCCCAACTTTCTATATATGCTTTGGGCTGGGCTGTTCAAATGCTGGAAAAAATGGGTGAGACTGCTGCTACTCTTTTGTGATTTTGATTATACTGGTTTGCCTTAATTTACGTGGGTGAGGCTTCCGAACAAAATGAGCTGCAGTACTACTCTGCAAAATAAGCTGACAAATATCTACGAAATTTGAAAGAATCGCATAGTAGCATCTGAGTAGACATAGATGAATAATGTAAGGACTTGTAACGTATGATATGATAGGAATATGTGGCTGTATGGTTTTGCCCAGTTAGAGATAATACCGTGATTGATGCAGAAGGTTTGATTCCTGTGTGGGCTGAACCCACAGTGTCTCCCACCTTGTTCACACAGCGTGCAGTTGTATGGGGCACCACGAAAACCTTCCTCAGGATACCAATAGATCGTATTTGTCCATGAAAAATCCAGTATTGTTTCTGCTTGCTCCTTGAATGTTGAACGGCCATTGTCCATCAGAACGTAGCTATCAGGCACAACTTTGCAATCTAGTGGAAGCACAGACATGGATGCAGAACTATCCACCAAATAGGAGAACTGGGACGTGCTGCTAAGGCACGAGATGGGGCCAAAGATGTAATTAGCAGCAAGATTACTTGGTGTGAACTCTTTTAAGCAGCTAACAATCGTTGCATATTCATCATGGAATAGCAGTGAGTGACACGGGTCCTCACAATTGATAATGCTGTGAGGGAGGGACACGGACATGAGCTTCTGCTTGCAGGAGGAAGATGAGTCGTCCACACGCGGGGCGAGCGTGAGGGTACCACGCCTGTAATCTATGGCGGTCACTCTGTACTGGATAACGCCTGTTGGGAGAACCAGAATGGCGTCGTCGCCGGAGCATCCTAACTTCAGGCATGGTACTCCGCATAATGAGGAGGTATTGCTGGATTCGAGCTGGAAAGGGTACCTGATCTCTGGACCATGTTTGCTGCACCGAGATGGTGGGCAGTTTCTGAAGAAGTCGGCATCATCCCAAGCCTTGGCCCTGTACACTCCATCTATGAGAAGACACAAAAGCAGGGCTATTACAAGAAATTCAGGCATCTCGTTTTTTTGTTTCTTTTTCAGCAGAGCTATGAAACAAGAGGAAGTGGAAGAGGATCGGAGGAAGCAAGGTTGTATTAGTAGCTTCAGGGGCCGAGCCAAGTTGTGGAGGACGTATATAACTGAGAGAAGGAAGAAGAGGTTGAGGAGGTGGAAACAAAAATAAGATGCTCTATGCCTCCTCTATGTTTCCATGAAACTTCCGTGTGCTCAAGTTGACTTAGAGTCAACGCTGCTCAGTCCTGTCTTTGTTGAAGACTTGGAAGAAAGAAGTCAAGCCATTTCAAAGCATGCCGGGCCTGCTGTGCTTAAATAACTAACTAAAGCACTTTTTCTTGACTTTATTTCCTTGACTGCAGATCATTTTGTACTACTGGATAACAACTGGTGGGCCAACCAGGGCTTTGCAAGTATCACGCTCTGGTGTGTCATATTCAAAACAGATGGATCATTTTGCTTTGGCTATTTGGCGTGTCAGATTCTTTGCCATTTAAATTTTGTTTATCAGAAAACTGTCATCATCGTCTGGTCATCCACATTATTATCGTTCTCGATATGAAAGGGTACCATGTTTGCTGCACAGACATGGCAGACACAGCAGCAGAGCTATGATAAGAAATCCACTCATGCTTCCATATCAATTGTAACTGAGAAAAAGAAGAAGACAAGGAAGTTTTAAATTACTAATTGCAATTGTATCTTTATCTAAAATAATAAATTGCAACTGTATGTCTGAGGAGAAATTCCAAGTTTCCATGAAACTTTCTGCTGTCCTCAAGTAAACGCAAAGTCAATAAGTGGAAAGAAGACCACAAGTCAAAAAGTGCGGTGGTGTTGGTCCAAGTCAAATAACAACATCCCATCATGTCAGGCTGCTGTTCTCAAATAACTAAGCGTCCTTCTCAGCCTGTCCATAGCCAGCACCCCTCCTGCATCTAGAAATCTCTCATGGCGAACTCATGTGCAGCTGCAGCATTTCTTCATCCTTCTGCATCCTGGCAAGCTTTGCTTGTCTTTATTTCTGTGACTGCAGTTCGTGCTGCATATGCTGGGAGCGAAGGTCATTGTCCTCATTTCTCTTGTGGTGATCTTCACAACATCTCGTCCCCTTTCCGTAGGCCAGGTGACCCACCTGAGTGCGGTGTACAAGCATACGAGCTGGTCTGTAGCCACGGCAAGGCCACCATTCGCATCAACACGGGGACATATTTTGTCACCAGCATCAACTATAATGATCATTCCTTCTGGGTTGTGGACCCCAACTTGGACATGCACAGCAGTTGCCCTCTTCCTCGTTCGGATAAGTTTCCTTACATTGATTCTAGGGGTTCTTACTGGGAAAGGGGTATGCATTTCCATCATGATTTAGCCACTACTTATAGCGATTACTGGGCATGCTTCATCAATTGTTCACAATCAATAACAAATAGTAGTTGGTACAAGCCAGTCAATTGCCTGACTGCGAACAATTCCTTTGTTTATGTCATGGTTAATTATGGTTGTTTTGTCAGCTCTCTTGAACCTTCTTGTGGATACTTGGGCATGATCCCCTTTGGTAACGCATACCTAGTTTTAGAGAATGCCAATTATACAGATATCATGGAATATGTAAGGAAGGGATTTTCTGTTCGATTTTCCGAGGATTATTATTCAGGCCAGAATGCTTCTTGGATATTCAAAACATGCCGAAATAATTCAGCTAGGTGAGTTTGTGTTCCACATCTAGTATGAAACCGATTATCTTGTCACCCCGTTTCCTTTGGAATTTGTTTCACATAACTATCCAAACTATATGCTTCTTTCTCTAATTCCTTTATTTACAACGGTATCTTGCAGTTATTTCCATGAGCAATTATTTAGCACAAGCATCTTAAACTGGACTCGTGCTTTCTTCTGGAGCGAATCACATTTCGCACAATGTGTAAAATATTACGATACCCCAAATCATATGTTCCAGAGGGTTGTGATAGCCATAGTATCTGCTCTAAGTGTGGTCAAGTTACATTTTGGTACGTGGGGGTGTTCCTACTTTCTAATCATTGCAAACAAAAATTTTCACTAACTTATTTTTTTTAGATAAGGTTCAGTAACTTACTTATGTCATCTAACTTTATATATTTGCATGTTTGTGGTTAGTCCTGTGCAGGCTCCTACTCCCTGTACTGGTACTATTCACATTCCTTGCCCACAAATACTGGAAAACAAGGATAACAATCGATGCAGTTGAAAAGTTCCTCCAAATGCAACAAATGCTTGGTCCTACAAGATTTGCCTACACTGACATCACAGCGGTCACTAGCCATTTTAGAGACAAATTGGGTCAGGGAGGATACGGCTCTGTATACAAGGGTGTGCTACTCCCAGGCAATGTGCATGTAGCCGTCAAGATGCTGGGCAACTCCAATTGCAATGGGGACGAGTTCATCCGTGAAGTCTCCACCATTGGTAGGATCCACCACATCAATGTGGTTCGTCTTGTGGGCTTCTGTGCAGAGGAAATGAGAAGGGCACTGGTCTATGAGTACATGCCCAATGGTTCTCTTGACAAGTACATATTCTCAGCTGAGAGAAGTTTCTCTTGGGATAAGCTCAATGAGATTGCTTTGGGTATTACAAGGGAATCAACTACTTGCATCTGGGTTGCGATATGCAGATCCTACACTTTGACATTAAGCCACACAACATCCTTCTTGATAGCAATTTTATTCCAAAAGTTGTTGATTTTGGCCTCGCCAAGTTGTACCCGAGAGACAAGAGCTTTGTGCCAGCGAGTGTCATGCGGGGAACTATTGGGTACATAGCTCCTGAAATGGTATCTCGTAGCTTTGGTGTCATATCAAGCAAATCCGATGTTTATAGTTTTGGTATGCTACCGCTAGAGATGACGGGAGGGCGAAGGAATGCAGATCAAAATGCAGCCAACTCAAGTCAAGCGTACTATCCGGCCTGGGTCTATGATCGTCTAGCCGAACGAGAAGTTGGTGAGATATCTGTTGCAGCAGAAATGCATGAGTTGGAGAGGAAGCTGTGCATTGTTGGGCTACGGTGTATTCAGATGAAGCCGCGGGATCGTCCGACCATGAGTGAAGTTATAGATATGCTTGAGTGTGGCACTGATGGCCTGCAAATGCCTTCTAGGCCATTCTTCTGTGATAATGATCATAATATGCCTGATGCAGATTCTTACCATTTCTCATCGGAGCTTACCGAAATCTCTGAGGAAGACGAGTGAAGTATTTACATGTCTTCGTGCTCTGGTGCTAGTGGTATGATAAGGTGAGCAGAGCATTAGCTTGTGAAACCTGAAATAGACCGTCAAGTTTTATGGTACAGGAGTTTCTTATTCCTGTAAACATTTATGTGGTGAAATCCTGTATATGCATAACTTGAGATGGAGATTAGCATCTATTATATTATAATCAAAATAATCATGCTGGGATGTAATATTTTTTCTGAAACCAAGATATGCCTCACCGGAATGGCAGACACTGCAAATGTATTTCTTGGGATGGATATCGGAAAATACATAGTGAGTCCGGCGGAGCTCCCCATACGGCAGGGTGGGGCAGCTGCCCCACCTACTGCGACGGGAAGCCCCTAGTACCCCTCGCTTCCTCCTCAAGTGCGATGGTCAAGCGGCGGTAGTGCGATGGTCGAGCGGTGGCGGCGCATGGAGCAGAGTGGCGACGCCCCAGACTCCGGCGGCGGCTATAAACCTGTTTCTCAGAGGGGCCAGGGGTGCTAGTGAAGGTCGAAGGCCTAACATAAGAGAGCCCATCAGCCATCTGGACTGGACCGCAGGCCATGATAGCAGCCACCGGGCCACAGCGGGTGAGCGGTGTTATCCGAGCATGTGAGCGGGCGCTCGGCAGTGATTAGTTCTTTAATACGGAGTAGCACACTAGTGTCTCATTGTTGTGCTAATTCATTCATTCTAGGTTCAAAAAAATCATTCATTCTTCAAATTTAAAAGTGCCATTTAGCTCTTGGATTGGATAATTGCATTTGGACTCTTGTTTAGTTGATGTTGGTCGAATTAATGGATTATATTAAGGTGGAATTTTCTGCTATATTTTAATGAGATATACCATCTTCAAATCAATCTTTGAATCTGTTACAATTAGATATTCATATGTATCTATACGATGTCATTAAAAAATTATGTTCATGGTTTGCCCCACCTAAATTTTTATCCGAGCTTCGCCACTGATTGAGTTAGTTACCCAAACCCCAGCAACACGGCATAAGAGCAAGGCATGCGTTTATGGTCGGTATGGTGAGTGTGAGTCATCATCCCTCCTCGAGCATTACTCTCCCTCGCGCCCTCGCCCTCTGTTGAGGTGCGGTGGAGACGGTAGCGGTGCAGGGCTCCACAATTGGCCTGCGACACGTGGCACTGCCGGCCCGTTGACTATTTTCACAAGGTGGAAGAATTCACTATTCACTATTCACTATTCCGGAGGACTTGAACCCAGTGTCTTGCAGGCCTCCCGTCCGCTCGGCACTCGAAGTTTTTGACGAGAAGAGAAGATGGATTTTTGGGCAAGTTCCTGTTTACGGGCACAAAGAAGAGAGAGTTCTTGTCGGACAAGGAGTCCAAACTTGGGCCCATGCGCGTGCAGCATATTATACACTAGCAAATATATTCGTACGTTACAACGGAAATTATAACTTATATCATTTGTTCTGCTATATTTTAGAATCATATAGCGTACATTGGTCAGATATATACTATCTAACTCGTATGAATATAAATCATGAGTATAGACGGCTATGTCTATGGCTAGCGTCGTCACATGTTTATTTTATAGTGTGCGGTGGCAGCAGCTGCCCTCAACAGCGGCGCTAAGGCCAGAGGCGGCTCCCGTTCATTTAGCCTTGTGTGCCTTGCTACCGCCATCATGGCCTTCCACGTCCAGTCCAACGCGGACGAGATCCTCGCAGCGTCAACTAGCCAAGCTCGCCGTCTCCCCTGGACAAGTGGACCTGGTTGACAATGCAGACTGCGGAAGCCGAGGCGCGTGGACCTAGTTGGCAGTGCAAACTGCGAAAACCGAGGCGCGGAGTCTTGATCTGATTTTTACTTGGATCAATTCGTGCTAACTAAGCTCACCGCCTTGCCTACACAAGCGGACCTTGATGGTGGCGCTGAGGCACGTCGCGGGCACTTCGGACGACCTGGAGGCTTGATTTGATTTTCAAATCGATCGATTTATGTATGGGTGGATTGGTTTGATTTTATAAGCTATTTGTGTTTCCGGAGCTATTTTTATTTGAGCTTGAATTTGGATGGGAGACCATCCATAATGATAAGTGTCAAAGTTAAACAACAACAACATAGACAATTCTCATTCATGTCATGTTTTTTAACTATTTTTTTATCTTTACTGTTGCATACTATTCTTATTGGATTTAGATTTACTTTTTACCCGATCTTCACCGTCCGAATAGAAGTTAGGATGGCATAATTAAATAATCCTAGTTTAAACAGACTCTGAACGCATCTTTGCTGTTGCGTTAGATTTTGATTTACCTTTAACCTGATCTTCACCATCCGAATAAAAGCTAGGATGCCATAATTAAATAATCATAGTTCTAAACAGACTCTAAACGCAAGCGAGAGGAGACAGAAAATTAAATATAATCCTAATTCTGTACAGATTAGACGTAGAGAAGAGGAACCTACCGTGACCGATTCAAACACGGAGGTAAAAGAAAATTAGGTGGAGAAATTTTTATTTTTTATAGATAGGTATAGAGTATAGATATATATTTACTTATTATAAATATTAATTTTATGCATGTGTGTTCAATCGATCATGCGACGCTATACTTCAGTCAAGGCAAAGTAGAATATCATCCATCTTCGACGACGTCCCCTTGGTTGTCCATGGATGTCGTGTGCGACAAGCTGATGGTGGAGGAGATCTTCCCGGCGCCTGTTGCCCAAGTGCCTCCTCCGCCTCGCCGCCACGTCCCGCCGCTACAACGCCCTCGCGCGCCGTCCTGACTTCGCCGCCCGCTATTGGCAGCGCACGGGCGTCTTCTTCCAGCCCCTGCAGAAGCCCGTGGAGTTCGCTCCGCGTTTCCTGACCAGCCCGCCAACATGTATAGAAGTGCATACATGAGTATAAAAAGGGTTTTGATTTACATGTATGAAAATCACATGCTCTTGCCACATATAACATGTATAAACTAGCAGGAGAGCCCGCGCAAAGCGCGGGCAGCGAGGTATCTATAAATTTGTCATTTGCATGTAAGGAATCAGGGATGTGCGGACTTACGGGTGTGTTGGCTAAGTGTACGCTGAGAGGAGGTAGTCTGTGATACCCGGGAGCAGAAAGCAGTGGATCACGATAACGTCGAATTTGGAGGAAAGGAGCTGAACTCTCGGCAAATTGAGAAGGGCCATCATCATTTTGTTCGGATGCAGCAGCAGTTTGAGAAAGGCCAGCATCATCGTGTTCGGTTGCAGCAGTTATTGTAGGTCCCCTGCGTCGTTGGGTGTGTTGTGGGCCGATGGTGTGCCCTTTGTCCATAGTCTTGAACTTGGATTCTTAAAAAAAAAACAGCATCACCCATTGTAATGTTTGTATAAGACTATAAAAATGGAGAATTGACTATCTATGTGACTGGGGAAAAGAATTTCTACTAATTTGGGGAAAACTGTACGAAGGCCGTGGGAGTCTGTAAATCTAAAGCACTGATGTGGATGAGAGGAGAAAAGGGGCTGAGATGGTCACCTTGTTCGAATCCGCGCCGAGTTCCGTGGATGTGGTCGCGGATTGAGGTCGCCTGCGCTGGTGCCGGCGGCGGTGGCGCCGGAGCCGAGGGCGGACCTGGCAGCGCGGGGTTGCACGCGCGCGCCGGGACCTGCAACGGCGCGGGAGTTGGGGAGAAGGTGGTGGGAGGTAGGGGATGGATATGTGGCGGAGCTCGGCGGCGGACGGACGCGCGGCGATGCAGCGGCGCTGGCCGTGTCGGTACGCAGCAGAGAAGGGTCTGGAGGGCAGGGGGCCAGGGGCCGTCGCGGCCTTCTTCTTCCTTTTTTCTTTTAGGGGGTTGGTCTCAGCCTAGAACTTAGGCCGGTTGTTTCTGGAAAAGAAGGACGTGTTCTGCGGGAGGGCGGCTCGCTGTGTACTGTTACCGCAACAGGAATTTAAGAGAGGCGCACGGATTTTGACGATCCATAGGGTTAGGGTTTTTTTTTTATAGTATAGTATAGATACAGACTAAGGCCATGTCATTCAAAAGTTATAATTTTTTCACTCTCTCTCCATCATATCAATATTTAGCTGTTTATATGGAGCATTAAATGTAGGTAAAAAAATAACTAATTAGACAGTTTAGTTTAAAATCATGAGATGAATCTTTTGAGCCTAATTGGTCCACGATCGAATAATATTTGTCAAATAAGACGAAAGTGGTACTATTCATCGGGTTCATTTTTTCCCACAATCTAAACAAGGCCTAACTTTAACAGTAGTATGGATTGATAAAGAAGTGGTGTACAAAGAAGTGGAAGGGAACTCCATTGATGGGGTTTTGTCTTGTCCGTCGCTCCTTGATAGTCCGTGATTACATGCTACAATAAACATGTGCTAATTAATAATAAATTAATTAGGCTTAACAAGTTCATTTCACTTTCTACCGACTGAATGTATAAATTGTTTTCTATTGGCAATCGAGTACCCCATATGACATCCGGTGCGACACCCTAAAAATTTTTACACCCTAAATTTAAACACCCATCGAAAACATTAAACATATAAATATATTAGTTTTTTTGAGAATTATAAAATATTAGTTTTTTAAGAAACATCCTAGCTCAACCTGCCCCGTGGGCCGTATGAGGAAGCCAGGCGGCTCCGCTCGTCACCGAGCAGATCAGGCCCAAAATCGCTGCGCGGGAACGGTCACGGGAACGGGAAGAAGTGACTGTTCGCCGAAACCCCGTGGCCCGAAAACGTGCTGTACAAATTGGTTGCTGAGCAGCTGCAGGTGGGGCTGCGCTTCGAAGACCGGCGTCCAGACAGCTGGCCAGCAAAGTCGGGGCGAGTCATCTTGCAGTCTGCTCAGCAACCACTGTCTGGTAACGGGAACGGCAAGTTGCAGTCTGCAACCACTCTCCCTCCCCCAATTTCGAAGAGAGGGCAAAACCCCATCCACCAAAAGCGATCAC
Organism: Bothriochloa decipiens; assembly: GCA_023333625.1. Taxonomy (NCBI): domain Eukaryota; kingdom Viridiplantae; phylum Streptophyta; class Magnoliopsida; order Poales; family Poaceae; genus Bothriochloa; species Bothriochloa decipiens. Next base: position 31,565,417 of record CM041634.1, read on the forward strand.
CCCGTTCTGCCGGACGGGACGCCTCATCGATCCCGGCGGCGGCGGCGGCGACGATGGAGGGCTCCGCGTCGGGTGATGGCTCCGCGTCCGCTGCCGGGTTCACGTCGGCGACAGGCTCCGCGTCTTCTGCGGCTTGGTCTGCGTCCTCCTGGGGCGTCTCCTCGCCCGGGAAGGCGACTTCCCCGTCGTCTTCGCACCAGGAGCCTGCGGCGTTCTCATGGGATTCGCGGGCGTCTTCCACGGAGGCACTGGGGCTCTACTACTCTTCGTCCGAGTGGTGGCCACGCTTGGCGTGCGTGGTGGCGGCCGCCTCGCCGACCTCGCCCACCACCGGCCGCTCTGCCGCATCCTCGCCATCGCCGGCCGCTCGCTCTTCTCCGGTGACTCGCTCTGGACCGTGCTGTGCGTGCAAAGCATCGAAGCGCCCCTGCACAGCCGACTGCGAGCTGGCCCCGTACTTCCCTGCCCACGAGCGCGAGGTGTTCGACGTCGTGCACAAGCTGTTCCGCGCGAAAAGGATGGCCACCGCGTTGACGAAGCTGCGCGCGGAGAAGGAATGGTACGTGAGGAGCCCCATCGCTGAAGCTTATGCCCGAAGCCTCGATCCCGTCCTGGGTCTCAAGGGCATACAGATCGCGCTGCAGGTCGAGTTGGGCGTTCTGGAGAGGCAGCTCGCCGCCGGTGCCCAGGAACCCTCACCCGCCACAGCTGCTGCTGCCCCGATATCTCCGTCGGGCCAGGCGTGCGCAGCCTGTGCGTCCGCACGCCGCAACTGCGCGCCGTGTTGCCCGCTCGCGCACTTGTTTCCCACGGCCGATCTCTACAGCAGAGGCAGCGACGGCGTGGATCGCCTGGCCGAGATCCTCGGCAGCCTGGACGGTGACAACCCGCACCAGGTTGGCCTTGGCCTGCCCGCTCCCGTCGGCGGCGCGGTGGCCTTGGTGAGTGCTCTCCTCGGCGGCCGTGATGGCGGCGTTCCAACCCACGCCAGTGTCCGCACCGACGCCACCACGTTCCTGCACTGGATGCTGCAGATGCCGGTGGCACAGGCAGCGCCCAGCCCCGTTTCTGCTACAAAGGTGGCCCGGGGATCAAGATGTGGTGCCTGTAAGACACTTCAGGCAAAATGCACCGCCAGCTGCACGTTCGCGCCATATTTCCCGGCCGCCAAGGCGGATCAGTTCGTATTCTTGAGGCAGGAGTTTGACTTGAGCTACATACGCGACATACTTCAGGGCCGGAACAGCAAAGTGCAGGTGCCCCAGGAAAGGATGGAGGAGTGGGTGGCGTGTCTCGTGCAGGTTGCTAAGGAGTTGAGCAGTGCTAACATCAGCGGATGTCTTCCCTCCATAAGCCTGCTGATGCAAAAGCTTCAGGAAGCACATGACCAGCTCACTCTGATGTGCTGTTGACGAAGGGAGGAGTGGTCGACCGCACCACCACCATGCACAAAAGAGACGACTCAGCTGCATCTCCAGCTGCAGTGACCAGTGCCAACGATCGTGGCGTTCGCAAAGAAGCGTCAACTTCTACTCCTACTAGCACTAGCAGTAGGGACGATGGCATCCCCCACAAGAAGCCTAGGTTAGATCACTCGCCTTAGATGGTATCTTTATTTGCTCGTCTGCGTTAATGTCGTTGGCTCGCTACAGCTCAATTGTGAGACTGTTTACTTGCATTGCTACCGTTAATCTCTCGCCTCAGAATTTAGATGGGTATCTTTGCTGGTTGAGTTAATGTTGCGACTCAAGTCTGAGACTGTTTGTGAGATGATCCTAGTTGTTGGACAGCTTACTTGATGCATTGGGATTGTCAGTTTTGGGCATGCCTATTTGGTGGTTATAACCCTGAAATATGGAATGGATTAACTGTGCTTCTTGTCGTCTTGAGCAGAATGATCTTCAGTTTTGAGCGGTTGAGCATTAGCTTAATTATTTGTAGCATGTACTGCTAAAAACTTCAGGTTGCCATCTTTACATTCAACTGCTGCCTGGTTTTGTGAAGTTGCCCCGTATCAGTGCTTCTTTGACCAAGGCTTTAGTTGTTTGGTCCTTTTTAGTGGTCTGCCCCCCTAAATATCGGTGTTTCTGCTTCACATCTTTAATTTGGACCTTTATTTACTGTCAATGGTCATGCACTACAGACAGATAATTCATTTCTATTTCCCCAAAGTGTTCATGGCCTTTTATCTGAATTAGTCTTGCAGTTTGTATGATAGCACGTGATTGTGTTAGTCTTTCAATGTTGTGTACTAAGATTCTACCTAAGCGACAACGACCTCTGCCTACTGTTTAGGTATCACGATGGACCTAACAGTGTAACGCACTGATTAGTAGTCGCAAGTAGCTATATCTGAATTATCACTGCTGTGTTTCTACAAGTTTTGGTAGTCTGATGCAACCCACTACTGTGTTGTCATGTATATCTGTTTATAAAACCTGCAAATTAGGACTCCTTCGGTGCAGTCTATAAAGTCATATAACTTTACTAAGATGTCGATAGAAATTTTATCATTGAATTTTCAACATTATAGATATAGAACTTTCAACTGTCTGTTTATACTGCTGTTAATTGCAAACTTTTGAGCAGCAGCTACCTAATAAGTCAATTCTTATGGAGTCACTACCGGATTCGGGTTCTTTGTCGAGTATCTCGGACACTCGGCAAAGGCTTTGCCGAGTGCGGCTCTCGGCAAAGCCCACTCGGCAAAGAATTACTCGGCAAAGGAGTCTTTGCCGAGTGCCACCTGGCAAGCACTCGGCAAAGACCGGCACTCGGCGAAATAAAAAATCCAAAAAAAACCCGAAAATAATAGAAAAAAATTTAAATCTGAGGGGGACCCACCGCCATGCGCCCGAAAATCGCGGCATTTTTCGCGCGAAAATCGCGTGCTTCGCGTTCGGTGGGATTCGAACTCGTGACCTCTCTCTCGCATGTCTCCTGTCTTAACCACTGCACTACTCTATCATATATGTCTATAACTAGTTTTATTTCCTCATATTATATACTAAACCGAGAGTAATTAGCTTATTTAAGGGCCTAAATGAATTCAAATCCAAAAGTGATCAACTATAATATTTCATAACTTTTCGAGATCTACACTTTTCGTTTAGGAAGTTTTTTCATCCGAGGTCTTTTACGAAATTTGAATTTCAAATTTAAGATATTCACATATGGCTTTAGCGAACTCAAATGAAAAAGTTATCAACTACAAAGTTTTATAACTTTTCGAGATCTACAAACTTTGTTTTGGGTATTTTTTCATCCGAGGTCGTTTACGAAATTTAAATTTTGAATTTTGAAATTCACGCGTAGGTTTAGCATGGCAAGATGAACTCAAATGAAAAAAAATTAAACTATAACATTTCATAACTTATTAAGATCTATAAACATTATTTTGCTTGTTTGATCATTTGTTCATCCGATGTGATGGTTCTAACATAGTTCATAATTCTTATGAAACTATTAGTGAGATGTAGGTTTTAAAAACAACATTACTATCGATTTATCAAATGAAAAAATGACCAATATAAACTTTATAGATCCTAAAAAGTTATACAACTTTGTAGTAGAAAATTTTTTCATTTGAGTTTATTTAGTGCCTCGAAATGTAATATTGAAAATATCTTTGCCGAGTGCCAACAGGAAGACACTCGGCAAAGTCTGCTCTTTGCCGAGTGCCAACAATAAGGCACTCGGCAAAGAGCTCTTTGCGGAGTGCCTGAATTTTGACACTCGGCAAAGAGCTCTTTGCCGAGTGCGAAGTCTGACACTCGGCAAAGACTTTCTTTGCCGAGTGTCCGAGATTTAGCACTCGGCAAAGAATATACACTCGGCAAAGTCGCGATTTCCGGTAGTGACAATATACTCTCTTTGCCTGAATTTTGGCACTCGGTAAAGAGCTCTTTGCCGAGTGCGAAGTCTGACACTCGGCAAAGACTTTCTTTGCCGAGTGCCCGAGATTTAGCACTCGGCAAAGAATATTACACTCGGCGAAGTCGTGATTTCCGGTAGTGAGTCTAAATGAAACTACATGGCCTTTTTACTGGAAGAGCTGATATTGAAGCGCCATATATTTTTCGTTCTGAGTATCGTACTTGCATCAAAAAGTAGCAGCGCAATGCACCAAAAGGCGTGGACGAGTTGCACCATGTTTCTTTCTTTGAATGTCACAGGAATTTGTTTTTCCTAATGTCATTAAGTAATAATAATTGCCCTAGCAGGTTTATTCGATTTCGTGTGTGGTTCTCACCAAGTTTCACGCAGGGATTTCGAATGTGCTTCTCACCAAGTTTTGGCAACAGAATTCGCTATTCACTGTTCCGGACATGAACCAAGCAGTCTCTTGCGGGTCTTCCGTCCGCTCGGCACTCGAAGGTTTTGACGAGAGAAAGAAGAGATGGATTTTTGGGGCAATTTTCTGTCCGAATCACGCACGGGCACAAAGAAGAGATAGTTCTTGTCGGACAAGGAGTCCAAACTTGGCCCGATGCTCGTGCATTATACATAGTATATATTACTTATTACAAATATTAATTTATACATGTTTGTTCAATCCATCGATGCGACGTGATACCTCGAGGCAAAAAAGTAGACTTATCTTCGACGACGTCCCCATGGATGTTGTGTGCGACACGACGATGGTGGAGGAGATCCTCCCGCGCCTGCTCCCCAAGTGCCTCCTCCGCCTTGCCGCCAGGTCCCGTCGCTACAACGCCCTTGCACGCCGTCCCGACTTCGCCGCCCGCTACTGGCAGCGCACGGGCGTCTTCTTCCAGCCCCTGCAGAAGCCCGTGGAGTTCGCTCCGCGCTTCCTGACGAGCCCGCCAACCCCGGGGGCTCTCGCCGCGGGCGAAAATAACGTGCCCGGCGCGGAACTGGCCTTCCTGCCCGAGGCCAGCGAGGAGGAGAAGGCCTGTGTGCGACGCGTCGGCCGCGACCCGGAGCATGGGATCGCCATCGTGCACTCGGTGGCCGGCCTGCTACTATGCAGCAGAGGTCACACCCGCAGTCTGCACTACTATGTCTGCAACCCCATGACCCGGCAATGGGTAGCCCTCCCGGAGCTGCCGTTGCCAGTTTGCAAGCAACACTATGGGCACCTGACGGTGGCCACCGGGGAAGAAGACGGCGTCGCCGCCAAGGGCTTCCGAGTGGTCCTAGCCAACCACCCCGAGCATTGGCTGAAGCCAGGTGGGATGTTGGACCTTCGGGTGTTCAATTCGGACACTGGCCAGTGGGAGACGAGACAACTCCCAGTAGGCCCCATTCCCTCTGCCGCCTCCGAGCTTTTCTACCTGCCGCCGATACTCGGCCAAAGTGGCACCTCATACTGGATGTCGTATGGAAAAGACCACGCGATAACATACAACACTACTGCTAGTGGTGGCGCTATCGGCTCCATCCGAATCATCGCGTTGCCTGACGGCCTCGTTCATGGGCGTTGGAACCGTTGCATAGGGGAGCGCCATGGCGGGGGGCTCCGGTACGTGCAATCCGATGATCAATCGGTGCTTGAGGTGTGGGTTACATCGTCACATGGGCAAAGTGACAGAGATTGGACGCTGGTGCACCGAGTTGGCGTCGAGGAATTGATGGAACGAAACCCAGAAGCAGCCACATTTCTGCGTGACAAGCGCCCCAACGATTGGAGCTACCACAATAACCGATCGGCATCCACCCGACTGATGATGATGTCGTGTTTGTGTCGCTGCCTGGGGCTGCGTTTGCCTACTCCATTCAACATGGGACAATGAAGAATTTGCAATGCACACACAGTTGTTTCACAACTCCAGCTGACACATTCCAGTATGTGCACCCACCTTTCCCGGTACAGATTCCAGCGATAAGAAACTCATCAGTCCTGGCCTCACCAAGAAAAAGTGCATCATACGTTGGAACAAAAAGGAAGAGAGATCTATCAGCCATGACCACGATACCGAACTGGACATGACGAACAAAATCAAAAGCCTGGCAAGCCGAGCTGATGGCTTGTATTCAGGGCCAGGGGGCAAAGGCTTCCCAGTCCTAGGCATTGACAAGGTAATATTTGAAACTGGCGATGCAAGTGCCCGGCTTCAGACTGTCGTCCATGGAAGACCTTGTGCACGAATGACGAATTTTCTGAAGCTAGATCGAGTTATGCATGTCCCATGCGAATGTAATGAAGTAGCACACATGATGCATTGGCTAGATGAGCAGATGAGCTAGTCTGTGTGTCAGGATGACATAGTTTTTGGTCGAGTAAAATACAAACCCGGTCCTTAAACTTTTTATGCGGTGTCACCCTGGTCCATAAACTTTCAAAGTATGTCATTTCCGTGCTTAAACTCTATTTGAGTCTCAAATCAACCCGTTAAGGATCCATTATCAGCCCCTGACTTGAATCGTCGATTCACTTGTGATCCTTCACCCTTCGTATTCCTCACGCCGCCTCAATACGTGATCGTGCTATTCCTTGCGGCGGCGCGGTTCCTTTGGACGCGATCAGCGGAGGACGAGGGCAAGTTGGGCAGCCTCGCGGATCACCATGGTGGCACTATTGTGGCGGAAAGGGCACCATGCACCGGTTTACTGTAAGCTCCTCTTCTGCAGTGTTGATTCTGTGCAAGACATCCGATTGTTACTCTGTGGAGAGTGCTGATCTAAATATAGTTGTCTAAAATCAGATTCCATGATCTAAATATAGTGATCTAATATTATCCAAGAAGAGATCATCGTCTACAAGTTCCAAGAAGCAAAGGATTCAACAGGCAGATCTCTATGATGTGTTTTTCGTCTAAAATGATGCTGGAGATACGATGACCAATGACGTGTTTTTGTTTCTGATAGCTAAATTGTTGCATCTTATTTAGTAGTTTTGTGTTCCAAACATGGAGTCATGTAATAGGCTAGGGGATGTGCTCGGTCGGTGGCGTGCCAGGCCGTGACACAGCCCAGTTGGTTCGGTCAGTTCGCGCCATGTCAAGCATTGCGCACGCAGCGCGCATCGCTGAGCAACGACGTCGCACTCGATGCGGGATATGGCGCGGAGGATGCTTGGTTGTCAAGTCTGAGATCCTAGGGATGCATGGTATAAAGGCATGAATAAAGAACCAAAGGCCGCATGTTGGCGGTGAAATATCTACTGTGTTCCCTCTTGTTTGTTACATCTGCTCGCTGCCCTCGTCGCGGTCACCACGCCGGTGCCGGTGAACACGATCCAGCCACCGCTGGTGAGCTTTGGCTCCAACAGTTTCGTGATAATAGCAATGCTCTATATTTAGCTCGCCAGGCTCCTGGATTTAGTTCATGCGATGGTCAATGATGTGTTTTTGTTTCCTGATAATACCAGTGTCTTCTATATTTAGTTCGTCAGGCTCCTGATTCTGTTCATACGTTCATCGATTCAGTTCATGTGTTCAGGCTCTGCTCGTCAGGCAAACGAACGAGGGGTAATTATTTTTTAGCATGAGTTGATCAGCGATCAGTAAGCAAATGCTGTTGAAACAAATTAATGAGAGGGGTTTTTCTGCTAATATCATAGAGGTCAAGACCCGTAAACAACTGATTTGAGATCCAGATAAAGTTTAGGCATCGCAATGACATACTTTGAAAGTTTATAGAGTAAAAAGTTTAAAGACCGTATTTGTATTTTACTCTTTTTGATCCGAGTATAGTTTAGCCGTTTGCATTCATGTGTTGTGACCAACAATTTGTCTAGCTTATGGTTTTCATGAAATCTGGTGGTTCCATTAAAAAATTACATATTCACACTCAATTAAATATAATAATGTACATCAAGTTCCGTGTAACAGAAGAGAGAGCCCCGCATCGCCCCGCATAGGCGACTCGGGCGGCAGAAACCCTACCGCGCCGCCAGCACCTCCCCCCTCCTTTCTCCCTCGCCACCGCTGGAGGAGGCCGCCGGGAGGCCCGTGCGGTCCCCTAGATGGTGGCGGCGGGGCTCTCACCAAGCATCCGGACCTCTCCTTGCGGGGCAGGGCTCGGCAGCCATGGCGGCTAGCCATGGTGATGGCTAGGCGATTCCGGGCTGGACGGCAGCGACCGCGATGCGTGGAGGCGTGATGGTGGGTCAGTGGCGGCATGCAGAGCCAGCTGCGCGGTGGCGCGGGGATGGGTTGCTGTCCATCCTCGTTTTCGGGTGAAACTGGTGGTGACTGGCTCCGCTAGTCGGTGGCGGCTCTGGCTATTGGTTCAGGCTCCCTGGGGGCCAGATCCGGCCTTCTTGGGCCCGGATCTGGTGCCCCTGTGGAGGTGATGGCCGGCGGCATGGGGGTTCGTGACTCCACGGCGTGGTGGTTGGAGGCGCTAGGGAGTAGTGGTGGAGCTCGCTGCGTCGACGGCGGCTCCGGGCCCTGTCCCGGCACTCTGGAGGCCTGATCCATCCTTCTCTGGGCCGGAGCTGGTGCAGCCTTTCCCAACGGTGGCGGTATGGCTTCTTTGACGGCGTCATTGTGGTGCGGCCGGCCGTGACGGTGGCAGGACAGTGGTGTCGTGGTGGTGCTACTTGCGATGCCGGGCCTGGTGGAGGTCGTTCTTCTCCCTCGGGGCTCACCGGCGGGGTGAGGTAGGGATGATGCCCATGGGGGCGCAGGGAGGCAGCGGCAGGGTTCCCTCCCTCTCTGCTCGTGGCCGCTTTGTGGCGGTGGCTGGGTTTAGGATGGCACTAGGGGAGCGGTCCTCGTATATGTGGTTCCTGTCCCTTTGACCTTGGTTGCCACGGCGGGGTGGCCATTGTATGGAAGGAGGCCTTGGTGCCTTTGGGTTGCTGGTTCGGGGCCCGGCCCCAGTTCCGGTACCTTTCGGGCAGGGGCGGTGCCCAATCGAGCTCGGTCGGTGGCGGTGGCCGGCGGCGGCTACGGCTGTGGCGGGCGGATGGTGGACGTACATGGTGGTGGGAGGCTGGTGTTCGGCAGGTGGTCTGGTGGGGTGCTGGCGTAGCTCTGTGGCTGCTTGAGTGGCCGGCGCGTCGACCCCGGTGAGGCTTCTTCTGGATGGCCAGCAGCGACGACTTGGTTTCTGGCGGGGAGCTCACATCTTGACCATCGTCTGTGCTATGGGTTCTTTGGGTGAAAGCCTGGCGACAACGACACCTGCTGGTGCCATTCCCCTATTGAGGGCGTTGTATCCCAAGCACACTCCACGGGTGAAAGCCTTGTCCTGTCTTGGACAAGCATCGGCGGTGCTTGGGCGTCATGACCTTCTTGAAGGCATCGCTATGGACTTCGGCTCGGTCGGGGTGTCTCAGGCAGGGCTGTGTGGCAGAACCTCCTAAATTATATGGCCCACACGCACCTGTCATTGTCCCGAAGACCTCTGACAACCATGCATGTGTTCCAGATAACTTAGAAAACCCTGTCGGGTGTCCTCAAATAACCCCGATTAAACCACATTTAACAACTCATACCAGGATCAACAAAGGATTAGCTGCAACATTACAACAATTTGTTACAAAATAAGAATTAGAGTGCAAAGAAAAGATAAAAGTAAATTTATAAAATTATAAATAAGTTATCTTTTATAAACTTATCTTCAATTGTGGCAGAAGACAACTTAGGTAGAGCGCCTAAGTTGAGAGAGGACAACTAGATCACGTTGAGCCCACCGACATAACCTTGGTTCGAACACCATTTAGAACCTGCAACAGGGGTTCAACAAACCCTGAGTACAAAAGTATTCAACAAGACTAACCCGACGAAAAAGAGGGGTGAAGACTCAGAAATGCAGGCCAGAGGGACAAGGAGAGGCTCTCAAGAAGCAAGGACTTTTGCAGAAAAGCTCTTATAGATCAAGTTTTAACTCAGCATTGATTACAACAAAAAGTAAAGTTGTCTTGCTCTAGCTCAAGATTACCAACCAACTTCATTCTTATTTCTTAATCATCATTTCACTTGTTACTACGATTTTGAACAGAGATCGAGTCTTCTTATTTGAGAAGCAACGTCGATTCGAATCGATTGTACCCAGCTGGGACCTAGATCTCGATATACATGAGGCTCCAACCAACATGCATAACAGATCATACGATATACGTGGGCACCAACCCAAAAGTATATCGACCACACGATACACATGGGACCTCTGACCCACAGTGTATCGATATACGTGGGAAGCAACCCCATAGTATACCACACCATTGTATGTGGATTTTCTAGTCTCAATACACGCAGATCACCAATGGACGGGACCTAGGGCATCAACAGACGAAAACACTACAGAGGGACTCCTTTCCCAATGCAAGTTACCTGTCTAGACTCGATTTATTACTATCATCATGATTCCAACAGGTGAAGTCAACCTCATCTTTTTCATTCTTTTATTTTTTTGAAAACCTAGCTAATTAAGCAGGGCTAAGCATTGCTACGCATTTTCTAAATAACACGTGACAAGGGATATGGAAGTAAGACAGATAATGCAATTGGTAGGTTATCACTCAACTCCTATTACTTAATGCAATATTTCATAGTTGAAGTGATAAAAACTTTATAAAATAAGGATAGGGTTTAAATGCATCCGGGGCTTGCCTTTGTTGCAGATTAGATTTGAAATGTTAGATTTGGCATCAACTCCGTGGATCGACGATACCGGCACCATTATGGATGACTTCAACACCATTGGTGGATGACATTTTCTTCGAAGCTTATTCACCATGATTCAACTCACTTTCGGAAACTACACATAATGGAATGAAGCATGCTTTAGCATGATGAACTAATGACATGATGCATGGCAATGCAGTGGTGAAAACATAACAAGATAATTAATAACTAACTAATTATAAACTATTTTAAAAGTATTAAACAAGATAAATATAAAACTCCATATATTATGAAATCACATAGCCATATTAGGTGTTAACATTACATATCAACTCATACAAAGGTAAAGGAACTACATTTTTCATTTATACATTTTTATTACAATTATAAGCTATTTAATAAGCAATAAACAAAATAAATCAAAAGATAAAGCATACTGTATCCAATGACCACAATATTTTTACTACAGCACACACATGGCATAAGAAACACGTCATAAAAATTTCAAGTGAAACGGAGCTACATGGCATGATATATGAATTTCCTTCCTTTCTATCATAAAATAAAGGTATAAAACATAACTAATTATTTTTCTACAAAACATGCCATATTTCATATTTTTATTAAAAACTAGACATCACAAGGAGAACAATAAAATTTGGTTCACCAAAAACAAGTTACCAAACTCCAGATATGAATTTCTGAAGTTTGAGAAAACTGTTACAAACAGGTCCTCTAGGCACTATTCACCTGAGTCATGAACTTTGCAGAAAGGTCCTTCCATTTTGTTGAATTCTTACCCAAGGTCCTTCACGCGATTTCAATAACAGGAAACTCATCGTGGCTCGCGGGTACGGCGGTGGGGGTGCTCTACGGCGACATATGAGCGGTGAAGGAGCATCAGGAGGTGATCGCGCGCTCGTGGGATGTCTTTGCTTAGCCCGAGACGGCTCATGGCGGCACGACAACGCGAGCTCGCGGCTCGACGACGAAGTGGCACAACGGCAGCAGCCCCTGGCGAGAAGACGATCAGCGGAGGGGATGGAGGGTGTAGCGCGACACTGGGATGGAGATGACGCGCTCTTTTGGGGCGGAGATGGAGCAGAGGCGGTTGTTCGCGTCGACGGCAAGGATGACGGTGCGAACCGACGGTGGCAGTGGCGTTCCCGCGCGTCTAAGGCTGCGATGCAGAAACGGTCGAGCCAACCATGATCACGACATCAAGGCGAACACAACGGTACTAATCATTAAGCAAAACACAATACGGAGAGAGCTACCGATGGCGAGACGACCCGCGGCGACGCTGTTACCGGAGATGGAGACGACGACATCGTATAGTCGATTCCAACCACCAGCGCTTGCACTTCTCAACTAAATCGAAGTGCAAAAACATAACGATCATCAAGGCAAGATGGAGCGGACTACGGTGGAGCAGTGAAGGTGAATTTCGTCGGCGAGTGACGGCGGCCGGCGGTGACAGAGAAGAAGAAAAAGAGGACGACGATGGTCGGCTCAGGCTTTTATTGGGCCAAGGAGGGGATGGACAGGTGGAGAGCGAGTTCGCGAACAAGGCCAGGTGCTCAATTGCGCGTGGGCGCGAGAAGGCACGCGTCCACGCCACGGCGACGCCGGCGACAGTGAGGAAGAAGGACGATGGTGACGTCGGCGGTACCGTAGCAGCTGAGGTCATTCGGAATTTTTCAAATTACTCCCAAAATTACATAACAATTTAAAAATCTCCAAAAATAAAGTTTGCATAACTTTTCAAGAGCTACATTTTTAATTTAATAAACTTTTTCAAATTCTACCTACGTTTTGAAATTTGAATTTAAAATAAAAAGGGATTAAAACCCTAGTTTTGGTATTTTTAAAATTACTTTCAAAACTGCATTGAAACTTGAAAAACTTTGAATACCCACTTTGTAGCTCTTGTCAAGATCTACAAACCATATTTTTAGAATATCTCCAAATTCTTTATATCTTTTTAAATATATAAAAAGGGATAAAAGAGATATTTTGAAATGGAGGGATTTTGAATTTAAATTTTCTTTTCAAACTTAGGTAACTAATTAGAGGCCAAACATATTTCAAACACGTCACTCAAAAGCACAATTACTTAAGACAAACATCAAACCGCTTCATAAAACAAAAGTTGATAAAATTTTATTTGTAAAAAATTGATTCATTAAAGATTTATACCAAATTCACATAAAATGATAAGGAATTTAATAAAACCTTAAACACCATTATTTTATGTACAAACAAACACCACAAATGACATGTTTACGCCATGATGCTAGAAGATTATGCTTGATAATGTACTTGATTAATATTTTAAGTTGTCATTAACATCTATGATGTTACAGGCTGGTTCGTTGTTCTCGCTATTTTGTTGTGCGGTTGGTGGCAGTGGTGGAGTAGGCGTAGTTTATTTTTAGTCGTTTATTTTGTTTCTTTGGTTTGTCTTTAGTTGCCTGTTTTGTTCTATGGTGACCTTTAGCGGAGTGAAGTAGAGGCTCGTGTCGATGACCCAATCCGACCGAGTTTTAGTGGTGCGAAGTGGTTGCTCGTGTCGATGACCCAACCTGACCGAGGCTTGAGTTGAGTGGGCGTTTCTGTAGCGCGAGTTGAGTGGTGTGGGATGAGTGTTGCTCTCCCCAGTTGTGTGGTTTTCGCCCAGTTTCCACTTCAAAAACTAGGCGGGGCACTTGCCTTCTTTTTCTTTATTTGTCTAACAGAAATTAGGCAAAGTTTTTGTCATCCTTTTAAAAAAATTAAATATAATAATATGGACACTTTACGTCTAGCCGTAATATAGGCCAGCTGCTGAGCTGCACGGGCGTACGGTTCTTCTTATCCTCGCACCGTTCTTCTTCATCCTCCCGCGGTCCCATCATTCCACCACCGCAGTCCCACGACCACGCGCCCACCACTCCACCACCGCAGTCTCACAACCACGCGCCCACCATAGGGGACCTATGGGTTTCGCTGGAGCTCCATGGCCCACCCATGGGTCCAACTGGTTTGGCCTGAACGTCTCCACTACTGCCAAGGCTCCTAAAGCGTCCATCGGCCTTGACACTGCATGGCTACCCTTCCTCCCTCAAATCCTTTTCTTCTAAGTGTGTCAAAGTTTGGGAAGCACAGAGGGAGAGCACGCCTAAACCCTAAGGAGGAGACCCAGAAAGATGAGGAGGAGGTCTACCTCGCTAGCACCACTGCCGTCGGAGGGGAGGGAGAGGGGGGAACTGCATGGGGAGGAGGTGAGGCACGGGCACAGGAGGAGGTTGCTGGAGGAAGGCCCTGCATAGGAGAAGGCCATCAAGGAGAGTGCACGCAGAGAAAGGAGTTCACCGAGCGCAGGAGAAAGAGAGACGAGCGGGCGTCAGGAGTAGCCCTTTTTCCTTCAACAATGGGGAGTAGCCTTGTGGTTGTGGGGAGGATAAAATATGGCGAGGGGCGTTTAGTTCCTTCTAGAAAAATTACATCCTGTCACATCGCATGTTTGGATATATGCATAATATAGACTATTTACAAAACTAAATACATAGATTGATACTTTGCGAGATGAATTTTTTAATCCTAATTAGTCCGTGATGACACAATGTAGTGCTACAATAAACAAGCGCTAATAACATATTAATTAGACTTAATAAATTCATTTTCTACCGATGGAATCTATAAATTATTTTTTATTGGTAATTGAGTATTCATGTGATATTCGATGTGACACCCTAAAATTTTACACCCTGAATTTAGACACCCGTCAAAAACACTAAACACAGTTAACATGCACGCATGGCACGCACGTGCGTAGATTTTATTTTTCATTTTCTAGCCTAATTGACATTATTTCTTTATTATATTATTTGCACATTTTTTAAATCCAGCATTTACACATGTCTAAAATATTTCTTTAAAGTTAGAAAATGTTATAAAAATATTTTCTTTTGTCATACTTTTTCTTAGATTTATATACAAATTTAGAATAATTACTCATTTATTGAAATCCAAATAATATTTAAAACCACTTATTTTCATGGCTAGTTGCATCCTTGACAACAACAAAATTTTGCAGCATGGTATTTAAGGTGTTCTTCCTTCCCTTTCTTCCCCTCCTTTTTTCTTCCTTCTTTCTTCCTCCTATATGTGAAACAAACATTAACTTGGATTTCCCTCAAACTCTTTGATGCCCTTTTCCTGCAAAACTTCATAAAGTAACACCTACAAATTTAGAGCCACCTGATCAAAGCACATCTATTTTATGACATTTGTCAGTCATGATCAACTTAAGTGGTAAATGAAGCTCATCTATAGTAATTAAGCATTGGCCTCCCTGCACTCCAAATTTCCTTCCATCAAGAACATCTTAGCAATCATAGTTCGTTCTATAGTAAATGCCAATTGCTTGAATGCTAGCGGGAATCCTAATAATGATATAAATTGAATGCTAATGACATCGCCAACTAATCCACTGAACACCACTCCAAGATCACCCAACAACATAAATTAGTGAATTTATATGGTCACATAAATTAATTTTGCTTCAGTTGTTTGAAAGTAACATTACAAATTTAGAGCCACAGTTGATGAGAGCAACATTTATATTTTGACATTTGTCAGGCGTAATCAATTTGTTAGGCATAGAACTGATAGAAGTGCGCGCATAAAGAAGTATATAAAAGGGTTTTGATTTACATGTATGAAAATCCCATGCTCTAGCAATATATAACACGTATAAATACTATCAGGGATCTGGATTAGGGATACACGTTGGACGAATGAGAGATGAAAACCAACAAGGCCAAGTCCAGAGGCCTGCTCTTAATCAGGGCTGAACCTTCCCACGAAATATGGCCTTTACGACGAGGCCCCCATAAACAGGCTCATATGAAAATCATGCCTTAGACGGTATCTTTATTTGCTCGTTTGGGTTAATGTCATTGGCTCGTTGCAACTCAAGTGTGAGACTGTTTAGTTGGCATTGGCACCATTAATCACTCGTCTCATAATTTAGATGGTATCTTTGCTAGTTGAGTTAATGTTGCGACTCAAGTCTGAGACTGTTTGTGAGATGATCCTAGTTGTTGGACACCATACTTGATGCATTGGTATGTCAGTTTTGGGCATGCCTATTTGGTGGTTATAACCCTGGAATATGGAATGGATTAACTGTGCTTCTTGTCTTCTTGAGCAGAATGATCTTCAGTTTTGAGCAGTTGGGCATTAGCTTATATGTAGCATGTACTGCTAAAAAATTGCAGGCTGCCATCTTTACATTCAACTGCTGTCTTGTAATGAACTAATTTTGTATTTTTTTGGAGACTTTTCTTAAGTATATTATTTGATTTGACTGCTTTATTTATCTTGAATACATTATGCTATTTCTATTTCAATCCTCTCTCTTTGGTTTTCTTTTTTTGTTTTATATTTATTTTAACTATCTTTTTTGAAAATCATAGTAATCATAAAATAGAAAAATCCTATTTCTTTGGATCGAATCCACATGGGTATATCTGCACAGTAATCATATGATATAATATGCTTTAGTATAAAATTTTTGCCGTAACTTTAGATCTATACTTTTTCGTGATTAATTCATAGTTGTAGTTTTTGGGGTCCTATTGTGGTGAAATTTATGGTGAACTAATCATACAAAGAACACACATTCTCTATTTCTACACTATTAAAAAATTATTTATATTTAATATAAGCATAAACCTGAATAAATCAAATAACTCAATCATACATCTCAAGCATGCAATGATTAGTTCACAGTCATTTTTTTCACCACGATAGGACCACAAAAGTTGTAGCCATGAATTAATATAAAAAGCAAAGATCTTAATCTACTCCCTCTATCTTTAATTATAAGTCACTCCAATAATCTTGAAAAGTCAAAACGTCTCAAGTTTGACAAAATATTTACGATAAGATAATAACATTTAATATACCAACTAAGTATCATTAGATTTTCTTTGTTAATTATTATATTTTTATAGTATGCCTATTTGACGTTACAATTTTTGTATTTTTCTTTATAATTTTGGTCATATTTTATATATTTTTACTTTTCAAGATTCTTGGAATGACTTATTTGAGACGGAGGGAGTAAAACAAATTTTTATACTAAAGTATAACATATTAAATGTTTACTATATAGACCTACTCATGTGGCAAAATTAGATCTTCTATTTTATAATTTTTCAAAGATTAAACCAAAATAGTCAAGGGGTTCACGGCGCAATGGCAAAGGCAATTGGTTGGGGGCTCCCACCCCGGGTGCAAATCCTGGGTGTGACACTTTATTCTGGATTTTTTCTAGGATTTTCCGGTGCTATGCATTAAGTGGTAAGCGACGTTCCCGTCGATAGCGAGGTGCCTGTGGTGACTTCATGAACTTCAAGATTTACCGACTCAATCCTTTGAAGGTGTTCATAAGGATATGGTTTCCGTACGTGTGTTCGTAGAGGTGAGATAGAGGTAAGGTTTGCGTACGTGTGTTTATAGGGATGAGTGTGTGTGCGTGTTGAGCGTCTGTGTTTTACTATGTAATCTAAAAAAATATTAAACCAAAATATATATAAAAAACAATAAAAACTAGATAAAACCGCCAGAGAAGTCGTATATATGAATATTTTTTCGACCACACATAGCACTATGCGCATTTTTTAAGGTCATATGTATGTATGGTTTTAAAAGATGAGATGTCTAGTTTTCTGGTCTAAGAGGAAAAACTGATTTGTACGATAGTTGATGTGGAGACTTTTTCTGAAGAAATATAACACGGACGCCTACGGTTTCGTTGTGCTAGATCATTTGGACGTTACGGACCCTAAACCATCCAGATCATATATAACGGGCAGCAGCCTTATTTCCTTTCCAAAGCCCAAATAAGAGAAGGCAAAATATTAGGTGCAAACCGTATCTTCGGTGCAATTATGAAAATCATTTGCAAAACCATATTATTAGGAGCTTTAAAAAATTTTAAAACTATACACACCAATAGGACATTATAGATATGCATTGTCACAAAATTTAAGACTCAAATTCATTTTATAAAAATTTATTTAAAAATAATAAATTTTAGTTGTATATGCACTAGAGGACAAAATTACAGAAATTTTGTCCTTTAACGTATATGCAAATAAAATTTGTTATTTTTATATAAATTTAAAAAAATGAGTTTGGATCTCAAATTTTATGACGATGCACATCTATAGTTGCACTTTTGGTGTACATAATTTTAAATGTTTTGGGAGCTCCTAAATAAAATTTTAATATAATTTTCACTTATTGCACTAAAAATATGGTTATCTTGCAGCCCATTGTCAGTTGCTGCCACGCAAGGACGCAACAAGCCATGGCACACCACCTTTCATCACCGGAAGCCCCAAATACCAATTACCAAGCTCCGCGGCGGCGGAAACCTCGTTGCCCGGCGATGCCCCGCAGGCCGCAGGCGGCGGTGTCGCTTCTCCGTGCTCCACCGCGTGAGCCTGTGAGGGCATCTTTCAGCCAAGGGCAGCTCATACATAATGAATTCCACCTGAGGTTAGTTTTCCTGTAGCCTTCTAGGTATGGTTTCCACTCTTTGTCAGTAGTCTACTCTTATGAATTCTGATGGTAAATTGACACAATTCTACTGCTGCTGGCGCGCTAATTTATTTTCAGGTGCTGGATAAGCTAAATGCATAGTGTCCTGCCGGATGGATGCTGTTTTTCTTTGAAGCGATTCAGCAGGTTGATTGGATTCTCCAGCAATTTTGGGTATGTATAAGTTCAAATTTGTTTGGCCCTATAATTTTGGATTCCGAAACTCTCTGAATTGTTCGTAGATAGCAAACCACACACTCTTCAACATCAGAGCTAGCGATGTTGCTGGCCATTGAGGACGCCATAAGGCTCTGAGAAAGGCCAACAAGCTGAAGGCGAAGATAGGTGCAGATGCCTATATGTGCGTGTGCGGCTAGAGAATGTCCTCAGATTTTTGCATCAAGCAATTCAACTAGGAGCTCTGCAAACATTCCATCCTGGACAATTGCAAAATCATTCTTATTAATGGATAATCCGGTTTTACTTTATCAGATTTGGAATTTATGGGTTTTTGAATGATCTGGTCAGGAAATTAGTATCTTTCCTTTTTGCTAGGAATGTAAGTTTGAAACCGCCCAAACAGAAATGATGAAGTGCATACAAGTCAGTTCTGAATAACAGACTTTAAGGCCTTATAGACAGCCTAAATTTGTTACGATAAGAGCATCACTAAGAGACTCTTTATCTTTCCTAATTTACAAAAATAGAGATTTTAGTGAAAACATAACCTCCAATAGCGTCTTTAATTGGATATCCAAATATAGATATCCTTTATTCCGGATTTCTAGCTAGCCAAAGATGG
>CM041634.1:31584365-31653834 GCA_023333625.1 Bothriochloa decipiens
AAATTGCTCTCTAAGTGATGATTTAGAGAGTAGATTTTAGAAAGGCTGTTAAAGATGCTCTAAGAAAAATGGAGTCACTAAAATTACTGTAACCTATCCTCCAGTTAGGAATAACAACTTAATTTTCTGATTGCTATTTACAAACTTCATGTATAAGCGACTTGTTTGACTTGAGCCTGACATATAGAGCAAATCATGAAAAGTTGCAGTAAAGCATATGTAAACATGCTGTAACCTGAAGGGGAACAGTGTCACACCCGGTTTTAAGGACAAAACTAGATATACACTATAGGTGAGTCTTAAGGGACAAATCTCACATATAGCTACAAATAGTATCAATTATAATACTTTAAATATAACATACACAATATAATACTTTAAATATAACATACACAATATATAAAAGATCACCTAATGAACAATCAGCGGAAAGACGACTTCAAACTCCGGGTGTAGACTTCACTCCACTGGATCCAACTAACTAGTTGACAACAAGCCTAACACTTCTCCTGAGGTGTGGGAGAATAGCAAGAGTGAGTCCATGTTAAACTCAACAAGTATAGCAACAAGATAGTATAGCTACAAACTCATGATCCATGTAACATAAATAATGCAAAACATAAATGATAAATAATGAGCATCTTAATATAACCAGAATCATCATCTAATGTAAATGTCTCCAAGGCCGCTCGTGTCCTTGAGCAAGGCTAGTATACTAGTTTTTTAAACTCTGCGCAGAGGTGTACACTTTCACTGTGAGCCGTGATTTACCCTTTCGCCCGAGGTCCGTCGATCTCTTAGCTCACTACCAAGGAAAGCCGGCAGGTTTCACTATGAAGCCTTTCAAAGGTTTGTCTAACTAACTAGGGCCGCCAAAACATCAGGAACCCCCCTTCCAATATGGCACAATCCTTCCCGGCTATACTTATAAGAATAGAGGCCGTTCTATACCCAACTTGGCACCCCTAACTAACTAGAAAAGGTCCTCATACTGAGCTAAAACCAGAGCCATATAGCCCTCACAGCTGTACTATAAATCCTGGATGATCATGTACAGATAAGATCTTAATTTGTTAAAAAGTCATGTTTTAATATTTATTGCTTAAATATTAATTAAATCACAAGATCATGGTCACAGAATAAAACCCAAACTATACTTGCCTTAATACTTGCTTTACACCCAAAACAATGTGCTTAGAGAAACATCATCTTTATACTTGTGATCTCCAACGCTCACAATGGTTCTTGTTCTACTCGTAGCAAGCACCATACACAGGGAACATACAAGCAACAAGGAAAATAACTAAGAACAATACACCACACAAATTAAACAACGTATTAAAAGAGAGCTATAGCTACGATCACAAGAAACGCCTATCGAAAGGCTTTACGTTATAAAAGAAACAACTATAAGCTTTATTTACTTTATTTAAAGAAAAAATGAACGAGTTATTAACTCATAGAACATAAAACCATAATTTATTTTAAAAACCAAGTTAAACTAACTATGTTTTATTTATAAACATATGTCATATTATTAAGATATTTAAACTTTGTTTTGCAAAAGACATAAACATCAAGTTACAACTAATCATATTTTAGTTTATAAATATCAACACCTTATTTATTAAGCAAGTTAACATTATCTTCTAAAAGAAAACACATATATGAAAGCATCTAATGATGTGCAACATGCATCTATACTAAGCATAAATAAAAGCATATCCAAACTACTTAAACATTCATAAATTATAAAACTTAGAACATATGAGAACAACTAAAGAAATATGATACATTCTCAAGGTAGATCTGAACAAGTCAAATTTTAAAGGTAAAAAATGATCTTAAGCATATTAGCATTTATTTATATACATCAAATTTGCTTTTATTTAAATAAAGTATTATTAAAGTATTAATAAACCTAATCAAATTAACAAGATTAAATGCATAAACATGTGATATAGTGAAGATCATATTTCATAAAAAGCTTAAGGTTGACATGTTCGTAGCACAATGAGATCAGAAATAAAAACCCTAGTTTATTTTTATTTTTAAAACTATTATATAATTATTAATCCAATTAACATTTAAATTCATAAATAAATTCACAACTAAATGATATGAAAACCACTAGCACTACTGCGTAGATCACGATGATACGAAACCAACGCAACTTGAATGACTCGATTCGGAGTTCAAACGGTAAAACGGCGGAGATTATACGATCAGTGGCAGTTTCATAATTACTGTAACTCGTACCTTGAGTCATCTTCAACCTCACGAATGTGAGTCTGGCAGCTATGGATGTTGCGCTGCTCACGACGGAGGGAGAGGGGCTCGGCCGGAACTTGGCCGGGCCAGCGGCGGCTGGCCAGACCGGCACCAAGCAGCCTACCTGCATGCTCATGCACAGCACGACGATGTTGGCAAGAGGATGAAGACCATGAAGTAGAGAAAGGAGGAAAATAGAATTTGCTACCATAGAGATTTCCAACTAGGGACTCTCCTCATGGTAATTATGATGTGCTTTGGCCAAGGGGTTGGTACAAATATATAGGGCGGAAAACTCTCACGTCAACGTCAACTAGCAATATGGTACTACTTGATATTGAACCCTCCACCTTTACTAATAGGCCTAATTAATTATTAAAGTCCATTAGTAAATAAAGACATGGGCCTTTAGGTGTCGGAAAAATTGAAAGAATTTATTATTTTTTAAATTAATTAATTTTATGGATAAAATAATTCTAGAAAAGTCTAGAATTGACTTTTAAGCCACGAAAAATACTCCGAAGGCTACAAAAATTTGGAAAAATTCTCAGAGACATTTTAGAACATGAGCAACCTAAATAAAGTATTTAGAGCTCATAAAAAGATATTATGGAGCATCTAAAAATTAGACAAAACTCTAGGATAAAGGGAAAAGATTCTAGTAAAGTCCAGAAAATTCCCTAGAAGGATTGGAAGACGTCTAAACGTGTTTTAAAAACTTAGCAAACACAAAAGCACAAACTCAAACAACAAGCAGACATCACATCAAGCAATATCCCATCAAATTAATTTAGAAAAGTTTAAAACTCACCTTTTCCTATAACTAAATATGCACGAGTTCAAACTAAATTTAGTAAATTTTATCCAAATATTAAAACATTTATTTTAATTAGAGTTTTCTAAGCACAACCCAAAATAGAAAATTTTGGGGTGTGACAATTCTACCCCACTTAACATGAATCTCGTCCCGAGATTCGTAGAGACTATGAGAAAGATAAAGCAAGTTATAAAGTTGCTTTGACACTTGCGAGATAAAGATTTAAGGAGCACCAAAAGGTCTAATAAGGGAGTCATAGATTGACTCTCAAAAAAACTTGAGGATTTCCAAATATGAGTAGCAATCGAGGCTCGGTGAAAGATCGAGAATTAGATATAAGGAATGATCTTCAAGAAAGGTAAAGGTTGACGATGAGAGCGATTAACACAAATCTTATAGATAGATTTCTAGATCTTTATGAGACGTATGGTCCAATGCCACCACTGGCAGAAAAAAATGATACAGGTGGAGATTGATGCTGTGGTGTTCGCAACTCCTTGATTCACGATGTATGAGACATGCGGTGAACGAATTATGAATTAGCAAAGATCAACAAAGGGTATGAGGATTGATCCCTTTAGGCCTTCATGTTTTCCTTACTTCCAGTCATATGAGATGATGAGGAGTAAGGGTTAGCAAAAGATGATTACAAGATATGCTTTGATCCTTAGATCTTGCAGTCATCTGACTCAGGACATAAGAGTTGATGAGATGTAGAACATAATCGAGTATAGTGTAATGATGAAAAGAAAGACCAATACGGATGTTTAGACCTTTATGTCCCATGACCAGAGATGCTCAAGATTGATTGAAGTTGGTAGCGAATGCTACCCCACTTAATATAAATCTTGTCTTGAGATTCGAGGAGACTTGAGATAGAGACAAAATAGATGATCCAGGTTGATTCAGGTTTGGGTCCTACAATCACATTATTTGAACCGGAAGGTGGAATAGCGATAGGAGAACTTCTCGATTTCAAAATCATGAGACCATGTTTTGGTTTTTCCCAAAAGAGTGTCCCCAAAGGTAAACGAACCAAGAGGATTCTGTCTCAGATGTCATAGATATAAAAATCTAGACGATACTCGAGACCATTTATGCACAAAGGAATTAGTCCTTATGATCCCATAGCTTTCAAGAGCAACTCCCGTGGGAATTCCCAGAAGCTTATGTGATGGTGTAATAGACTCGTTGGGGCGAAGTTTTATCAGCTAGAGCTTTTTAAAAGATCTTCATCCCATCGGTAGGACTATAGTGAGCCTCTATAGCGGTTTCTTTAATGGTGCAAAGCAGAATATCTAAGGGGCAACAGGCTACCTTAGTGGATAGCTCCGTTTCTGCCAGCCACTCGTGACTCATGATGGCCGACAGTACTTTGATGTTTTTCATAAGGAATCATTGTGCGGACCATCGTCATCCTTAAATGGTGTAGTTAGAGGACTCACTTGAAGTGGTAAATTTTGAGGTATTTCCAAAATCTTCAAAATATCTTCCTTGAATCCAAGGGAAATGAAGAAGGATGAGGTTTGTTATCCTCTGGAGTGTAGTGCATTCCCTTAACAGGGGGCTCTATAGCAACTGGATCAGGAGAGGGATTTGAGGGAATTTTTAGATACGGTTGCTAGCACCTCATTGTTGTTCAGGGACTGCCTCAACTGCTTTAGAAAAGCTTTGGAGGGACATGTTATAGAGATTGATTTTCTTAGAGGTCGATGTTGAAATTCTAGATTTATCCTCTAGATTGCTTTGAGATCCAAAACAAAATAGGATAAACGAATCAAAGATTATCCATATACCAAGATATGGAGACAAGATGGCAGAATGGCGTCTCTTAAAGGAGAAGTACACATGATCTTCTATTTATCCTCCAAAGAGACCCGAGAGATATTGAACTTTGATTATTTCAGAGTTTGCACTTGTAATGAAATGTTTCAAGGGTCAGCATGGATCAACCAAAAGACCAAGATCTTTGGGACCCGTGGTGACATACCAAAAAGGAGTTGTAGACCGATAGAGGTTGACTAGAGAGGCAAAGGTTGGATCACATGAAATACCAAAGTTGATCTTTGCATACTTACTTTTTGAGAGTTAAGATATGTAGGTCTATGGGGTAACACTAGAGTGTTCTAGAAGACAAGGTCTAGTTCTTCAAACTAATATAGTAAGATGACCAAAGAAAAGGTCCATGATAAGCTAACACATGGGAGTAGCTCATATAATGGATCATGATTAACAATTCACGTTACCAGCGCTTACCGAGCACAACCATGTGTGTACACCCACTGGAGGCTCTAGGTTCAACATGGCACCGTCAGTTATTAATCAAGATGTCATTACTAAGTTTACTACCAATTGATATCTCCCACAAGACAAATATAGATCTTGCTTGATTTAAGCATAACATGCAAGGCAAAAAGATGATCATGGGGTTTCGAGAAAAGGATAGTTTTCAATCTTCAAACATCCTTCCATCCATGATGTAAAAGACAACAATCCTAGGACCTGTGGGTTATGGGCCCACCACGCTCTCGCCATGCCACTCTGATGATGACATCTAAGGCAACTGTTACTTGAGGGTTGTTGATGGTACGTCCTCCTAGTGTTGATCTTCCATTGAGTTGTATTAAAGAAGGAAGCATAAAAAACCAATGATAGGAATCTTTGGTGTAAGAAGATAAGAATCAAGATTGATCAGGATGATAGGTAGGATGGAAGACACTACCCCACTTAAAGATTGAGCTACACCATCTAGCCCTCCTTCTAACGGCACACAAATATTACAACAAGCAACACAAGCACACATCACCACATCGACACTACACGTGCTTCTTCAACAATGGTAGTCATCCTAAAGGGCATGATGGATGTGGGAAAATGCTATCGAACTTTTGAATAAGATGAGTTTAGAAATATTTAGTAAACCAACAAAATCATAAATCAAGGAGATAAGAAATATTAGCTCAAAGGAAGCTATTCAAGGAGGAGATAACACGACAAGGATAAGAAATAGTCAATTCAATGAGCCAAGAAGGTGGCAAAAATAGTTTCATAGCAAAATATGTTTTGCAAATCAACAAGTGCTAACTAGGCTTGTGTCCTACAGCCAGCATTGAGCTGATACCAATTTGTCACACCCGGTCTTAAGGGACAAATCTCACATATAGCTACAAATAGTATCAATTACAATACTTTAAATATAACATACACAATATATAAAAGATCACCTAATGAACAATCAGCGGAAAGACGACTTCAAACTCCGGGTGTAGACTTCACTCCACTGGATCCAACTGACTCGTTGACAACAAGCCTAACACTTCTCCTGAGGTGTGGGGGGAATAGCAAGAGTGAGTCCATGTCGAACTCAATAGAAACAAGGTAATATAGCTATAAACTCATGATCCATGTAACATAAATAATACAAAATATAAACGATAAATAATAAGCATCAGATGTAGGAACCTCTTAGCTCACTACCAAGAAAAGCCAGTAGGTGTTTGTCTTAACTAACTAGGGCCGCCAGAACATCAGATGTAGGAACCCTCTTCCAATATGGCACAATCTTTCCCGGCTATACTTATAAGGACAGAGGCCATCCTATACCCAACTTGGCACCCCTAACTAACTAGAAAAGGTCCTCATACTAAACTAAAACCAGAGCCATATAGCCCTCACAGCTGTACTGTAAATCCCGGATGATCATTTACAAATAAGATCTTAATTTGTTAAAAAGTCATCTTTTAATGTTTATTGCTTAAACATTAATTAAATCACAAGATCATGGTCACACAATAAAACCCAAACTATACTTGCCTTAAGACTTGCTTTACACCCAAAACAATATGCTTAGAGAAACATCATCTTTATCTTCTATTCGGCTGCTTGTGATCTCCAACGCTCACAATGGTTCTTGTTCTACTCGTAGCAAGCACCGTACACAGGGAACATACAAGCAACAAGGAAAATAACTAAGAACAGTACACCACACAAGTTAAACAATGTATTAAAAGAGAGCTATAGCTACGATCATAAGAAACGCCTACCGAAAGGCTTTACGTTATAAAAGAAACAACTATAAGCTTTAGTTACTTTATTTAAAGAAAAAATGAACAAGTTATTAACTCATAGAACATAAAACCATAATTTATTTTAAAAACCAAGTTAAACTAACTATGTTTTATTTATAAACATATCTCACATTATTAAGACATTTAAACTTTGCTTTACAAAAGACATAAACATCAAGTTGCAACTAATCATATTTTAGTTTATAAATATCATTACCTTATTTATTAAGCAAGTTAACATTATCTTTTAAAAGAAAACACATATATGAAAGCATCTAATGATGTGCAACATACATCTATACTAAACATAAATAAAAGCATAATTAAGTTAGCAACTATATTATCCAAACTACTTAAACATTCATAAATTATAAAACTTAGAACATGTGAGAACAACTAAAGAAATATGATACATTCTCAAGGTAGATCTGAACAAGTCAAATTTTAAAGGTAAAAAATGATCTTAAGCATATTAGCATTTATTTATATACATCAAATTTGCTTTTATTTAAATAAAGTATTATTAAAGTATTAATAAACCTAATCAAATTAATAAGATTAAATGCACAAACATGTGATATAGTAAAGATCATATTTCACAAAAAGCTTAAGGTTGACATGTTCATAGCACAATGAGATTTCTAACTAGGGACTCCTCTTATGGTAATTATGATGTACTTTGGCCAAGTGGTTGGTACAAATATATAGGGCGAAAAACTCCTCACGTCAACGTCAACTAGCAATATGGTACTAATTGATATTGCACCCTTCACCTTTACTAATAGACCTAATTAATTATTAAAGCCCATTAGTAAATATAGACATGGGCCTTTAGGTGTCGGAAAAATTAGAAGATTTTATTATTTTTGGAATTAATTAATTTTATGGATAAAATAATTCTAGAAAAGTCTAGAATTGACTTTTAAGCCACGAAAAATACTCCGAAAGCTTCAAAAATTTGGAAAAAATTCTCAGAGATATTTTAGAACATGAGCAACCTAAATAAAGTATTTAGAGCTCATACAAAGATATTGTGGAGCATCTAAAAATTGGACAAAGCACTAGGATAAAGAGAAAAGATTTCAGTAAAGTGCAGAAAATTCCCTAGAAGGATTGAAAGACGTCTAAACGTGTTTTGAAAACTTAGTAAACACAAAAGCACAAACTCAAATAACAAACAGACATCACATCAAGCAATATCCCATTAAATTAATTTATAAAAATTTAAAACTCACCTTTTTTCTATAACTAAATGTGCACAAGTTCAAACTAAATTTAGTAAATTTTATCTAAATATTAAAATATTTATTTTAATTAGAGTTTTCTAAGGACAACCCAAAATAAAAAATTTTAGAGTGTGACAAACAGTCTGATATGCATTGCTCAAATACTATCCATTAGCAATTTATTCATACAAAAGTAACTGGCAAATTTATAACGGGCAGCGGTCTTATTTCCTTTCTAACGCCCAAACAAGAGAAGCCCCTTGTCGGTTGCTGCCACGCAAGGATGCAACAAGCCATGGCACACCACCTTTCATCACTGGAAGCCCCAAATACCAAGCTCCGCGGCGGCAGAAACCTCGTTGCCCGGCGACGCCCCGCAGGCCGCAGGCGGTGGTGTCGCTTCTCCGTGCTCCACCGCGTGAGCCTGTGAGGGCATCTTTCAGCCAAGGGCGGCTCATACATAATGAATCCCACCTGCCATTAGTACGAGGTTAGTTTTCCTGTAGTCTTCTAGGTATGGTTTCCACTCTTTGTCAGTAGTCTACTCTTCTGAATTCTGATGGTAAATTGACACAATGCTACTGCTGGCGCGCTAATTTATACTGCTACTGCTGGCGCGCTAATCAGGATTGTCAAACACTCCTGATTCTTTATACCGGAGATTTTTTTAGACAACAGCTTATAAGAAAATCATGATTACATTTCTTAAACGGTCCCAAACAAGGCCTTAATAGAGAATAGAAATTGTTCTTTCCTGCTAAGACTACCTAGGCAATAAACTGCATACTGAAGTGTATACTACATATATCTATCACTTAAACATTAAAAATACAGCTTTTCTCCTAAGTTTTTTTTAAAGTAAAGCTTTTCTCCAAAGTGCGATGGGGAAGACAGAAGATTGCACTACAGAAAGGGGAAATGAAGTGTGGGCATATATCAATGGAAGGGATAACAAGGGAACTGTCACTGAATTGAACTATTAAATTACAAACACCAGTCCAATCCCTTGAATTTGCAAATAACTAGTATTACATGGTGATGACTGGCTAACTGAGACCTATTCATAAGTCAGGTAGCAATACAGCAGGAAGATTGAAATTCATTTCTTGCTAATCTAAAAAATAATCATTTATCTACTACCATGCAGCACTGGAGTAACTCTACTTATCTGTCAATTATTCTTTAAATCATTGTAGGGTAATAATTCCATGTTTTATTGCATCTCATGACTTTCAGATGAGACAAAAGGCTTTGGAGGGATCTGTAGATTCTCCAACCTCCCTGTGAACATGTTTACCACCTTTGTCATGGAGGATCGATTTCTTCGGTTCCATTGAATGCACCATAGTCCCACAATGGCCAGCTGTCTTGCCTTTTCTTTATCGTCTTCTGTCAATTCCCTAGCAAGTACCAAGTCCTGCCCAGTGATTAGCTTCTCAAAGATCCACTCCGGGAGGTATATCTCATTTTGACTGTCAATACTTGGGTCTGAGTTCCTCCTACCACTTACCATTTCTAACACCAACATGCCAAAACTATAAACATCTGATTTGTGGGATACGCCCCCAAAATTACGAGAATAGAGCTCTAGTGCTATATACCCCATAGTGCCTCTTGCTGCTGTCATTGTAATTATGCTTTGATCCCTTGCACACAATTTTGCAAGGCCAAAGTCTGAGATCTTTGGATTGAAGTTGTAGTCCAGTAATATGTTGTGAGGCTTGATGTCAAAGTGGAGTATGTGCTTGTTGCATCCGTGATGTAGATATTCCATTCCTCGAGCAATGCCTAAAGCAACATCTACCATTTTGTTTGGTTCTTTGAGTTCTTGAGTGGTATTAGAATAATACGAAAAAATATACTTCTCCAATGACTCATTGGGCATGAATTCATAAATAAGAGAACGTCTTGTTCCTTCATAACAAAATCCCAACAGGAGCACAATATTTGCATGGTGGATGAGTCCTGTAGTTGCAACTTCATTGATGAATTCTTTCCCCTCTCCTTTCGAGTTCTCGCCACAGGCACTCCATTCGGTAGCTCGCCTTTGTATACACATCCAAATCCACCCTGGCCAACTTTTTCCTTGAATCATTTTGTCATCTTCTTAACTTCAGGAAAAGTGTACCTTGTGGGTTTTAAGGTGCCATATGTCTTGAGAAACATTTGAACCTTCAAGTGTATCTCCTCATTATATCTTGTCTTAAGTGAAAAGTAGAGTGCCATAGCCACCATCAACAACTATAATGCACCTACCGATGATGTAGCTGAAAAGAAGAGATAAGAAATTAGTATCTTGTTTGAGGATGGAAATTCACCACTTGGTTTTGGTAATGCATGATTTGGAAAAGAAGCTATGCATTGTTGGGCTATGGTGCATTCAGGTGAAACCGCAGGATCGTACGACGATGAGTGAAGTCATAGAGATGCTCGAGTGTGGCACTGATGGCCTGCAAATACCTTCAAGACCATTCTTCTGCGATGATGATCATACGGCTGCTGCAAATTCTTACCATTTGTCATCCGAGCTGACTGCAATATCAGAGGAAGATGAGCGAAGCACTTACATGTGATTTGTGGCCTAATAAGTCTACACACGTTATCGTCGTGGTGTCTCCTGAATGAAGAAGATAGTGCAGCTACAATCTACAAAGTAACTCACATGATACAAATTGTTAATATACAATTAGAGTTTGAATTTTTCTTGTGTTTTGAATATCCCGTGCATGTCTCTACACATTGCCAACGAGGAAACATTTCTTGCAGTTTGCACAAAATGTTGTGAGGTTGTTCACACTGCAGTTTGCAAGGATTTATGTCGGTGAGCATCAACTGTTTCATATATGGTCCAATTTTAGAATTTTTGGAGACAAAGATAAAATAACTCTAATCAAGGAACAAAATTTTAGAGCATGATTTTATGTTTTCATGTTTTTTCGAGCTAAAACAAAATTTTTAATAATGAATCTGATTTTGGTATTTTAAACTAATATTTATTTTAGGAACATTTCTAGATCATTTCTTCAAAAAACATTTCTATTTTTTGAATAAAGCATAATTGACATCCCTAAACTATTGTGAAAGTTTGATTTACTGCTTAGGGTGATAAATCGGACTGTTTCAAAAAAAAAAAAGAATCGTGGCGCTTGGATTTGTAGTGGTTTCTTTTTTTTTTGAAAACGGTTTGGAGTGCGGTTGGACGGATTTGTTTTTTCCACAAAGAAGCTGAGAAAAAGGCTGTTCCAAAAAGAGCATGTATGTCACTTTTTTTATACTTCCACAATTAAATCGTTTTCCCCCGAGGCAGCTGTGGGAGAAATCTTCATCCTAGTTTTCAAAAAGAAAAGAACGAAAATAAATTCTCCGCACCAATCACTGCGATTTCACGGTTCCGCTTCCACCTCAGTAGTCAGTAGTCAGTACTCAGGTGCTGCGGTCGCAACCGTGGCGACCCCGGCCGGCGCCGCCACCCGCCGTGACCGTGATCTCGTGCAGGTGCCACCCAAATCGTTGAGCTTGATTCCACATTCCACCGCCGGTTAGGAAGCCTCACGTATTTCCCTAGATCCTAGCGCCGCTATTCACCCCATTACCCCACCATGCTACCCAAACAGCTAAACCGATGGACTCGCTCGCCGGCGTCTCTGCTCCTGCGAGTTCCAGTCATTCAGCGGCTGCTCAATTCATTCGAAATCCTTTTTCTTGGAGGTAATAATCGCTGCCGCATGTGCTTCTCTAATTTTTCGCTTTGCAGAATCTCTGAGTCTAAATTGTGCTCAAACCCGTCTCCATCCTTTCACATTGCAAAGCTATCATACAGTAGTTGGGATTGGAATAAAAATTACATGATTGATTGGCCACCTTATATAGGACTGTCATGAGTAGTTTTCCATCTAGTGCTGAATTACTGAATCAACTAGTTACTGATTATGCAAGCAGCTTATGTTGCTCTACAGAATAAGAAGGCTGGGCATAACAGTGCAAGAACAGAATAAGGAAAGCTACAGCTTATTGTCTTTGAACTATTAAATTACAACTCAAGTCCAATCTGATGTGTTGCAAACAACTGTATTACATTGGTGATGTCGGACTCCTATTCATGAGCCAGGTGCTTATGCAATGGGAAGATTGAAAACTATATTATGCTAGTAATATGCATTGCTATGAAGCCCTTGAGTAACAAGGTTTATCTCTCAACTGCTCACTCAGTAATGGTAGCGTAGTAGCTCAATGTTTTATGGCACCCAAGTGGCTTTCAGATCAGTCGAAAGGCTTCGGGGGCACCTGCAGATTCTCCAACCTCCCTGTTAACATGTTCACCACTTTTGTCATTGAAGGTCGATTTTTTGGGTTCCACTGAATGCACCATAGGGCCACCATGGCTAGCTGTCTCACCTTTTCTTTCTCTGCTCCAGTCATTTCTCTAGAAAGTACCAAGTCCTGCTCAGTGATTACTCTCTCAAAGATCCACTCTGGGAGGTAAACTTCATTTTGGTTATCAACGCTTGGGTCTGAGTTCCTCCTTCCACTTACCATTTCCAACACCAGCATGCCAAAACTGCAAACATCCGACTTGTAGGATAGCCAACCAAAATTCCGAGAGTATAGCTTCGGTGCAATATATCCCATAGTGCCTCTTGCTGCTGTCAAGGTAACGACGCTTTGATCTCTTGAGCACTGTTTCGCTAGGCCGAAGTCTGAGATCTTTGGATTGAAGTTGAAGTCTAGCAAGATGTTGTGAGGCTTGATGTCGAAGTGGAGGATGTGTTTATTGCATCCTTGATGTAGGTATTCCATTCCTCGGGCAATACCTAAAGGAATATCTACCATTTTCTTTGGCACTAGTAGTTCCTGGAAAATACTAGAATCATGTGAGAATATATATTTTTCAAGTGAATCATTGGGCATGTATTCATAAATAAGGGCGCGCCTTGTTGCTTCAGAGCAAAAACCCAGGAGTCGCACAATATTTGCTTGATGGATTTGTCCTATGGTTGCAACTTCATCGATGAATTCTTCTCCCTCTCCTGTAGAGTTCTCTAACATTTTGACTGCCACAGGCACTCCATTTGGCAGCGTGCCTTTGTATACACTCCCAAATCCACCCTGACCTACTTTTTCCTTATATCTCCTGGTTATCTTCTTAACTTCAGAGAAACTATACCTTGTGGGTTTCGAGGTGCCATAGGTCTTTAGAAACATTTCGACCTTCAAGTGTATCTCCTCATTATATCTTGTCTTAAGTGAAAGATAGAGTCTAGTGGCCACAATCAACAGAAGAACCACTATTGTGGCAACTGATGATGTCATGTGGGGCTGGACATATGCAAGGCGGCGCAGGGCGCGTGACATCCGCAAGGGCCGCGATCACCGCGGACGAGGATGGCAGGGCCGGACCCAGTGGCTAGTAGAAAATTAGGCCTTAAAATTAGGATCGTTTGTTTCCAGGTTTGTTAGCCAGTTGGCTCATATATTCCCTGTACTCCAAACAATGAAAGGAAGTAATCAGTTATCATCTAATCTCCTACCTCTACTCTCATTAAGCCACCAGCAGAGGGGTATAACCTCGCGGTGAGGACTGGAGCGCGGCTACGAACTACGTAGTCGCGGGCCACCGTCATTGAGTGCCAAGGCGCTTGACAACCTGGTATCTAGGTCTCGTCGATCCGCTTCCTCCTCCGCTGCCGCCCAGCCCGCCCCGCCGCCAACCACCGAAGCCCCACCACCACCCGCCGCCGCCGCTTCTCCAACCTCGTCGTCCGTCGCTTCCGGCTCCGCCGACGATATGGGAGACGATCTCAAGGCGTCCATCGAGGCGCTCACCAAGAACATGGACCTGATGCAAAAGTCGATCGAGGCCAACGCGAAGGTGATCCATGATCTCTCCGACACCGGTTCCTCGGCATCCGGAGGGCGCCCGGGCACGGGCGAACACCACCAAGATTGGCCGCCGAAGCACTGGCGCCTCGAATTCCCGCACTACGACGGCAAGAGTGACCTGCTGATCTTCATCAACAAATGCGAGTCCTTCTTCTTGCAGCAGCGGATCATGCACGAGGAGCGCGTTTGGATGGCATCGTACAATCTCCAGGAGGGAGCCCAACTGTGGTAAATGCAGGTCCAGGAGGACGAGGGCACGCCGACATGGCCACGCTTCAAGGAGCTCCTCAACCTACGCTATGGGCCCCCGCTCCGTTCGGCGCCCCTCTTCGAGCTGTCGTCCTGCCGCCGCACGGGGACGTTGACTGACTACCAAGACCGCTTTCAGGCACTGCTTCCCCGCGCTGGTCGCCTTGATGAGGCCTAGAGGATTTAGCTCTTCACGGGGAGGCTCTTACCGCCGCTCAGCCTCCAGGTCCAGACGCAAAATCTGCAAACCCTTGCAGCCGCCATAAGCCTTGCCCGCCAGTTCGAGCTCATGGAACAGTACACTGCCGCTCCGGCCAAGGGCCCTGCGCGCGGCGTCCTGGGAGCACCGGGATCGCGTCCGCCTCCCGGCGTCCACGGCCGCCACCAATAAGGCTCCAGTGCCCGCGAACCAGGGAGAGGGCCGGCCGGCGAAGCGCCTCTCCAAGGAGGAGCAGGAGGAGCTCCGCCGCTTGGGCCTCTGCTACAACTGCAACGAAAAGTACACCAGGGGGCACAATCGCGTCTGTCGGTGCATCTTCCACATCGGCGGCGTGGAGATCTCGGACATCGACGAAGCAGTCGCGACCGACGAGCGAGAGACGGAGTCGCCGATCTTCTCCCTGCACGCGGTGGCAGGCGTGCCGTTCGGCGGGACGTTGCAGATCGCCGTCTCGCTGGTGGTACCACGCTCGTCGCCCTCCTCGACAGTGGGTCTACCCACAACTTCATCGTCGCCAGCGCCGCGCCGCGCACCGGGCTGACGGTCCAGCCCAGGCCTCGACTCACGGCGATCGTGGCCAATGGCAAGCGGATCACATGCCCAGGCGTCATCCGGGCCGCATCACTCTCCGTCGACGACACTGACTTCAACATCGACCTCTTTGTCATGCCCCTTGCAGGATACGATCTGGTGCTGGGCACCCAATGGATGGCCATCCTCGGACCGATTGTCTGGGACTTCGCCAAGCACACCATGTCGTTGTAGCTACGGGGGCGTGACTTCTGCTGGACCGGGGTGCCGCCTTCCAGCGCGCCAGGGCTCCACTCCGCGATGGCCAGCACGTCCCTCCTCGACGAGCTGCTGGCCACCTTTGAGGATGTCTTCGCCGAGCCCGTGGGACTGCCTCTACCCCGCGCCCGCGACCATAGAACCATCCTCAAGCCGGACGCTCCTCCTGTGGCCGTCCGTCCCTACCGCTACCCGGCGGCCCACAAGGACAAGCTGCAGCGGCAATGCGCCGCCATGATCAACCAGGGCATCATCCGCCGCAGCGACTCGGCGTTCTCATCACCGGTCCTCCTCGTCAAGAAGGCTGACATCTCATAGCGTTTCTACATCAACTACCACGCCCTGAACGCCCTCACCGTCAAGGACACATTCCCCATCCCCGTCGTCGACGAGCTCCTAGACGAGCTCCATGGCGCGCGCTTCTTCACCAAGCTCGACCTTCGGTCGGGGTACCACCAGGTGCGGATGCGGCCGGAGGACGTCCACAAGACGGCGTTCCGCACCCACGACGGCCTCTACGAGTTCTTGGTCATGCTGTTCGGGCTGTGCAATGCCCCAGCAACTTTTCAAGCGCTCATGAACGACGTGCTCCGCGCTCACCTCCGCCAGTTTGTCCTCGTTTTCTTCGACGATATTTTGATTTACAGCAAGAGCTGGGCGGACCATCTTCGCCACCTCCGCGTCGTCCTCACCATTCTTCACCAACACCGCCTCTTTGTGAAGAGGTCCAAGTGCTCGTTCGGCGTCGACTCCGTCGGCTACCTCGGCCACATCATCTCTGCATCCGGCATGGCGATGGATCCCGCCAAGGTCCAGGCCATCCATGAGTGGCCGCGGCCCCGCTCTGCGCGCAGTGCGCGGCTTCCTCGGGTTGGCGGGCTACTACAGGAAATTCGTCCACAACTACGGCGCCATCGCCGCACCCCTCACCGCGCTCCTGAAGAAGGAGGGGTTCACATGGAACAACAACGCCGCAGCGGCCTTCACAGCCCTCAAAGGGGCGGTGACGTCAGCCCCTATGCTGGCCCTGCCGGACTTCTCCAAGCCCTTCATCGTGGAGTGTGATGCGTCCACTTACGGCTTCGGGGCAGTGCTCATCCAGGAGGCGCACCCGATTGCGTTCTTCAGCTGGCTGGTGGCGCCTCGCCATCGTTCCCTTGCGGCCTATGAGCGGGAACTGATCGGCCTCGTCCTCGCCGTCCGCCATTGGCGCCCGTACCTATGGGGGCGCCGCTTCATCGTCAAGAGAGACCACTACAGTCTCAAGTACCTCCTCGACCAGCGCCTCGCGACTATTCCCCAGCATCACTGGGTCGGCAAGCTGCTGGGCTTCGATTTCATCATTGAGTACAAGTCCGGCGCGACGAACACGGTGCCCGACGCCCTCTCACGCCGCGACACCGAGGAGGACTCTCCGAGCGCGCTCCTGGCGGTCTCGGGCCCCCGCTTCGACTTCATCAGCCGCCACGCCATGCCCAGGCCACGGACCCGGCCTTGGTGGCTGTCCACGACGAGATCAGCGCGGGCACGCGCGCCGCACCGTGGGCGATCTCGGACGGCCTGGTCACCTACGATGGGCGGCTCTACATACCGCTGGCCTCGCCGCTGCTGCAGGAGATCATGGCGGCCGTCCACGACGACGGACACGAGGGTGTCCAGCGCACGCTGCATCGACTACGCCGCGATTTTCATTTTCCCAACATGCGTCGCTGTGTGCAGGACTTTGTTCGGAAGTGCGTCACTTGCCAGAGGTACAAGTCGGAGCACCTCCACCCCGCAGGGCTCCTCCTGCCGTTGCCCATCCCTACCATCGTCTGGGCCGACATCGGCCTTGATTTCGTGGAGGCCTTGCCACGAGTAAACGGGAAGTCGGTGATCCTCTCCGTCGTCAACCGCTTCAGCAAGTACTGCCACTTCATCCCCTTGGCGCACCCATACACCGCCGAGACCGTGGCTCAGGCGTTCTTCACCTACATTGTGCGCCTCCACGGCATGCCGCAGTCTGTGGTCTCGGACCGCGACCCAGTGTTCACCTCGCTGTTTTGGCGCGAGCTCATGAGGCTGATGGGCACCAAGCTACACATGATGTCCGCCTTCCACCCTCAGTCTGACGGCCAGACGGAGGCGGCCAACCGCGTCACGTCATGTACCTGCGTTGCTTCACGGGAGACCGACCTCGGCAGTGGTTGTGGTGGCTTCCCTGGGCTGAGTACGTGTATAACACGGCCTACCAGTCCTCGCTCCGGGAGACCCCGTTCCGTGTGGTGTACGGCTGCGACCCACCCACCATCTGCTCTTACGAGCCGGGAGAGACTCGGGTTGCTGCCATGGCTCGCGACATGGAGGAACGCGAAGCCTTTCTCGCCGACGTCCGCTATCGCCTAGAACAGGCGCAGATTGTTTAGAAGCACCACTACGACCGACATCATCGACAAGTGTCTTATCAGGTGGGCGATTGGGCGTTGCTGCGCCTCCGTCAGCGCACCATGTCCTCCCTACCCCAGGCTACTACGGGCAAGCTGAAGCCGCGCTACATCGGGCCATACCGTGTCGCCGAGCTGATCAACGACGTGGCTGTACGTTTGGACCTTCCGCCGCAGGCTCGCATCCATGACGTGTTCCATGTGAGCGCCCTTAAGAAGTTCAGCGGCGTGCCTCAGTCGACTCCACCTGCACTGCCACACATCCACCATTGCGTGGTAACTCCAGAGCCGGCTCGGGTTGAGCGGGCTCGCTTGGCGCGCGGCGTTCGCCAGCTGCTCGTCCACTGGCGCGGCGAACCGCCGGAATCGGCCACCTGGGAAGACCTCGACACGTTCCGCGAGCAATTTCCAAGCTTCCAGCTCGAGGACGAGCTGCTTCTCGAGGAGGGGAGAGATGTCATGTGGGATCGGACATACGCAAGGCGGCGCAGGGCGCGTGACATCCGCAGGGCAGCACAGCGGGCTGCAGCGCGCGACGCGGCAAGGGACGCGATCACCACGGACGAGGATGGCAGGGCCGGACCCAGTGGCTAGGAGAAAATTAGGCCTTAGAATTAGGATCGTTTGTCCCCAAGTTTGTTAGCCGGTTGGCTCATATATTCCCTGTACTCCAAACAATGAAGGGAAGCAATCAGTTATCATCTAATCTCCTACCTCTACTCTCGTTACGCCACCAGCAGAGGGGTATAACCTCGCGGTGAGGACTGGAGCGCGGCTACGAACTACGTAGTCGCGGGCCACCGTCGTTGAGTGCCAAGGCGCTTGACAGATGATGTAGCTGGCAAGTAGAGAACAGGAAATCATTATGCTGTGTCTAGATAGGAAGGCACCACTTGGGGTTGTTAATGGTTCTGAGATAATGTTAAGAACCATAGTTCAGAAAGATAAGAATTTGTGTATAATAAATACCCTTTCTTTATTTTGAATAAAAGTCATGTTTGATTAGGAGTAGTACCTGCAATTACTTTGACGTGTGAACCTGCAAGCACCAAAGAAGAAAATAAGTCTCTATTGATGGTTTAGTACGAAATGATGATTTTGAGAAAGAAAAGGTAAGATCCAATATTTTAGTACAATTAGCTGCATGGTGTTTTTAGGAATCAATGTATTTGCATGGATATAATGTAAAAGTGTAATGCTTCTTACTTGTTTCTAAGCATGTTTGATCACAAGCAAGGTTCCTTAAGAGAAAATGCAAATATTTGAGGCAATTTTGTGGTGCCATCTCTGCTGATTAACCAGGTTGTAGTCCCTACTATTGTGCACCATTTCCTTCCAGCCAACTGTAAGCTGCATCAAGCATGCTGTCTTTCAGAACTACCTGGTTTGCTACAACCAATTTCACATTGGTTCTTTATTCATTTTCTTTATGTAGTGTTTCTTCTTGTCTGCTATTATCCCTTCCATTGCCCACCTTATAGGCAGCTATTATCTTGCTAGCATACCACTTTGTGCTTTCATTGTATTCACTTTCAGCAGTATTGTACATCAAGTTGTTTTCTCAAGTGTTTCTGTCTATTTTCCTCCTTCAGACAAATTAACCTACAAATTTATTTCCCTTTTTCAGGTGCACAAATCATTGAAATTTGCATCTGCTTTGGTTTCAGGCTCTACTAATGCTGCTATAGCGTACGGACAAAAAAGGGTTTCTTGCTAGGACCTAGGATGAT
The DNA here is from genome assembly GCA_023333625.1 of Bothriochloa decipiens. Classification (NCBI taxonomy): domain Eukaryota; kingdom Viridiplantae; phylum Streptophyta; class Magnoliopsida; order Poales; family Poaceae; genus Bothriochloa; species Bothriochloa decipiens. The sequence continues at coordinate 31,604,038 of CM041634.1, forward strand.
GCAACGTTAATAATCAAGAAAAGCTGATAGACCCAAACAATCCTAGCTCAGTTGCCAAGTAACTTGTGTTCTGAGTCCCAACCTAAATAAATTCCATTTATCTGGTAATGTTAAAAGTAAATATGTTACATTGTAGGAGTTGCTTTGCTTTTATTTGTCTTATTTAGGCATTTTGTGATCCTTACGAAAATGCTCAGTTGTAGTGCATTAAATTTTGCATGTAAAAGTTTTGGTCAGCAATTGCTTAAAGGTAATCATGTGAATTGCCATTATTCTCTATCAAATGATCGTCTGTATTTGAAACTGCATTATCATACTTGTCACACAGAATTTTAACAATAGTGCTCTGTATTTATTTTACCTTCGGCTTTACCAGTTAAGTTCCTAATTTGTCTATTTTCTCCCTTAATTAGTTGAAGCGTCATTTTTATGGGTGTTTTTTTGTAGTAGTGCCCAATTTTCTATATATGCTTTGGGCTGGGCTGTTCAAATGCTGGAAAAAATGGGTGAGACTGCTGCTACTCTTTTGTGATTTTGATTATACTGGTTTGCCTTAATTTACGTGGGTGGGGCTTCCGAACAAAATGAGCTGCAGTACTACTGTGCAAAATAAGCTGACTAATATCTACGAAATTGGAAAGAATCGCATAGTAGCATCTGAGTAGACATAGATGAATAATGTAAGGACTTGTAACGTATGATATGATAGGAATATGTGGCTGTATGGTTTTGCCCAGTTAGAGATAATACCGTGATTGATGCAGAAGGTTTGATTCCTGTGTGGGCTGAACCCACAGTGTCTCCCACACTGCGTGCAGTTGTATGGGGCACCACGAAAACCTTCCTCAGAATACCAATAGATCGTTTTTGTCCATGAAAAATCCAGTATTGTTTCTGCTTGCTCCTTGAATGTTGAACGGCCATTGTCCATCACAACGTAGCTATCAGGCACGACTTTGCAATCTAGTGGAAGCACAGACATGGATGCAGAACTATCCACCAAATAGGAGAATTGGGACGTGCTGCTAAGGCACGAGATGGGGCCAAAGATGTAATTAGCAGTAAGATTACTTGGTGTGAACTCTTTTAAGCAGCTAACAATCGTTGCATATTCATCACCGAATAGCAGTGAGTGACACGGGTCCTCACAATTGATAATGCTGTGAGGGAGGGACACGGACATGAGCTTCTGCTTGCAGGAGGAAGATGAGTCGACCACACGCGGGGCGAGCGTGAGGGTACCACGCCTGTAATCTATGGCGGTCACTTTGTATGGGAGAGCAGCTGGTGGGCGAACCAGAATGGTGTCGTCGCCATAGCATCCTAGCTTCATGCATGGTGCTCCGCATAATGAGGAGGTATTGCTGGATTCGAGCCGGAAAGGGTACCTGATCTCTGGACCATGTTTGCTGCACCGAGATGGTGGGCAGTTTCTGAAGAAGTCGGCATCATCCCAACTTCCCAAGCCCTGGCCCTGTACACTTGATCTATGAGAAGACACAACAGCAGGGCTATTACAAGAAATTCAGTCATATCTCTCTCTCTCTCTCTCTCTCTCTCTCTCTCTCTCTCTCTCTCTTGTTTCTTTTTTCAGCAGAGCTATGAAACAAGAGGAGGCGGAAGAAGATGGGAGGAAGCAAGGTTGTATTGGTAGCTTCAACTTCAAGGGCCGGGCCAAGTTGCGTAGTAGTTATGTCGATGTGGAGGACATACAGCTCATGGTTATGTATCAATAGTAACTGAGAGAAGGAAGAAGAGGTTGAGAAGGTGGAAGCAAACAAGACGCTCTAAGTTTTCATGAACTTCCGTGTGCTCAAGTTGACTTAGAGTCAACGCTGCTCAGTCCTGTCTTTGTTGAAGACTTGGAAGAAAGAAGTTAGGCATCTCAAATCATGCCGGGCCTGCTGTGCTTAAATAATTAACTAAATCGCTTTTTCTTGACTTTATTTCCTTGAGTGCAGATCATTTTGTACTGGATAACAGCTAGTGGGCGAACCAGGTCTTTTGCTCTGGCTATTTTCTTCATCATCGTCTGGCCATCCACATTGTTATCGTTCTCGATATGAAAGGGTACCTGATCTCTGGACCATGTTTGCTGCACAGACATGGCGGACACAGCAGCAGAGCTATGATAAGAAATCCACACAAGCTTCCATATCAATTGTAACTGCGAAAAAGAGGAAAACTAGGAAGTTTTAAAATAAGTCTGTGTAGTTAAATCAGTAAGTACAATTTTATGGCTGAGCAGAAATTCCAAGTTTCCATGAAACTTCCTGCTGTCCTCAAGTAAACGCCAAGTCAATAAGTGGAAAGAAGACCACAAGTCACAAAAGTGCGGTGATGTTGTTTGACTTGGAGAGTATTTGGTCCAAGTCAATAACGCATCCTCTCAAATAACTAAGCGCCCTCCTCAGCCAGTCCATAGCGAACAACCCAGCTAGCATTCCATCTAGAAATCTGTCATGGCGAACTCATGTGCAGCTGCAGCATTTCTTCATCCTTCTGCATCTTGGCAAGCTTTGCTTGTCTTTATTTCTGTGATTGCAGTTCGTGCTGCAGATGCTGGGGGCCAAGGTCAGTGTCCTCATTTCTCCTGTGGTGGTCTTCACAACATCTCGTCCCCTTTCCGTAGGCCAGGTGACCCACCTGAGTGCGGTGCACAAGCATACGAGCTAGTCTGTAGCCACGGCAAGGCCACCATTCGCATCAACACGGGGACATATTTTGTCACCAGCATCAACTATACCGATCAGTCCTTCTGGGTCGTGGACGCCAACTTGGACATACACAGCAGCTGCCCTCTTCCTCGCTGGGATCAGTTTCCTTACATTGATTCTAGGGGTTCTTACTGGAGAAGAGGTTTGCATATCCATCATGATTTAGCCACTACTTATAGCGATTACTGGGCATGCTTCATCAATTGTTCACAATCAATAACAAATAGTAGTTGGTACAAGCCCGTCAATTGCCTGAGTGCGGACAATTCCTTCGTTTATGTCATGGTTAGCTATTATGACGATGGTTGTATGGTCAGGTATCTTGAACCTTCTTGTGGATACTTGGCCATGATCCCCTTTGGTAACGCATACCTAGATTTAGAGAATGCCAATTATACAGATATCATGGAATATGTAAGGAAGGGATTTTCTGTTGAATTTCCCGTTGATTATTATTATTCAGGCCATAATGCTTCTTGGATATTCAAAACATGCCGAAATAATTCAACTAGGTGAGTCTGTGTCCCACATCTAGTATGAAACCGATTATCTTATCATCATGTTTCCTTTCGAATTTGTTTCATATAATTATCCAAACTGTATGCTTCTTTGTGTAATTCCTTTTATTTACAATGGTGTCTTGCAGTTATTTTCATGAGCAATTATTTAGCACAAGCATTCTGAAATGGATTCGTGCTTTCTTCTGGACTGAACCATATTTCGAACAATGTGTAAACTATTACAATACCCCAAATCACATGTTCCAGAGGATTGTGATAGCCACAGTATCTGCTGTAAGTGTGGCCAAGTTACATTTTGGTACGTGGGGGTGTGGCTACTTCTTTCTAATCATTGCAAGCAAAAATTTTCAATAACCTGTTTATGTCATCTAACTTTATCTACTTGCAACATGTTTGCTTAGTATTATGCAGGCTCCTCCTCTCTGCACTGGTACTATTCACATTCCTTGCCCACAAATACTGGAAAACAAGGATAACAATCGACGCAGTCGAGAAGTTCCTCCAAATGCAACAAATGCTTGGCCCCACTAGGTTTGCCTACACGGACATCACTGCGGTCACTAGACATTTTAGAGACAAGTTGGGTCAGGGAGGATATGGCTCTGTATACAAGGGTGTGCTACTCACAGGCAATGTGTATGTAGCTGTCAAGATGCTGGGCAACACCAATTGCAATGGGGACGAGTTCATCAGTGAAGTCTCCACCATTGGTAGGATCCACCATGTCAACGTGGTTCGTCTTGTGGGCTTCTGTGCAGAGGAAATGAGAAGGGCACTGGTCTATGAGTACATGCCCAATGGTTCTCTTGACAAGTACATATTCTCAGCCGAGAGAAGTTTCTCTTGGGATAAGCTCAATGAGATTGCTTTGGGAATTGCAAGGGGAATCAACTACTTGCATCTTGGTTGCGATATGCAGATCCTACACTTTGACATCAAGCCACACAACATCCTTCTAGATCGCAATTTTGTTCCAAAAGTTGCTGATTTCGGCCTCGCCAAGTTATACCCGAGAGACCAGAGCTTTGTGCCAGCAAGCGCCATGCGGGGAACTATTGGGTACATAGCTCCTGAAATGGTATCTCGTAGCTTTGGCTCCATATCAAGCAAATCTGATGTTTATAGCTTTGGTATGCTACTGCTGGAGATGGCTGGAGGGCGAAGGAACGCAGACCAAAATGAAGCCAATTCAAGTCGAGTATACTACCCTGCTTGGGTTTATGACCGTCTTGCCGCACAAGAAGTTGGTGAGATATCTGTTGCAGCTAACATGCATGAGTTGGAGAGGAAACTGTGCATTGTTGGGCTACGTTGCATTCAAATGAAGCCGCAGGATCGTCCAACGATGAGTGAGGTTATAGAGATGCTTGAGTGTGGCACCGATGGCCTGCAAATGCCTTCCAGGCCATTCTTCTGCGATGATCATATTGTAGATACGGATTCCTACCATTTCTCCTCAGAGCTCCATGCAATTGAGGAGGAAGATGATTGAATTATTTACATATCTTTGTGCTCAGGTAGTAGACAAGGTGAGCAGAGCGTTAGCTTGTGAAACCTGAAATAGGCTGTTGTGTGTGTTAAGCATTTTCATGATAGTCCAATCAGTTTTATGGTACACAGTTTTCTGATTCTTATAAATGTTTGTGAGAAAACATGTACTGTGTATCTTAAGATGCAGATTTGCAACTGTTATAATTATGCTGGGATATAATAATTGTCCTGAAATTAATACATGCCTTTCTGGGCTGCTGATACTATGCTACACAGTTTTCTGATTCCTGTAAATGTCTGTGAAAAAACATGTATAATTTAAGATGCAGATTTGCAACTGTTATAATTATGCTGGGATATAATAATTGTCCTGAAAGCAAGACATGCCTTTCTGGACTGCTGATACTGCAAATGTATTTGCTTGGGATTGGGATGGATACCTGAAAATGCACTGTGAACCAGCAACACAGTGTAGGGTAGGAGCACTGTTGGTGCGTGGCTGAACTATGAACATGCCAGCTTCATCCACGCCATGGAGACCGGAGAGGTGGCCATGCCATATTTGATTCTTATAGTAAAGCTTGAGCGTTGAATTAATATGGTTGTTTTGAGATGTGGCCATGTCATGGTAGTATCATCCATCTGAACATGCCAGCTTCATCTATGCCATGGAGGCAGGAGTATGCTTTTGAGATGTTGAATGGAGTTTGATCTGGTTGAGGTAGAATTGTAGAAGCCGTGTCCACAAGGCTGGTGCCGTTTTGCTTCATTGTGAGAAGCCATAAACTCCATTACTATGTTAAGCTTTCGATAGAAAGTCTTTGTCTAACGGCAACTTCGTTTTGGCTATCAACACTAAATAAATGCGCCTGATTGTTATGAGGAGTCACATCGACGCAAAATTTCAGTCTACCAACAATAAGACTGAGTTAATTTATTATTGGTGGCATTGCTGTTTTTTTTTTGCACTATAATTGTTCTATGTAATTTATTTATGGACACAAACCTAGAAAATACAACTCATGTTTTGGTAGGCAAATGCAAATCCGTTGTCAGATTTTCTAATCGGTTGGAATTCTTCGGTTTCTAGATCTTTCTTCGTTACTGGGCTGGCTCATGTTTAGCCCAAGTTCAATCCACTATGGTAGAACAGGGGCCCACCCGCTGGTGCTCAGGCAGCGGCCGGAAGCCGCCGTCGAGCAGTGATCTCATGCGGTCAACCATTCATGGGAAATTTCATGTATTTTTTTGCACCTTTGTCGCCTCCATGCCATTCAACACCGTGATTCCCTGGCTCGCTCACCGGTCTCTTTGCTCTTGCAATGGAAAGCGCTAGCGGCAGCTTTTGATTCGAGATCCAGAAGCCTCTTTGGTAATGGCAAAGGTAACAAGTTGCTATTACCTCTTTCCTTTTTCTTGTTCTTGTTCAAGTAACAGATGTCCTCAGACCTATGCCCACCCATTCCCCATCCCGTGACCATCCATTAGCATCGTAGATCATTAGCAATTTTTGTCCAGCTTATTCTGAATTTTTATCTCAACTTGTTTTGATTTTGTGTCTCATTGAGTTGGAAAAAGAACATGTAGGATGGAACTAAATCATGGCAAGATCATTACGAATTGAAGCAACAGGACCTTTTAAACTATTATATATTATACATAAGCCAAGTCCACTTTAAATTTGATGCGTTGCATATAAGTAGCGCTAGGCGGCAAAAGCCGACAAGTTACTATTAATGCATCAGATGCACATACGCTGGAAAAACTCAAATACATTTTCATGCAGGCACTATGGAGTATGGACTACTCTGCAACACAGCAGGAACTAAGTTTATGTCTCGAATATTTAGTACATAATGACGATGTATTCTCCAATACAATTTTTATGACACTGAATGACTTTCAAGATTCAGATTAGACGAAAGGCTTCGGGGGTATCTGCAGATTCTCCAATCTTCCTATTAACATGTTCACCACTTTTGTCATCGAGGGTCGATTTCTTAGGTTCCACTGAATGCACCATAGGGCCACCATAGCTAGCTGCCTTACCCTTTCTTTCTCTCCTCCAGTCATTTCCCTAGAAACCAAGTCCTGCCCAGTCATTACTCTCTCAAAGATCCACTGTGGGAGGTAAACTTCATTTTGGCTATCAACACTTGGGTCTGAGTTCTTCCTTTCACTTACCATTTCTAACATCAGCATGCCAAAACTGTAAACATCCGACTTGTAGGATACCCCACCAAAATTCCGAGAGTATAACTCTGGTGCAATATATCCCATAGTGCCTCTTGCTGCTGTCAAGGTAACGATGCTTTGATCTCTTGCACACAGTTTTGCTAGGCCAAAGTCTGAGATCTTTGGATTGAAGTTGAAGTCTAGCAAGATGTTGTGAGGCTTGATGTCGAAGTGGAGGATGCGTTTATTGCATCCTTGATGTAGATATTCCATTTCTCGGGCAATACCTAAAGCAATATCTACCATTTTCTTTGGCACTATTAGTTCCTGGGAAATACTAGAATCATGTGAGAATATATATTTTTCTAGTGACTCATTGGGCATGTATTCATAAATAAGGGCACACCTTGTTCCTTCAGAGCAAAAACCCAAGAGACGCACGATATTTGCATGGTGGATTAGTCCTATGGTTGCAACTTCGTTGATGAATTCTTCTCCCTCTCCTGTAGAGTTCTCTAGCATTTTGACTGCTACAGGCACTCCATTTGGCAGCGCACCTTTGTATACACTCCCAAATCCACCCTGGCCTACTTTTTCCTTAAATCGCCTTGTTATCTTCTTAACTTCAGCGAAACTGTACCTTGTGGGTTTTGATGTGCCATATGTCTTGAGAAACATTTCGACCTTCAAGTGTATCTCCTCATTATATCTTGTCTTAAGTGAAAGATAAAGTCGCCACAATTGACAGAAGAACCACTATTGTGGCAACCGATGATGTAGCTGGTAAGGAGAGAACAGGAAATCATTATACTTCGTCTTGGTAGGAAGGCACCACTTGGTGTTGTTACTGAGATAATGTTAAGAGCCATAGTGGAGAAAGATAAGAATTTGTATGTACTAGATATCCTTTTTTTATTTCGGATAAAAGGAGTGTTTGATTAGCAGCAGTACCTGCAATTACTTTGATGTGTGAACCTGTGAACACCAAAAAAGAAAAATAAGTCTCTATTCATGCTTTACTATGAAATGACGTATTGCTGAGAAAGAAAAGGTAAGGGCCAATATTTTAGTACAATTAGCTGCACGATGTGACCCCACCTCCAGAATGTACAATAAACGTTTTATTTTTTAACAATCAATATACTGTATTTGCATGGATATAATGTAAAGGGTAATGCTTCTTACATGTTTCTAAGCATGTTTGAGCACAAACAAGGTTCCTTAGAAGAAAATCCAAATATCAGAGGCAAGTTTGTGGTGCAATCTCTTGTGATTAACTAGGTTGTAGTCCCTACTAGTGGGCACCATTTTGGCCCAGCCAACCTCTCTTTCAGAACCACCTAGTTTGCTACAGACAACCAATTTCACATTTGGTTCTTTATTCATTTGCTTTATGCAATTTTTGTTCTTTTCTGCTATTATCCCTTCCATTGCCCACCTTACAGGCAGTTATCATCTTGCTAGCATACCACTCTGTGTTTTTGCTGTATTCAGTTTCAGAGCAGTATGTACATCAATTTGTTTTCTCAAGTGTTTTTGTCGGTTTCATTTCTTCAGACAAATTACCCTTCATTTATTTCCCTTTTTCAGGAGCACACATCATTGAAATTTGCAGCTATTTTGGTGGCAGGCTCTACTAGACTACTGCTGCTGCTCTAGCATACAGACAAAGAAGGATGTCTTGCTAGGATCTTGGATGATGTAAATATATGATCTCAATGTCAAGATGATAAAGCAAAGGTGATAGACCCAAACAATCCTAGCTTAGTTGCCAAGTAACATGTGTTGAACTCCCAGCCTAGATAAATTCCATTTATCTGGTAATTTCAATAGTAAATATGGTGTATTGGAGGTGTTGCTTTGCTTTTATCTCAGTTATGCATGTTTTTATCCTTATGAAAATGCTCAACAATAGTACAGTTAATTTTGCATGTAAATTTTTTTGCCACTAATTGTTTATGAAAGCAAGGATAGGATCTCTGCCTTTCAATTATGAAGAAAGCAAATAGAGTTAATTACAAGAGTGTCAAAGGGGCACCTGACAGGCTCCCCGGCCTGCCAGAACACAAGAGGAGATAGAGTGCTAAGCAGCAGAAATGATAATGCCTTTACTTGTACATAAACTCTCTTTCGCTCCTTAATTGAAAGGCAGTGCTCCTGCCATTGCTTTCAAAAAAAGTGATAACGCCTTTACAAAGTCCAGGCAAATGCCATCTTTCTCAATGCCAAATCCTCTCAGACTTTATTAGTAACCTTTTGCTCCGTTTGGAGCTCATTGTTAAAAATTATTTTGTTTCTCCCTTTGCAGACGTTTCACCAAGGGTGACAACTGACAAGTGTGTTGTTTTTGGGTATGGTCCTCACCATAGCTTACCACCATGGCCCAGGTAGCTATGTTGTCAAAATTTATTGTAAAATCTGTTGGGCTGCACTGAATTGCTCCCGGTCTGAAAAAGATTTCACACTTCTTGAGCTTACTACGGGCAGTGCAAGGGAGATGATGTGATCATGTGAATTGACATTATCCTCTATTCTAGTCTTCTTGTCATAATTATCACATAGTTACAAGTGTGTTCTATATTTTTTACATTCTGCTTTACCAATTTAATTCCTTATTTTTCCCTTTCTATTAATTATTTGAAACATTGTGTTATCTGGGTATTTTTGGTAGCAGTGCCCAACGTATTACATGCAGTGAAGGGTTAGGGTGTTAAAATGCTTGTAAAAATGGGTCTGACTACTTGTATTTCAAGTATTATTTATCTCTTTTGATTTTGATTAGATTGGTGGGCATTAGTTTGCTTGGGTGAGGCTTCCCAACAAATGAGCTGCAGTACTACTCTGTAAAATAAGCTGACAATTATCTACGAAACATCAAAGAATTGCATATGCATAGACGTACATGAATAGTGTAAGGAGTTGTAATAATGTAAGAAACGGTAGGACTATGTGGCGCTCCTTAAAAAAAAAAGAAGATAGAACCATGTGGTATGGTTTTGTCCAGTTAGAGATAGTACCGTGATTCATGCAGAAGGTTTGATTCCTGTCTGCGCTGAACCCACAGCGTCCCCCACCTCGTTCACAATGAGTGCAGTTGTATGGGGCGCCAGCAAAAACCTTCCTCAAAAGACCAATAGATCTTTGTGGTCCCGGAGAAATCGAGTATTGTTTCTGCTTGCTCCTTGAATGTTGGATAGTCATTGCGAGTGTCCATCATCAGAAAGTTGCTGTCAGGCACAACCTTGCAATCTAATGGAAGCACAGACATGGATGCATAACCATGAACCAAATAGGAGAAGTGGGATGCGCTGCTAAGGCACGAAATTGGGCCAAAGATGTAATTAGCAGCAAGATCCGTTGGTATGAACTCTCTTAAGCAGCTTACTATCGTTGCGTATTCAAGACACATAGCAGTGAACAAGGTCTCGGCTCCTCACATCTGATAATGCTGCGAGGCAGCGACACGGACATGAGCTTCTGCTTGCAGGAGGGAGACGAGTCGTCCACACGCGGGGCGATCGTCAGGGTACCACTCTTGTAATCTATGGCAGTCACTTTGTATGATGCAACGGCTGCTGGGAGAAGCAGAGTGGTGTCTTCGCCGGAGCATCCTAGCTTCATGCAAGTTTGCTCTGCATAATGATGAGGTATTGCTTGATTCGAGCTGAAAAGGGTACCTGATCTGTGGACCATGTTTGCTGCACCGAGATGGTGGGCAGTTGCTGAAGAATATCGGCATCATCCCATGCCATGGCCTTGTATGCTCCATCTTTGAGAAGACACAACAGCAGAGCTATGACAAGAAATCCAGTCATCTCTTTTTCTTTTTCTTTTTTTTTTTGGCTAGTAACAGCAGAGCTATGAAACAACAGCAGACGGAGGAGGATCGGAGGAAGCAAATAAGATAAGATGCTGCAGCAAAATGAGGGTCGGTCCGAGTTGTGCAGTAGTGCTCCAGTGATTTCAGTGTGATTGCAGAGCTTACGCGTCTTGGAAATATTTTGGTCCAAGTCAAACAACCCCAATCATGCACGGCCAGCCTCTGGTAGACTGGTACTTGCTTCTCTATAGTTTGGCCATTATCAATACTCAATATCTGGAAATCTTTCATGGCGAATTGATGCGCATGTGATCGTTATCTCGATGAGGTGGACGTCCAACGACTTTAGAGTTTAGCACAAGCCAGTCCTGTCGCATCAACTGTGAATAGTTGTGGAAAAAAAGAAGCCCTTCCCTTTGGGAGAGGATGCTTTGTTTGACTTGGAAAATATTTTGGTCCAAGCCAAGCAGCATCACAATTATGCAGGGCCAGCCTCCGATAACTTAATACTTTACTGGCTTGTGTATTGTAAGGCTATATTCATCACTACTAAGCTAGTAGCGAACTCGTGTGCAGAATTTCTTCATCCTTCTGCTATCTGGCAAGCTTTACTTGTCTTTATTTCTATGACTGTAGTTCGTGCTGCGGATGTTGGGGGCCAAGGTCAGTGTCTTCCTTTCTCCTGTGGTGATCTTCACAACATATCCAACCCTTTCCGTAGGCAAGGTGACCCAGAAGATTGCGGTGTAAAAGCATATGAGCTGGTCTGTAGCCACGGGAAGGCCACCATTCGCATCAACACGGGGACATATTTTGTCACCAGCATCAACTATACCGATCAGTCCTTCTGGGTCGTGGACGCCAACTTGGACAACACAGCAGCTGCCCTCTTCCTCGCTGGGATCAGTTTCCTTACTATGATTTTAGGGGTTCTTACTGGAGAAGAGGTTTGCATATCCATTATGATTTATTTAGTCACTGATTATACCGATGGTTGGGCATGCTTCATTAATTGTTCACAATCAGTAACAAATAGTAGCTGGTACAAGCCCGTCAATTGCCTGAGTGCCAACAGTTCCTTTGTTTATGTCATGGTTAATTATGGTTGTGAAGTCAGCTCTCTTGAACCTTCTTGTGGATACTTGGCCATGATCCCCTTTGGTAGCTGGCGTGCTAACAAATACCCAGAGTTAGAGAATGCCAGTTATACAGATATCATAGAATATGTACGGAAGGGATTTTTTGTTGAATTTCCTCGCGATTATTACTCAGGCCACAATTCTTCTTGGATATTTGAAACATGCCAAAAAAATTCAACCAGGTGAGTCTGTGCTCTGCATAGAGTATGAAACTGATTATCTTGTCCAGTTTCCTTTGGAATTTGTTTATATATCATATAACTATCCAAAAACTGTATGCTTCTTTCTTTTAATTCCTTTGTTTACAATGGTGTCTTGCAGTTATTTCCATAAGCAATTATTTAGCGCAAGCATCCTGAAATGGATTCGTGCTTTCTTCTGGAGTGAGTCACATTTCGCACATTGTGTAAACTCTTATGAAACCCCAGATCATATGTTCCAGAGGATTGTGATAGCCATAGCATCTGCTCTAAGTGTGGCCAAGTTACATTTTGGTACGTGGGGTGTGCCTACATCTTTCTAATCATTGCAAGCAAAATTTTTTAATAGCCTACTTATGTCATCTAACTTCATATATTTGCAACTTGTTTCGTTAGTACTATGCAGGCTGCTGCTCTCTGCACCGGTATTATTCACATTTCTTGTCCACAAATACTGGAAAACAAGGATAACAATCGATGCAGTCGAGAAGTTCCTCCAAATGCAACAAATGCTTGGTCCCACTAGGTTTGCCTACACAGACATCACTGCGGTCACTAGACATTTTAGAGACAAGTTGGGTCAGAGAGGATACGGCTCCGTATACAAGGGTGTGCTACTCCCAGGCAATGTGCATGTAGCCGTCAAGATGCTGGGGAACACCAATTGCAGTGGGGACGAGTTCATCAGTAAGGTCTCCACCATTGGTAGGATCCACCATGTCAACATGGTTCGTCTTGTGGGCTTCTGTGCAGAGGAAATGAGAAGGGCACTGGTCTATGAGTACATACCCAGTGGTTCTCTTGACAAGTACATATTCTCGGCCGAGAGAAGTTTCTCTTGGGATAAGGTCAATGAGATTGCTTTGGGCATTGCAAGGGGAATCAACTACTTGCATCTAGGTTGCGATATGCAGATTGTACACTTTGACATCAAGCCACACAACATCCTTCTTGACAGCAATTTTTGGAACAAGAGCTTAGTGCCTGCAAGCGCCATGCGAGGAACTATTGGGTACATAGCTCCTGAAATGGTATCTCGTAGCTTTGGTGCCATATCAAATAAATCCGATGTTTATAGCTTTGGTATGCTACTGCTGGAGATGGCAGGAGGGCGAAGGAACGCAGACCAAAATACAGCCAGCTCAAGCCAAGCTTACTACCCGGCTTGGGTCTATGACCGTCTAGCCGAACAAGAAGTTGGTGAGATCTCTGCTGCATCAGACATGCATAAGTTGGAGAGGAAGCTGTGCATTGTTGGGCTACGGTGCATTCAGATGAAGCCGCAGGATCGTCCAACCATGAGTGAGGTCAAAGAGATGCTTGAGTGTGGCACTGATGGCCTGCAAATGCCTTCTAGGCCATTCTTCTGCGATGATCATGTGGTCGATAGAGATTCTCACCATTTCTCCTCCGAGCTGAATGCAATTGAGGAGGTGGATGATTGAAATGTTTAGATATCTTTATTCTCAGGTAGTAGATAAAGTGAGCAGAGCATTAGCTTGTGAAATCTGAGGTAGCCCGTTATTTGTGTATCCTATTAAGCATGTTCATGATAGTCCAATAAGTTTTATGGTACATAGTTTTCTGATTTTTGTAAACGTTTATGAGAAAACATGAATAGCTCAGGATGGAGATTGATTGACAGCTGTTTTTTTTGTTTTTGATAAGGAGATCGACAACTGTTGTTATATAATGCTGGGATGTAATATGTTTCCAGAAAGGAAGACATGCGTGTCATGACTGCTGTTTGCCTGAGATTGGGATGGATACTGGAAGCAACATAGTTTAGAAGTATCATTGGTGATTTGTGAATAGCTGAATTCGGAATATGCTGGCTTCATCAATGCCAATAATTATGGTGTTAGATAGAAGGTGGAGACCGGAGAGGTGTCCATGCCATATTGGATTCTTCTTGTGGTAAAGCTTGAAATGAATATTCTGTCGTAGCAGCAGCAGCAATTAAAGAATTTTGCGGTTGACTCTGGTCAAATCTCAGTGGTATTACAAATAATACAGAAACAATGTTACCAAAAGGACACATGATTTGATCTCAAACTGTCAGCCAATGTTACTTTCAATTATACTTCATGCACGTTATATTTTGACACGTATACCATCCACAACTCAGCCCATCAGTCCAGAGCACTTGCTTGGAACAAGATCTAATCGCCATGACTTTCCTGTTCGATTTGGCAGGTGTTTTATGGGCGTTAGTGGAAAACCAGAAACAAGATAGTCAATGACCCAATTACCCTAGGCGACAGTGGAAGGTGGCGCTCAAAGAGGACTCAAAGAGATAGGACTCGAGTATGCTTCGGAGAGGGCTAGAGATTGGTTTTAATCTCGTTGAGGTAGGACTTTAGTCAGCATGGCTAGTGCCGTTTTGCTTTACTGTGAGAGCAAGTAACCCGATCGTAACTCTTACTTACTATGCTAAGCTTTCAATAGAAGCTGGACAAAAGTCTTTTTTTGTCAATGAAAAAGGTCGCCTTGACTACCTAGGCAAAAATCTTTGTTCATAATTGGCAGCACTATACCGCTAATATATCTGCTCTGATTGCCAAGACGAATCACATCTACCTGGGCAAAAGTCTTTGTTCTACTTGTAATTGGCAGCACTGTACCACTAAAATCTGTTTGCCTTATTGCATGACCAATCACATCCACAGAATGACAGAATGGTGACCACAAATTTCAATCTACCAACAATAAGACTGAGTAATTAACTATAGGTGATATTGCTGTTAATTTGCATTCATATTTTTTCTATATATAGAATATGTATGGAAACAAACCTAACAAAAACAACCCAATTCTTTGGTAGGCCAATTTTTTTAGAAAGACGGCGAGAACACTTGCCGATTTGGTAGGCCGATTGAATCCGTTGTTAGATCTTCTAATCAGTCGTGACTTCTCGGTTCAGTTCTGGCGCACCTGCAACTTTGATGTGCTCGGTTTATTATTGGGCTGGCTCATTTCTGGCACAAACCCAATCCAATTCGGCAGGTTGCTTCCATGCCATTCTACACGGAGATGCCCTGCATCGATTGCTGGCTTGTGGCCTCTCTGCTCCTACGAGGGGACAGCTCGCGGCTGCTCAGGGCATTCAAGATCCACAATCCTCCATGACAAAGGCTAAGGTAACGCGTCACTATTAGCCTTTTCTTGTTCTTGTTTTGCAAAAGTGTCAGTTGTGGTTAGACTCATGCCCACCCATTACACATCCATTTGCATCGTAGATCTGCAATGCCTGGGAATCCTCCTGACTCTGGGTTCTCCACCTTATTTTGAATTTTTGTCTCATTGGGTTGGAAAATAACATTTACTGCAGAAAGGGCAGAACACAGGATGGAACTAAATCACGGCAAGATCATTTGAAATTGAAGCAAAAGGACTCTTTAAACTATTACACACGAGCCAAGTCCACTTTGAATCTAATGGATTGCAGATAAGTACTCCCTCCATTTCAAATTGTATACTTTGACTTTTTTAGTGCATGTATTTACTATGTATCTAGACATATTATTTATCTAGGTACATAGCAAAATGCATGTATCAAAAAAGTCAAAGTGAACTATAATTTGAAAGAAAAAGAGTAACATACATACGACAAGTTACTATTAATGCATCCGAGACAGATACACTAGAATAATCCAAAGTTTTCATGTAGGCACTATAGACTACTCTGCAACATGTGAGGAGCTAAGTTTATGTCTCGAATTCAGTACATAGAGACGATGTATATTCTCCAATTTTCGTGACACCGGATGACTTTCAGAATTCATGTTAGACGAAAGGATTTGGGGAATCTGCAGATTCTCCAACCTCCCTGTTGAAACATCATTTTGTAGGTAGGCTGTTCAAATGCTTGAAAAATGGGTTTGACTATGCCAATCAACTGGATGTTTATAATTTATCTCTTTTGTGTATGATTAGATTGGTTGGCCTTAGTTTGCTTGGGTAAGGCTTCCAAACAAAATGAGATACATTACTACTTTGCAAAATAATCTGACAATTATCAATGAAATTTCACAGAAGACATAGTATTATTTGAGTAGACTGTAGACAAAAATGAGTAGACTGAATATCAAGAAAAATGAAATGGCTCTGGCTGCTTCAAAGAAAGAACGAGTGCGTTCAGCAGCTGAACGTTATCAGATAGCTGGCCGACCAAAGGCAACAGCAATACAGCATTGTCAAAATACCAGCGTAAAGGCCTAACCCCGCCCATAACTATGATCTATCTCTTCTGCAATTCAGGCATCCAGAAGAAAAGTACAAAGGACGCAAAAGAAAATTAGAAATGACACTAGTTCCCTTCTCTCCAGAGTCCAGATCCCGGGCCACCCCTCTGCTCAGGTGTGCTATTTCTCTGTCGTCTATGTGACTATGTTCCCGATCACCACCGGGCTGCGGGGGGAAGGGGATTCTTTAAAATTGCTGAAAACGGAGGCCAATACGTCCGTCAAGTCTATTGCCACTATGGCATATATTCTTGTTCTATCTGCAAGAGAGAACAGGGCTAACATACTGGGTACAGTTAGTCTGGGAAAAGCACTACCCAAATGGATGATTGCCAAACAACACAATGAAAGGGTCATTCTGGTGGAAAGACAATCTGAAGAATATACAAAGCTTTAAGCAAATGGCAACAGTACAGACTAATAATGGTGAGACATGTATATTCTGGAAAGATGACTGGGAAGGACAAAATCTTGAGATAGTCTATCCAGAGCTCCCATAAATAAAATGATATCGGCAGCAGCTGCTTGGCAACAGGAAGACTTGACTCAATTACTTCATCTTCCAGTGTAAGAGAGCTTAGAATCAATTACAAGAACTTGTTCAAATAACAGCAGACATGCAGCTAAATCATGAACAACACATATGGAGCTACTCATGGGGGAGAAACTTTTCATTATCAAAGCCTTACAAATTATTAATTGGTCACTCCCATCATCACATCACCACTCAGTGCATCTGGAAATGCTGTTGTCAGACAAAACTCAAAGTGTTCTTTTGGTTACTATTTGAGGATAGTCTAAGTACAAGGAATATCCTAAAGAGGAGGAATATGTTCTTACAGTTTTACTCCTGTGTTCTGTGTGGCCTTGATGTGGAAGAAACTCTGGAGCACCTTTCCTACAATGTTAGTTTGCAAAACAATGCTGGCAGATAATTGGAGTGGTTTTCCATCAGACATTGATTTCCCTGAAGTCATGATCTTCCTCAAAGATGCTCTTCACTCTCAGTTTTTTATGGTGGCCATCATTCTTCTATGCTTTGCAATCTGGACAGCCAGAAGTTGCAAGAAGCAGGGAAACTTTTCTCAAGGAACAGATGCCAGCCCAGGACTTGCACAAGTGTTTGATCAATGGCTTCACTCTATAGCTTAAACTCTGTTCTGAAACTTATCTTATTTGTCTCCTTTGTTTCTTAAGCTTTGGTTGCAATCTCTGACTCTGTTTTGATTTAATTTAATTATTATCACTGTAGGGGCGAAAACCCCACCAAATTTCTCAAAAAAAGTAAAGAGTTTTTCTTCCAAAGCTCGAACATTATTTTCGCCTGCAGATGCAATGTTGCTTTGAGCTCGTGTGTTTTCTGCTTTACTCATTGATAGGTGCATTTTAGGAACATGCTAATAATTTCAGCCCTATAAGATGTAAACAGATCGTCTACATGCATCATGTTTGATACATTGCAAGTTGCTAAAAAAAGCTGTCTGGTATTTGCTAATTTGACCTTGGCCCTGATACATCTGAGGCAAGATATGGAGACGAGGAGTCCGCATTACCAGCAACACCGAAGATTGATTGACTTGTTGCAACAAAATTATGATCTATGTTGGTTTCCACATCCATGGTACCCTCCATGGCCTTGACAACATCCGACATCTGAGGACGCCTTTTGCAATCAATTTGCAAACACCACATTGCGAGCTTCATCACTTGTATTACTTCTTGCTTGTGTACATGCATAACATTATTGTGCTTGTCGATCAAATCTGCTAACTGACCATTCTTCACCCTTTCTTCCAATAGGGTAATGATGTGTGCTCTCTTCAGATCTGGAGGTGTCTAAGTTCTTTCTCCCACTGATGATTTCCGTGACCACAATACCAAAGCAATATATATCAGCCTTCTCTGTGATTTGTGAAGTCAGCCATTCAGGGGCCAAATACCTGGGTGTGCCCCTCATTCTGGTAATCACTTGGCTCGTATCCCTATCAATGAGCTTGCATAGTCCAGAGTCAGAAAGTTTAGCATTAAAGCTGTCATCTAGCAGGATATTTTGTGGTTTGACATCCAAGTGAGCAATTCTCTTTGTGCACTCCTCATGAAGATAGCAGAGCCCCTTAGCTATGTGAGTAATAATCTTGCAACGTGTTCTCCAGTCCAGAAGAGTTGTGTTATTCCCTTGTCCGTTGTAGATCCACTTGTCCAAGGATCCTTTAGGCATAAACTCATAAACCAAGAGCCTGTGTGATCTCTCAGCACAGAAACCAATGAGCCTCACCAGATTGATATGGTGAATGCCACCAATTGTCTGCACCTCTGCCAGAAATTCTCTTTTTCCTTGACCAGTTCGATCCAAACGTTTCACTGCAATAATGTCCTCACCAAACTGCCCCTTGTAAACAGCTACTTTTAACTGTCGAAATGTGAATCTCATTGGTGTTCCTTGCAGGTCCCTAAACTCTTCCCCTTCCTCCGTCTCCTGGTGTCGGGTTCTTCGTTTACAAATGAAGAAAGTGGCAATTGAAAAGACCATTAGAAAGGTCCAACTACCGTTGCTAGGATCACAACAACTCGGCTTCCTGAGGATGATCTAGCCGTTATTACTCCAGAGGGTGATGGCACAAGAGTTGGATGGAGGTGCTGTCTGGATTACAGTTGCAGGTGGAGGTGCTGGTTGAGGACTTACAGTTACTACAGGCGGTGTTGCCCAGGCCAAGGGACAGAAAAGAAGCTGGTAGTCGCACCCCGAGGGGCAAGTGAATGTTTTACCATCATGGGGCTTGGTGTACGCGTCCGGGCACTGCGATGTGGAGTAGCCCAGGCAGCGTGGCCCCTTGCTGCACCCTGGCCCTCCCATGAAGTCCATAGGTAGGTTGAAGCCATCGATGACGGAGATATCAAAGAAATCATCAGCCGTTCCGCTACTGAGCGTGAACTCTGCAAGCGTGACGGGTGGCTGAGGGTTGAGCTGTCTGCCACCACCAACTGGGCGTGGCAGCTGGCCGCACGGTGAAGCTGTAATTGTTGGTGATGGTGAGCGTGGCTACATCATTGGTGGCAAGGAGGAGGAGGATAGGGAGGAGATGAAGAGCTCCTCTGTGCGCGCTCCATCGATCTCCTTCTCCGAGGCATAGCCAAAAGCCAAATCAAAGAGGGACTATCGACCGAGGTAGCACACCTATGAGCTTCCCCTCACCCTCCTCCATTTCCCCATGCTCTCAGATTTGGAAATCGTAATCGGAATCATTGGTTGCCGAAGCTCCGGTAGCTGTCCATGGCGGACGAGGTGACGAACACGAACACCAGCACCTTTTCCTGTGTCCCTCCCATCCGTGACCCTGTGTCTCCCAACTCCCACACTCTCTTTTTGCCTCAAAAAATAAGAAAAAATCCCACACTCTCTCTCTTACACGTCAGACCTGCCTATGACATGTGGTCCCAACTAATGTAAAGCACAGCAGCATCCAACATCGCATCCATCCTACACCGCCAGCAACAGCAGCATGTGTCCACACTCATTCACTATCCATCACGTTTCATTTTCTCTCCGCGTGATTAATTAGCGGCTACCTTGCACAATTAAGGATCCGTTTGAGAGCGCTCCCTGGAGTGGACTTTCACCCCCTGTTTGCTAAACATATTTCACAGTGAGAAGTGATTCTGAAATGAAACTAAGAGGCTGACAGTGGAAAACATTAGCTTCTAATTATGTAAAACGATTTTTCGTCCTAATTTTAAGAGCTTATTTTAAAAAAAAATCAAAAAGAGTCACTTTCAATCATATAATCACTTCACTAGAGAATCAGGGATCACAACTTTGCCAAATGGACCCTAATATCTCCACGATACTAACTCCAAATTCCATCATTTCTTCCTAAATTTATCTAAAATCAAACTCTATCCATCCATCAAGTTTCATAAATTTTAGAGCTCATTTGATTATGTGTGAATATGTATTTGTCTTTGTTTACATGTTTCAGTCGTTATGTGCTTTTAGCTGACGGAGTGAACAAACCGTAGAACGAAGACATTGGAGAGTAGTATCACAAGTTCGATGCCTAGGACCTAAACTAGGCAAGATGAATCAAGGGTTATGGTTTGGTTTCAGCAACTAAATGGGTCAAGATAAGTAGAAACATGAGTGAGTGTGATTTTAAAAATGAATGGTTGTTTGCCACGTGCTGTGGGAAGAAGAATGTTCAACAACGTTTAAAATTGTGATAAACCTCTTTTTCACAAAATACTCTTATATATGGACAAACTTGTATTTTGCAAAAAGGTATTTATAAACTAAAACCCCTCATGTGTCAAAAAGATAGCTTTATGCAAATACAACCAAGCCTTATTCTTGATTTATCCATATGCATGTATTGTTATCTTATTCTGTAGGGTAAGGTTGGATTCGCCAAGTACTTTTGTACTCACCCTAGCTTTGTTGTACAAAGGAAGACCTGGACTTCAACCCCGAAGCTATGTTTGAGTAAGGTCATCGTGTCTGCACCTAGCTTATATATTAGCACGTGGCATGGGATTGCCATATATTAATGTGTTGGTATAAGCACTCGTTTTCTGAATGACCTGCTACTTTGAGAATTATCTAATATAATAAATATGCCTATAGGCTCGTGGTACTAGTATTTGTATCACATTTGAGTTTCTGGGTAACCAAGATTGGACGCTTCAATTAACTACTATGTTTTTGGTTGAGGAGTCAAACATGTTGCATATATTAAGGCTGCAAATGTCTGTGCAATACGGAAGGGAGGATTGCTTAGTAATTTTGAGCTTTCAATTTAAACTTGTACTTCGTCCTAAGTTTGATATGGAAATCCTACTTAAAAACATGTCACTAGTGTGGTGTAGTAAGCGACTAGTCTAGTGTAGTAAGCTTTAGTACAACTAAAAACATATATAAAATTCTATCCTCTCGTAACTTCATTAATCTGGGCGTGGAAAGCCAAGGACCTCCCTCCACTCATCAAAGCCTTTGCTTGGAGGTTAATCAGACAAGCCCTAGCAATGGGAAAGCGAGCATCCAGGTACTCTATTCATATAGACCCTCTATGCACTGTTTGTGGTCATGTGGAAGATGATGCCTACCTTTTCTTTCACTGCCATTTGCCGAGGGCAGTATGGTTTTCTTCCATCCCATCCATCAGAACTGATGACATTCCTCAATAACAAGATAGAGTGCAATTTATTCTTCAATCCATCATCACACCAAATCTGCCACATGACTAGCTTAAAAAAATTCTAATCACCATTGGAGGCTATCCATGGTGTTACATGATCGGGATCTTGGCCCTTATGAGGGCATGCTTGCATGGTAGTCCTACAAGGATTAGGGGAAAGCGTGACCTTCTCGATACCTCATTAAAAAATCAGGAGTCATCAAAATAGGTGTTTGTATTCTCTGCCACTTAAGCTTCCATATTTATATTGTGTACTTGGGTTGTGTGCTTACCTTCTTGTTTAGCTAGTATCTAGGATTGAAACCTATGTTGCATAACTCTTTTTTTGGTAGAAATAGTAAAACATATAGCAAAACCTTAGTTGCATCTAGATATATTATCTTTGTGATAAGTGGAATTGGAGGCCAAGTATAGAGAAGACGTTTTTAGAAAGCCTAATTCAACCCCACCCCACCCCCAAACGTCATGATCTCTTCAATTGGTATCAAAGCTAGTTATCTCAATTTGTAGCTAAGGCTTAACTGCATTTGAGCTAAACGTTATTTAGATTGAGAAGGATGGATATCCGTCGGCCTATGAACTTTGACAAAACTTCTTCTCCAATTAGAGTGCTAGAATGTCTTGCTACCTAAAGACAGTCACTAGAGATGGAATGGAATCACTAAAGAATCTTGAGAAACCCAGGTGATGAAAAAGGAATTTATATTAATGTTAGGGCTAAAAAATGTATATTTGAATCAATTAGCATTGATAGTTTGAATCAAATGTTCACTCTCAGTAAAGCAAATGAAATTTGGTTAAAAATACATGAGCTTCACGATGTGTGAACAAAAGTATCGTTTGGTTAAGCAAAACTATAATTCTTTTAGTATGTGCTAAATGAGTTTGTCAAACATATGTATTCATGTTTGAATCTAATTGTGAATGAGTGAGATGCAATAGGCTTAACCGAGGTGAGCGATGTGGACATGGTTCCGACGATCTGCATGTTCAAGCACTTTGGTGTGTGATCGAGTGTTGGGCCAAGACTACATATTTTTGGAGCAACCGTGTATGACTATCTGATTACACCTAGTTAGCTAATATCATCCCAAATTGGTAAATTACTAGAAGGAGTATGTTCAGGAGAAGCAAGTTGGGCTGTGTTCTATTTATTGCATTACTAATTTAGTTGCAATAGTAGCATCCTGTCAAGCCAATATGGTTCACTGTACTACAGTGATAGCTAGATAAGCGTCTCTCCTGCCTTCAGGCCAAATGAAACATTTCGGCCAACGGACATATCACAGTTATCCTTTAGAACTCGGCTACTGAAATACCATGGCTCAGATTTGGGGAAAGTTACAAATGTAACTAGTAATTCTGAGAGTTTGACAAAGCAAATCATGCAACAGGGAACAGCAGTGACTACAGTTCCCACGTCAAGCTAGCAACAGATATTGTACAAAGATAGTGCTTTTTATCCTTATTTTCCATATAAACCTTTCCTAAACACCTTCAAAATCTGTGGCGACAGATGTTAGTGCCTAGTACACAGAGTAACTTGTCAAACAGTTGAAAATAAGCAACTCTCCATGTCCTAGAAAATAATAATGTAACAAAGACAATCCAAAGGCTCAGAACAAATCCTACAGCCATCCCAAGATACAAATAACTCTCGTCTGAATCTTGCAGATGTTCATTAAGATAACCTCTAGCTACCTCCGGCGCAGAGCAGTTCCTCAAAAGAGGAAGTCCACACAGGTAGCTGTTACCAAAGTACGAAGAAGCTGGATCGATTAGTGCCTGCAGCTGATTCCCTGAAGGTATTCCTGATAGGTTATTGTACGACAGGTTAAGCTTGCTTAACATTGTGATATCTGATAAACTGGAAGGTATTTCGCCAGAGAGTTCATTCCATGAAAAATCTAGAGACTCCAATGATCTTAGCTGCCCGATCTTCTCTGGAATCTTACCTGATAACTGATTATGTGATATGTTCAATACTGCCATTCCAACAAGAGATGTTATTTCATCTGGGATCTCCCCTACTATGTTGTTGTGGGAAAGATCAAGGGCAACCATATATATGACATTGCTGGTGTAGTCAAGATACTGGCCTTTGGATACCACTTCTAGGCTGTCGTCATATTTCTCATAATTTGTGTTCGATGATGCAGGCCTGTCATAACTCCAGTATAAAGGGTTTTCCAGTGGGTGTTGGTGATCCTGGTCAAGGGTCATTGCTACCAAGTTGGCCAGCGACTCAGGTATAGAGCCTGATATTCTGTTGTATGCAAGGTCCAATAATTGTAGGTGGCCAAGCTCTGTGAGCTGAACTGGAATAGAACCTGAGAACATATTATTCCGCAACCGGAGATAAGACAACTTTGGCAACTTTTTTGCTATCCAGGTTGGCAGCTCCCCAGTGTGTTTGTTATGGGCAAGATCGAGTAGAATCAGCTCAGGGAAGCTTTGCACAAACAAAGGAAAATTCCCAGACAGGCTATTATCGTACAAGATCAGAGCTAACATGGATGTGTTCAGGTTTTGGGTTTCTTTTGATCCTTCAGAACATAGGGGAAGTTGTCCTACTAGGTGGTTTTTTGCCAGATCCAAAACACATAAATACTGTAGTCGACAAATATATGACGGAATAGTCCCATTGATTTTGTTTTCAGAAAGCAATAAATCCGAAGGTTCGGAGCCCCAAATTTCCTTGGTAATGGTCCTGATAGTGAGTTATTGGAAATGTCAAGTTCTTGCAGATACCTTGGCAATTGTGGTAGAATACCTGTCAGGTTGTTGGAGTTCAGATCAAATATTAAAGCTGAAGACATAAACTCCAGTGATCTTGGTAACTTTCCACTAATTTGGTTACATGAGATGTTTAGGTATGTAGTATTTAAAAACACAGACCAAAACCAATCTGGGAGATAATCAACTATGCCTGTATCAGAAATGTCAAGATAAACAAGATCTCTTTTCCCTTTGAGCCATAGGCTGTGTTCGGCTGGTGCTATGCCGGCTGGTTGTGGCTGGTTGGCTCTCACGCGGCACTGTAGCACCAACCGGAACCAGCCAGCTTGTGCGCCAGCCGAACGGAGCCATAAAGGAAAATAAGGCCCCATTTGGCAATGTGGGAAATAAGCCATCCCCAACTTAAAAGGTGGAATCCAATTCAAGTTGATCACCATGTGGACGGAATTGTATGATAAGTCTAATTCCTCCAGATTCACTAGACTGGCTAAATGTTCCTCTGATATGGACCCGTTGAGCTGGTTGCCATCTAGATCCAGTGCCCTGAGTTTACTGAGCCTACCAATTTCCAGACATGTTGACCTCACAAGCTTGTTAGAGGAGAGTCGAAGAATGCTCAGATTAGTCCATTGATTTATCCAGTTCGGAATTTCCCCACTGATATTGGTTCTAGATAGATCTAGCAACTCTAACTTACTCCATGCACAAGGAGGCAGTCCATTTAAAAATTCTGACATGTCTTGATTGATCTCATTTGACCACAATGTTAGCTCCCTCAAATTGCACAGGTTTTCCGGTGGTTTCGCTCTTACATCACTAAGATGATTGCCTCCAAAATTAAATACTTCAAGGGAAGTCATGTTGCCCATGGCACCTGGAAGTGGCCCAACAATCATATTGTTCATTAGGTCAAGATACCTGATGGTACTAGCATGCCAGAACCAGTAGCTGGGATTCAATGTGTCGATTCTATTGTCTGATAGATCTACTATCTCAAGTGATGTGAGGTTAGAATCCACAATGGCTGCATATGGGAAAGGCAGTTGGCACTCACGGAGACGAAGGACTCTTAAATTAGAAAGTTTGTTAAGCACTTGAACCCAATCGCCGGTTATACTGAGGTTCACACCACTCATGTCGCTAAACATTAGCAAAGGGAGACGTGATAGCCATGAGATATCCTCACTATGCATATTATTTTCTTTCATAATCATTCCAACTGGTGTCAATGTCCAGATATTGCAGTTTAGAGAGGTTACCAAGATGAGGAGGCACTGTACCATCGAAATCCGTGGAAGAGAGGTTGAGATAAACCAAGTTCGGCAATGAGCCCAAGAATGTCGGTATCCGTACCGTTTCTCCTCCCAGAAGATTCCCGCTGAGGTCAAGATACTCCAGATGATGCAGAGCAAGTAAAGAAGAGCTTATCTTCCCACGCATCCCATGAGGATAATTTGGAGAGCATCGGAGGATTAAGTAGATCATCTAGGAAGAAACTGTGTTAGGAATCTCCCATGGTTGGGCTGCCATATGGGCCTGGGCCTTGGCCTTGGCCTAGTGGAGAATAGCCTGGACATCTGGACAGCGTCTACAAGAGTACAGGGGCAGCAACCAGGAAGGGCATTGAAGAAATTATCAGAAATTATCCCCTCCGCGTGTACTGTTCATCTTCCTCCCCAAGCTTCTCCTCCATGTACCTAGATCCCCCTGCTGCTGGTTATCTTCTTCCTCAGATGAACTACTTCTAGTCTACTCCCTCAATCTTGTGCTTGCTCCCTTCCCAAACTCCTTTCTCTGATTGTATTGAACCACAGTTACCAGTAATCGATTGGGGATTCAGGATTGTGCAATCGGGTTGCTAACATGAAGCCCATCTTTGAGAGGACCAAGGAGACTGACGACCACATGGGGTGGGTGTTCCCTGCCGCCGGAGACGAGGAGCCCGGCACCGAGCCTGACCCTCTCAACGGAGCCAAGAGCGTCAGGGAGCTCTACTAGGTCGCCAGCGCAAACTACGCCGGCAAACCAAGCGTCCCTGTGAGTTGGGTTGACCTGATTCGTCTCCCTGTATTGTGCTAGCTTTGCTAATGGATGCGTTGTGTGAGCAGGTTCTGTGGGACAAACAGCTCAAGACCATCGTCAACAACGAGAGCTCCGAGATCATCCTGATGCTCAACACCGAGTTCAACGACTTCGCCGAGAATCCTGGCCTGGATCTCTACCCTGCTTATTTGCAGGCCTCCATTGACGAGATCAATGAGTTGGTGTATGAGGCGATAAACATCGGCGTCTACAAATGTGGCTTTGCAAAGCAGCAGGGGCCATACGATGAGGTAAATCCATCATTTATTCATCATCGTTTCTTTGGAAATAAAATTGGCTGTGTTTCCTATGTTTGACCAGCATTAATACTACTTCTTTTGCTCTGAATTTTTTTGTAGGCTCTCACAAAACTGTATGAGGCTCTGGACAGATGTGAGGATATTCTGAGCAATCAACGCTTTCTATGTGGTGATCAACTTACAGAAGCAGATGTTCGCTTGTTTACAACTCTTATAAGATTTGTTGAGGTATGATTTTCTCAATAGAAGAACAAAAGTAGAACCTAGTATTAGTGTTACATCCTGTCGAGTTGAGTTTGTACGTGTAACCTGATCCATGCTCCCTTAATCTCCTTTAACAAGAGAAACCAAAAGTTCTATCCAAATATCAGAAATATGGGACGAGAACTAAAGCGATTTAACATTTAGCGAAGTTGCTGATCTCATGCAGCTTTTTTTTTTTTGGTTTTACCTCTTTCTTCTGATGGTAGCAGTTAGCATAAATGTTTACCTGATGCCCTCAACGAGAGTCAGGGCACCAAATCAGTGAGATGCAGAGTGTGAATAATTTGGTGTCAGCCTTAAAGCAATGGCAAAAACCATGTGTGGCGGATAAGTGTTTAACAATTCTTGAAGCAGAGTGGACACGTCACAGAAAAACTTAAATGAATATAGGGTGGCACTTTCTATGCAGTCATGCAGATGAGCAATACCTGGAGTTCGATATTATTATTTGAAGCTGGATCATACTTTATTTTTATTTTCATTTTCATTTGAATTTGAATTTAAAACTTTTGGTTTGTAATTTACAAATATTTCCTTTTTGTTCGTTTTCATTTGAAGTTATGATTATTTTTTCTCTACAGGTTTACTCTGTCTACTTCAAATGCAATAAGAAGCTTATAAGGGAATATCCAAATCTGTTCAATTACACCAAGGACATATATCAAATTCCTGGCATTAGCAGCACGGTTCACATGGAGCACATACGAAAGAGCTACTATGGGGGCCACTCACCGATAAATCCATATGGGATCATCCCTGTGGGCCCGAACATCGATTATAATGCTCCGCATGACAGGAGAAAGGTTTAAGACCTACTGTAGAAGATTTTCTTTGGTAACTTTTGTATATGTCATGTTTGTTGTAATATTTTGGATATGTTTTTGTGCTTGGTCATTGCTAGTCTGCAGGTGGCAGATATGGCAAATAATAATGTCATCCCTGTATTGGCTGATCTGTGCTAATAATAATACTGGGATG
Source organism: Bothriochloa decipiens (assembly GCA_023333625.1). Taxonomy (NCBI): domain Eukaryota; kingdom Viridiplantae; phylum Streptophyta; class Magnoliopsida; order Poales; family Poaceae; genus Bothriochloa; species Bothriochloa decipiens. The sequence continues at coordinate 31,631,857 of CM041634.1, forward strand.
GGTATGAAAAATTTCTTGTACAATAAATAACTAGTTCTTGGTGCCAAGATCAGTTATTTAGGTGTTGAGGTACCCTAGTTTGGTGGGCCTCATCGTTGCCTTATCCGGCCCATCGGAACAGTTTTGGGCTGCACGGTTCACTGACATAGACTATGTCAACATTCGAGGTCATCTAAGTAAAATTTATAATTTTTTAAATAAAGAATAATTTATATCCGGCTTTATCTATCATAATATAAAATCAAGCCAATTATTATAAAATTTGGCCTAACGGCCTGCACACAACCCTCAGTGCCAAAAAGTTTACAATCAAACTTGAAGATAGCGAAACAGAAAGTAAAACCATGACTATGAAAGACCAATAAACATAGTTGATAATCATTCATTGGAACTAAAAAAATACAGAGCTGACGTCTCCAAGCGCTGCCCAGCAATCATCAGCTGGTATCTTAGACTCTCACACAGTTGCAGCCCTGCCCATTGCCGAAGCCAATAGGTTCCTCTGAATAGCACCCGCAAAAAAGTTTTGTTCTACATTTGTCAAAAGCCGCTTTGTTTCTTGTTAACTAAATAGTCTAGCATAAAGCTGCCGCTGCTGTTAATAACAATAAATTAAGAATTTTACCACCCTTCTTAGACCAATTAACAAATAAATCGTCTATGCTACGGGGAGGTGAAATCCTAAACATTAATTGTATAGTATGCCATAAGAATTTGGCATAATAACATTCAAAAAAAGAGAAAAGAGATGGTGAATAGTTTTTGTAATATAACAGAAGCTACACATTGTGTCACTAGACCAATTACGGCTAGCAAGGTTATCTTTGGTTAGATTGACACCTTTTTTTAAATACCACAAAAAGATATTTATTCTTGTAGACATTTTAATTTGTCACATATCTTGTGACACCCTGACTCCATTATTAATTAATGCAGCATACATCGATTTGACAGAAAAGGTCCCTAACGAATTTAAGGCCCAAACAAAATCATCCCTTCCCCCTTTAAGATCACCTCTTGTAAAGATGCCACTATCCAATGCCATCCCTTAAATTCCTACCCACATGATTGCAGCGGAAGGAAATATTTAGTGGGACTGATGCAAGAACAGTTGCCACCGAGTCTTGCTTTCTTCTCACAATATTGAACTACGAGGGGAATTTATCCTTCAAAGGTTGGTTTCCCAACCAAGTATCCATCCAAAGTTCATGAAGGTGTCTTTTAACATTCATGAGGCCTTTCCAGAAGTGAGAATCTTTTGGCTTTTTGGTATAGCTCCCTAAAGTTTTATCTTTCATGTACTTATTCCTCATAAGTTCTTTGTGACAGAACCTCCTAAATCATATAGCCCACACGCATGATTATTGTCTAAACAGACTCCAAATAACAATGAATGTGTTCCATACGACTTAAAAAGTCTGTTGGGTAAATCCTGAATCATCCACGATTCTCCAAGCAGGATCAATCGTTACAAAGAGGCATTGCAGTATTACAACAGTTTAGTATAAATAATATACATCGGAGTAAAATAGCGAAAGACTTACAATAACATAAGTTTACAAACCTTTGAGTTCCAAATATTTACAAACCATAAGTTTAATTTGTACAAACCATAATAGTAGCAGAGTAGCGATAGATAACTTTATTACAATACCAAACGATAAGCTCTGCCCAAGAGCTAAACATCTTACTCGTCGTCACTTTCCTCGACGACTGTCATGCAGCAGGACGCAAAACACTCCTGCCCATGAGGCTCACCTGCAACAAGGGTTCAACAAACCCTGAGTACAAAAGTACTCAATAAGACTAACCGGACGAAAAAGAGGGGTGAAGACTCAAGAAATGCAGGCTAGAGGGACAAGGTAAGGCTTGTAAGAGATAAGGATTTTTGCGGAAAAGCTTAACATAAATTAAAGTTTGCCTTGATCTAGCTCCAATTACCAACCAACTTTATTATTAAACCTTAGTTATTGTTCAAGTTGTTACTATGATGATGAACACCGATCGAGTCTTCTTCTCCGAGAAGCAACGGCGATTCGAATCCATTTTCATACCCAGCTGGGACCTAGATCACTGGGATACCGGAGACTTTAACTCCGATGCATACCAGATCACATATATACTGGGATAACAACCGCAGCCATATATCACCACATGATACACATGAGCTCTTCTGCCCAGTGTACCGATATACATGGGAACTTAAACCCACAGTATAACACACTATGACATATGTGGGGACTCTGGCCCACTATATATCACTCCATGATATGCGTGGGGGTCTCTAGCCCACTGTATACCACTTCATGCATGTGGATTTCTAATTTCTTGATATCACCGATTCACCATCGACACGAGACCTAGGGCATCAACAGACGAAAACACTATAGAGGGACTCCATTCCCAATGCAAGTTACCCGTCCGGACTCGATTTATTAACTATCATCATAATTCTAACAGATAAAACCAAACTCATCTTTTTCATTCTTTTATTTTTGAACTCTTAACTAATTAAGCAGGGCTAAGCTTCATTACTTATCTTCCACAGTAGGTAACAAGGATTAAGGAAATAAGACAGGTAATGTAATTGGTAGGTTTTCACTCAACTCCTATTACTTAATGCAACAATTCATAGCTGAAGCGATAAAACTTTTATAAAATAGAATAGGGTTTGAATGCATCCGGGGCTTGCCTTGGTATTCGGGGTAGACGGTCTCGAGCTCTGGATCAACTCCCGATTCCTGAATCTGCTCATCCTTGGGATCTGGTGCGACAACGTTAACGCTCCGTTAATGAAAACTATTCGATAAATGATATGCTTCAACATGATGGAATAGTAAACATGATGCTCGATGGATGCATGATCAGATTAAGGGCTTGAGTACAATTTTCCTTCACGATAAAGTTGCAAGCCAACAAAACTTTGTTTATTAAGTTTATTAGGGTTAACTACGCCATTTAAGAAATTAATTAAACACATGAAATAACGTTGATTAAGTCCTAATGACATGATTAAGGTAAGCGCAAACAATTAATTAAAGTGCCAAAGGTCATTAGGGTTAATGACCCAAGGTCATCAATCAATCCCAAAGTCAAACAAATCCTATAATAATTAAACTTAATTAAAGGGATTAATTAATTAATTAAAAGCAGAAAATAAAGGCATAAAATTAAAGTTATCTAATTAAGCCCAAAATTTTATTTTGAAAAGCTCTTGGCCTAATTAGATGGCAAAATGAATTTCAGAATTAAAAGCCTATTATTTTATTTATTAAAAATCATAGAAGGTGCATTTTTTAATTAAAAGGGCTAATTTTAACATATGTAAAAAATATTCAATTTTGGCATTTCATATTTTTTCTAGGTTGAGGACATCATGAAGAGCATACACAAAAATTTTTAGAATTTTTTGAGCTATACATGAATTACTATGAATTATGGAAGAAAATGGCATTTAAATCATTTTCTAAAAATAGAGAAAGAAAAATGGAACAGTGTCCCCGCGCTGACCGACGGCGGCGCGGCGGTTGACCGGCGATTTCTCGCCGACGGCGAGGTTTCCGGCGATGAGGTTTGATCCTACAGGCTCAACTCGACACGGCGAGTCGATTGAGGAGGCTAATGACGCGGCGGGGCGACGGCGGCACCCACGCCGGCGGCCATGGCGGCGCGGCGGCAACGCTCACTGGAGCGATTTCCGACGACGAAGAGTTCACAAGCGTACGTGGGGTACTCAGACGAACTCGTTTGGCAACAAGATGAGGCCAAACTGGAACCCCAGCCACGATAGCTACGCGCGTGACAGCGCTGGCAAGACCATGCCGGCGGCGAGATACGGTGACCGGCGACTACAACGCGAAAAAGGTGAAATTGAAGGTACAGACAGATGCAGGAGCTCACCACGGTGCTGATGCACACGTTGGTGAAGAACCAGAGTGGCTGAGTCGAGCTACGGACGGCGCCGGTGATGGTGGCAGCGGCGCTCTGATGGCAAGAACGGCGTCACCGCGGTTCCTGTGCACCATCAAGCCGGCCAAGATGCGCATGAGGGGTAGGATAGCATGGAGAACACGATAGCGGGGTTAAAGAGAATATATTTTCAACCTTGGCGACGGTCGACGGTGAAAAAGCTCGCGGCGGCTCGGCGACCGACCGCGAAGAAGACGACGGCGCGCGGGCGACTCGGGCGGCAAGAGCGAGCACTGACTGGCTCAGAAGAAGTGCAAGGTCGAGATAGAGCTTTGGGCAAGAGCAAGCGAGCGGCGGTGGATCAACGACGGCGAATTTGAGCGGCGGAGCGAGGTCGTCGGCGGTGGCATCAGGGAGAAGAAGAAGCGAAACGGCAACGGTTGACTCCATTTATAGCACGGAGGCGAGGAAGGAGCGGCTGACACGCCCGCGGCGAAGCTTCATGTGCGAGAGGCGAGCTGGCAGTCGGGGCATGTGCGGCAGTGGACGGCGGCGCGGCTTGAGAAGCCGGCCATGGCGGCCGCCCATAGGCCTCAGCGCTGTTCAAACAAAATTACAGAAATTCCACTCATCAAAATTTACAAATTACTCCAAAATTTATATAAGAACTTAAAAATCTCCAAAAATATCATTTGCATAACTTTTCAAGAGATACACTTTTCATTTAACTGGCATCCTCAAATTCTATTAGATTTTGAAATATGAATTCAAATTTAAAAGGGAAATAAAACCCTAGAAACAAATATTTGAAATTAATTTTAATTTTTCAATAAAACTTGAAAATCTTCAAATCTATGAAATGTTCAACTTTTCAAACCAAACATTTTTTATATACAAAGTTTTCCCAAATTATGCAGAATTTTTGAATTATGGTTTTAAAATCAAAAGCAGACAAATGCTAGAAAACTGTATTTTCAAATTCATTTGAAATTTCTTTTAGAAACTTGAAAAACTTTATATACCAACTTTGTAGCTCTTGTCAAGATCTACAAACTATCTTTTTAGAGTATCTCCAAATTCTTTATAGATTTTGAATTACAACAAAGGGGTAAAACTAGGTTTTGAAATAAAGAGTTTTTGAAATCGAATTCAAACTCGATTTGGTTTCTAAATTAATTGGTTGGTCATTAGTGATCACAAACATCATCCAAGGACATTTTTAGGTCAATGACAAAATGACACCCTTGGTTGACCAATTTGACTTTTGAAAAACATTTTTTTAGCTTTCTAATTTGAATTTAATTTTGAATTGCAAGGCTTGGGAATAAGCTTTGAAACCCAAATTCAACTTCAAATATGAAAATCAATTTTTAAGGGTTGGACTTAGGTTTATACACTATGCTTGACACTAGTATAAACATGGTTTACACCTCAAGTACATAGAATATAAACCAAGTATTTGTGATGTAGAATATAAACCAAGTATTTGTGATGACATTCGAAAGTAGGGTTTTATTATTTCATGTGACAAAACATTCCAGAAACACAATCAACCTATGAAATGTAAACTTATTTTAGTTGATGCACATTAAGGTTGACTTAAACATGAATGCTTTGCAATGCATATGATGACATGGCAGGTTTTAGTTAATATAACACCAGAGGTGTTACATTCTTGCCACATACATTTCTCATTTAATAACTTAAAAAGCCATATGTTCAATAGACATTTTTTGAACTTCCTAATTAAGTATACCTAGTCCCCCTTGGACTTTTGGTTGGCACAAAATTTCTCATTTAGCCAATATTTATTTACGCCTATGTTGGTCACTTTGCCGGAAGAATCATGATCTAAAGTAGTCAACCTTTTCTAAAACTCCTTTTGGGAGTTCAAAGAATGGCAACATAAACATTAGTAAGCTAGAGAGCATCGAGTTTATTAAGACCAAATGGCCCCCCACTTTCTAACCACTAAGCTTCTTTTCAATTCTATTTTCGATTGTTTGTCAATTTTTGTTGCTTAATTTCCTAGCATGCATGGGTAAGCCAAGGTAGCGAAAAGGAAACTTTCCTACCTTACACCCAAACAACTACGAATGGAACTCATCATGATTCTTTGCTTTGCCAAAACAAAGAATTTCACTCTTATAAAAGTTAATTTTGAGCCCTAAAAGTTGCTAAAAATCACTTAAAATTAGTTTCATATTTATCGCTTTGTCCTCATTATGGCTGATAAAGATCATTGTGAGATTCGCGTATTGAAGAATAAACAAACCATCTTGGACAACATGAGGATGACCCCTTCTACCCAACTTGCTTCCTTTGCTCTAGCAATCAGTATGGTCAACATTTCCTTCACTATATTAAATAGTATTAGAGACATTGGGTCACCTTGCCTTAAGCCTTTTTTTGTTTCGAAGTAGGATCCAAGGTTGTCATTCACCTTAATGTTAACATTTCCCCCTTGTGTGAAATGCTGCACCCAAGAGCACCACTTGTGCGAGAAACCTTTCATCCTTAAAGTTTGTTGTAGAAAATTCCATTCGACTTTGTCATACGCCTTTTCAAAGTCTATCTTACAAATTATCCCATCCTGCTTTTTAGAGTGTAGTTCTTGAATAGTTTCATAGAGGATTAGTGTTCCCACCATGATGTTTCTTCCTGGGAGAAACACGGTCTGTGTTGTCTTGGCAATTTTCTATGCAACATTCAAGAGTCTATTGGTCGCAATTTCAGTAAAGATTTTGAAAGAGACATTCAACAAACTTATTGGTCTGTATTGTTGAACCACTTTTGCATCTTTATTTTTTGGTAATAAAATTATCATTCCAAAGTTGAGACTATTCAAAGGTAAGGTCCCTTCGTGGAATTCCATGAACAAAGTCATCAGGTCATCCTTTATTAAGTCCTAAAATACCTAATAAAACTCTGGTGGAAAACCATCTGTGTTGGTGCCTTATTATGTTCCATTTGGAACACCATTGCCCTTACTTCAAATTTCAAAAATCATCCCTGAGCAACATCCTAATTCAAACTTGGATTGGGGTTGGTAAGCCGAAGATGGACCATTTGTGTTGCAAAATAGAGGCATATGCTCGGAAATCTCTTTGTTCAAAGCTTGAATAGTCGTCAATGGATACTTGGACTCAAAATCCATACACACGAGAATTCTATCTAGTTTCTCAAAGGTTTGATTTTGAAGGTGATTAGCCCAAGTAATCTTTCTTCCTATCATTTCTAATTCTCTAAGATTCAAATTGTCAATAACAACATTAAAAAGAACAGGCCATCTATCACTAAAATTGTCATTACCTTCATCCGGGCTACGAATAATGTTAAAGTCACCATCTATAATGATAGGTAAGGTTTCTTTGGAACATACTCTCATTAGTTCAGATAAGAAATGTGGTTTGAGGTCCACTTGAGTTGGTCCATAAACCGAGATCAAATGAAACTTAAAATCATCTTCCTTATGCCGTACCAAGAAACAGATAAAAAAATACCCTGTTTCTATTTGTCCAATATCATATGTTGCAAGGTTTATCCCTAGAATCATGCCACCGGACCGTCCCCTAGGAGCCTTGCAGTGCTAAAAGAAATCTCTACCAGCATAGATATTCTTTAAGGTCGACTGCAGAAAACTGGCTCTCTTGGTCTCTGATAAGGCAATGAAATCTAAGTTCTTTTCTTTCGTCAGATTAGAAAGAAATCTATATTTTTAGTATTAGCAAAACCGTTGTAATTCCCAAAAATTTCTTTCATCTAGAATGATTGTTTAGCTTTTTCTTATTTTTCTTGGACCTAGATCTTTTTAATTGTGATAAAGGAGTTTGTAGACATAAAGGGCCACAACCCCCATCACATAAGTCCTCTGAGATATCTGCACATATTAAGTTTAACGTCTCCAAATCCATATTCTTATCTAAGGAACAAACTATTGAATCATCATCTAAAGCTTTGTTGTCTAATTGTAATAAAAGGTTCTCAGCTAACCTGTTGATTCTAATTCTTTTAAAGAATGCAAAGTATCTAAAATTTCTTGTTTGAAAACCCCAAGTGAAATGCCTAGTGTCTTAGTAGAGGCTAGTAAAGAGGAATCATCAACAATATTAAAGAATGAGGCTGATTATCGCTACCTTTGATAGAAGATGAATCCACATTCTTGCGAGCCTTATACTTTGTTGCCTTCTCCAATGTGTCTTGCTTCGAAGTAGACGCGATCCTTTTACTAGTTCTCACCGGCGACACTGCCCCATCACTGAGCTTTTTTGTTTTATTAAGAAGACTAGAATCACTCAAGCTAGCCTTCCACTATGTAGATCCATCTAGAGTCGTCCCATTTGGAGTAAGCATCACCATAGGTTTAGCAGAATTCTTTCTCCTTGACTCGGATTCTGAGTCTGCCAAATTGCTTTGCTAGAGATCAATATCTGCTTCACTCACAAGGTCCAACTGGACCCAGTGGTGCCTACACTATTTTGTTATATCTCCATGCTACTATCCATTTCAATAGGTGCACTAGCGGCAACCTTCTTGTGTTGTCCAGTCTGCATCACTGAAGTAGTGGACTTCTTTTCAGAAGCTTGATCGGCCGATGGTTTCTCTGTAGAACCATCATGATCCATACTTTCTGGCTCTTTCTCTTCTAGTGCATCATCTTGATCCATGGTAGAGTCCATGTCAATGACTTAGGGCTCACCTTCTATCATATCTTTCTCCACATGGAACTTTAGGTCATAAACAAAATCCCCAATGACTACATTCACAAGATCTGGGTTAATATTAGGAATTAGCATTGCTACTTTCAACCTGGCTCTACCAAACTTTTTTGTGAATTTTTTATGAACTATCCAAGACACCCCTAAAATTGAGCAAATTACCCAAATTACGAGGAGTTCTTGTAGTTCTTAAGGTAGGCCTCTAAAATGCACTCAAACTTATCAATCTCATATTTAAATACATCATTTTCAGCCCCTTTCTCAAAAGAAATCTTTCCTTTAACTGTCTTGGTGTCCATCGGACGCCAATTCACCATGTGACCGAGTACTTCAGAGGAAGGGAAATTAGTGGTAAAGGCATCACTTCCTTTTTCCTCAATTACCCAACTATTTCTAGGCAGAAGTTTGTCGAGTTCCACTGCTAACTGGTTAGAGGTAAGAGAACCCTCCAAGCACGCACCACGATACACTTATCATCTGAAGCAACTTTTGGATCTTCTGCCATAGGTATAAAATAGAAACTCAAACCTTCTACAACATAACTATATGGTAAAGTAGTTGAATGTAAGTTCTTCAAATGTGGACACACTTTTTAATGTGATCACCAAAGCAAATCTAATAGCTAAGCACTATAGTACAAACAAATATTCTATGCCCTTTAGTGTGACAATGATAGCAATAAGGTTTACCCTTGTTTTCTTTGCCCTCCTTTTTGGAATGTCTCTGATATCACTTTGAGTGCCTATTGTGCTGGAGTTTGGTGGAGCAGCGGATGGCTCTCATGCTTTAGAAGATGCTGGTGCTGATGGTTTCATCATTACTGTAAGGTCCTAAATGGCTAGAGGGGGGGTGAATAACCTATAAAAATTCCTTCAAAAGCACTAGACCAAATTGATTAGCATCACAAATAGCGATATGCAATTTTGCACTAGCCTACAAGGTGTTGCAAGCCGTCCTACCCACAAGTCTAGTGATAACAATTCAATTCACACCAATCAACCAAATCCTACACAAGCCTAGCAAGAGTAGTAGCTAAAGACTTAGCTACTTCACTAACTAATCCTAGGTTGAGGTAGGGTGATCAATACAATAAAATCCAAATTACTTTAGGTCTCTAGCAAGAGCAAAGCTACAACTAGCATGAACTAATTCTACTCTAGCTAGAGCTACAACTACACAAGCTAGAAACACTACACCACTTTACTCTAGTACAAGAATGTAAAGAATGTAATGCGAGGAGATGGGATGAGGAGTTATGCAAACCGTGCCTTGGGTAGTTTCCCCCAAACCAATCACCGGAAGATGAAGGCGCCAATCACCAATGGAGACCAATCACCAAGAATACCAATGGCAAGAATGTGTAATGGTCTCAACCTCGTGGGGAGCTCAAATTGACACAATGAATTTATCCCGAGGTTCACGTGCTTGCTGGCACGCTACGTCCCCGTTGCGGAGGAACACTCACTTGTGATTCAAGCGCTAAACGGGATTAAGCCCGAGCCCACCAAGGGTGCCTCACAATCACCAAGTAGTGCCCACTCAACTCCACGATTGAGTAGCAATGGAATTAGTGGAGATTTTTGGGAGAAGCTCAAGAACCCTTCACAATGAAGCGCCGGATGTGGTCGGAAGTGATCACCCACTCCTCCACACCACCAATAACCTCCAAGCCGTCTAGGCACTGGCAAATGCTAAGAGTAACAAGATGATGATCAGCCGGTGGCCTAATAGAGTGCCTCTAGATGATGAACTAGATGAAATGCACTCAATGGATCTCTCAATCACAATGTGTATGAGTGATTTGAGCTAGAGATGAGAGGGAGGTGTTTGCTTGTGTTCTCTGGAGTGAATAGTGAGTGAAAATGCACAAGAGATCAAGAACAAGCCGACCAAACAAGTATATATAGAGAGGGAAACAAAACTAGCCGTTATTGATCAAGTGAGGCTGGTGTCGGGGGCACTGGATGCACCGGTGCATAAGCACTGGACGCTCCGGTGTGTGCAAGAGCACAGTCAGCCGCTTGATCTCCCACAGGATGCACCGGTGAGGCGCACCGGACGCGTCCGGTGCAACTTCGTGTCGCGCTGGTTGAGTGCCACGTGGCACTAGCCGTTGAGGTTACCGTTTGAACGAACACGCAAAGGACTGGGCGACCATGTGGGAGAGCACTGGACGCGCCGGTGCGTTCCAGAAAGCACCGGGCGAGGGCGAGCTCCGGCGACAGAGAACCGGACGCGTTCGCTGCGCACCGGACGTTCCGGTCCCACGTTCCATTGGTGCGTCCGCTGCGACCTGGGCGTGAGAGCTGGAGGACCCACCGAACGCTCCGGTGGGGAGGCACTGAACACGTCCGGTGCCCTTGAAAATGCATTTTTTAGGGAGAATTTCAAAGTGTTTTTCAATGCCGTTTTCACGGGACTTTTGCTAATGCCAAGTGTGTACATTTTAGTGGTGAAATGTTAGCATGTCATGAAGTTCATTTTAGAGTGATTGTTGGTGTTTCTTAACATCATCATTAGGATTAGTATATCCTAGCAACAACACCAAGAAACACCCGAAGGTATTCTGCAATGTTTACAGAACAAGTCCGCAAGCGCACGGAAATACTGTTGTAGCATTTCACCGGAAGTATTCAGGGTATCATTGTTTATATTTTCCCAAAGGAAGGCATAATTTATAAGAGGGACATGGTCAAGATAACATGAGTGTATATACTAGACTAATGTTCATAACAGGGATAAACAAGATAGATAGATGGATAACTTGACACACACATTCGTGCCAAACTCAAGGATAAAGATAAAAGAAAGAATAAAGAAAACCTAAACTGGAGCAGACATTCCTGGTAGCTATGCTAAGATAGCAGGATCATAGAAATATATGCTTGTCATATAGGGTCAGAGATTCTAAGGTAAGTTAGCTTGGCCGCTGCTGATCTACTTTGGGCACTTGCTTAGGCCTAGTCTGCCAGGTCCCTCCGGCTTACAGCTCTACGCCGTACACTGATGTGGGGGAGTGCAAGGGACAAACATGGCTGTCACCACCTGTCCGCCTACCCCTCTGCCCGTCGTGCTACTAGGCAAATGAAGGTAGACTATAGCCTAGACACCAAGTCTATGCTATATTCTACTACTCTAGCGTGAATTCAAGGGTTGCCTGACTAAGAGGGCCCTTCTACCAGAGCATTCGCCACAAGGACGAAGACGATCCCGCAAACCAACTTTGACGAGACTAAATTAGAATAGAACCCGTCACCTCAACATAGCTCTATGTCCAAACATGTATGTATGATAGATTTAGCATAAAGTTCTATGCGCGTAAGAACTTAGCTCTAAATTATAAGCATAGCTAAATGATAATTGATGAACAAGAACAAGATGAAGACATGGATGAAGAATAAAATATTAATCATACCGAATATCTCCAAGATGCTCAAGCTCTACATTGATACTCCTCCTTGCTCCTAAAAACTACCAAAAAGAAAAAGATACAAATATGGAGGGAGAAAGACTCTTGTGTGGTGTGTTATACAAGTGAGAGCTACCCCGTGGACCTAGTTCACACGGGAGGGGAAAAATTCCTCTTCCTTCACGGCACGCGCGCGGCGGCTTCGGCCGGGCTACGCTGGCGGCGAGCGGGCGAGCGGTGGCTCCGGCCGGCTTTCGCTAGCTCAGGCCATGGGCGCCCACTATGATTAAAGCCTTTACTGCAACGGACAACGTAAATCGCTCGCTGCGGGCAACGCAAAGCCTAATTGAAAATGAATCGAATTATTGATTGTATCATAAAGGCCTTTATGCCCACGTCCTAGTCGATACATATGACTCGACATGCTGCTGCGTTGTGGCCTATGCCCACGTCCTAGTCGATACATGATTGTATCATAAAGGCCTTTACTTCTCCACTTTTTTTCTTCTTGACCTTTGAATGATAGCCTCTTGGCTCTATTTGCAATAAAAACTTTGAGGGAGATGTGAACAAGGATTCAGAGCATTTATTTAGATAGAACCTAACAAATATGTTTTTGGTTCACTCCCAGTGTAGGCGTAGAACATTTTGGGTGTATCTAAGTGGAAAGCATGTTTGCACCTACTCCCAGGGTAGGAGTAGTGCAATTATTTGGTGGATAGATGAATGAATGTTCTGCACAACTCTCAATGTGAGAGTTGACAACTTTATTTGGTGGGTGCACATGAGTTCTGATCTTGGGAGCATGAAACATCTCTCAACAGGGGTCACAAAACTTGACCAAACTCAATAGAAAGTAAGAAGAATATGTGAAAAGTTTTGTCATGAAAGAGCATATATGGCCTTGGTAGGTATTTGAACATCATTCAAGGAACATGATATTTTGATTTTTGCTTTGTAAAAATAAATCTCAAGTTCTTTGCAAGAAATGAGCAAGCGTTATGTCATCCTACTATATCTCATCCGTCAATTACTTAGATAAAATGGGGTCCCTATGATAAGCATTCACAAGTTGTAGGAATGTCGGCAAGGAATAGAGAGTATGCAAACTTTAATCACAAGATGGCATGGAGATAGAGCATCAAAAGTTTTATCTTTTCAAATTTATTCAATGTTAAAATTTTTAAAACTTAAGAGGAGGGGTAGGGTTGCACAAATCACCGTTGAAGATGAAGGAGCTAATGGAAGTCATTCGTCTCGTCCTTCTGTATGATGTAATGTTTGATGATTGTGCAATGTGTTGGGGAGATCTCGATCTTGTTTTAGTTATGCCTGAGAGATCTTCCCCACACTTATTTTTGTACCTGTTTTTTAACAAGAAAAAGAAAACAGGCGGAACTAAAAACAAGCAAGGGACTTACCGACTAGAAAAACAAGGAGTCAAAACTTTATTATCCAAATTATTACTTAATTATTTTTGTTTTGTTTTTATAAAAAACTTGTTCAACCAACTTTTTATTAGAGCTCATGCAAGGCTAAGATAAAAGACGCAAAGTAAACATAGCCAAGATTTATCTCCAAAATAGATTACTTCCATTATTTATGGTAGCATAACTCCAGGTTCATTAATCAAAGTTAGACACCATGTCTAAAATTGATTAAACAAGGTCATTTTAACCTAAGCACCACGCTTAATTTAAAAGACCTATGGATGCACCACATGGGCCTATGTAAATGCACAAACGCAGAACAAGCGCCTTAAACAAGGAGGCATGAATTTGAAAGATCATATGGAAACAAATGTGAGCAAAGGAGTTGGTGAATATTTATTACCTTTTGCATACCTAAGTGTTTTTTACTGGCAGAATATGTGAATTTCTTTGAAGATGCTGCACAAGTGGTGTGGTTGTACAAGCTCCAACTCAGGTGTACCATAAGTCTAAGTTGTACACACAACTAGTGTATATGGACCTTGGGCCTTATTGGTAGCAAAGGTGAAAGGAGGAGGACTTCCCTTTTTTTCTTTTTTTCTTATCTCATATGCATTTATTTATTTTATTTTTTTCTCTTTATTTTTTTGTCAACTCTCTTTTTTTCAACACTCCTTTTTTCTCTTTTTTCTATTTATTTTTTTATAGCAAGGAAAAGCTAACATCGACTTTCATTCATTGTCATGAATGACCCTTGGTGTGAGTGGGACTCAGGATTCTCACCGTCTTCCCCCACACTTGAACTTTTGTATAAAAGTCAAGTGTATTGGGTCAGGGTCTCTTTGTGAGTTTGTTCCACCCCTCTAGAGCATCATGGTTTGTTGTTTGATGTCGCTACATGTTCTCAAGCGGTATATGACCATTCTTGATCTTGACCTGAAAGGGTTTGTGACAAGAATACCCGAAGGTGCATACTAGCTTGATAACACGTCCTTGCATTCATTGAAAAGGAAAGTTTTTTTAATTATGTTTATCATTTTTTTATTCATTTTTTGCAAGGTAAGAGAAGGATATGGAGTGATAGATACATGTTACCTTGTTGCGGTCCTACCCCAAGCTAGCTCAAAGCCAAAGGATCAGGGTTGTACCCCACGCTTCTGATTTCTCCTGCATGGTTATGATCTGGTAGATCACAAGGGATCTTACTTTCCCTCGTGATTACCGCATTGAAAAACATATGCAAGAAGCAAATTGAGCTAGTTGGTTTTCAAAATTTTATTGAAACTTTTATTATCCAAGGGAAAACATTTAATCTTTATCATTTTTTTTGAAGATTCATTTTTATTTTGAAAGAATATGAAAGGAAAAGAATTATAACAAAGATAAGTTTTCAAATTTTAGATTTTGACAATATTATTTTCTTCTTTCCAAAGATTATATTATTTTTAGATAAATCAAAAGCTTTCTTTTTTTACTAGATTTTAAAATATAGTTTTTTTCCTATTTTTTATAAACTTTTATTGATAAAGAAATAACTCCAAAAACTTTTTTTTATTCAAAGTCTACACTTAGCAGCTTTGGAACAATGATTTGACATGTCGTTTAATCAAGGCAGACAATTTAACCTAAGCTCCATGCTTAAATTAAAATGCCCATGAAGATATGATCATGCATAAACCATACTTCTGTAACACCTCTGGTGCTATATTAACTAAAACGTGCCATGCCATCATATGCATTGCAAAGCATTCATGTTTCAGTCAACCTTAATGTGCATCAACTAAAACAAGTTTACATTTCATAGGTTGATTGTGTTTTTGGAATGTTTTGTCACATGAAATAATAAAACCCTACTTCCGAATGTCATCTCAAATACTTGGTTTATATTCTATGTACTTGAGGTGTAAACCGTGTTTACACTACTGTCAAGCATAGTGTATAAATCTAAGTCCAACTCTAAAAATGATTTCCATATTTGAAGTTGAATTTGGATTCAAGGCTTATTCTCAAGTTTTGCAATTCGAATTTAAATTCAAATTGAAAAGCTATAAAAGGTTTTTCAAAAAGTAAATTTGGTCAACCAAGGGTGTCATTGGGTCATTGACCTAAAAATGTCCTTGGATGATGTTTGTGATCACTAATGACCAACCAATTAAGTTAGAAACCAAATCGAGTTTGAATTCGGTTTCAAAAACCCTTTATTTCAAAACCTAGTTTTACCCCCTTTTCTGTAATTCAAAATATATAAAGAATTTGGAGATACTCTAAAAAGATAATTTGTAGATCTTGACAAGAGCTACAAAGTTGGTATATAAAGTTTTTCAAGTTTCAAAAAGAAATTTCAAATGAATTTGAAAATACAGTTTTCCAGCATTTGTCCCCTTTTGATTTTAAAACCATAATTCAAAAATTATGAATAATTTGGGAAAACCTTGTATATGAAAAAGGTTTGGTTTGAAAATTTAAGCATTTCATAGATTTGAATATTTTCAAGTTTTATTGAAAAATCAAAAGTAATTTCAAATGTTTGTTTCTAGGGTTTTATTTCCCTTTAAAATTTGAATTCATATTTCAAAATCCAGATAGAATTTGAAGATGCCAGTTAAAGGAAAAGTGTAGCTCTTGAAAAGTTATGCAAATGATATTTTTGGAAATTTTCAAGTTCTTATATAAATTTTGGAGTAATTTGTAATTTTAAATGGGTGGCAATTTTGTAATTTTCTTGAAAAGCACCGAGACCTATCGACGGCCGCCGTGGCCGGTTTCTCAAGCCGCGCCGCCGTCCACCGCCGCGCATATATCGACCGCTAACTCACCCCCGACACCCGAAACTTCACCGTCGTCGTGTCGTCCGTCCGTGCGTCACCTTTGGCCTATAAATAGGTCGACCGCCGTCTCTTTTCTTCTTCCTTTCCCTCGTGCCGCCGCCGCCGATGACCTTGCTCTGCCGCTCAAATTCGCCACCGTCGCTTCATCTCTGCCCACTTCACCTTGCCTGAAGCTCCGCCTTGACCTTGCGCTTCGATTTAGCTAGCTCGTGCTCGCTCTCCCCGCCCGAGCCGCCCGCACGACGTCATCTTCCTCGCGACTGGTCGCCGAGCCGCCGCGAGCTTCCTCGCCGTCCATCGCCTCCAAGGTGAAAAATATTTTACCTTTAACCCTTTCATCATGTTCTCCGTGCTTCGCTTCCTCTTATGCGCATCTTGGCCGGCTTGATGGTGCACAGGAACTCTGGTGACGCCGTCCTTGCCATCGGAGCGCCGCATCCGCCATCACCGCCGTCGTCCGTAGCTCGACTCAGTCACTCCGAGCTTTCATTAGCGTGCGCACTAGACCCGTGGTGAGCTCCTGCATCTGTCCATGCTTTCAATTTTACCTCTCTTGCGCCGTAGGGTCCGGCCGCCGGCATGGCTTGCCAGCGCCGCCGCGCGCGAAGCCGTTTGAGCTTGGGGCCAGGAATAGCTTCATTTTCTGGCCCAACATCTTCGCCTCGATGTCCTGCACCTGCCTGTGCCCTCGCCGTCGCCGGAAATCGCTCCGGTGAGCGTTACCGCCGCGTCCGAGCTCCGCCGCGCCGCCATGGCCGCCGGCGTGGGTGCCGCTGTCGCTCCGCCGCCACGTTAGCTAGCTCAAGTTGCTCGTCGTGCCGAGATGAGCCTGTAGAACCAAACCTCGTCGCCGGAGACCTCGCCGTCGGCGAGAAATCGCCGGTCAACCGTCGCGCCGCCGTCGGTCAGCGCGGGGACACTGTTCCATTTTTCTTTTTCTATTTTCAGAAAATGATTTAAATGCCATTTTCTTCCATAATTCATAGTAATTCATGTATAACTCTAAAAATTCTGAAAATTTTTGTGTATTCTCTTCATGATGTCCTCTATCTAGAAAAAATATGAAGTGCCAAAATTGAGTAATTTTACATATGTTAAAATTAGCCATTTTAATTGAAAAATGCACCTTCAATGATTTTTAATAAATAAAATAATGAGCTTTTAATTCTGAAATTCATTTTGCCATCTAATTAGGTCAAGAGCTTTTTAAAATAAAATTTTGGGCTTAATTTGATTACTTTAATTTTATGCCTTTATTTAATGCCTTTAATTAATTAATTAATCTCTTTAATTAAGTTTAATCATTATAGGATTTGTTTGACTTTGGGATTGATTGATGACCTTGGGTCATTAACCCTAATGACCTTTGGCACTTTAATTAATTGTTTATGCTTACCTAAATCATGTCATTAGGGCTTAATCAACGTTATTTCATGTGTTTAATTAATTTCTTAAATGGCGTAGTTAACCCAAATGAACTTAATAAACGAAGTTTTGTTGGCTTGCAACTTTATCGTGAAGGAAAGTTGTACTCAAGCCCTTAATCTGATCATGCATCCATCGAGCATCATCTTTACTATTCCATCATGTTGAAGCATATCATTTATCGAATAGTTTCCGTTAACGGAGAGTTAACGTTGTCGCACCAGATTCCAAAGACGAGCAGATTCAGGAATCGGGAGTTGATCCGGAGCTCGAGACCGTCTATCCCGAATACCAAGGCAAGCCCCGAATGCATTCAAACCCTATTCTATTTTACAAAAGTTTTATCGCTTCAGCTATGATCTGTTGCATTAAGTAATAGGAGTTGAGTGAAAACCCACCAATTGCATTACCTGTCTTATTTCCTTATTCCTTGTTACCTGCTTTGGAAGATAATTAATGAAGCTTAGCCCTGCTTAATTAGTTAGGTGTTCAAAAGAAAAAGAATAAAAAAGATGAGTTTAGTTTTATCTGTTGGAATCATGATGATAGTTAATAAATCGAGTCCGGACGGTTAACTTGCATTGGGAATGAAGTTCCTCTGTAGTGTTTTCGTCTGTTGATGCCCTAGGTCCCGTGTCGATGGTGAACTGGTGATATCGAGAAATTAGAAATCCACATGCATGAAGTGATATACTGATGGTTGGAGCCAGGTATATTATGGAGTGACTTATAGTGGGTCAGAGTCCCCACATATGTCATAGTGTATTATACTGTGGGTTTAAGTGCCCATGTATATCGGTACACTGGGTCGAAGTGCTCATGTGTATCATGTGGTGATGTATGGCTGCGGTTGTTATCCCGGTATATCGGTTCACCTGCTATGCTTAGGAGTTAGAGTCTCCTGCATATCAGTAACCTAGGTCCCAGCTGGGTATGAAAATGGATTTGAATCGCCGTTGCTTCTCGGAGAAGAAGACTCGATCGGTGTTCATTATCGTAGTAACAGCTTGAACAATGACTAAGGTTTAATACTGAAGTTGGTTGGTAATTGAAGCTAGCTCAAGGCAAAACTTTAATTTCTGTTAAGCTTTTCCGCAAAAATCCTTATCTCTTACAAGCCTTACCTTGTCCCTCTAACCTGCATTTCTTGAGTCTTCACCCCTCTTTTTCGTCGGGTCAGTCTTGTTGAGTACTTTTGTACTCAGAGTTTGTTGAACCCTTGTTGCAGGTGAGCCTCATGGGCAGGAGTGCTTTGCGTCCTGCTGCATGACAGTCATTGAGGAAAGTGACGACGAGTAAGATGTTAAGCTCTTGGGCAGAGCTATTCGTTTGGTGTTGTAATAAAGTTATCTATCGCTGCTCCACTACTATTATGGTTTATACAATTTAAACTTATAGTTTGTAAATATTTAAAACTCAAAGGTTTATAAACTTATGTTATTGTAAGTCTTTCGCTATTTTACTCTGATGTATATTATTTATACCAAACTGTTGTAATACTACAATTTCTCTTTATAACGATTGATCCTGCTCGGAGAATCGTGGATGATTCGGGATTTACCCGACAGACTTTTTAAGTCGTATGGAACACATTCATGGTTATTTGGAGTCTGTTTAGACAATAATCATGCGTGTGGGCCATATGATTTAGAAGGTTCTGCCACAACTTCAAACCAAAACATGCTTCATGCAAAACTTTTAAAAACAAAACAAGATTTTAAAATGAAACTTTATATGCTTTTAGCGAAGGAAAACTCATGACTTGCAATTTTTTTTGAATTTTTTTGGTAACAAAATATGTTTATAATGGAAATGTTTTTTAACTTGAAATGAACAAGGACTACTACATAAACATATTATCAAAAACATGTCCAACAAAAATGTTTTAACCAATGCCTTCTCCGTACCAGAAATGCTTGTTGGTGTTTCTTAACATCATCATTAGGATCGTATATCCTAGCAACAACACCAAGAAATACCCAAAGGTATTCTACAACGTTTACAGAACAAGTCCGCAAGCGCACAGAAATACTCAAAGATATTCTACAACGTTTACAGAACAAGTCCGCAAGCGCACAGAAATACCGTTGTAGCATTTCACCTGGAAGTATTCAGGGTATCGTTATTTATATTTTCCTAAAAGAAGGCATAATTTATAAGGGAGACATGGTCAAGATAACATGAGTGCATACTAGACTAATGTTCATAACAGGGATAAACAAGATAGATAAATGGATAACTTGACACACATTCAAGCCAAACTCAAAGATAAAGATAAAAGAAAGAATAAAGAAAATCTAAACTGGAGCAGGCATTCCTGATAGCTATGCTAAGATAGCAAGATCATAGAAATATATGCTTGTTATATAGGGTCAAAGATTTTAAGGTAAGTTAGCCTGGCCGCTGCTGATCTACTTTGAGCACCGGCTTAGGCCTGGTCTGTCAGGTCCCTCCGGCTTAGAGCTCTAAGCTGTACACTGATGTGGGGGAGTGCAAGGGACAAACATGGCTGTCATCACCTGTCCGCCTACCCCTCTGCCCGTCGTGCTACTAGGCAAATAAAGATAGACTATAGCCTAGACACCAAGTCTATGCTATATTCTACTACTCTAGTGTGAATTCAAAGGTTGCCTGACTAAGAGGGCCCTTCTACCAGAGCATTCGCCACAAGGACGAACGACAATCCCGTAAACCAACTTCGACGAGACTAAATTAGAATAGAACCCGTCACCTCAACATAGCTCTATGTCCAAACATGTATATATGATAGATTTAGCATAAAGTTCTATACGCGTAAGAACTTAGCTCTAAATTATAAGCATAGTTAAATAATAATTGATGAACAAGAACAAGATGAAGACATGGATGAAGAATAAAATATTAATCATACCGAATATCTCCAAGATACTCAAGCTCTACTTTGATACTCCTCCTTGCTCCTAAAAACTACTAAAAAGAAAAAGATACAAATATGAAGGGAGCTAACCCTTTATTTATAGGATGGTGCTGGTGGGAGCTGGTCCTGGCTAATCGATTTGGTGCTAAACAAACCGACTCGACATGCTGCTGCGTTGTGGCCTATACCGCCGTCCCACCTGTTGGGCCAGCTGGGCCTTGCCGACGCTGCTGCCTCCAGCCTGCTGTAGAAATGTACGTTGGCCTGCTATGCTTGTGTGGTGCGGCCTGAGTGGCCCAGCTGTCCCCCTGCGCGCCCGCTGTGAAGTGCCGAGTGCGGCCTGTGTGCGCACCTGGACCCAGCTGCCTCATTTGTATCGACAACGAGCAGAGCAGCTGCTGCTGCGTGCAGTGGGGCCCATCTGACCTTGCCAAGTTTACGTGGACGACGTGGCCTCCTGTTGCACGTGTATGGACATAGGTTGCTGATGTACGCCAGCAGTAGCCATGTACGTTGATTCTTTGGAGTGCTCTTCTTTATTACGAATTTAAATATGTTTTATCCCATCAATTTAATATAATAATATATGTCGTTTTGATCACCCCATAAGATCTTCATGATGGTGCACTCCAAGAATTGATTTGAGAGTTCATCTCTATTTGAATATATCTTCTTGTTTCATTTCCGCCCAGTTGTATATATATATATATTATATTATTCTTTTAATGCAAATTTTGAATATATCCTGCAAAACAATTTGGGAACCAATACTCGTGGAAATGATTAGTGAAAAACGCTATAACTAAGTTTTGGTGATAGTTTTCATATCAAGTTGGTGGTAAAAAGAATGCAATAAAGACCGCCAATAGTGATTAACATGTTTTAATTAATCCTCAAATGCAATGCACCTAGCCAACAACTAGAGGCACTAGAGTAAGCAATCGGGTGAACTTCATCCCCTCTTAATAGTATGGCTATCTACGTAAATCACCTACACTTTCTTTCAAGTGTCTTAGGTGTGAAACAAAATGGCCTCTATGGATTATACCTTTGCCTTGAGCCATTTGTTCCGTTGATCTTCACAAGTTGGAGTGGTTTGTCAAATAAACACCGGAGGTTGGACTTACACCACAAGTGGACGCCGTCATGTCACTCCTCTTGTGAGCCATTTACTAACCTTGGGTATAACATTCTTAAGCACATGGTTAGTAGCTTGGTTATCATCAATTAGCCAAAACCAAACTAGAGATTTCAATCTCCCCCTTTTTGGTAATTGATGACAACCATTTCATAAAGATATGAATGAAGCTCAAATTATTTGGTAGCTTTAGCTCCCCCTACATATGTGCCAAGAGTTTGGATT